>JAAXCT010000335.1:0-605732 GCA_012490785.1 Eragrostis nindensis | reverse complement strand
ATCTGAGATGGAAGAAAATAGGTATGCATGAGCCTACTTTGTTACTTCTTTACCATAAGACGGGACTATTGGTTGTTCAAATAATCACCACCAGTATGAACTTGTAGGGAGGGTTTGTTGTCTGGTTTGGTGCCGCGAATTGGCATGGAGTTCAATACAGTAGAAGAGGCTTGGATGTTTTGGATCAGCTATGGAGGTCAAAAAGGATTTGAGGTTAGAAAAAGGTTCTCAAATAAAAGAAAGTCAGATGGGAAGGTTAGATCCTGCAGATATGTTTGTGCAAATGAGGGGCATAGAAAGGAAGATAAAAGGGATCATCTAACAAAGTGCCCAAGAGCTGAAACTAGAACTGATGGTCGCATGGGTCTTATAATGGACCAGGAGAAGGGAACTTATAAAGTTAGCGATTTGGTTTGGAACACAATCACATGCTTCAGTTGCCACAAACCTCGCACTTGATGGTGTCTCAAAGAAAAATTTCAGAGTTACAAGGTTTTGAAATTGAGACAGCTGACGATGCAGGAATTAGACCCAAGCAGCACATGAGTTGGCGTGTGTGCAAGTTGGTGGCTCATCCAATCTCAGTTATACTCTTCGTGATCACAAGAATTATTTACGGGGCAAGCGCCAACGAGAGATGGCATATGGTCAAGCAGGAAGCATGCTTATGTATTTTCAAGATAAAATTGCTGAGAACCCTTCATTTCAATATGCATTGCAGATGGACATAGAAGAACAAATAGCAAATATTTGGGTTGATGCTAAAATGCTCACTGACTATGCATATTTTGGTGATGTTGTCAGTTTTGACACTACTTTTGGAACAAACAAGGAAAGTAGACCTTTTTGGTGTATTTGTTGGGTTCAATCAGTTTAGAGAAACAGTGGTTTTTGGTGCCGTTCTCTCTTATATGATGAGACATTGAGTCTTTCAAGTGGTTATTTGAGACTTTAGTGCATGTATGTATGAGTATGAGGATGAGGCTACATTTGAACATGCATTTCAGCTCATAAGGACAAAGACGAGCAAGCAAACTTGGTTGGATAGTATATACAAGGTGAAAGAGAAATGGGCTGAATGCTATATGCAGAATGTGTTTCATATTGGGGATGAGAAGTACGCAATTGAGTGAGAGTCTGAATAGTGAGCTGAAGAGACATTTCAAATCGGATTTCGATATCATTAGATTTCTTAAACATTTCGAAAGGGTGGTGGCAGATAAAAGAAAAAAAGAGTTGGATGCTGAATTTGAATCAAGGAAAAAGCAGCCTAGAATAAAAATGAAGACACCTATGCTACTCCAAGCAAGCAAGCTTTACACACCAATTATATTTGAAGCTTTTCAAAGTGAATATGAAAGGTCAATGGTAGCATGCACCACAGCATTGGAAGCAAGAATGAATACCTCGTAGCAATTGGGAGCCTTGCTGAAAATTTTACTTGCTTTGAGAAGGAGTACAAAGTTACCGGTGATCCTTTAAAGCAAACCAGTACATGCAGTTGTGGGCAGTTCGATAGATTTGGAATATTGTGTGCCCATGCTCTTAAAGTCCTTGATTTGATGAATATCAAATCACTCCCTGCACATTATGTATTGAAGCGATGGACACGGGAAGCACGTTGTGGAATCATACAAGACAATGAAGGCCGAAACATAATAGAGAATACAAAATTAGATGATATGCTTCGTTACAAAGATATGAATCACAGATTTGTCAATTTAGCACTCCGAGCAGCCAGCAATATAGGTTGCACTTTGTTAGTAAACAACACCCTCGACATGCTTAGCAAGCAAATTGAAGAAGAAATCAGTGGCTGTACTGATAATGTGGAACCTGTCACTGTTCCAATGGATGTTGCTCCCCAAGTGATTTGGTGAGTACAGCGCGTCTAAAGAAAAAAAGAGGTGCAAACAAAACCTCGAAGCGCAAGAAAACATGGCTTGATAAGAAACGCAAATTTACAAAGAAGGGAAGCCAGAAAAAGGGATAAGGCTCAATGGTTTGTAGCAGCAGAAAATATATCTCATTCTCTCTAATTGTATTTAGTGGAAAAAGGCTCAGTTGTCTATTTTTTTTCGCTTTTATTGGCAGGAACAAGAAAATATAAAAGTGCCATCTGATGATGGTGCACCAGTACAAAATATTTTCCCTAGTACTTCTCTGCCCAAGGAAGGGATGTCTGAAGCATACATGACCATCAATACATTCTCTCAACTATTGACGGTATGCGCACAAAATTCACTTTGATTGCTTTTATTTTCCAGTGATCAATCTACTGATGACACATAGTTCACTTTTCTTTTGTTTTCTTCTCCAGGGACCATTTACCAATGATCTTGATGATGAATTTGAGAACTTCAGAGAATAGATGCTGAATTCCAGTAATAGTGTTTGGCTTTGAAGAATAGTTTTTGGTTTTCTAAGTTAAGTGTAAAGTTCAGTATGAACTTGATGAAAAATAGATGCTGCATTCCATATGAACTTGACAGTAACAAGATGCTGAATTCTGTGCTTTCCAGTGACAAGTTGTATACAATTTGCTATAACATCTGTGCATTCCAGTGACAATTTCCAAGCCATACATTTTGCAGAACTTTTCTCATTCCTATACAATTACAACTTGCCCAAATTGCTAGCACCTGCAAAATTTACAAAACACAATGCTTCTTCAAGGCTTCAGCTTCCAGAGTTCCAGACAGTGCTCTGCCGTGCCCTCTGCAGCAGCTGCTCTCGGTGCCGTGCCCTGCAGCATCCGCATGCGCCGACCCCTCTGCATCCGTTCCTGTGCCGGCGACGACGGATGCGGGGGCGGGGAGCCGGCGGGAGTTCCGGCAGTGGTGGCGGCGGTCGACGGCGAGGGAGGCCGGGAGGCGCCGTGGGAAGCCGGGAGGCGCCTTGGCGGGGAGGCAGCGGCGACGGCAAAGAGGCCGGGATTTCCGGCAGTGGTGGCGGCGGTCGACGGCGAGGGAGGCCGGGAGGCGACGGCAGAAGGCCGGGCGGCGGCGGCGGCGGTGACGGCAAAGAGGCGCGATGACTCGACGCACGCACGCAGGAACTGATGCTATGGGCCAAATGGGCCACTCGGCCTGCACAAATTTCTCGCTGGTGAGAGGTATGCGAGGCTGGATCGGTGGATTGATTATGGACGGTGGGATTGACTTGACTGCCGAGAGCATTCGTTACCGCCGATGGTAGAGGATCTCGTTGAGATCCTCTGCAGTCGGAATCGGTGGCTGCAGTGACTACTGCAGAGGGCAGTCGACTGCAGAGGAGCTGCTCCCGCGACCCATGCCAACAACACCGCGCGCTCTGCAAAGTGCAAACAGGCGAAATGCACCCCGCCAACACCGCGCGCGAGCCTCGCAGCGCTTCTTGTTCGCGCTCGTCGGCATGGCCGTCGCCTCGGCCGTCTTTCTCACCGCGCTTCCCTCCTCCTCGACCGTGGCCTGTGGCCACCCTCGCCACGGGGCTGGCGTGGCGGCACTACGGGTACGACAGCTTGTTTTCCGGCCACGCGGCTCTCGTCGCCGCCGAGCACCACCAGCAGCAGCAGATTATCGAAGACAGCAGCGCGAGGGGGGCGCGGCCGGAAACCCTGAAACCTGGGCCCCCGCGCCGGGGGGGGGGGGGTTTGTGTGCAACCGGGAGAGAAAAGGCTACAGGATGTAGATAGTCTCGGGGAGCATCACCAGCTTGAGCAGCCTATGCGGAGTTGTTTTGTAAATTGTAGTGAGATATTGCGTTCTGTACTGACTTGTGATCGAATTGCAGCCCGCATGGAGCAGCTAGTAGTAGAATAGCAGTACTTTAGAGGTGATAACTTCAATGTTGCTTCATGTTGGTTCGCGTTAGATGAGAACGTTGTCAAGCCGAGGGCCCGTTCTCCGCAGCGAAACAAACAACACGCACTCTTCAAAACATTATCAGTACTGTCCACACGAAAAACGATGACAAGTACTCAACCGAGTTAAACTGTTTTTCAAATGTAAGCAGACATGTAGCCAAGAATGAAACGAATGCAAGCATTCAAGGTTACTCACAATAATAACGACTGAACATGGCTGGAGTAATGCCGACAGATACAAAGATCTCCTGGAGATCAAACTGGTTCAAAGGCAGAACAGCTTACTCAGGGCACCACCTACACTACGAACAATTTATTGGGGAAAAGATATGAAGTTTGCACGAGTTCGTCACTCAAAAAGTCCGGCTTGTCTAAGTATGTTCATGCCAGCGCAGGGGTTGGGGTACAACCAGTGGCAGGAACAACCTCGGATGTCTTCTGTGCAGAACTGTACTTCTTTGTGATGAACCTGACATCCCCAATTCGTCAGTTACACTTTATCAATCAGATGTCTAGTTTTACCTTCATATTGCAGCAATAATTTTCTGCCTTCAATGGTGCAATTTCTACACCAGATGTGTGACAACCGTTGGGCATGACCAGCATATACTAATGCTACAAATTTGTGCATCATTTCTTTTTCTAATTAGTGTACAATCAAACTTTTCTACATATTATATAGTCCCCCCATTTCAAAATATATGCAGTTCTGGCTTTGTACCACATTCATAGAAGATGCTATGAATCTAGACACCTAAAAACACAGCCAGAACTGCATATATTTTGAAACAGAGGGAGTAAGATTGAAGTCATGGATAAAATGACGGTGCAAGAAGCACCATAATATCCTAAGTAACTACATAAACAGATTGGATTAGTGATGCAGCTCTTCTATCTCCACTTGGGAGAATCTTCTGAAGAGAGTTTTTTTTTAAATGCATATGCATGTGTCAAATGTTTTTTAAACATCAAGCAATATCATAGAATACAAAATCTATCGGTGTGGCTTATGGTATGAATGCGTAATTGTTTTCGGCTCGCTGGTCTGAACTTTTACATAATTTTCATATCAAGGAATAATGTTTAGCATTGTAAATATTTTGAGAGGTAACATGTAGCTAAATGATAGTTCGATGAAATAGTATGGTTGATTTAGTGGACCTGGTGCACATGTCGAGTTTCCACTGCAAACATGGCCCAGACGAGGAAACCATGTGCATATGAGACACCTCACATTATTTTTCCCTTTGAGTATATAATTAGTTTAATTCCTATTTGGTATCCACTGCAAAGCACAGGATAATAAGTGATAGATACCTGAAGAAGTCTCTCCACAGCAATTCAAACATTAACCAATTAGTCCCAGCATCGGATGAGCCATCGCCATTCTTAGGTGTTGGCCCATTTGGAATTGCTCTGAGGTGGAGGAAATTCATTAACAACATAAAAAAACTAATTTAATGGCGAGACAATATGAATCTGTTCAGCAATCTCGACTACCTTGTAGCATGTTTCTTCAACTCCTCATACATGAACCGTGGAGAGAGGCACCCAGTGGCAAGCCAAGGTGAAATTTTGCAGGAGAAATTAGCACCATATATGCTATCTCCAGTACTGTGCTTGTTAATTTTGTTTGGCTGCATACTGCATTCAGCAGCAAACTTCTTCAACCTCTCCAGAGCTTCTGTCTCACCGCCAATGAGAGTTGAAGCCACAACAGGTTTCGTGTCCTAAATAAACCAAGAACGAATTGTAGGATCAAAAACAATGCAGCATGCAGTGGATTTTAAGATAAGTATGTGCTACAGATTCGTATGTCCTTGGCATGTAAAGGAAAATTCATTTTTCAGGCAAAAAAAAGCTGCTATGCATTTGAGCCAAATGTTACAGCATTATAAAAAGAAATGATGCAACTAAAAAAATCTCAGACAAGAGTATCTTATTATCAGGGTCATTGTCCGTATTCAGCAAACAAAAAACTTCAACCTTACATTTTTTCTATTCTTCCAAGGTAACACAGCTCTGTGTTTCACTTTCACATTGATGTCACCGTCCCTTTAAGATGTACCAGTACATAATCTATTGCAACAATTCGTAACAGTCTCAAATTACAGGTTTGAGATGTTCCAAAATCAATCGGATAGCAAAGATGCTTAGCACCAGAAGAAAGAGAGCAAATGCACAAGGAATCAACATAACTCAATTCCAATGTTCCAAAGTGGATAGCCATTCCGGAAACGTCATGATCATGAAAAGCAATCAGCTCAGTGCCAATGTGGATGAGGACGAGAAAATTACAAACAATTTGGTTGCAGAATAGCTGAATTTGGCATTTTATCGTTGGACCAAATACACATTGGTCTACCACACATACACGCAACAAACAAAGGGGCTTGCGTTACTGTTTTCTTTAGTCTGTTACTACTAACATAATCTTACCACAGGCAAAAGCAAACAAGATAATAAGACAACAAGCACTGCCACCACATTCATAATACGGCCAAAACCAGCTGAATGAACCAAAGACCTAGCATTTTGTATAAAGAAATATTAGTCACAGCATGACATGAGCACCATGACTCAATTCTTTTATGAGGTTGCAAATTGCAATGGAAACAGAACAAACAGGGCTGAGCAAACAAGATGGCCCAGAAAACTTCCTCACATCGAAGGCTACAACTACATCATGCTCACAGAAATGGCAAAGAATAGTATTCTTCAAGTATCATCTAACTAAATGATCAATGATACTCACACATGCTAATGCTATATTAGCAACTTCCATCCACTTCTAGCTGTATAATTTACTGACACCTCCCTTTATACCACATATAAAGGCTGAGTTTGGTCTTTAGTATCAAGATGCTAAACTTAGCTAACGATCTAAATCAGCGCCACAATTAACTAATTAAGAATCCATCGCTGTAAGCCACTCACCTGTGCCATAGCTGGTGGCGCTGTGAGCCCGAGCTCACCGAGAGTGGGAATGTCACCAGGCTCGAGCACATTCTTCATGGGCACGCACTTGACCTCCTCGGGCGCCTCCAGCACCTTCCTGACCTCCAAGCTCTTCACTGCCTCCCTGAACCCGCCATAGTTGGACGGCATGTCCTCGAGCCGGAAGGGCAGGTCCTCGACGTGGTACAGCGTGCTGCCCCAGAAGTACTTTACGTTGACGCCCTCCTTCTCCACAGCTTTGCGCACCCTGTCCTCGGAGCGGCACTCGTCCCGCGACACCTCCCCGTGCGCGTACACGGCCTCCGCGCCCGCCGCCCGCGCGAGCTCGGGGATGACCACCTCGGGTCTTCCCACCCGCACCACCAGGTCCCCTCCGCGAGCGCGGAGGCTCCGGCGCAGGTCAGCGACGGAGTCCAGCAGGAAGTTCGCACGGTACGGGCCGGTGCGATCGAAGCCCGAGGGGGACTTGCCGAAGTCACGCGGGTCGAAGACGAAGACTGGGAGGAGGGAGGAAGAGGCCCCCACGGCGGCGTGGAGCGGCTCATGGTCGTGGAGGCGGAGGTCCCCGCGGAACCAGACGAGCGTGCGGCGGCGCCCTGCAGCGGCGGGCGCGCCTGAGGGGAAAGAGCGGGAGAGGCCCGGCGTGGAGGCCGGGAGCGGGGAGAGGACAGACGATGCGGCAGAGTTGAGGCGGTTGGTACGGCGCGAGGAGGACGGTGCGGCAGCGGAGGAGGGGTGGAGGCAGACGGCGAGCGTGGAGATTTGGGTGGGGAGGTGGATGGTGGAGGGGATGGAGGCGAGGGTGGGGGCGGCCGGCGCGCGTAGGGAGAGGGAGAGTGAGAAGGAGGCGAAGGGGAGGTTCGTGTCGTCGCGCGACTGGGCGCCTGCGCCGGCGTCGGAGTCAGAGGCGGCGGCCATGGTTGGTGAGATGCGGGAGTCAGGGGAGGTGGAGGTTTGTTGTGGATGAGGAGTGAGAGGGTTGGTTGGAGAATGGGAGGGGAAGGAGGGAAGGCGATGGAGAATTCGGACCCCCACCAACCATTTGGGCTTTTTCACCAGACCGAAACCAGATTTCTCGAGAGGGGTGGCATTTGAATTTCTAATTTTTTATGTACTCTCTTCGCTCTACTATTTGACACCATTGACCTTTTTTCATTGATTCAATTATTTTTTCATAAGTATTTGTGGAAACAAATAAATAAATAAGTTAAATTTAAAGTGCTTTTGATGATAGACACTGATTTCACTCTAGATAACTAATTACTTATATATTGTAGGTCAAATTTTAAAGAAAAAAATCAACAATGTCAAATATTTAAAAGCGGATGGAGCAATTTTTATAGGAGGCAAAGATATTTTAACTTGAATAAAAAATTAAATGAAATTTCATTGTAGTTACGGCTGAAATAAATCATCTTCTCTTTAGCACCGGAACTTGTACTAAGAGTGCATTTAAGTGTTACAAGCGGGTTAAGGGGGCCTTTGGAACGCGAGATTTTTTCCCGTTCCTGCGTTTTTCCTGTAAACAGTAAACTGATTCCTGTGAAAATCCTGCGTTCCAAGGGGGCCTAAGTGTTACCGTGCTACCAGATGTTATAGCACATCTAAATGTGTATCTAAAATTCCAACAAAAATATGGATGGAAAGAGCATGCAATCATCCACCGTCATGCAAAATCTGAGGTGCAAATGATATAGAAATCAGGCTGGGAGTAGTAAAGGGTCGCGGGTTCGAGAAGAACAGTTGCAACTTGCACTATTCACATTGCAGGATTTCACTTGTTTCACATCAGTTTTCTAACTATGCATTACTACTGATTTCTCTTTTTCATTTATCTTTGCATAAGTTTCCATTGCATCAAATTTTGCATGATGGTAGAAGATGACATGGGCTATCTATCAGTACTTTTGTTGAAAATTTTCAAGTATCATAGAACATGCTATTTCAATTGGTAACACCTAACAACACTAAGAGATGGTAACCCATGTCCGGTCAGATGCTAGTTTGCATGTAGACAGATCAGCCATTTTATCGGTGTCTGAAAAAATGAAACTGAAAATAAAGCATGGTGACCGATCGCATCAGACCCAATAACTAGATACAGCAATTATTTAAAAGTTAAGATCACTATCATTTGAACGATCTGTAGCAAAACAAGTAACCTGATATAACTAGTTCAGTGTACCAAAATTTATCCGCTCTGGAGTAATGAACTAATAGAGGCGAAAAGCCAGGCCTCAAATTTCTACCCTTTCCAGCTTGGAATTCGTTTTCACTATGAAAGGAAACCCTATACACTCTTCCTGATGTTTGAAACTCTGCTCAACAAAATTCAGTTGAGCTATCTTCAATACCTCCCTCCCACATGAAGCAACTGAAGATAGTACTGTTGACGGAATGGTCTGATCATATTCTCTTGTGTGACCTTGCCACCTTTGCTTGTTTTGCAGAGGATTTCTTAACATTCGGATTTGGGGTTGCCCTTTGAATGACTCGTTTAGGTTCATCAGGCTTTTGATTGGGATCAACCTCTTCATACTGTATTGGCTTAATGGTAACACCAGGCTTCTTAACAATCTGAAAGGATGGGAGATGCACCAAAAAGTATATGTTAAATCAACAGAACTTAATGAATAAATGACGAATCGGTCACTATGAAACTAATATCATACAAGTTAAAAATGCTTTAGTAGGTAAAAAAAAATAAATTTATCAATTAAGGTAAAAAAAATTAAGGTAGAATGTAGAAATGTTCATGGTGCCATTTAAAGTTATGTGTCGAAAATTTTGGTACTTGTCACCAAAAAAACAAAACTAAACAGGTACTGGGTAGCATAGAAATATTCCAATTGCACATGTATAGCAGATGGAATCCACTGCACCCACATTTTGTAGTGCAAATTAGACAGGGCAAGACCAGTAGCTTTCAAAGTATATCATGAAAACTTATTCCTCAACCTATATAAATGTTTAATACTTTTTAGCAGTTCCACTCACCGCAGGCCGATTGAGAGCAGAAACCGATATTGCTGGGTTGTAATCAGGTCCAATAGGCATACGGATGCTCTGTTCGTACGCCTCCTTGGAAGTGAATGGGAAAGGCAAACGCCTTGGCAAAAGCTTTTCAGTCTGCAGTGAACAAAGTAGTCAAATTATTGCTTTATTTAAGCAATTCTAAAAGAAATCTTAGTCAGACAGGCATCGAAGTTGGAGGAACATGGCTTCTAGAGATGCTTGGTTCAGAGTTATAATAATGAAAAAGGTATTCAAAGCACATAAGCAGATATAAACAACACTATGTGTTACATAGAATAATCACATAGATCTTTACCTTCTTATCTACATGTTCAGAAATAATAACATGCTTTAGCTTTGAATCCTTCCTCCTCTTCAGGGCTTCTTCTCTACTCCTTTTAGCGATGTCATGTTCTTTTACCATCCATGAAGGAATTCCTTGTTTCTGCTGTATGTCTGTCCACTGGCCCCAACCAGGAATAAGAGCAGGTTTTTCAGGTTCAGGATTCTCTTCATTTAAAAAATCCATTTTATCCTTCTCAAATTCAGCTTCAACATCATCACCAGCAAAAGCCTGACGTATGAGATCGGCTTGTGAAGGAAGTTCATAATTTTCCTTTGTATCCGAGACAGTCAAGAAGCCCTCGACCATCTCTTCTTCAGAATCTGAATCAGAATTGTGATCCCGTTGCTACTCAAAAACAAGGTGAAAACAAGTGAGAGTCATGAATTGGATCTGCTAATAAGAATAAATCATAGTTAAGCTAAACCTTAGGGTTTGGATCTACAATCGAAGGGACATGCGATTTGGATTTATTGGTAACACCATTAGTATTGCTATTCTCATTTCCTTTGCTACTCTTGACCTGATAAGAACAGAAGATACCAAGAGATTAGAACAAACTATGACATGGACACGGACATCAACCAATGAAGCAATCAAAGTACCAGTATAAGTACCTTCTTCCATGAATTATCAGCCAGCATTCCAACTTCAAATGTTGTCTTGGGACCTGGATTCTTGATAATATCATCAAATTTCTACATAATGAAATGACCGTACATCAGAATTCTGTAATACAAATGACCTTACAATAATTTAAGGAAAGAAAATCTAACCTTTAACAAAGCATCCTGTGGCTCATCATCCAGCAGTGCAGTCCCAAGTTGGATGCCATTTTGCTTCCTAGTTACTTCATTGTTGTCCAAATGTTGGGCTGAGTCAGAATCATACTCACTGTCACTATTCTTGTCATAATCTTCTAGTTTCTGCCTCTTATTTACCTCTCCATGTGTATTTTTTACAGGACCAAAAGTTCTTTTACCGGTCACCTTTATTGAATCTTCATTCTGTTCAGAGTTATCATCCTCCAACTTCCTTAAGTATTCATCATATTCTTTAACACTTTGTCGTGCTTCCTCATATGTTGCTTCCTCGTGTTTTTTCATAGCACGTTCCTGTACATAAACAGCAAAATAATTTGAATAGTGGCTTGGGACAAGAATCACACCAATGCTAGCAAACGTATACAAAGGCACAAAGCTAATGGTAACAAAAGTGCACCATGAAAGGCAGCGAAAAGACTCCAGATTTTGGTATTTCGTTATCTTCCTCAAGAACTTTTAGAATTTTTTCTCTCCCTTTGTTTAAGAGCTTTGCTTCAGATTCATCCTCTTCTTCATCGTCATCTGAACTTTCATCACTGCTACTAGAATCATCTTTCATGGAATCCATTTTCCTAGTCAGTAGAGCATGTTGTTGCAGTTGAGCAGTAAGAGCATCTCGAGTGCCTTCATCTTGAACAGACAATCCACGCTTCAAAATACGCTTAGCCCATTTTGATGTATTTTTGTGCTTCAATGTCATCCTTTCCTGTGAATAATTTTTTGAAATGAGTTAACAATGTTATCAGCAAGGCATGCTTTGAAATTAACTTAACAATGAGAAAAAGAAATGACCAGATATTACCTCTGCACGTTTTTTTTCTTGTTTTATAGCATATTCTTTGGCAGCTTCTGGATCTGCCTCTAAATCTGTTGATGCTGCCTTCAGTTTGTCCTTCTTCAACATCCGATGATATGTCCTGGACTTTATCTTCTTCACACGTTTCGCTTTCATCTCATGACGAAATAGAAGGCTGCGCATCTTAGCAAGGCGATTTTGGCGTTCTCTCACATCTTCCACATCAATCTACATAAACGCATTAACTTATCAGCACAGAAGATTCTGACTTCAAATATACACCGTGCAGTTATTTATTGATGATGTTGGGACCATATGTTTAGCTAAAAAATGAACTAAACATGTCCTAAACTCATCAATAGAAAAACTGGAGGGATTACATTTAATGGGAGACATGTTCAGTTAGCGAAACCATAACAGTCAGTACTACCCAGTTAAAATAACTTGAACAGATGAAGAGCAATGAGGGCACCACATACCTTGTTGAGTTCCAGGATTTTTGCGCCATCATTCTTGTGTGCTTCCTTCATTTCTTTGCTTTGCAAAATCTGTGCCATCTCCATCTCAAGCTTAGTCCTCGGCCTAAATTCGCTTGCAATTGCCCCCACAGTACTCACGCCCAAGTTGTTATCATTTTCAAAGTACAATGTAGAAGCTTCCCGGTTGATCTTTATCCGAGTCTCCCACTTGCTGACCTCTTTCTTGGTACGATCGTACGCAATGGTACGATCCAGCCTCTCCCTGTCCGATTTTGGAAGAGGGGCTGACACAACCATTTGCTCCTTCTCCTGCTGCTGTAGTCTCTTACGGAGCTTGCTATACCCAGACTTACCCTGGATATTCTCCAAGAGATCATTAATTGTGACAGGACCATCTCCATCTCCCATTTGCAAAGGCAGTTCCAGTGGCTGTTTGTTCTTCTTCTTTCCTATTCGGCAAAAATATTTCAGGCTACAGAGCTTCCAGAGAAAGATGAAACTTATTGACACAATAGGTTTTTCAGATATCTAGCTACAGTATCAACCCCTCTAATTCAACACAGCCACAAAAAGGTGAAGCAGCGACAAATCCATACAGAAGAAGGGCGCCATTTTCAAGCAAGCCTTCAACACAAATTAAGCTATGCACGCAATGTCTCGAAAAATAACCATATTTAATGCACAAACATAAATTTTTACCATCAAAGGCTTCTCTAGGCATTCCGGTTGTCTCCTGGAGTATCCTTATCTGCTTCTCCTCATCGTCACCATCCTCATCGTCACCTTCGTCCATGTCTTCACCTTCATCAGATGGCACGTCCTCATCCTAAAACACAAATGTACGTAATTCAACGCCATATATTGACTAGCTCAAATGGTAGCTTGAACGCTGGCAGTATCTCATCAATCTAAGTGAACCCCATGCCCACAAAAATGGATATTTTCATCGGCAATTGTGTCGCAATTCGGCAACTCCACACCAAAACGAAAACGAACAGGACAGAAGGTCGTCACCGCACCGCATTGGAGGCGTCGCTGTCGAACTCGTACTCGTAGTTGTCGACGGCGTCGTAGCGGCCGTTCTTGCGGGCCTCCTCTTCGGGCACCCCCTCCTCGTACTCGTACACGTCCGCGGCCCCCGAGTCGGACCCCTCGTCGTCGTCGGATCCGCGGGCAGGGTTGGGCCCCATCGCGTCGATCTCACGGCGCAGAGCCGTCGGGAGGCGCGGGCCGCGGCGCTCCCTCTTCCCCGGGGGCCCTGGGGCGGCCTTGCCGCGAGCCGTACGGGGTTTCTTCATCGTTGCAGTGAGTTGCCCGCCGGTGGAGGGGTCCGGCGGAGGGAGGCAGGGGTCTGCGGCGCTGCGTGCTCGGCGGCGTTGAGCGTTGGGCTTTTGAGGGGGTCTAGGGTTCGCACTTCAGAGAAGGGAGAGAGAGCTAGAGCGAAAGGCGGCTACGCGCTGCGGCCTTGTGCCACTTCACTGTCCGTTGGATCTTCTTTCGTGGGCCGTGGGGCGATGAGGGCATGAATAGTAAATGGGCTCGATCTGAGACTTGTTGGGCTTAACCGGACCATTCGTCAGCAGTGGGCCGGTTACATCACTGTTCGCTTACAGCGTCACGATCAAAATGAACCGCTCGTCTCTCAAAAAACAAAAAAAAAAAAGGAGATAGAGAGGGGGGGGGGGGGGGGGGGGGGGGGGGGGGGGGGGGGGGATCAATATGAACCGCTCGAATGCTTGATCTAGCTCGATCGGCTAATCGAGAGAGGATTCTCAAAAAAAAAAAAAAAAAAAAGGCTAATCGTATCTCAACGTTGGACATTGCCCTGCCACTAGGCTATTTATCATACTACGTACGTCATAGTGCTACTAGTAATATGTGCTCCATGGACTTCGGATCCAATCTGTTAATCACAATTTCATTTTTCGCCTGCCGGTTACCATCATATACAGAAAGTACGTTATTTAACGAGAATTTCGTGTTACGTTAGCTCCCGCAAGAATGTAAAATATCACTCGTGTTCGTGTATCAAACGGCACTGAGGATCAGAGAAGCCAAGTGACAAGTTTTTGCGGCTGCGGGTCTGCGGCTGCTAGAAATCGACGCTGCTGTCTTGATCCGCAGTGATTCAGCATAAGCAGACGAGGATTACCATTGACGACGGCATCACGAGGAGCTCAGTCAAAGTCACTCGTGTACTCCAATCATTATTATCGGCGTGCACTAGCCGCCTACGAAAATCGTTTTCCACTCGAAGTTCTCACCTTGCAGCCCCAGCCTCACCCGCGCGGCCCACATGGCAGAAGCTGCGCTTGTGTGTCTCTTGCGTAACCAACACTTCCCGCCAAAGCGTCATTACTTATGCCCGTGCCTAATACGGCTCTTACCAAGATGGGCCGGCAGGCCTGTCACGTGATGACCGCCCGAAAAATATCCATCTGGCTCCACGCCACAGGCCGGCATGTGGGCCACCCCACGTGCCCACCCCATCGATCTTATCCCTCACGCCCCCGTTCACCTCGCGCCACGTCCGCCCATCCGGCCCCGCCAAGCGCCACGAACGATGTGCACCCCTGGGCCACCTCGATTGGGCCCACATGCACCCGAACGATTCCATGGACCATGTCCATGAACGACCGGCGACCAGCCCAACGCCCAATTTTCGCTATAAATAAGACCTGCCTGCTCAGCTTCCATTTCTTCTCCCCGCTCAGATCCGGAATTGTTGGGGGAGGTGGGAAAGATTTGATCGGATTCGTGCTTCCGCAGCAGCAGTGGCAGTTGGGTGATTACGACGGAGAGGGATGGGCCTCCTGGACAAGCTGTGGGACGACACCGTCGCGGGGCCCCGCCCGGACACCGGCCTCGGCCGCCTCCGCAAGCAGGCCGCGCGCCCCGCCGCCGTCAAGATCAATGGTGAGTGCGGCGCTGGAAAAAATTACGCCTAGTGCGCTATCAACTTGCCGCGCTGTTGTATTCGATCTGACTGATTTTTGGTCGTGTATATCGTGCAGAACCGGCTGGGGAGGCTTCGGCGTTCGTCCCGCCATCTCCGGCGTCGGCCGGCGAGGAGACGCCGGTGAAGGTGACGCGCAGCATCATGATCAAGCGCCCCGCCGGGTACCCTTCGTCGCCGAGGAGCGCGGCCAACACGCCGCCGGCATCGCCTGCAGGTTCTCCGGCGCCCATATCACCGTTCTCCGCCGCCGGTGAGTGCCCCCGGAGACCTCCCCTCCCTTCGACTCATCCTTGCATTCACTTTTTCCTCACGGGCAGTTTGGTCATATCAAGCCGTGAACCCGTCTCTGATTGGAACGTGATGGGCGGCTTTCACATGCGTGGCTTTGTCGCCCAGCTAGGAAGCGTCTAGATGGGGCGTACTGAAGCAGGGGCGTTTTGAACATTTCAGCATAGTGGGTGCTTTTAGCTCTCGTGTCGCTATCGTGGATTCATGGCTGGATATATCGTTTTATAATATCTGATAGGTTATCATTTTGCGCCTCGAAATGCAGCAACAATCGGATAAACGTAGCTATCATATGTCTTTGCCGTGGGGTAGCCTTCAATTGGAAAATGGTGACCTATATTTTTTGTTTATAATAAATCCAATAATGGCTATCTGTAGTCATGGGATATTGCGTATGAACTTGCTTTATCTAAGTATTTGTAGGTTGGTTGTTGACTGGTCATGTGCATGAGAAGTTGTCTTTGTGGTCATGATCTAATTTATGGCACCAGTAGATGTGAGGCTTTTAGATCTGAAGACTTAAGAATACTGCCACTATTTCTAAAGTGGCCAGAAAATTAGTAAGAGAGACTCAAAATAACATATACTTCACAAAGTTGCCATCAAACCCTGGTCGTACAACTGTTCTGAGGTTGTTATTGTGATGTGAATTGATGTCTTCTTTTGCTGTCCGTCTTCCTGGAACATAATGTGGAGTAGTTTATACAGGAAATGCTGTACAAGTCCATCACCCTGAATGAAAGTGTCGCGATTCCAAACTGTGAATGAGCAATGAGTTGATGTTACTTTTGCAAATTCCGTTTTTGAAATTTAATTCCCGAAACCTTGATCTTATTGTTTTATCCACTCTGGAATAGTGTTCAATGAGTTGATCACATTTATTTATTGTTAGTGTGAATAACAGACCCTCAGTAACACAGTTGGCTTCACTTAAATGAGTGTTGCGTGCGCAATAAGTGTTTTGTAGTGTTGCAAAGTGTTGTCAGTGTCATCTTTTGCATTCTATTGATTGAACCTTGCCTAATCTTTATGAGTGAATTCACTAGGTGGTCGCTTCAGAAGGAAATCATCTTCGGATGCATATGAGAGGGGAACACCACCGGGGACGACCAGCCAACCTCCTCACTTTGAAGTGTGAGCGTCCAACATGCTCCACGATCCTTTTTGCTCCTTGACCGGCATCTGCTTCACATATTGTAGAGGTGGAGAGAAGACATCAGGATGGTCATGGGGAGAATTTTGGTTGTCCTACCCTACCTCTACTGTGATATAATGTAGATGCGACTATATGTGGTCTACTGTTTTCCATCTACTACTCTGTGAAGGCATGTATGGCATGTGTAGAGTGTAGACGATGTTGAAAGCTCTAGATGGTGTTGTGTGTCTTGTGTTAATAACTTGCTATGTTCATAGGGCGACTCAGGACTGCGTGGTGCAGCTGCAGCAGCCTGCCGCTCGTCGCGTCATGTGTGTTTCCTCTACTGCTGTGTACTAGAATGAATGGTGTGTGGAGGATGGGGTTGTGCTTGTAATGTTAGAAGGGTTGAGGTGTACTACGTGTAATAATTTTGTCTGATGTATGGTATCTAGTAGCCGAAGGTGTTTTGCTTCTACTTCCTCAGGTGCTATTGGATCTTTATCTGGTTTAGACTTCTGTGTTGTTGATTGTGCAATGCGCAACATTCCGACACTGGATGCATAGATAACTGTTAACAAATACTGGAAAAGGTTCGTACCACAGAATTGTTAGAAAAAATGTAGTGGCATCGAATTAACTGCTGCTGCTTGATTCTAACCTCAACGCTACAGCTCCCCGACTGTCAATTTGTCACCCTCAAGTTTCTTCTTGCTCACGAATTTAAACTCGGCCTGCGATGGGCAAGCCGCCTCCGCGGCATTTTGTTAAGAAAAAGACTTTCTCACACAGGGCGAGAGAACCTCTGAACCCTCCTCCTGACCATACATAGGGACTCAGCTGACCTGTGAGCTGTGGCGCGAGTCTATACTATATGCTTTGATCCAAGGAGGAGCGTGAGAATTTTTTTAACCCAGTCCGAAAATTCGTCCCCACTGGGGATGGAATCCGGGACCTGGGAGGTGCCGCTTGAGTGCCTTGACCACTCGGCTAAGGACCCTTTGGCTCTTGCTCACGAATTTAAGGCCCTGTTTGGGTAGTTTTTAGGAGTTTTTACTTCTCCAACCAGCTCCAAAAGCAACATAAGCTGTCCCAAACAGCTCGGCTTTTCCTAGAATCGGCAGCCTTGGTATATTACAAGATGAGAAAAGAAAAATACACAACCTGTTAGCCAAATTGACGGATGGTGTATGTTAGAGCCTCTGCGATACTTTGGTGGGTTACAGCAACCGTGTCATTTTGATACTAATTTGTGCTAGCTTAAGTACTAGCACAAAAGATCAGAGAGTTTTGCATTGGCAACTGAAGCTGCAGTGGAAAACCTGACGCTCCAATGCATAGGGACATTTGAAATGGCGCCACACTCTTGGCGAAGCTAGCACTACAGCGGGGCGAGAGCAGGATTGATCAGATCGATCGACGGACGATGTACATTGTACTCCCTATCCGTAGTTTTTCGAAAGAAAGGTCACCTCAACAAGGACCCCGTATACTGTGACCGAGCTTTAATCTTTGGCTTGAATTACCAAACTATAGCAGGTTCAGTTCATTTCATAAAGTTGCTGAGAGGCAGGAGGATTCAGTCAGTGTAGACACGGTTATTTGCGCCTGCAAGGTTTCCAGTTCAGTGTAGCCATCTGGACCAGCAAATTTTCCAGTTCAGTGTAGCCATCTGCAAACATGGTTCATCACTTATATGTTCGGTCAATTTTTCTTCTAATATCAAACTGTGCGCACAATCCCTGTCTCACTGCATTTTGGGCCCCGCTGTCAGATAGACAGGTCTGAGCTGGTTGAACCGGACCAGGCAGGCAAGCAGCTTTGCCGTCCCGTCCTCCTCTCCTCTCCCTCTCCCACTCCCCCAAACCCACCTCACATTTCCAACAATCCAAACACCACCTTGCTCCGCCGACCGCCGCCGCCGGTGTCCAGGGTCCGAGTAGGCGCAGCATGTCGGCGCCGTCACTGATGGATGATATCGTCGGAGAGGTCCTCCTCCGCTTCCCGCCGGAGGTACCCGAGCTCCTGGTTCGCGCGGCCCTCGTGAGCAAGCGCTGGTGCCGACTCATCGCCGACCCCGGCTTCCGCGGCCGATTCCGCGAGTACCACCGCACGCATCCGATGCTGGGGTTCTTCTGCATCGACAAATGGGTTCCTAGGTTCGTCCCCACATCTTCCGTCCGCCTGCCCCACCCCAACGACGTTCGCCTTCCTCACGACGGCCAGATCAGCTGGCGGGCGCTCGACGCCCACCACGGCCGCGTCCTCATCCACCGTTTCCGCATGGGATTCGAAAATCATTTGAGCCAGCTCGTCGTCTGGAACCCCATCACGGACGAGCAGCAGGAGCTGCCCAAGCCGCCGATCCCGCCGGAGCATGTGTACCCGTACTGCTGTAGTTGGACAGCTGCGGTGCTCTGCGACCCTGCGAGCGGGGGATGCAACAAGTTCGACTGCCACCGCCGCTCCTTCCTCGTGGTCTTCGTGTGCACTGGGTCCAGGGAGACATTCACCTGCATCTACTCGTCAGATTCTGGTGCCTGGAGTGGACCGACCACTGTTCAGCTCCGCCATGCCTGGGTCAGAAGATTGTGTCCCAGTGTCCTTGTGGAGAATGCAGTCTACTACATATCTGATAATTGTCGAAGGAGTGACAAAGTCTTGAAGGTTGATCTGTGCACTCGTGAAGCTTCTCTTATCCGACTGCCATGGACATCCTATAGGCGCATTGAGCTAATGGCAACGGTGAATGGTGGGCTTGGATTCGCCGCCGTGCACAAGTCCAAACTCCACCTTTGGTCAAGGGAGGCTGGTCCCAAAGCATATGCAGGATGGACACAAAGCCGAGTTGTCGAGCTAGACACACTGCTCGGGTCGATTGGTACCCTCCCAGACCCAGAGTCCATTGATGTGCTGCACTTTGTGGATGGCATTGATGTCCTTTTCATGGGGACTAGGGATGCCTTCTTCATGGTAGATCTAAAATCATGCCAGACTATGAAGCTATATGGCCGCAGACTCATTCGTGCCGTTGTTCCCTACATGAGCTCCTATATTCCAGGTATTGTCTTGCTTAGGTTTTGGTTTGCGGATATTGAGAAAATTTGCAGCTAGTAACATGAAAATTTGGAGTACAACTAATTGGTACATTCGAGCTCGAGCAACGAGTTGATGAAATGTGAATATTTATAAAATTGAGTTACTCTATTTTTCTATCAACAGTCCTTTAAATGGGCGAGATGCCTAAATGTGCATAGTTTTCTTTTTATCTATCTATTCATCTGCCATACAAGTTATGGACAAGTGATGGGTTATTTTCAAATGATGTAAATTTAGGCACTCAGAAGGAAATTATCCAACAGTGGATGAACCAAAGAATAATTAGCTCCATCAGTTCCAATGCTTCGGATATCAGCCTTGTCTTAATAAACCTATAAATTCCTTAGTATGGGCCTGTCATTTTCACCCAACAACTTATAAATATGGTTAACCAATGAGGAAATGTGTGTTTAAACAACGAGAGGTTTTCTCCCTAGAGTTTTGATTTCATCTTTTTCTTAACGAGAGGTTTTTTCTGTGCAATTGCGGCTGCTGATGTTGATAATATGCTAGTGCTGTTTTTATCCATTATGGGATACTTGTCGGTCTCTATGCTTGTTTATTAAGAGAGGGAGGGAGGGAGGGAGGGAGGGATTACAATGACCTTATAATTTCTGTCCATAATGGACCTAGTTGATGTGCTTGGTAAAGAAACATATTTTCGTTTAGGGACAAATCCGATTCCTCATTTAAGCTGATCAAAATATTTTTCTTTCTGCAGCTTTCAGAGCGCTCTCTACAGGAGGAGCAAGTATGGGTGCTTCAATCGCATGAAAAGTCTCAAGTTGCTAATGCAAGTTGTTCTAAATCAAGAAATGTCTAGCTGGTGAATCTAAATATCTTGATCTTGCAGCGTAGTTTCGATGTTGTCGTACCTCGCCTGTAGTGTCTCTTCGTGTGGTATTTTGTATTTTTTATCTACTCTTTAAAGGCAAGTCCTGGCTGCCGGCCTGCCTGTATGAAGCTTTCTCCAGTATTGCACCGTGTTTGTTAGTACGTTCATTCATCTGTGCTGCCATGCTATGATGATTCCCAAAATGGATGCTCTGTGTTGCCTACAATATTGGCAGGGATTGAAGACCAGGATGACAGCATGCTAATTTGATCGATGTGTGATATCAAGCAGCCGAAAGTGCATTTCTTCAAACTTTTTGATGATGCTGTATATGCAGGGCGCACCTGGGCATGTTGCTTGCTCATTATGCATTTCTTCAAACTTTTTATGTGTTGATAATTGGCAATCAAGTCTGGAAATGGTTCCTAACAAATACTAGGCACTAGGCATACATTAGGTATCTGCTAATGTTCTGGGTTGCAATGTGATGTCTGCATCTCGAAGTTGAAGACTTCCCCAGCATTGGTATCTCTTAGCAACCGCAATCAGGTATGGAGGCATAGTGCAGTTGACTAGGTACTTCCTCAGGAGACAAGCACCATGTCATGTAAAATAGAATATTTAGCTAAATACCGTACGCAGGGACTTGGAAGTAGAACCATTTTGCATCATTTTGTTTCTACTTGGTTATAGCTACCTTACAACACTGTAGTTCTTGGGCCATCATGCTGAAGAGTTAGTCTCGCTCAGCATTTTCCAGTTGGGCAGCCGGGTACCAATGGTTGTGGTTTGACGTCTTGCCTACTCATCAGATGATTATTCGGCGTTTCCCGACACACAAGATTGGCAGGAGCCATAACTTCCAATGGAGCCTGAACAAATCTACTTGCAGCTGCAGTACTTTCATGGGATCACAAAGCATCCATGATCCATGAATCACTCCAGCAAGTGTTGAAAGGGACACTTGCACTATCATTTTTCTGACAGACATCAGACATGCCGATGTATTGGCCAACAAATTTGTAGCGATTCACATCGCTACAAAGCATCCTGGTGTAATATACATTGCCATAATATACAAAGCACCCAGAAAAGCTAGAATGCTCAGTGTGGGATACCGGATATGGGAACATGGACGTAAAACCCGCATCCTGGTGTAATATAGGTAAAGTGAACAAAACTTCCAGGAATGACATTTCTTTGTCCACATAATTTAAGTATGCGGCAAAGCAACAAAATCCAAATGCAGATGTGCCCCTCAGCTGAATCAGACATACATAATCACATTTGATAACAATATGAATTTGCACTCTGGCGATAGCTTCAATTTCTTTTTAGAGCAATGAGCTAAGTGATGTTCTGCACACACACACAAAATATGTCATGGCTTTATTTATGCACTGAATTATCGATATATATCGGTTCAATTTACATGCTTGTTCCTTGAGCAGCTGCCTGCAACTAAGCTCATACGAGATGTGACCATTGGACACTCTTTATTTTCTTCATACTACCAACTACTAATTGGCAAATAATACCCAGGCTTTATTCTGAGAGAGCATGGCTGGATGAAACATTGTCGTTTTATGGCAATGAAGACTACCACTTGTTGCATGAGAGAAGTTGCACTTGTATAGACTTGCTTGTTGGGGCAATTGTGTCTATCAGGTGCATTGTCCCTTTCCTGTCCTGTGAAATGAAAGGCCTCAGTATAAGAATGTTATATAGACAGTAATGTAGCATGCATCGGCATTCACCTGGAGGCTATCATTAATATTTCGTTCTTCCCCTCAAGCCTCACGAAGAGCACGCACCCGGTCCTGAATTAACCTCCTCTCCCAATCTGCAATGCCCTCAAAAGCATGCTCTGGCAGGCTCTCAAAAGGCTCTTTCGACGGATCATTCTTAGCTAGATCATAGGTTGCAGCACGAATAGCTCTCTTATTAGGTCCACAGGGCCTTATGGAGGTTAGCTTGTCATAAGCTGTGCTAAGCTGCATGTAATGATAAATGGTAAGAACACTAGATTTTTTTTAGAACCTGTCTGTACATGATGAGATAAAACAAACTTACATCCATATTATTGAACCAAAACATGTAAGCAATCGCAACCGCAGGCGCTCTTCCAAGTCCAGCAGTGCAATGGACATAGACTCGGCCTTTGCATTGTGATATAGCCCATTCCAGTGCGGAAACTGCCTTTGGCAGTTGTGACCTCAATGAATCTGGATCAAAGTCAACTGCCTGCAATCAAGCAACTATAAGCGTAAGCACGAGCCCAAATTCTAACGACTGCATATCACAGTTGAAGTTGTGGCAGAACGATCAAGGATACCTATTTAAAATTAAATTGTCATTATATAGAAAAAAGGATACAAGCACAATGGGTAAATAGCTCACCGGTCTTCTGATGTGCTGAATGCCAAGTTCTTTGCATCTACCGACAACAGCTTGGAAATCAATGCCCCAATATTCAATATCCTTGTCCTGCTGTAAACAAAGAATGTAGGCTACTTTCTCTTCATTTTTCAAGTGATCAATATCTTCAGGCTTCTGAGGTTGTGAGCCAACAATCAGGTCATCAGTTACGACAGCGTAATTCATTCCTGTGATCCATCAGTAAGAATTAATTCTTCAATCAATAAAACAACACTTTTTTAGATACAATCAATTATTGCATCTTGTACAACAACTAACTTTATAGTATAACTAGGGTATAGGGATCTAAATCTAATTGATTCAACAACAAATGACGACTCAGATGTTTACACAAAGTAGCTATCTTGCTACCTTTTTTTTGTTTGGAGTTTCAGAAGAACTTATCTATAATGTGAATATTTCACAAAATATTTTCGCAAAATGACAACTAATTATTAAGGAAAAAGAACTATTTCTTTAAGGTCTCGACATAGATGTGGTTCTAGACCAATATAAAATAATGAGTCAAGCAGTAGCTCTTCCTAAGGAAACATGATGGAACTGATGCGTATGTCACATCACTTAATCAAACAAAGTTCCACAATTTGTCATTAGACGATCACGCTGAAGGTAATGCAGTATTACTCTTTTAGTACTTCCTTCAAGCCACAAGGGTAGTAGCAGTTCTAATATGTTTGCTTTTTGCCTGGAGATTACAGAGGCAACAATTTGCTAGTTAGTACGAAGCATCTAAAATGCCAAAATTGTGGCTTCCTTATGCATCCTCTTGTCATGAAAGGGACAACCCCATCAAGAGGTAAATAAAATACTTCAATATTCTCCTGACTACCAACCACATTTATCAAAGAATACATGAAACCGCCCAGAGCCATGTCAGCAACGTAAACCAACATTCTCCCACAAAATTCAGACTTACGTACAGAAACTAGTGCCTACAGAGGTATCTTGAAAAGGCTGTGCACGAAAACGCAATCCTTAAGCAAACCAATTAGCAATTACACACACTAACGCATAAATTGTGGCGTTACTAAGATCACAACATTACCATTAACTCCCGCGTTAAACAAGTATCATCACCATCTATCCAAGTTATGAGCACAGAAACCAATTCATTTTCGACAAGAATCAATTCGTTGCACAATCCAGCCGTTACTCATTAGTAGTACCACGGGATGCAGGGCAGGGGGGCGTCGCAATTCGCAGGAGGGTCCATACCGAGATCATGGTGGTACTCGTAGGGGTTGCGCATCATCTTCTTCATGGCGGCGTTGTAGTCCTCCATCCTCCTGCCCCCTTGGGCTCCGGCAGTGGAGGAGGAGCGGCACAGGATGAGCCCGACGCTCCTCCTACTGCCGCCGGGAGCGCATCCGACGGTGGCCATGGCCGGCCTAATGCTCCTGGCGCTGACGCCTCCAGTCGGGAGAACGCACGAGGTGGGGAAACGAGAGGTGTTCGCCATGGCCGCCGTGATTGAAGGATCTTGACGCCTTGTCTGGAGTGCGGTGTGAAGCAGGGAGGAGGGGAGGACACCGTCTCGATTCTCGAACTCCCGATGACGAGAGAAATGGAAAGAGCAGAAGAGTCTCGGCCCACTAAGCTGTCTGCGTGTCTCGGCCGGTAAAACAACAAGGCCGGCCTCAACCCCACAACCGAAGCAAGAGCCCAGAGGCAATCATCAGCCCGCAACAAAACGCGACCCATGCGCAGCCAATCTCAAGATCGGCTACAAAATCGCTAAAACATATTTTTCTGCAATTCTGCCACTCCTCACTGACTCCTGGTTCTCTATCAGCCAAGGTGCTTTGCTTGGTGGAGTGACCAGCAGGGCTGCTGGTGCTGGTGCATTGGCTGTTATTTTGTCGAGGAAGGAGCCAAGAAAGGCATCGAAACCAGCATGATCACCCCCCAGCTTCTGCTTGTGCGCCTCCTCCACGCCGGTGGAGATGACATCGCCTGGGGACTCGCCGTCGCCGACGCTTGGCCTGACCAGCAAGATTGTCGCTAGTGCCCCCCCCCCCCCCCCCCCCCCCCCCCCCCCCTCCGGAGTCGCCTCCTCGCCAAGTGCTGGCCGAGACGCGAGAGTGACGTATTGGGTCCCCTCGGTTATTCTCCACCTCAACATTCCCCTCCTTGCTCTGCAGCAAGGGCTCGCAATCGAGCAGCACGAACAGCACCTTTGACGCACTTGCACCCACATCTTGGCTTTGGTCTCCGTCCCACGTCGCGCCATGGCAGCCCTCAGCGTGGGCCTTTGAAGGCATGGCCGCCAGTGTGGCCTGGCTGCACCAGGAGTGTTCCTGCGAGCGCCGGGAGGTCGGGCTCAAGGAATGGTTGCCCCCATGGCGCGAGGAGTCCTCGCCGTTGCGACGTCGCGGGGAACGTAACGTTCCCTTGTGCGCCCCTTCTCGAACGGCCAGCGCAGCCGTTGGAAAAAGGCTGAGCAGTCGTGACACGCCATGGCGTCCATTGTCTCCGTCGTTGCTCCGCCTTTGGTGGGCACAACGAGCAGGGCAATGCTTGAGATGTGGCCGTATTTCTTGCAAACCCAGCACTTGTCGGATTTCTACAGCTTGCAATTAACTCGATGGTCTGAAGCTAGGCAATTGAAGTACTGCTAATTGGATGATTAGCGGGTGTGGCTGTGCCCTTTGTCCATCAGGATAAAAACCCATGGTTAACGACAGTCGACAAGTGTATTCATATTTAAAATAAACGTGGCTATTAATTTTGTAAAATTTTCGAATTGGACATCTTGTAGTACGTATATTATGCAAAGCTTAGCATTCCCTCATTCAATAAATATCTTCCATCAGTTTGTAAGTGCAGCGTAAGGCATCGTTGATCACTCATGAACCGTCCGTCGATGAAACGGTACTGGGAGTGACTCGATTGGTGGAGAACTGGACGTGGCCACCAACGGGGAGTGGCGCTGCTGCTGGAGCTGCTGCTCGTTATCTATTAGCTACATTTCTCGCCTGGCTTTTTTGTTCTCATTATCTAAAAAAAACTCCTTCGCGCCGTTCATTCCGTGGGGGCGGGAAGGGAGGGGAGAGCGCGGCCAGTGAAATCTCAATCGGGTCGCACCATGCAACGATCTACTTCTGTGGCAGCTATCATCCGCGCTGATCGCTCATCGTCCTTCACCTCGCTCGCACCGGAGCACTCTCAGATCACGTACCTGGCCTAGCTCTGCGCCGACACGACATGCTCATCCACTCAACACGCCCATCAATCCCTCAAGATTTTTTTTGGCAAAGACCGGTCGCGCCAACTTGTTGTTCTTTCGAGCGCTTTTGCCAACTTGTTGCTCTTTTCCTTTTGCCAACTTGTTCTATAGTGGTGCATATAATCGATCACTAGTGCTCGACGTGGACGTACACCGGCGTATGGCAGCTCGGGCAGACGAGCACTGAGATGCAAAAAGATGCACCAAAATGGAAAGTGAAGTCGACCTGTGATTGCACAAAAATGGACAAAACGGCGGATAGCAACTCGGGCGCAGACGAGCACTGAGATGCGCAAAAAATGCAAAAAGATTGCTGCGCGGCTACGCCGAATATTCGCAGCCACTCGGCCTCGCACGCCTATAAATAGAGGATCCATGCAGCAACATAACACACAAATTAAGCCTGCAACAACGTGACCCCCAGCAGCAAAGCCTCCCTCCTTAGTCCATATACAGAAGAGCGCGCAGAGACACAACAGGCATCGGTCGATGCGTCCAAGAGCCTCGTCCTCACCGCTCTCCTCCTCGTCGTCGCCGCCGGCGGCCGCGGCGCGGAGGCGGCTGCCGCTGTACCTGTCAACTTGATCCTCTTCGGCGTAGTACCCTGCCCTGTTGGGAGCAACATCAACGTCGCCGCGGTCCCGGTGTTCCCCAGTAAGCTAGGGACCAGCATGTATGCTACTTTCAGTCGTTTAGTAACAAGGGAACCGTACGTTGATGATCTTAATTACGTTTCTTCCTTAATTTCTTTTGGACTCGTCAGACGCCGAAGTGCAGCTGGTGTGCGGCGGCAGTGTGGTGGCCTCCGTGACGTCGGACGGCACCGGGGCCTTCGTCCTCAACCTGGGTAACGCTCTGAACCAAGTGAGCCTGCTCAATGCTCTTCTGGGCAACCAGTGCAATGTGGTGGTGGCCACCCCGCTGGCCACTTGCAACGTGAACCTGGGCGGCGTCACCGGGACGCTGACCGCGCCGGTGCAGGTCGTGAGCACCGCCGCCGGCGGCCTCGTTACGATCATCGGCGGACTAGTCTTCAACGTCGTCGGAGGCGTCATCCCCGTGGTCACCGGGCTCTTCTCCATCCTCTGAGGTCCTCGGCTGCGAAGCCGGGCGCATGCTGGCCGTCCCCATCGAGCACGCGGAGGAACTATAAATAAATAAAAACTATGCATAAATCAGAACGCAGCAACGGACCTAATGGTCAACTGGACTGCTTTTCTTGTGTCGCGAGCGCACCTAATCGCGTGCCCGTATGATGAATGCTTTGTAACAAGCTCATATTATTTGTGTTGTAATCTTCTTCTTGTTACGGAATAAAGTTCTCTGTATGAATGATCGTGCCATATGTATTAGCAATAGTAAATCTGGAGCAATTTTACTATCTACACCGTTGTTTCGAGTGAATTTCTGATATTAGATCTACACCGTTGTTCAAAACTAATGGTTATTATTTTGGACAGTAAAACTGCTCAAAATGAGCATGCAGTCTATCGTTCTTCCCGGTTGTGTCCAGATCGCGTTCGCGGGCTTCTTTAGCCTTGCAGGGTGCACATCATTGCGAGGTACGGTCGCCGGTCGACGCCAAGACCTTCCCACAGGGTGTAGGTCACATTGGGTAGCTTTGGTGTGCTTTCTTGGTGGTGCTCTAGGTCATCTTTGCATGGCACTTTTGCCGCACGACGGAGCACACCCTAGGCTTTAGTTGTCTTTTGACGTGACCCGACGATCATGGCCTGCCATGCGCTATCGAAGATCGGTTGTCAATGATCGTTGTTTGCTTTATCTTATTTGGCTGTCTGAAAGATTTGGAAGGAGCAGAACAAGATTTTCGGCTTCCATGCAATCCAATCTGTCGCTCATGAACATCTTTTTGGTCGTGAAGCTACGAAGAATCATTTATCGAGACATGCTAATTAAGGAGGTTGAGGCCCTATAGCCAACGTAGATCATAAATCTGGTTGTTTTCCTTTTTTCCCCCTTTTGTTCTGTGTTAATGTTAGGCCTTTCAGGTCTCTTGTTGTATTATTTGTAATATTTTTCTCCTTAATGAAATACATGCTCTGCACGTTCTCAATATTTTTTTTGCATGAAGGCATTGTTTAACGTTTTCATATAACTTTTCATTTTTAGATATTTTCAATAAAAATATATTAATGTTGCCTCAACTTATGTTAAATAGTAGAAATGAATAATCCCTTGTCTGCCACTATATAGACCTAAATCATCAATATGCCATTGTCACATTATGGTAAACCCTGCATCTCATAGATCCATTGATGATTTATGCGGTTCTACCAGTGACAGAAGAGAATTCCCCAAATAGAAAATTCGCCCACTTAATGGGCCTCGGTGCGGTCAAATGGGCTACCGCAAAAGCATTTTGGACATTTTGCATGGCGCACCACACCACTAGGCCGAGTCAAGAGAGAGCTTGCTCCAAAAAAAAAAAGGCCGAGTCAAGAAACTGGCCAAACTATCCAGTTTTGAAAACAAATTGATGCTTGACCTATATATTAATAGGTTCCCCTAAAAAAATCCACTAAAAAATATATCAATATATTTGTCATTAAACAAGTTTAAGCATTTAAAAGTTCAAGACACCTTATGCTCATTCTCTCTTACCTTCTCAGTTTTTTATTTGTTTATTACGGACTTCTGCAAACCGCAATATCTGCTATTTGATACTCATAATATTCTATCGCTCAGGTCAAACGAGGTGTGTTTTCTTCTTATCATATTCCAAATACGAGGATGCATCCCCATCACTCAGCAAGTCAGCATTTCAGTAGCCAACACGAGGTCTCTGATTTCACAGGTTTCGATCAGGCCGTTTCGCTTCGTGGTGTGAAGGTTGGCTCACCAGCAGGCACGCGCGCCAGGAAAGCTAGCGGAACCGAAATCATGATTCGTGAAATGTTAGGCAGGAGAGCACGAATACCCTCCTGGATTGTTTCATGCAGGAGTCAAGCTCTAAAGTCGGCCTGAGACGGAGCATCGGAAGCGAATCCAAGTACTCTCTCTATTCTTTTTTTTTCTCGTTTGACAACAAGAATGAACTAGAAATGAACTACAAAGCTTGTCTGAAATGTCTAAAAAAAAAGAACGGAGGGAGTATATCCGTACAGCCAAAAACTCTGGAAAAAAAAAGAGTTCCTTCCAGAAAATGCGACGCCGATCGACACGATGTGCGTGAATCACATTACCGAGGTTAGTGGTGATCGGTCATCATTCTGCAGTCCTGGATGGTTGCTGCTTTGCTACGTGGCTTGCTTCGCATGGGACTATAAGTCGGAACAAATGCGGGAACGGAATGGTTGTCTCGGAAACTAGGTTTTGTGATGAGCCATGTTTCGCGATCTTCCCATGAGCACTAGACTAAGTACGTGTCAGTGATTATGAAAAGGCATGACCTGAAACGGTACGGCAACGGCTATCTTGGTGGAGCTTTGCCGAACCAACGCACCTTTTCCTGTACGATTGTCTGGTGCAGATCAGTGATAGCAATCAGGTTAGTTACCAATCTCTCAGCAACAGGATCCACCTGATCAAAACGGGACTCCGCGCGCTCAGCAACTCCTGAACGGGTCGATCGAGTCTATAAATAGGACGCCCCTCTCATCTTGAGCACCACAGCAGCAAGCCGAGCAAGCAAGAAAGCTAGCTCTCTCGGTGTTAAGACCATCGCACTGCACCCCGCAGCTCCGATCCAGCTAGCCATGGCACCCAGAGCGGCCGTTCTCCTCCTCGCCGTCGTCGCCGTGGCCGTCGCGCCCGCCTCCGCTCAGATAAGACTCGGCAGGCTCGTCGTCACCGGCGTCGTGCCGTGCAACACCGGCACGCTGATCGACGTCGCCACCTCTCCCGCGTTTCCAGGTGAGCTACAGCTAGTAAGCTGAGCATGCGTGACCTCTTCAGCTGAGGTGTGACAATATATTCCAAACGCGGTTTGCCTGATCGATTTACATGCAGACGCGAAGGTGGAGCTGCGGTGCGGCGGCAACGTGGTGGCGGGCGCGACGACGAGCCGTGACGGGTCGTTCGCGATGGAGACGGACATGACCGGCGCGCTGGCGGCGCTGCTCGGGGCATGCCAGGTGGTGGTCGACACGCCGCTGGCCAAGTGCAACGCCACGCTGCCGGCGGCGGGGACGCTGGTGTCCAGCCTGCAGGGCCCGCTCTCGGGGGTGCTCGGCGGCGTCTTCCGGCTCGCACCCGCCGGCTTCTCCTTCCTCATGAACTGATCACATGATCTCCATCCATCTGCCGCGTGAACGGGGGTCCACCGTGACGAACTATAAGTGGACAACCGTATATCCGGCCGTTACACTTATAATTACATAGTTCAAAATATGAGGGGGTGCACTATTAAAATGTTTGGAATAAGAGATACGTCGAGTTTGATGCTTTGGTTGCTATACCCGCGAATGTGCAACTAAACTCACATAATCTTAATATTTAGACAAGAAAAGAAGCCCTTATATTTTCTTCTGAGGCGTAGACATTACTTGTTAATAAGAAGAAAAAAAGGAAAGCAATGCAAGTTACTCATATACACGGTATTATCTTAATGTTTGGCTAAAAAAAAGTCTCTCTCCAGGCCTAGAACCGTGTTAGAGCAGGTACAAAGGTGTTGTCTCATATGCGGTCTCATAATCATAAGACGATTTATGAGACCACATATACAATGGATGGTTGTTTTAGTTGTCTCAAAGAAGTACTATACTTCCTTTATTTGTGGATGAAAAAAGGAATATTTATGAGTTGCATGGCAACTACAACTCCTACAATGGTGTGAAAGCCGTCTCATACTCCTAAATTTTAGCGCATGAGGTGGTTGCCTCGCGAAACAACCGCTTCGTTCTCTCACCTCCCTCTCTCTCTTCCATGTCATCAAAAATTCTATATAGTAATGCATGAGGCGGGCTATGAGACTGCCTACGTGTAGCATTGTACCTGCCCTTAGTTGGGAAAAAAAAGGAAGCAAATTACCCACACATGCATGTTCAAAACTACCCACCAAACCAAAAAATTATCACATGCTAAATTGGATTTATGATGCATTCCGCATAGCTTAAGGTTAAGTTGGGTGACAAAAGCTTGTTTTCCACCACTTTCTCTACGTCAAAATTAATGGGTGAGCCCATTTGGTTTATTGGCACAGTTCGCCGTCCTTTGAACAGACAAAAACTGTTGCAAACGTATAGCTTACCATTACGGCTTTCATATACTGAAGTTTTAGCTATTGTAACACCATGGAACGACGACAAAATTTATGCCCAACGTTGTTGCTATTTGAGTGAACATTTAGTTAAGCATACTCTATGTCTATGATCCAAATATGTCCTATCAAGGTTTTAGGGCTTCGATAGATTTGTTATAGAGGCGAAAGAACCAAGAATACGATGGTAAACATGGGACGCTGAGTTTATACAAGTTCGGGCCTCCCAAGAGATAACAATCATACATCATGGTATTTGTATTCAGTAGTATGTGATCAAGGTGACTCTAGCTAGTGGGATCTTAGCCTGCCTTATTATCCAGGATACATGGTTACATAAAAAAGCATCCTAGTCGGTACAACATAATTTGACGTGTAGTACAAGGTAGAAGTGTTGTTCTAACCCGCCGACTGGATTGCCCTTCTTTGTAGAGTCATGGGCCAATAGGTCTCTTCTGAGCTGGTCCGACTACACATATCTAGCTAATCGGTCTTACTAGACTTGAGGTTACCCGAGGTCGTATCAGCCACATGTCCATAAATGGAACGGTTGAGTTTAAGCAAAGACCAATGTAAGAATTCTATGACTATGATCCAAATACTTCTTAGATCGATATGGTTCCAAAATGTCAAAATCCAACTGAGGTGCCTCCTGATGCTTGCCCCTAGCCATTTGTGCTAACGGATTTATCTTGTCCTTATTAGTTACTACAGATGTCTGCAGTGCCAACTTTGTTTTTCTGTAAAAGAATCCACCTAATGTGTTCCTTCCATGAGTTCCACCAAACATATAGAATCATATCAACACACATCCGCTTTGCTGCTCCTTGTTCAAGTTAGTCGATGCCATGCTAAGCTGTTTTGCAATCAGCTCCTTGTCATCCCTAATATTTGTGTGGTGTAAAATAAACCAAGAGCAAATCATGTACTTTTGATATATGAATGATATTCAACAAGTACCCAGTTGAAGATAATATGGTTGATGCTTGAGATGCATTTGTGTCTTGTTCTAAATCTGCCAAAAGATATTTTCTATCTTATTTGTGCTCGATCTGTTGCATATGAGAATAAGTGGCAAATATGGTTGTCATATTTGTGAATACTTTGCAATCACACTTATTGAGTTTTGATAGGTCAAAGTGACAATTCAGGATCCAATGGTTAAGCTCAAATTATATACAAATAGCCGTACATAAAGTATTGTTTCATATGTCATGTCTGACTCCAAATTGTTACTATCTCCCAAAAGATGGCATCTTGTAAATAGCTGATAGCACACTGTCAATTCGTTTCCCCATGGCCATATATGAATTAGGAAGCTGACAAAGTTTGAGCATGTCAATGAGATGCGACAGATCAATAATAGGCAGTTGGCACAAATTGAAGGTTTCCCTTCCTCTCTCTCTCTCGCTCTCTCTCTCTCTCACACACACACACCTCCGATATGAAGCTTATAACAAATTACCCAATCATCTTCCTTTGCTGTACGTGTGTTACATAAATACCAAAGCTATTCCCTCAAAGTGCATAAAGGGATGGTACGTTGCTGGACGGTACTTTCGCTACTGATCTCAAAGCAGAGTACTAACAAAGGTAACTAACATAAACCAGTTAAGCAAACCTAGTAACAACGTCGTTTATGCACAAACATAGCAACATGGCAGATGGCACGCTGCATTACTGAACATGGGACGACGCAGTGCACATCAGACAGTGACGTCCCCGTCGCTCCCATCTTCTTGGCACTGTACGGCATGTGATCCAGAGCAATTCCACGGGCACGCGTGTACATTAATCGGAGCACGCCGTGACTGAACCGAGGCATGCCCGATCCCAGAGACTGGACCACGCGCGCGCCTAGCTAAGCTCCCATGCCTACATTACCATCCACTGATCCACCCTGTAATCGGCAAATATGTGCATCGTTTATATACCAGTAACAAAGTGTGTACTCTAACATCACTAAACGCTCACAATAATCGCAGACGCCAGGACGGGACCACTCTAGCTTGGCGCGTATGCCGTCGATCGCCCGGGATTTCCTCGCTGGACCAGCAACCTTTGTCTCCATATGCATACCCGACGGGGACATCAGCGTGTGCCGTTCGAACTCTGCAAGCACGCGCGCGGCAACTTGGCGTTGGAACGCCTATAAGTAGCGGATCCATGCAGCGGCCTGAACCAGAACTCAGCAGCAGCAGCACAGCCTCACCTCTCACTACAACTCCACTTACAAAGAGCGGCACGGAAACGCATAGCAGCAATGGCGCCGAAGAGCCTTGTCCTGGCCGCTCTCCTCCTCGCCTTCGTCGCCGCGGTCGGCTTGGTGCCGCACGGCGCGGAGGCGGCTATAAGCGCCACCGCCAATGTCCTCATCTCCGGCGTAGTGCCGTGCAGCACCGGGAGCTCCATCAACGTGGCGACCGTGCCGGTGTTCCCTAGTAAGGACGCATATATCGATCACTCTCCTGTTCGTCAACTATATATATCCATTCCAGGCCACTGATCTTACAGTATGTGTTTCCCTTGCTTGTTTTCGTCCACGTACTCCGGCCAGACGCTGGCGTGCAGCTGGTGTGCGGCGGCAAGGTGGTGGCCAGCGCGACGTCGGACGGCACGGGCGCCTTCCTCATGAACCTGGGCACCGTCAGCACGGACCTGCTCACCGTCCTGCTGGGCAACAACCAGTGCAAGGTGGTCGTAATCACCCCGCTGGCCGCGTGCGACGCGTCCCTGGCCGGCGCCACCGGCACGCTGACGGCGCCGCTGAAGCTCCTGGGCGCCAGCACCGGCTCCGGTAGCGGCAGCGACCCCCTTGGTCTCGGTGGGATCATCGGCCTCATCACCGGGATCATCAACGGGATCGTCGGTGGCATCCTCAACCTCGGCACGCAGCCCTTCTCTTTCGTCTAGAGCTGCATGCATGCGTGCTACTGCTGGCCGCTGTCGATCAACAAAGCGATCGATGGAAACATAAATATATACCCAAGTATAAATCCGTGTGTGTGCAGCTTGATATACATGGTCAGTTGTGTCCTGCTTTAATTTGTGTCGCCACATCTCATGTACGTGTTGCTTAATTACCTGTTGTTTGTACCAACTACCAAGCATGCTTCTAAGAAGCACATCTATGTATGTACTGTCATTGTGTGTTGCTCGTAAGTTGTTGTTGTCTCATCGTCTGGTATGTACCAACTATACCTTGTTGCTTGTGCATCGAGCATTGTTAAAACTTCTTATTTGTCAAAACGTGATTTGTGTATCATAATTAGGGAACGCATATTTGAAAGGTGGTCATTTTTTCTTACAAATTTGCGCAAGTCACGTTTTTTAATCAGTGCATTAACATGCAATCAAGCGACTAATTAAATAGAAATTCTTGTTTAGTTGAGGCCCCTTCGCATGTCTAAGATTTAGAACCCAAACTATTAGAACAGACGGTGCTTCTTAGGCCCGTTTTGTTTCAGCTTTTCAGCTGGCTTTTGGGGTTTAGGGTTTATGGCTGAAAAGCTGAAATAAACAACAAACTTCTGATCTGGTTTTTTGAGTGCTGAAAAGCTGACTTCTGATGAAATGAACTAAAAGCTAAAAAGCTTGCTGAGAGTTGCTTTTCTAACTTTTGGCATGCTGAGAAGCTTAATATATATTACCAAAGCCAATATTAAAAATCTAACAACCATCTTTTCAGCTACTCAAACAGCCAGTTTTTCTAAAAGCTCAAAAGCTCCAGCACAAACAAACAAGCCCTTAATTTGGAATCTCGATCGCGATATCCGTACCAGGTCTCAACTTTTCTCACTTTCATCGTTGGTTGAAGACACTATACAATTGATAGATGCAACTTTGATGTACCAATAGGAAAGGAAATATGATTATCAATCCACTCCCTCATATAGCTGGACTAGTCTTGTGTGTTGTCGTCCGGTCCTTTTTTTCTAGGGCCTAAGGAATGGATTGGTCCTTTAAACAATGACTGAGCTTAGTGTTGGTCAAAGGGCCGGGGGCATACCCCCCCCCCCCCCCCCCCCCCCCCCCCCCTCCTCACGCACAATGCTATATTGAAGACACATCATAAACCATAATAAACAATACATTGATATCTGGAATAATAAATTTGTCATTCCTTGATTGTTCCCTCTCTAATTTAGTGACAAGCAATTGGGTCAATACTAGTCCATCAGCCCGTGCGCTAGCAATTTTAGATGGCAAATGTTCGTTAGAAATTTGTGTGGGAATAAAGCCCATGTTGAATATTGCATAGCGTAGCATCGCTTTAGAATCACATATATTGTTTGCAAGTAGAAATGTGAACTTCCTTGTTGGATATGTAACATGCCAATTTTTAATTGCATGTTAATCAAGCATAATCATGTACATCATGAGCATCATATTAAAATTCTGTTAGCATTTGTTGCATTGCTCTGCATTTTAATTTCAAATGGAGAAATAAATTGGAAAACATACCTTCTTAAGCAACTTGAAATTTTTGAACAGAACATATGGTGGGAAATAACTCTACAAATAACTAGATGTCAAATCTTGAATTGTGATGAAATTTCCCCAGATTCTTAGAAGTGTTTTTGATGCTTCTAAAATTCGAGCAAAGTTAAGACCTCTGCATCTTTGAAGCATTTTATTTAAATCTATTCTTCATCTTTTCGAGCGATTCTTGTTCAGATGGATTCTACATCCTCTCTTCTCTAACCTATCAAATTCTCACGATTTTTGGAGTTTTGTAAGTCCACTTTTCGGATTTTAGAGAAGAAGAAAGAAGTCTAGTGTTTCAGGGGAGAATCTCCAACTATCTGTACAGGCCAGACAATTTCGCGAGAGCAGACACAACATCGCTCCAGTCTCTGGAGATGCCAGACAAAACTCGACGGAGTCTCTGGTGACCCAGACAAAATCGGCGTGGGACCACCTTGTCAGCCTCTCCTCCCTGCTCCCTCCGTTCTCTCCCTCTCGCGTTGGCGAGCGCCATCAGAGGCGCGGCCACACGCGGCGCCGCATGCCTGCCAACGTCCCGACGCCGTACGTCGCCGTTCGAGCGCCTTCCTCACTGCCTGCGTTGCCCCACATCGACGCCGTCGCGCTCACCATCAAGAACGGCAGGCACAACCCAGCCTCTCTGCTCCGCTCTCTCTCCCCGCCCTATTTTTCCCATCGAGATGAGCTCGCCCCCCTTGCGCCATTGCTGAGCTCAACCTCCGGGAGGGTGCCGCAGGGGATCCCTTCTGCTCATCCAGCGCCTCCTCGCTCCTTCCCTGTTGCAAGTGCCGAAGAATCTGTTCGTCTTCTTCCTTGCAGGCTGCTACATCGAGCTCGTCTGCATCGTCAAATTCACCCATCTCGGTGAGCGATTCGTCGATTCGTTTTGTGCATGTCTTGATAGGTTCGTGGCCAAGCTAATCACGGCCAGGACGCCCTTTTTCCATCCCTGTAGTCACCGGATTCGTCGTCTCCCTGCCCGCTAATCTCCATCGCCGCCGCAGCTCATCTCGTGGTCGAACACCCTGACGGGAAAGTCCACCGGTCCAGCCGTCACTGGCTCACTGCCACGAGGCCTGCAGCACTCAGTGAGGTGAGCGCACTGCCTTTGCCTGCCTCCCAAACATTGGTTCCCGTGGCCGAGTCACGCATTGCAGAGCGCCATGGCCGTTTGTGCCGTAGCAGGCTAATTAGCCTCTTTCCCTGTTGTACTAGTTCATCTCTTTCCCTTGTTTATTTCACCAGAAATTCATGGTAGCTCTGAAATTCTTGAAACTTGGTCACTAGATCTTTCATGTCATGCTGCTCCATCTAAAAATATCAGCACGGGTGAAATTTCTGTAAATCGATCTCAGATTAATTCACTACCTTGCTTATGTGATAAATCATATTTAAATAATGCCTTGCTCAAAAACAGTGAAACCTTGTTAACAAATCTCAGAAATCCCAACCCTTTGCAGTGACAATGTTTGTGCTAATGAATACATTGATATAAATTTCGAAAATAATTCAAATGCCACAATCACATTAATTGGAGTCTTTTCCTCAATGTAATTGCAACAGAGGACTGTATCTTAATCAATTTATTTTCAAATCATATCATTCTTTTTGCACTGCACTCCTGTCATCTTGAGTAGCATATCCGCCTCTTGTCATGCATTATTTCACTTCATATCATTTCATATTCATGTCACTCATGGTGCATTGTTCTTTCTATTAGAGAACGAACTGTCGGAGATTGACGTTAGTGGAACCGAGAGATGGTGAAGGACGTGAGTGTGGAACTGCAGCTCAAGGCAAGCATCTATGCATACCTTCAACTATTTTGGATACACATGATGTTAAACTTAGCTAAGGTTATTATTTAGTATGCATTGGTCGAGCAATAGTGATTATTGTCGGGTAGCACCTATTTGCCGCATGATCGTCCTTGATACTTGCTATACCTTGTTTCCTTGCAACTTGTCTTGTTGGGTAGAGTTTAAGTTGAAGTCTCGATTATTGCTTACACATGCTTATTACTTCCCGGTAGAAGTCGAATGGTGGTAAGGTCCGCTACTGTTCGCAAGTATAGGTTGTTGCTTCATATATGAGATATCTTGGTGATGATGATGATGATGGTTATGGATGGGAGACTTGAGCGGGCAGTAGGGGTGGTTTGGGAATGGAGTCTTGAACGCACCATAGGCTCGCTTGAGTTGATTAAGGACCGTCTCGTTGGTGCTGTCAACATGAACACCTTTCCGTGCTGCCACATGCCTAACATAATGGAACGGGTAAGCCTTCCTCCTCTTTTAGCTGCGACCATTTGTCCCTCGAGTCCGGGGGCTGAAGAAGGTGATATGGATGACCCCATGTATGTGAGGGCCTAGTGCGACCAACTTGCCTGAACCGGACGATCGGTTAAATGGTCGGGGCGTATTTGGAGTGGGTTGTCACATTGAATCACCACTTACTTCTGACGGGTTGTATGGGCGTCGGTGGTGTGGCGTGTGGGTAAAATAGTACTCCCCTGCAGGGTGTAAAATCAATCCGAATTGCCGCGCTCTCGGTCATGAGCAAGTTTATGTTTGTTAGTTATCATCGTAGTTGTGGTTTGGATATGAGCTCGTGTTGACATATTGGATGACAAGATATCGTGGTTGTTACACTTGAGCTCTGGAAATGGATGCGTGGGCACAGGGTGAGTTGCTCATAGTCTTTTATTTATGCTTGTCACTTAATTACTTACCTAATGTGATCAATTAATTACTTTATACAAAATGTCTTCCTATTGCCATATCCTTGTCCAAAGCTAAATGCATCTTCCTTTGTACAGAGAGCTATATGACTCTATGTGTAAGTCTTGCTGAGTACCTTCGTACTCACGATGCTATTGTTGAGTTTTTGCAGGTAAGGTCGAGTATATGTGTGGCTAATTCTACCCCGCCGAGGGCGGCGATGGACAGGCCTAGTTGGTTGTGGTTTGTGCTAACCCGAGTGGTGCTTGTGGGCTGGGCATCATTAGTCCTTTGGTTATAACTTCCGCTGCGTACCACTCTCATGTCAAGGTTTAAAATCATGTAACACTTTTCCTTGGCTAGTTTTCTAGTTGGCATGAGAGCTAAACTAGTTAAAATCTCTTTTGTTGTATTTGTGAATAGAATGAAGACTTGTAACTATACTTAAAATTGCTCTCTATTTTGTATCTTATGATGATGGTGGTTTCAAATTGTGGCTTTGCGGTATGCACGTCGATCTTGGGCATTGTCAATGCATACCGGGGAATACCGGAATTATACATGTGGTGATCGAATACTGTTTATTGGCAGCTTGGAATGAGTTTTAACACGTGATGTGTCAAGCGGTTGACGCGTGGCAATGCTCATCCCATAGTTTGCCGATATATTTGATCATTATGTGTATAATTTGGGAGGCTCATCCACAGGATACGTCGCAAGTACATGAATGTTTCATACTTCTTCCTCTATATCTTAATTATCATTTTTGTAATCAACCAAAATGTGTTAAATAATCAATTACTTTCTCTGTGTTAGTTCTATTAGAGTTATGTGATGAACCAAATTAACCTTTTAAACAATTAGTGTGACAACTAACTTGAAAACATGTTACTTTATTAGTATTACGAAACTAAATTGTGGAGAAATCCATATGGGAAATCTCTCTAGACACAGATATAATGTAAACCTAGCGATAATAATGTACATTTGATGCCTAGCGATATGCCCTCGATCCCATCGATCCTTCATGCCTGATTACAAGCGTTTGCATTTGCAAACATGAGGTTAACTCGAGCTATTTTGTTATATTGACATAGGTGGGTGATTTTAGTCAAATTAATCCAGTGACTTTTTATTGGATTCAACCATATCGACGGCCGGATGTTTTGCTTTTTTATGCTAATTTTTAGAATTTTTCTAGGATTAACATGGAGGCACCTAAAGGAGTCTCCGATTAGAATACTACTATCCTTTCAACAGGTGCATCGCACGGGCTAGAAATTAAAGAGACACATAAATAGATATAACTTTTTTAAAAATTACTTTTGAGGTGTATTTCCTCCCAACAATTTAAAAAGAAGTATATTTTCTTTTATATTATTTTTATTTTGAATTTAACATTTCGCATTAGTGTTTTGGATATTAAAATAGACTCCCTTTATTGATTCAAATTTGGCAAACTGAGTAATTTAAAAATAGAAATTAGGTGTATTTTTTGTTATTTTTATTATTTCAAATTTAGCTATTCTTGGACTCGTAATGGCATGGTGGGTAAATTAGAAATAGGAATTAAGGGTATTTTTGGCTATTTTTTGTTATTTCAAATTTAGCTATTTTTGGACTCATAATGGCATGGTGGGTAATTTGGAAATATGTGTGAGGGTATTTTTTTTTACTATTTTTTATTATTCCGAATTTAACTATTTTTGGACCCATAATAGCATGGTGGGTAATTTAGAAATAAGTTTGAGCAGTATTTTGGCTATTTTTTTATTTTTTCGAATTAGCTGTTTTTGACTCATAATGACAGAGGTGGGTAATTTAGATCCTGTTAGATTTAAAGGCCATCGTTTGTCTTACTTTAATTTGTAAGGTTGGATGTTTTGCTTTTTTGTGAAAATTTCTAAAACTTTTCTTCTGATTAACGTGGAGACCCCAAATGGAGCATGTAATTAGTAAATGTAAAATAAAATTACCAGAAATTGGCTACATGAACCAAAAGAAGAGTGACTTGACGACTGACGACTTAAACCAAACAGGTCGTACGACGACCCTATACAACAAGCCAAACCACGCTTTAAGCACCTCATCTACTCAACATCACATATCAACATTAATTAAAGTTACATTTCACGCCATCAACATACTTCCACCGATTTTATTTCAGAAAATTTCACACAACTACAGACTCATCAAAACTACATAACCGTAAAAACTATAGTTTTAAGATACAACTCCTTAAAATATTACTCGCAAAAAAAACTCCTTAAAATTTGAAATTTTGTGATAGTCTTGATATAAGAAAAACTGTAGTTTTCATTTTATTATGCACTAGCCAATGTCAAAAAGATAAAAACTGGAGGGACTACTTGAAAACTGCTGCATGTCTGAGCGGCTCAACCACGTCAATTACTGGTTCAACAAATGTGCGTAATATTATTAAGGAAATGCACACCACTCCAGATGCCAAGATCTAATATCACGCGAGGTTTGTGCCACTCTGGGTGAGGGTGAACCATGATCGCCAACAAATCAAACTAATCGCCGTGCTGGGATACGGTGATCCGAGCGCATGGACCCTGCAGCATCTAGTCCGCGCGTGCGCGCTGCGGGCGGACGGTTTTTAGCAGATTTCGACAAAGGAATGAAAGCGAGGTGATTTCGACAAAGGAACGAAAGCGAGGTCACCCCTCACCACAGCAACTTGGGATGGGGCCAAGTTTGCATCGTTTAGCAGTCGGCGTCAGCTCGATCTGCATGCCTACCCGGCCGCGTGGTTGATCATCTCATCTCAGAAGCAACCAGCAAATAATTACCTCCAACCGCAAGTTTGGATCGCAAGTGCTCGGCCTTGCACTGCTGCAACTCGATCACAAGTCGCAGGGTTTCAGCGTCGACAGGCCCGCCGCCAGGCCAATGCACGCGCGGTCCTTCTGTCGCTGTTGTGAACGCGGGTGCGCTATCGCACGAGTTGCACTGACACCAAAATTCCCCAATCCAAAGAGGCGAATTAAGATGAAACGAATTCTCCGTCGAACCAAATAAAATGTGTTTGGTTGTTGAGATCTAGGAAAAATGTTTTTAAAACTTCAATCATTCCGGCAAAAACCACTACACCATCACTGTACATACATACTGACCATCACAGTACATTACATACTGTGACTTTGTCAAACATCACCTGCGGCTCTGTACAGTCGTACTACCAGCCTCCTGCCAGGCTGCCACAGCTAGCATCAGTGGTTGGCCTCGACGTCGTCGTCGTCGCCCTTGTTGAGGGGCTCGAAGCGGCCGTGGTGGGCGTGCTGGTGCAGGACGGAGTGCAGCTCGACGGGGGTGGCGGAGATGGACTTGATGACGCTGCCCAGCCCGTTGCGCGGCGACCCGACGGACGGCGCCATGGGCAGGCTCTGCCCCTTGTGCAGCGGCCGCCCCCGCCGCTGCGCCATCTCCACCTGCCCCATCAGCCGCGCCACCCCTTCCTCCTCGTCCATCTCCTCGTTCTTCCCCGGCGCCGCCGCCTCCGGCCTCTTCTTCTTCCGGTACACCATGTACAGCACCAGCTGCGCCGTGCCCAGGATGAAGCCGACGACGTTGGGGACCTGCAAGATCACGACGCGCGCAAGGTTCGGTTAATTAGCTGAAATGCGTGTTTTGGGGATCCGCATGTTAATTAGCACCAGCTAGCAGCGGCACGCACTCCGATGAAAAAGTCCTTGACGAGCACGGAGTAGACGCTCCAGACGCCGCCGTTGAGGAAGAGGAAGAAGGAGAGGGAGAAGGGCATGAACTCCACGCTCCGGGTCTTCACCACCGTCCGCTGCACACATGGTTAACCGGTTTTCAGTCAGCTGACAAGCTCTACATGTAGTACTCCTAGATTGGAACGCAACACCGAATTGTCAGTCACATCTCTGCTACAAGACCATTCTGAATTTTTATTTATTTTTTTTTTGCGAGGAGACCATTCTGAATTTTTCACCATGTTAACGTGCCTTTTTTGAGAGGCAGAAGAATTATAACTCGATTAACGTACAGTATTTGTTTTGAAGCAATGTGAAACCACCAGGCAGTTATATTTCTAGAAGATTGTCACGATCCCAGAGATGAAACGCGTGGATGTCCTGAACTCCTGATATGGGTTGGTGGTCTGGTTCAAGGACGAACGTGGATGCGTCTACTGAGAGGACATTGCCGCATTTGTTCTACTAAACTGACGAAAGTGACACCAGACCAAACACACTTTAATGACGGGTCAAAAAAAGGATACGGGAGTGTTTATCTTATCATATCTTAACATTCTAAGGTTAGCATCCTCTATGGGCTCTCACTAAATGCATCAGCTTCCATTGTTCTCGCACAAATGAAACAGCGAACAGTCTAAGGTAAAACAAAAAAACAAAAAACAAAAAACAAAAAAAAAACAGACCATCAAAGTTACTAGTGAAGAGTGTTTTGCGACCAAGTAGTTTCAGTTGTGGGTTGATCTTACTGACCATTGCGCCCATCGGCGCCGCGTACATCCCTATCGTCAGCGCGGCGCACAGAATGCCCACCGCCAGCAGCCGGGCGCCGCCGTGCAGCGCCCCCAGCGTCACCCCGACGACCGCAGCCAGGAAGCCGACGTTCACGGCCAGCACCAGCTTCACCATCTTCGCCTGATGAAACCCACAGAACAGAGACATTTCATCAGAACTCCAGAGCTAGCTGTAATTAAGTTACCATCGATCGATCAAAGGCCGGCATGGCGTCCGCACACAAAACGGACCTTGGTCTCCTTGGGAGCGTAGGCGAGGTAGAGCGACACATAGATGGCCTGGAGCGCGGCGCCGGCGCCGTTGACGGTGACGACGAGGAGGCCGCCGGGCTTGAGGAGGCCGTAGAAGGTCCAGAGCGAGGTGCTGAGCAGGGTGGTGGCGTACGGCAGCCACTTGAAGTCCTCGGTGCTCCTGTTCTTCACGATCCTCCGGAACGTCTTGCTGAAGGAAAACCCAGCGAAAACCGCATCAGCTAAATCCGTCTCCCATGCGTAAACATGAAGTTAGGAAATCGAATTATATATCTGTCGAACTTCTGTCGAACTCACATCGGCGACGTGAAGACGAGGAGGGAGATGATGTTCCCTGTCAGGCAGAGGACCAAAATCAAACCGTCAGAGGGGTAACTGGTTGATGCCGAGAATAAAAGCAAACGAGATGATGAACAAATTAAGGAGCGAAAAACACGATGATGGCTCGGTGACGACGGTGAACTGACCTACGATCCCGACGAAGAAGCTGGGATCGGCCATTGTGAAGTCTTCTTCAGTGAGGAGGTGGAGGAGCTTGTGAGGTGGCTAAGATAACACAGACGACACGCGAGGGTATGTATGTATGCCCTCTGCAACTGCTTCTCCGTTAAGGCTGCAAGTGTTTGGTACTACTCTGGTTAGCACCGCATCTTCTCTGGCAAACACGCCCGAGCCTCAAATTCTGCAGCACGGGCATGTTTATATCGCTAGGGACCACACGGCCGGCCGGTTTGTCGGTCGGCATCAGTGACATGCCATAGAGGGAGCGGCGAAGTCCATCACGAACACGAACTTCTCCATCCAAAAGATTTCACCTGTTCCCTAACTCTCTGTTTTAGCCGGCATAACAAGCCAAACACAGTAGTGTTACCGGATAAGCACCACGTGCTCGCTTCTCGTTTCCGTTTGAGCAGCTCGCCTTGTCAGCTGAGGAACAACCACCGCAGCCGCTGATCACCATAGTGTAAGTTGCTCCGGTAACTGCTGGGTAGTGGTCGTTAGCAGGTACGCTGTCCAGTCATCGATCAACCGAAACGATCGATCGTCCTGGATCGCAAGCTGCCGCAGTGGTCGGATCGGATCCCAGGCAACGCTGAACTGAACCCACTCTGTACGGCCGACGCCGAACAGAGCCGAAAGGCGAAGGAGAGAGTTACGTCCGCCGTGGAGGCAGATCTGGACAAACCAAAGACATGATGGCATGCTGCGTCCAGTCCGGGAAACGTTCGAGAGCGGACACGTCGCGCCGCGCTGGGGCGACGCGGAGGCGAGGGCGAGCCCGTGCGCTGGCCGCGTGCCATTAAAAAATACGTGCGACGAGAAAGCGAGGCGAAGGCGAGAGGTGACGCGGTGTCGTCGTCCTCGACGGCGACGTCGATCGCTGAGGCCGCGCGTGGAGCCGGATCAAGCCGCGACTGCTGCACCAGGCGGGCATAGTTCGTTAGGAGTACTTCATTAGACGGGAGGACGTCACGGCAACAGTTTTCGCAGTTGGCTTTGCTTCCGCTTGAGCTTAATTGATGATGCATGTTGCGCCGCCGGAACCAGAGGGATACGCGAGACGCTGCCACGACGTACCATGCAGGGATTTTACGTCATCTTCCTCGCAAAAAAAAAAAAGGGATTTTACGACATCTGATGTGTCGAGAGACGAGAGGACTTGGAGAGGACGAGTAGAGGACTAGAGGGAGGCGTCAAGCATTTGATCGAGTTATTTTACTCTTCGGTGTGTAGACTATTGTCTTCAGGGACCGACCGATCGATACGTGTATCTCTCGGCTTGTCGGTTTAGAATTCTGACGTCTCGTTAATTCCATTTCGGTCCTGTGCAACTGTATTTTCATTGACACCATGACGCTTAGGTGACTTTTACATGTGCGCATGTCTCATCATATCGATAAATATTTAAGTTCTTATTAAGTTACATCTCATAGTAGTATAAGACACCAGAAGTATGCCACTTAAGAAGTTATAACTTTAAGTAATTATTTTCATTGATTGCGACCAGTTGATATTGTTATTGTTTGAAAATGGTGAGTTCATAGACGCATAAAAGTAAGGGATATAATCCCCCCACGTCTCTAAAAAAAAGTCGTTTTGAGATTGTTCTACGTCAAAATTTTTAAACTTTGACTTAAATATTTTTTACATGTTAAGTTTAGATATTTAAAAACGATATGAGTACATTCGTATTGAAATATGATTTCATAAAATTAGACTTTAACTATATTTAATAAATATTTTATAGCAAAAAATATTACTCTATGGAGTAGTCAAATTATGTTTTGGAGACCAAGTCAATTTTAAAACGAATTCCTTTAGAGACGTGGAGGGAGTACAACTTTAAATTTTTTTCATCTAACAAAAACATCTTACAAATTGTGAAAAATATAAAATATTTCATAACATTTGTTAGCCATAACATTTGGCATTAGGCTAGTTGATCAAGGAGGTGTTTGGATCCCAGTGACTAAAACTAGTCAGGCTAAATTTAGTCACTTTCAAGGACTAAATTCCCAAACCGGTGGGACTAAAAGGTGACTAAAACTAGTCTAGTCTCTAGTCAGGGGAGGGCCAGCTAAAATGTGTTTTAGTCTCTCTCTCTCTCCTCATTTATGATATAGCAAGGGAGAGGGAAGGGAGATGGAGAGAGAAAAATAGACTTTAATGCTCTTTCAATCTCACTTTAGCCCTATCTTCCAAACAGGGAGCTGACTAAAAATTACTAGTCTGACTAGTTTTAGTCATAGGACTAAAACTTATCCAAACATGCCCCAAGTTTGGTGCAGAGTCGACGGCCCTAAAAAGTTGTCCAGAGTAAATTTAACCATTTTTTAAGATGGAATGACACAAAAAAAAAAATCTTTCCTTTTCCAGTAAACAGAGCACATGACGAAACTTGACCCATGGGACGATAGCTGGTTTCTTGGACCGTAACCCAAAGTTCATATGGCCCAGCCCATACTATCTTGTACCGGAAAGACGTCTCGCTTCTTCTTCCCCCAGAAAAGCGAGGGAAAGCCCCGCCCACTTCCCGCCCGAAAGTCCAAACCATCCGCCGTCCCCCGCCGATCTCCGGCGATGTCGGCGGCCGCCGCAGCGGTGGGCAGCCAGCCCTCCTCGCAGGATCCCCCACCGCCTCCTACAGCAGATTTCGTCCTCCGCCGGGCCACCCGAGATCCCTCCGCCGCGGCGGCCCTGCTCCCCGACCTCCGGCCCGACGCCCTCTCCGACATCCTCTCCTCGCTCTCCGCCGCCTCCCCCGCGAACCACCTCGCCCTCCTCCCCCAGCTCCTATCCCTCTCTCCATCCCCCTCCGCCGCCTCCGCAATCTTCTCATCTCTCCTCTCCGCGCCTAGCTGGCCGTCCGCCACCCTCCTCGCCGTCGCATCCCTCCTCCGCGACCTCCCGCCGGCTTACCGGACCCGGATCCCCGCCTTACTTGGGAAGATCATTTCCCTCCTCCCCGAAGCTGACGCGCAGGACCTCCCCGCTCTCGCCTACCAGCTCCTCCTCCTCGCCTCCAAGCCCCTCCACCCACGCGCAGTCCTCACCGGCCTCCTCCGCTTCTTCGGCGGCCGCACTGGCGGCCGCGTGCGCACGCAGCCATCCATTTTGCGGCAGGTCGAGGGCATCGTGCTGATGAACGTCGCCTTCGTGGTCAAGCAGGACCCGGCGCTGGCGAGAGAGGTCTTGGCCTCAGTCAAGGCCGATGCCGCAGGCGCTCTCAGCGGTTTCGCGGTTGCAGTGCTCCTGGCCGTGGCGCGCGTGCGAAGGTTCAATGAAGGTGCCGTGGGTGTGCTCCGTGACGCGGCCGTGTTGTCCCGCAGAGATTACCGGTTGTCCAGGTGAGGATTTGTTGCACCACTTCAAGGTTTTGGTTCTGACTATTTGTTCTAATTGGGTGGCATGTCTGTTAGGCGCTGCAAGTGGTTGCCGGATTGCCTGAAAGAAGAATGTGCTCGGGCTGCTCATTGTGTTGAGAAGGCATTGCTGAAATCTGTAGGGGATTAATACCTCCTAAATGTTCACTGCAAGAAAATGCGCTCTTAAAGATTGGGATTAGTAGTTTTCTTGAGTTGTAAATCTTTTCTTATATGCAGGTCAATGAGAGCATTGGTGGGAGGGAGCAAGTTGTTCCGAGCATCGTTCAGGTCGGTTTTCTCCTTCTGGAAGTCTCAGGTGGCGATCGAGGTGTGGCAGACGGCTTAGACAAAGGGATTATGAGCACTGAAGACATTGGTGTTAATATGCTCAAGTCACTGTTCGAGATCCATGAAATGGCACGGACAGAGGTACGGTGCTACAGAGTATGTTATTTGTATTGCTGTGTCGACTGTCAACTCATATCTGCCACTTGAGATATGACATACTATGTGTTTCAATTTTGTGTACTTGGGGTCAGATAATTGAACAGTGCAAATTCCGGATTCTATCAGCAAAGCCTCAACAAAATGCACCGATTCTCAGGTAACTTACCCTGTTTAAAATTTCCAAGGTGCAACGTGTAATCTACCATCCAATTTCTTTTTGTGTTTTTGAAAGAAAATGTATTAACAAGCCAATGAATAGTAACGCTGTCTTCGCACTGCAGGTTGCTTGGATCATTAATTCGGAATCATCCAATCCCAATGCTGGAATACATTGCACACCTGAAGGAGTTGCTGGATTATTTTGCCTTCATGAACGACAAGATATCTACTGATCTGATCAGTTGCATCTTGCCACTCACAAAGTCCAGCCGTGATCTGAAGGTCTTTAACATCAACAGTATTCATTGTTTATGTCGCTGTAAAAGAAAGCGTGATGAAACTTCTAGAGTTATTTTTACAGGATTACATAATACTTGTCGTAAGAAAGGCCATGTTTAAGAGGGAGGACACGGTTCGAATTGCCGCTATAAATGCTATTGTTGAGCTGATTATCACAGAAAGCATGTATAGGAAAAATGAAGCCAATCCTTTTGAGGACTCTTTAAGCCAGCCAAGCTCTAGCCAGCATCCAGAAATGCATCTCGGCATTAGTGGAGGTCTCTTTCAAGAATTAAGTGGATTGCTTCGCAGATGTTTCTCACAACAGGTATCAATGCTTTACCAATATATTCTATCCTGCAAATGTTCTTGTCCTTATTCTGTATCAAGACATTTGGTTCCAAGCCTAGGTAACTTGCTCTTCCAGGCCAATGTCAAAGAAGTCCTGTATGAGGGTCTCAAACAAATTGTTATATCTGATCCGGCTGTCGCCAAGAGTGTCCTAGATTTCCTCTGGCCTCACTTCCTAAACTATTATACAGAGGTAACACTCTTGACAGGTTATCATGTCCTTTTCTGTTTCTTGGTCACTGTAGATTCTTTTATCTCAGAAAATGAAGTTATTCTCATGGGTTTTTGTTGGACGACTTGCCTTAGGATGGAGAAAGTCCACTTAAGATTGATTCATGCTTCAAAGTAGAGAATGGCAAACTATGCATTGTGGAACCTTTAGATTCTCTGCTGTCATGTATCTCTAGCATTCTGCGAGTTCAACAAACAAGTAAATGTGAGCAACCACATGATGCAAATTGGAAATGCTTTGGTTTTGCTCCTTCACAAGATAATGAGGTGTGATTTTCTCCTATGATCCATAGCTAATGACTTTGATCATATACTTCACATTCTAGTTATATTCTACATTTTAATAACCAAACTATTTTCAGGCTGGAGGAGCATCATCGACTGATTTGTTCATGAAAGCTTTATCAAGCATCCAAAAGTTTTTGAGGAAACCGTCAACAGAAGGTTTGTCATATTCATTATTCGATAAATAAAGTGAACCAATTTATTACTCAATAATGCTATTTGAGAGGACATATTTTTTGTGCTTACAATTTCTGCATCGGTTGATCTCAGACCAACAAGGACAAAGCCAAGAATCTGGCTCTCTTTCTTCTTCTTCGGAGATGATCCAATGTCATAACTTGGCTATGCTCCGAATCATTGAAGTTTTTGTTGATTTTGCCGCCTCAAAACTAGATAAAGCCTCAGATGAGTCAAAGGAGATGATAGAAAAGGAAATACTGGAGCTTGTTGATATTCACAGTGGTTTTGAGAGGAAAACAAGCAACAGTAGGGAGAAGATTGCACGGAGAAGAGGGAATGCTGGTGGTGCTGCAGATATGCATACCAATGAACCTAAAGAAAATTCAAATGCTTCCTTGCAGAAACTGCATGAAAAGAGGGTTAGATTTATGGATTCGAGTTTATACCAACTTGCAGTGCTGTGTGTCAAGCAGTGCAATGCTGATAGCTACGACAGATGCAGTCAGCACCCTAGCCAAACAAAATGGAACCAGAACTCAAGTCTGGTATCTCTGGTACTGAAATCCTGTCTTGAATTGTTCAAATCGCTTGCAGCAAAGGAAACTGGGCATGCTATGAGAAATATGAGAACAATGCTGGATGAAGATGTAATAAAACTTATCCAGCCAATAATGCAGCTCATATGGTGCCTTATCTTTGACTCAAAGCAAGAAAATGGTGGAATCAAAAGGAACATGATGCAAGGAAAGAAAAACATTGAAAACAGAAAGGATCATTTGAATTTGACGCTTGCATGTTTAAAAGAACTCCTTAAGCCAAGTGAATCAGGAGATCATTCTGCTGATATTATTGAGGTTATGATATCTTCGGCTCCGCCAAATATAGAGGACATGATGGATGCTGGCGAGCTCGATACCACAATGGTTGAAGATCGAAGCACAAAAAATGCTCATGTGTTTCTAAACATATTGAAGCAGTTATATGTCCGTACTCTTTCCCAATCACTTTTACATGAATGCGAGGTAAATATGTTCTGTGATTTCGGGTGGAAAGTAGCATTGGGTGGTGCGAGTGTTTACTGGATCGGATTATTTGAACTAGCATTATGAGTTATACATAGTCAGCAAAATAAAAATCATGCTCATGCAGACAGCAGTATAGATGCTTGTGTATTATTTATTGTAAAAATCCACAGACACCTAGTTTCATCGCACCCTGTTGGCCACCTTAAATATATATACAGCCATAAGTTGCTTAAAAACAGTTTATTATTGTCATAGAAAGCATGGAAAATCACCGGGTGACTGGAAATTAACTTAGATTAAGTGTTTGCTTTTTTTTTTGAGATAAGTGTTTGCTTCGTTATATGTACTAAATGTTCATGTTCATTTGTGTAGGCTGTAACTGAATTGATTTTTAACATATCAAGAAAACTGCATCCTGAACAAAGGTATCTTATTGGAAATTGGGCTCTGGATCTTTGTAAAATGAAAAGCGTGCAAAGTCCTAGTATTGCACGAGAGGTGGTAAAACTTGCTATTCATCTTGCACCAGCTCCAGAAGACATATTTCTTATGTATGAGATGAGTGGTGAGTTGAAGAAATCAGTTGTCTCTGGAGATGAAGGCACCAGAGATTCTTCTGATACATTTCAAATCATCAGTTGTAAAACAAGGAATTCACTTGCTGCTGTCTTTCTTCAATTGGTTGAATCATCTCTCACCGAATTGGACTGGGGTCTTGGTAAGCTTAAAGCGATGGTAACACTAGGTTATTGTGCTCCTACTACTGATGAAGACCACCCAGTAGATGAAAGAATGCAAAGGCTAGATTTGGAGGAAGCACTCTACTCAAGATCAGCATTAGTAGTTCACGTTCTGTCTTCTTTTGCACATATGAGCCTTAAAGGTTCGTTGTATCATCATTCATGAAATACTTGTTTTTATTCCTTTTCTGCATGCCCTGATTATAACTTTGTATTCTCAGATACACAAGCAGAACAGTTTCTGAAACTGAGTGGAAAGTTCTACAAGCTCTTAACTCGCATGTCGAAATCCCAAATTGCACCTAAGGGATATACACAACACATTCCAGGTCCCAAGTTTCAGAGACTGGCAGAAGTAACATGCACCATGCTCACTGCTCCACTTTATGCCTTTGTATCTTCAGATCAAGAGGTTGTTGCACCTTGTAAATAAGTTATTAATGCCTGTGACCTCAGTTTTGATTGAGCTTGTTTTCTTTTCCTTTATATTTTCTATTTGCAGAATCAGCAAACTTCCAAAAAGGGGACCCTTGCCAAAATTAGAAGAGAAAGCAAATGTATTCCTGATCTTATTTTCCAGATTGAAGATTATGAGAAGTATCTAATCCAGCTAAGCAAACTAACAAAGGTGAATCTTTTGAGGCATGCCAAGCGCAGCGTGGCAAGAGATTTCCAGATAAAAGCAAAGGAGAAGTCTGCTGAACAACAGCAGGAAGAAGATTGTGCTCCATCCTGTGCTGCATCATCTGGAAATGAGCCTGATGAAGATGCTGAAGGTCCAAACCCTCCAGTTGAAACAAATGGTGACGAAGACATTAGGTCCAGTGCACAAGGTAGTCCCGTTCCGGGTTTTGAATCTGATGAAGATGAAGAACTATCAGCACGATGTAAGAGGGCCAAGACAAACCAGATCGTGCAGGATTCTGATGACGAAGCGGGAGAAGAATAGAGTTTTATGTAGATGGTAACATCAAGCTACGGTAGATGAAATGTAAATAGATGGTTTGCAAAGTTTTTGTGGTGATTATAGACTAATATATAGATGTAAAATACAGTAGATGTTTAATTTTTCGGTTAAAGTTTTTGTTGTGAATTTAAACATTATGAGGTAGATCATAGTTCATGTGAATTTAAACTGGAGGTTATAATAGTCAATGTACACTTCAAGACCTCTTCGCAAAAAAGAAAAAGAAGTACACATTGAGACCATACTATTTCATCGACTAATAATTGCATATTTTCTTGAACGAATCAAATCTTTTCTGATGCATAGATCTAGTGCCATGAACCAAAAGGCAAAACGCATTATTCCTGCTAGTTCAATGTTCGAAAAATTTATTCCTGCTAGTTCAAACTTCATGTTTGAACTTTGAGCGTGAACCTATTTGTTTGTTAGAAATATATTGCTCTAACGGCTAAATCATGTTTGAAGAGCACTTAAGATGAGGGTTTATCTGGATCGCTGCAGAATGAACGGTCTAGATTGCTACACTCAAAGTGGTTGAAGCGCAGCAGTAAATTTAGGCCATTGATTTTGCAGATGTGTGGTCTAGATAGCTTGCTCCACTCTGTGACACGAACACGATTGTTTCGTCCAACAGGTTGCTAACGAATACTTATGGATAAACAACATTTACAGTGCATATAACGCGAATAGTAGTATTAGAAACTAGGTGACTACCCCGCGCGTTGCTGCGGGAACTTCACGTTGTTCGAGAAGATTGTTGCAGATAAGCCCAATATTTTAGAGTTACAAATTGTTTGTACAATTGTACTATGCATGAAACATGGAAAGATCTAGGAAAAAATAATGTGGTTAAGATGATAGCTGACATGGTTTGAAGAATCTTAGTAGTATGTAGTAATTTAGAATTGCATGTTTCTATTTTCACAAAAATTCTTACAATGTTAAGGAACAAAAAAAAGGCTTCTAAAAGATGACATGATTAAATGAATACACGGTAGGCGTGTAATATGACAAACTGGAACAAAATTGAAAATGTTTCGGAACAAACTAAATTCAGATGAATAGATAATAATCAAGGATATAAATTTAAATGCCTGAGCAGTTACTGTAAAAGTCATTTCCCACTTGCTGCTGCACATCAAAAGGATGAGTTAGCAATGAATCCTCTAAAATGGGAAATGGAAAAAAAAATTGTTGGCGAGAAAATGGGAAATGGAAATGAAAGTAGAATCATATCGCATCCGAATATTTTCTTAAAAGAAATAAAATTCATATCCTCTACCGTACATGAAACTACAATAAGATGTCGATGGAAAAGATGCACCTCAATAGCTTAAGTTTGCTTATGCTTGCAAGAAGAAAAAGACTTAATGGTCATTGCCAGTGGATGACTCACGTATATTGCACTGCACTATGCATACAAAAAATTATGATTCAAACATATTAAGGAAATGTGGAGTTTGTGTATTTTATTACCCAACAATTAGAAAAGGACCACCCAAAAAACACATGCTTGGTGGAAGTATCCCTCCAAAGCACGTATGTGGCTCTTTCAAGCAGTAGTAATGGCTTCTACGTATAGAGGGACCTCCACATCTGCATTACCAAGCAGGTGCTCCAAGGAAGAAAAATATCCCGTCGGGGCAATCAAGGCATTGCCCACAACGAAGCAATCAAAAATTTCAAAATGACACAAACCCAATCCAAGCAAAAGGTTGGAAAGAAGGATTGGAGAGTATCCCTTAGCTGTGTCTGGCACGATTGAGTGGCTCAAGATGAGACCAATAGAGCGCAAGCCGGAGGATGAAAAGACAGAAGTTGCTATTGATGCTTGTGAAGAATGTCGTCACAAATATGATCCAATGGTAGTTTATATATGAGTTTTAGAGTTGGCCCAACGCGAGGATTTTTTTTTTTTGACTTTGGCCCAACGCGAGGATTAATATACTTTGATGGTGGTGCATATATTAGAGCGGCAATGTTCAGTTTGGAAGTAGGTGGCTGCATTATTGGCGTGGTCTGGTGGGCAAGAGAAGTGGCGTGGGCTCATGCAAATTGGGGAGAAGTAATGCTTGGTTTGTTAAGAGCTATTAAGAGGATTGCTTAGTGGGTGTATGAGGCTGCTGACGTCTCAAAGATATGAATGGCTAGATGTAGTGAACTAAAGCATATCCAACGGTTGTATTTTTTAAGATGATGTGGCTCAATGTGGTGTAAGCTTTATAGCAATAAGTGACACGTAGTGGGTTGCATCTATATAAGATATATAGATAGATCGTTTTCTCTCCTTTTTGGACTTAGAAGCCACGCACTGTCCCATCTTATTGCAAAACGAGACCGTTATCTATTACAAATCAGATAGAGATGAACATCAGAGCGCCCACAGGTTCAGCGCTGGGAAGCAGTTTACATTTCACAGCCTCAAGTCGTTCCTATTACAATCGCATTTTCGGATCACTTTCGCAGAGGTCGTTGCAGCTTCAGTTATACGCAACATATGCATCTTTCCAGCTCGACCAAAATATCTTGAACATTGATCATTTTCTATTCCCCAATACCATCTCCATATCTCTTTTTGATGTCGTTAGGACATGGTGTTTAGTACAAATTTGCAAGCATGAAATCCTAATGACATCAAAAGAAATCCAGAGGTAACTAAGGGTGTTTTATTTATAAGGCTCATATACTAGTATGAATGAGATGCATTTCATTTGCTTGATGAATAAATTTTTCTTTATATAAAAAGAAACAATTCACTTTGTTCATTTCACCTCCTAAACAAAATGACAGCTCATTTTAATCTCCCAGACAATTCTATTTGGTGCAACATACGTCTTTTTGAAGTTTGTCTTTTTTGTATGTCGGCCTTTTAAGTGGATTTTGAAGCTCAACTTTTGCACGATGACAACTCACATGACAACCTATATTAAAATAATTCTGACATATTTTTTTGATACTATTTACATAGTTCTAGAGCAATTAACGGTGTCTGCACAAAAATGACATCAGAAAAATAATTAAAAAAATATTTTATCATTGATTACTGTGGCGATTAACACCATCCAAAATTTGAGATTCAAATTCCATGTGTAGTATGAGAAACAAAAAGACAAACTTCAATAGGATGTATATTGCACAAAATGGAATTGTTTGAGGGAGTAAAGGGAGCCCTCATTTTGTTTAGGAGGTGAAACGGAGAAAGTGAGTTGTTTGGGGAGTAAAATAGACTTTCTCCATATAAAAATATACTAGTATGATCGAGATGCATTTCTTTTTTATAGAAAAAGGAATATTTTTTAATGAAAAAGTTACAAGCTTAATGCCTTGAACTGAAACTTGAAGAGACTTTTGCACGGGGGATGGGCACGGCAAGGCACCACCTGCCTGGCCAAACCACTGAACCGGCCGGCCGATCGGCTCGGTCGGACGGCACGAAACCAGGCGAACCCGAACCCATTCCCCGCACCAATCCCCATCCCTATATAACCCTCACTCTCTCGTCTCGCCTCCAAAAACCCTAGAGCCCGCCCCCGCTCCGCCGCCGCCGCCCCTCGCCGCACGCCGCCATGGTAACATCTCACCTCTCGCTGGCTGCTCGTCTCCGAGAGCACGGACTGTAACTAACCCATCCCTACCCTCTCCTCGCAGGGTATCGACCTCGTCGCCGGCGGCCGGAACAAGAAGACCAAGCGCACCGCGCCCAAGTCCGACGATGTCTACCTCAAGCTCCTCGTCAAGGTAAGCTCCACCCCTTCCCCCGATCTGATTTCGCCGGCCTTTCCGTGCTCGGATTTGGGCCTGACGGGCGTCGCATCACGACTCCCGATCTGTGCTTGTGGTTGCAGCTGTACCGCTTCCTGGTGCGCAGGACGAAGAGCAGCTTCAACGCCGTGATCCTGAAGCGGCTCTTCATGAGCAAGACCAACCGCCCGCCGCTCTCGCTCCGCCGCCTCGTCAAGTTCATGGAGGGCAAGGTCTGTGTTCGGGCCATATTCGTGTAGTTTTGGGGGCGTTTTGCGTTCGTTTTTTTTTTGGTTAATTGCGTGACATTCTTCTGGTCTGTGTTTGCGGGAGTGCAGGAGAATCAGATTGCTGTGATCGTGGGCACCGTGACCGATGACAAGAGGGTCTACGAGGTGCCGACGATGAAAGTGGCCGCCCTTAGGTTCACTGAGACGGCAAGGGCCCGGATTGTGAACGCTGGCGGCGAGTGCCTCACCTTTGACCAGCTAGCGCTCCGTGCACCTCTGGGCCAGAACACGGTAATTTTACTATCCAACTCTAATTTCTATTGCTTACAATTGTATCTGTGGTTATGAAAAATGCTGTGGGCTTAAACCCTCTTGCCTAGTCTGTAGACTTACATAACAATGTCTGTCGTAAGGGGGGATTCACTGTACTTTTTGAGTTGCAATGAATTGCTGCTTGCTAGAGATAAGTTATAATATGAAATTTGCTCCCTGTTGCTAGAAACGTTTATAAGTTCAGCATTGTATAATGTTTTCTGATGCTCGCTCTATCTGCATTGTCTGGTTAGTTGTCAAGAGTTACTAGCATGGAAACTTCGATTTCCTTTTAATTCAGATAGGCTCTGTGAGACATTCACTATTTTTGCTTGTTATCTCTCGATGATGAGAACTAAGCAGACGGGCGGTCAGAACCTGATGCCATGTTGAGTGTCTGCATGTTTGTGCGTTCCTTTATTGGAATGCATCTGAGAGTGAGAAAAAGTTATTTTGCTTGCTTATGCTTTTCACTGTCAATATACTTTCGCATCATGAGTAGAGTACGTCCGTCCCAGATTTAGAGCATTTCGGACAAGTATCCAAATTCATAGCCAGTAATGTAATAACTAAATTACAAGTATATGAGATTGCTGGTGATCTTCTGACCACATGTTCATTTATTTGCTAAACTTTGAGCATGCACCTGCATTATATATTTTCTTCTTGGAAGCTTTCTGAAGGCTAAGGAGGCATAGCAGGTGCATAGATCTAGATGGTTGTCTTACCAGCCCATTGCATATGGTTGCTTTGGCGCCAAATGATCTAACCAAAATTTTGCATCCTCTTTTTTGTTGCATTATAGTATTTTAGGTTTGTTTCACTGGTTTCTCTTTCGTAAGCTTTTTCTTTTACTTTCCTATGTAATGCTACAAGAATGGCAGATGATGGATAATCTTATCCTACACACCGAATTCAATGTGTAGACAAATACTCCGCTTATTGTCTGATGCCACCAGCTAACCACTGTTTATTTGACATATCTTTTTGGGCGTTATGTTTTGACTCCTACACTTACTGGATAAAAGAAGGAACTATATGAACTTGGGCTTTTATTCGTTTATATGTTCTTTTTAGTTGTGAAATTTAAGCCACAAATTTGTTGTATTCTTATTTGTGTATTGCATACATATATGTATGGAATCAGGTTATAGTATCTTGTTTAATTCTACACTGATGCAGCTCATTGGTTTGACTGATTGTCTTATTAAAGAAATCTCGTGTTATGTTTTTAACAGTGTATTTCTTTCTGTCCTATGTATGTTTAATGTGCAAATCTCACTAGTAACGATTATCTTTGAACAGGTTCTGCTGAGGGGACCTAAGAATGCCAGGGAAGCTGTGAAGCACTTTGGTCCTGCACCTGGTGTTCCGCACAGCCACACCAAGCCTTATGTCCGCTCGAAGGGAAGGAAGTTTGAGAAGGCAAGAGGCAGGAGGAACAGCAGAGGCTTCAAGGTGTAAGCTAATGCATCATATCCGTGTGGTCTCAACTAGTGGATTAAATAGGTCTTTGAGCCCGAGAGTTCTATGTTATTATCTCAGTTCCAGGACGTTTGAGAGCTCTGTCTTTTGTACACCAGTTCCAGGATCTGCTGAATTTTGCTCGAATGTTATCCAGTATGCACTTTGTATTGGAGTTTTACAAGTGTTTTTGTCTCTGTTTCTGCTGTCTCTCGACACACTGAGTGATCAGGCACTCGAGATCAGGGTCAGCGACTCGATCAGGGCGACTAGGAGCCTGGTTGTCCGGCTATCGTTCACTAATCACGATTGTATTTGTCGTGTACAGCATCGTCGTGCTTAATTCCGCCGAGCAAAATATAAATAAATTGCGAGTCAAATCTGAGCTGCAAGATGAAGGTAATCATTACTTAGGTCCATCCATTCATGAACGAATAGCGTTAAATTCTGCGAGCAAATTCGTGCTTCGCTATCATTTTGTTACCGAAAGTATCCAACCTAGGAGGTGCTAGGCGGTTTTTCATTAAGAAGAAGAAAGCGACCAAATAAATAGACACCTAAATTCAAGAGTACGAGGAGCTAGGCTGTTTTTCATTAAAAAGAAGAAAGCGATCAAATAAATAGACACCCAAATTCAAGAGTATGAATCTGAGTGGCTAGGGATGCACTACCAACGACTTTCACCACCTAAAGCTTAGTTTCCTACCGAAACGAATACCAAACTTTGCAAGAGGCTGCATCGTGCAAAATGTGGTGACTCAATATGTGTGACGCAAAGTGCGGTGATTCAATGCGGCGTGCTGTTGATTCAAATCACACGAGTTGAAGGCTTAAGCCACTCGCTTATACCAGAGATATGAACAGAGATAACGAAAAGTAAACTATGATCAGGAAAACACAGGGCAGAGCATATCAAATCTGTCATCGTACAGCAATAGATTGGGCTGCAAAACTGTGATCAGGAAAACACGGCAGAGCATATCAAAGTTTGTGCAAACAATAGATTTGCCGCTGGCATTATCAGAGACAAGCTTGGATATACACTTGAAGAATCCACGATTTCGTGTTACAAAGATTCCTGCGAGCCCCTAGTATCCATGCATGGGAAGACGGCGCTGGACGCGGCTGATACCGCCGGCGCGCATGGCGCAGGTGCTGGCGCCGCTCCTCTGGTACGGATGGTAGCGGCGGGGTGGCGGAGACGTCCGTGACCCCGCGTCGGAGACCACCGGCGACGGTGGCGCCGTGCTTGGGCTGTAGTCTGGAGACGGCGCGCGCCTCGGAGGCATCGTCTGAGGGGTGTACGTCGGGGAGAACTCGCGGCTCGACGACGTCGTGTACTCCGGTGATCCTGCTCTCCAGCGAGTGCTCACCGGCGTGTAGTCTGGAGAGGCCGCTCGGATCGTCGGGGATGACGGGTACTCCGATGACGCCGCACTCGAGGAAGGGCTCGGGCTCCCCGGCCCGTACCCTGCTGACGCCGGCGTGTACTCCGCGGAGGCTTCGCTGCTCTCCGGTGTTGACCGCGTGTAGTACGGCGATCCCGCCCTCCAGGAACGGCTCACCGGCGTGTACTTCGGCGACGCCGGCGTGTACTCCCCCTCGGACATGGCGTCGCGGAAAGTGCTGGACGGCGTGTGGTCCGTCGACGACGCGCGCGGCGGACCCAGTCGCAGAGTCGTCGATGGCTCGGATCCCTCCCGCCAGAAACGACTCACGGGCTCGTACTCCGGCGAGGCGGCGCGGCGCGGAGGAGGCGCCGCCATCAGGGCCACGAAGTCCGGCGACAACGGGCGACCGCACCCGCACCCGCACCTTCCGCCGCCGGCGAAGAAGTCCACGAAGGAGATGGACTCCTCCATCAGCGCAGCAAGACGCACAAGGAAAGGACGGCGAGAAAGGAGAAGGCGGCGGCGATCGAGGACCCTCGAGACGCGTGCGTGACGGTAGATCCGTGGGAGGTGGAGGGATACTTATAGACTTATAGCACGGTGGCGTAGGATCCAAGCTTCCCGGAACCAACTTGGAATCCGAATCGCCCTCGAGCTCTGCTGCACCGCCTCAACGCAAGCAGGGCAGTGGCGTGGAGCCGACGCTGACGCTCTCGGACAAGCAGGCGGCAGCTTGCAGCTTTGTTGCATTCATAAACTTGCAGCTTTGGGTTCAAAATCTGACGCACGCGGCTTGTATGGGCCCAATCTCCTGGTCGCTTCTCGTGGGCCGGGAGGGCTTGTCATCTGGAACCAGGGAACGCAGCCCGTTAAGGTTAGTTGTGTGTCAGATTTAGGATCTGATGATTCTCAATTCGCTCAAAAAAATCTGATGATTCTCCAAAAAAAAAAAAGATTTAGGATCTGATGGGTTTTTGTTCACCGGCTGAAAATCCCCAGTTCTGGTCGTTTCACAAAAAAATAAAGAACAATACAAGTGGTTTTTTATAATTATTTTGGGAACGTCCAGTGGGACTGTAGAGTGTAGATCGAAATAAATCACAAGTAAAGGGTTGAAGCACCACCTCCGCTCGTTACAAAAGAATGCATTCCAATGTTGAACCTCTCTACTTGGCAAGATCATTACCTGTTTTCTGATGCTCAGGTTGGTACAGAATGAGACATCGCTTGGCACCAGGCATGGTTTTTCTTACTGGGGAGCCGACCGAATCGGACCGGTAAGTCCGGTTACCGGTCAGTAGCCGGGAAAGATTTGTCAAATTTTAAATTCATTTCAAATTCAAACTTGAAAACCGAACCGAGAAAACCGGATATAGTATTCTTTTAGTTTTGGACTTTTGGCCTAAGTCAAAATTGTCAAACTTTGGCTCTTCATAACAAGAAAAGAAAACCATAAAGATTGACAACATGAAAATGATCTTACTAAATTCACATTGTTGGTCAAAGCTTAAAAAATTTGACTTAGGACAAACTTAAAAAGGCAGTATTTTGTGGACAAAGGGAATATTGGACAACATTGTTACTAATAAAGTAAGAGAATCAAATTTTAGGGTAATTCAGAATGTATGGCAAATGAAAGAGATTTGGTCCACTAGTAGAAGTCCTTCCTCTACAAGGAGACCTTGCAGTTGAATTATAAACCACGCCTCATTACATGAACCCACACATAGAAATGTGAATATTTAACTATTCTTCCACCAGTTATGAACTCTCTTTAAAAACGAAGCCTTTGCTACAAATTATTCCCATTATTGTGCTCATCTTCCTCTTAAGTATAATATCAATCATTCACGACCCAACTCGAGAAAAAATAGCAGCAGAAAGAACCCTTAGTTTAAGCTACCATTCCTACCAGAACAAATGGCAAACTATCAAGTGCAGTTAAATATCTCCCGTTGCAAAACTGAAGCTACACAAAATAACATTCACAGGATACTTGAGCGAATAACCAAATAGGGACAAAATTTGGCACCTTAGTATTCCAGGTCAAAATTCTAACTGCACATTTAACATAACTAAATAGGCAAGGCACAGATGGGGGGAGGAAAAAAAGATCAAATCAGCCTTTAATAACCTTATTGCGACTTTTTGTATAATTCAATCGATCCCTGCACTAGAAGTACCCTACTCGCTTCCGCTATGTACACTCTCGCTCTGCACCATCCACCCTCGTTCTGTCTGCTTTGACAAAAGGGTTCCACGGTGTCAACAAAATTATTGAGACACCTTTACGATGCTTCCAAAATTATCCCCATCTTGGAGGAGATAACGGTGAACTAATGCAGTGTAAGTCTCTTAGTATCCACTAACACTCAAGAACACCCAATGGACACCAACTACATCCAACTGACCAACCAAGAACACCAAGAATCATGTCAACACTTGAGCATGCACTGACCTGTAATTACAGAGAATATTTAAGTAGAATACTCATGTAAAAGAACATGCTCGGAAGACAACTGAACTAAGAAATCATACCACACTCTCATAGCTTCCCTCAAAGTGGAACAGCATTACACCCATTCCCCTCCTTTTATTAATTTCTGCCTGGAAAACACATGAAGAATTAAGAACAGTAATTCGCACAAAAAAGAACAAACAGTAGAAAGAGGTCATTTGTTCATGACTTATTTACAGATCCAAAAAAAAACTCAGTGAAATTTCTCAGAAAATAATCAGTGCGCACAAAATATGGCATAAAAACAATTTCACTTTATTCAGAGTCGAGTGAATTTTTCAGTTCACCTACCACACAAGAACATATGGTGATTCCACAGGCTGTTAAAGCGGATGTAACTTCTGCCATCATACCTGTGAATTTTACAAACGTTATTAATAACAATATAGCAGATGGACCACGAGAAAAATAGCAGATGTGAGAATAACTAGCACAAGATAGTAAAAGAAGTATTCGTTTGAGAAAAGTAATAGTGTACATCAGTCAAATCAGTCTGTTAGGAGGCAGGGAAAATAAATATGCAGCAAGAGTACATGGTAATCTTACGTGAAAGTTTAGTATTATTACTTCAAAGAGAGGATACAAGATCCGTATACATTTCTCTTTAGGGCAACAATTATTTGGTAAAGGATATTACCTTTCCGATCAACACAGGCTATGCAAAGCCATTGGATAGAGTTGCCTTCCACATTATGCCAAGCAGATATTTTACCAGATTTCCAGAGATCCAAACCAGGGAAAACTTCCTTACAGGTGGAATTGTCAGGTTGCATGAATTCACTAAAGCTATCCCCTCGAATTGTAGAATGACCATTAATTTTAATGCCCAGTTCCTTGACAGTTTTGTTTTGCTTCCCATTGACCTTTGGATGAACATTATTAACAGGCAAAAAGCCATTGCTATTGTTGCTGTCAAATGATAATTTATTGGGACTTAAAATCTTCTCCCAGTTAAAGTTACAATCCTCATTCTTAGTGCTCGGAAGTGACAGCTCACTATCACTTTCATCTTCAAGATCAGCAACAAAGTTATTAACTGCGTCTGCAGTAATTTCGGCAGCAGAAAGAGCAGCTTGCTCCCTTAAGAACTGGATAAACAAAACAATCATTATTACAATCATTAATAATTTAGGGAAATTAATTTGAATGATAGTAACACTTACTTTCATAATTTTGTGTCTAGCACTGCGAGTTTTTGCATGCTGTAGCCACTGCTGGTGACGCTGGAATGCATACTTACTAGATAATTTCTGAAACAGGAAGGAATATGTTAATCCAGATGCTCATAGACATGTACATTTAGTTCTAATGCAATCGTTCCTTGAAATTATCCTGATGGATCCAGGGCAATGAAACAAAGTGACACTCAACACTCTGGATATACAACATCTATGTATTTCTATACTTGAGGAAGAAGGCAAGTGCAATATTGATACAATAAATTAAGTAGAGGTAAAGCACATCATGGTCCTCCCCGGGAAAAAAGAAAAACATTAGTGGAGATGCATGATGCATATATGCATTCTCGAATCTCGACAAGGTGGATCAGTCAAAAAATGTATGAAGATCCCATGAGTCAATTAAAAAACATTAGGAAAGGCAAATGCCATGGGATTGGACATCACTAGTGCTTCCCTCACGCCACTACTTCCAATCATCTTGAGCAATACCGATGTCCTCACCCCAACAGCACAGTGTAGCATTATATTAAAGGGTAGGACACTGTGTAGCACTGTGTAGCATTATATTAAAGGGTAGGAAACCCTTACAAACATACAGAGCACAATATGGTTGCAGTGGATTGGTAGCACCGTGTAGGACACTATCTCAAAGTGAGACCAAATCAGCACACAGACACATCTCAATGGCCATATCAGTTATAGCATCTATTCCCCAATGAACGTCAGAGTTTTTAATTCAAGATGTACTGAGGCTGGTAACGAGAGTAATGCTGTTTTAAGGCCTTACTTATTGATACAAGCTGAACGTGCCTATTTTTGCTAATTAATAACAACCTGGGTGTTATATGTCAGAATAAACCTTGTGTCAGTTAGTGTCTGCATCAGTCAGTGGGACTAGGTCTTTTGCTTTCAGTTTCAGGTTCGTTACACAGGGAGCTCTAGAAGAAGGTCATGCATTATGTTAGAAGGCATGTCTGGAATGTAGGAGGCCTCTATGGCACAGCTAATGCGCCCCCTAAAGCCTGCAAACCAGACATGATCACCATCATCAGAAGTTAGTTGTATTTTAGCTTTTACATACTGCAATCCAGAACAGAAAAGCTGCCGCTCCCGCAGCACCAAAACCTCCGTCTCCCGAGTTAAATTCTAACATTATCAGTTTCTCTACAGCAAGTTGAAAGATTTGGTTCTACAGCTATATAAATTCCAGTTAGGTGATCATACATGGTATGAAATTTAAGAACTACAGATGTACATAAGTTCATATGAGAATAAGATTTGAGAGCATAAATTGGCCAATCAGCATGTAGCTTATTGTCTTTTAACATATCTATTTACTCAAAAAAAATCGATTGAAGTTGCACTTTATACATGTGTATCTTAAAATTGCAAACTTGCCAAAAATCTAAGTACAAATAAACCATGCAATCTAAGAGAGGAATACTGACATCGTAGGTTATAATCTCCACTACTTCAGCATTTGCAAGTACATGGACCGGTGAAACTAGATTGCCATTCACCTGAAAAGACGGACGTGAGGCTACTGAAGTTATTATCATTAGAATGTATTGCCATTCTTTTAGTAAACTGACCTTTGCTGCTATCATTTTGTTGCCGATTTCAGTATGGATTAGATAAGCATAATCAACAACAGTGGCTCCCTTAGGAAGGTTTTTAATCTGCGAGTGACAACAAAATTAGCCCAACTAATAGCAAATCATGGCTAGTAATGTCTACAAGTTCACTGTCCCACCTCGCCTTTAGGTGTAAACACAAAGACACGGCTTCCCAGAAGATCTCGGGTGATAGTATCAACAAATTCCCTTGAACTCATATTACCAACAAACTCTTCTTGCCATTCGCGGATCGCATTGAGCCAACCAATCTATAAAAGTTGGAAGTCATTCAAATGTTTTTCTCAAGCTTGATGTGGTAATAATAATTAACGCAGAGGAGCAATATACTTTTACAAACATTAACATAATTCTATCTAACTATTAAATAGCATACCCTCAGAGCAAAGCCTGTGTTGTTCAGGCAGATAACTTTCCCCTTGGAGTTCCTTCCACTTGATATTCCAGGGCGAACAGGCCCAGAAACCAAGCCCCTTCCACTATAATGTGCAGCAATGCCTCTTTCTGCTATCAAATCCATATCTTCTGTTCTTATCTGCAATACAGTTAGAACTCTAAACGTAAGTCATCATTAGCAACATAATGAAAATACATTCTTTGCAGGAGATTTCCCAGTCAGAATTTAACAAATGAGTAAGCAGCGTTACCTGAACCTCCAAATGAAACATACTCTCATTAAGAAGAGGAGGATGGTATCACTGTAGTGTGTAGACTCTGGTAGCCATTAGGTTTTGGAGTCGCAATGTAATCCTTCACCTATTGACACAATAGTTCTTAGAAATGGTAGAAGCCCCACAAAAAAAAAAAAAAAAAAGACATTGACCAGGAAGAAAAAGCAGATTACTCACAGCTTGCGGAATGGGTGTCCAGATGCCATGAACAAGACCAAGAACATGATAGCAGATCTGAATTGCATCAACATACTTGTACGTCAATAAACAATTGTGGTGTAAGCACAATATTGATTGTAAGTATCAATACCTGTTGTGAGGTGCATAATGGCCCAACACCATTGCAGGATTTTGGTTTAATGATGATCCGCAGCTGAGTAAATAATACATAAGGCTATTATTTTCAAAATAAAAGATATTCCAAAGCATTATATAATTACAAATTGATAACCATCTCATTCAGAAATCCATACCTGAGCAACCTGGTTTACCTCATTTATTGAACTCTTCGATTTGAGTGTAGTTTTGTAAATACTGAAAATTACTCAAATAATAAATAATCCACCAAATAATAGAGCAAGTACACACCATAACAAAAATACATTTGACAAATCTTTGGTTTAAAATGCAATTAAGATAGACAATCCAGTAAATGAGCAATTGCAACTGTTCCACAAGGTATTATCATATTACCAAGTGACATTATGTGAGCATGTGATCCGGTGGGAATAACTTTTTGTAAGGATCGAATCTAACTAATAATAAATGAATGGTAAATTGGCAAATTGCATCCCTAAAAATGAGTTTAAAATAGTGTAAAAGACTCCAGAGAATCCTACAGCATGCCAGCAATACAACAAGCAGAGGCAGCATTTAATTCTATTATAATCTCATTCCTCATAGAAAAAAAACTCATCTTTGTCAAGATAGACTCAAGCTAGTAGCAGTATTAGTTTAATGAGATGGTAGGCCTCACCTGTAGAGTTCTTTGTAAACCGAACGCACTTCTGTTTCAACACTCACAAGATCGAGAAACTGATCCTCAGCAATCTTTTGTCTTAAAATTTTATTTGCCTGGATTTGGAAATCACAAAGTAATGCCATCCATTGTGAATGCTGAAACATGATCTAAGTCAATTGTCAATCATAAATGACAAGCTTCCAGGCAAAACAAAATACCTCTTCCAATTCTTGTTCATGCGCCTTGTACAAATCTTCAACTCTTTTCCTTAGTTCCGCAAAACCAGTGGGGTTCACATACATGAAGGATAGGTACTCCAATTCAGACTACAAATAAAAGAGCTACTGGTCAAATATAAGGAAAACTGAGAATAAAATACACAGATACTCCACGTATCTACAGAAAGTGATATACCGCTATATGAAAAGGAAGGCACATTTCTCACTATGACAACTATCATTTCACATTATGACAACTATCAGTATAGGACCATATATCTTTTGAATGGAGTTCAAGATGAGCCCAAGGCAATAGCATCAGCAGATACCTTGATTCGATACATCCCAAGAAGTTTCGCTAGAGGGGCAAAGACTTGCAGTGTCTCCATGGCGATGGCATACTGCAAAGAGTGGTGTTTAGAGTGGAAGCAAGCTACAGATATCTTACATCAATGGAACAAGGATTCACCTGCTTGTGCTGTGGCATATGTGAGAGCGTACGCATGTTATGCAACCTATCTGCCAGTTTGACAATGACCACACGAACCTACATAAGGATTCATTTTTCTTTCGTTGAGTAACCGGCCTAAAAGTAAATATTGTTTCCGATTAGTATAGTCTGAAAGGGATAACAGAAAGGATACCTCTTCTGTCATGGCAAGAAACATCTGTCTTAAATCTTCTGCTTTAAGATCCTGTTTTGAACTACCCTCACTTTTGCACTGAAGCTTTCCTAACTTAGATACCTGTATTCAAATAATAGCAGGTTTGTTGTATTTCATTTCTTCTGTAATCCAGAAATGTATCATAAATTGCAGCAATAAACAGAATATAAAGGTATGAGGCACAAAAAGAGTGTACCTTTGTCTCCCCTTCAACAATACGGCACACAGTCGCCCCAAACTCATTTTCTATTCTTTCAAAGGTAACCACATCTGTATCTTCAACAGTATCATGCAATAACCCAGCAGCAATCGATTCCCAGTCAAGTTCCTAGTTATGTGAATTGAGCACAACTGAAGTTAGTTGATTGTGTTACAGAGAGGAAAACAAAAAAAACTTTCGAATAAAGTTCTAACTATGTTAACTAAGAAGAACAAACCCTAACTCCGTCACCACTAGCCAGGAAACTCAAGGATGCATCACCAGTGTCAACAATATTAATACTCACATGCTCTCCAAGAATACGAGCAACTTCAACAGGATGGATAATGAATGGTTCTCCACTTCGGCGTTTTTGTCCATTGTGTGCTTCATATGCCAACTGCAATAATCAATGAACCGTCACGATGCAGCCATATGCCAACCGCGACTCCATTCATGCAGGCGCTTCCAGAGAAACAAGAAAGTACAGAACATCTTTTGCAAACAGTAGTAGCATGGAAGGCAGATCATTTATAAATTACCTTCAAAGCATCATGCACATAGTTTAACTCTTCGGGTTGAAGATATGAGACAGCTGGTTTGAGATCCTGTTAGATAATTGCAGAATAAAGTTAGATCGACTAGGATCACAGCTGAATCTTTGCTTCGCATATCAAACACTAGTATTAAAGTTGTCTTGCTTTGCATAAGGACTAATGCTTACACATGAAGAAGGTCGGTTTTCACACTTTGTGATTTCAAATTCGGAGCAAATCCATAATAAAAAGTTGCAATAAATGGTGACATTTATGAAAAGTGCCATGTATATTACATTGAATATATTCTGCTGGCGAAACAATTATGTAATTTCACTGATGTGTTTCTTCCTTTTCTACATGCGCAGGAAGACGGCACTAATTTCGAAGAATATAAAAACACAGCACAAAAGTTCAGAAGGATATCAAGCATCAGCTCCTTCCTTGTTTTTCTCATAGCAACATGTCTGGCATCATGGCATGGACCAGAAATTAATGTGGTGCTCTATGAGACACTGTATGATTCCTTCTTTCTGGTATGTTCTAGGATATTTGTGGCAATGCTAGAAACACAACGGCGAACACTATGATTTCTTTTCTTGTAAATGAAAAGAGATCATTAAATAATTGAAAACAGCAGATTAAACTATGGGCTTTCATAGTCGAACCCCCAAAATGTAGCACTTTAAATTCTTCTATTATACGCATGAAAGAGCAAACAGAAAACTCTATTATTATGATTAAATGACCCACCTGCCACAAAGTCTCTGGAGAGATGTTGAAGGATTCAGACGATGAATAGCAGTAAGCTCTCCATGTTACATCCACAGGAGTAGACCAAGATCTGAGAAAACTTCCAGAATAAACAGCAGTTGGACCATAGCATGATTTCCCTTTATTCATGTCTTCAACGATGGTGTGCAGTAACTGAAAAAACTAAGTAACAGGTATAAATAGATGGAAAGATTCACTACTACTTTTATACATAGCCAACGGGAAGAGAACAAAGAAACTGAAAAGGTAGCATGCATAAGACAACCATATTTCAGCATGATGTTAAAGAAAACAGATTGTCATGGCCATACACACACCCAGAAGTAGTCAACACTCAAACCAGCGGCTTAAGGATAAGCCTTATTATCTCGCAAGTTAGGATATTCGTTAGGATTTGATTGATTTTCACGCATGGTTAGAGGTAAAATATAGATTCATTAGTTGGAGTCTGCTAGGCTTGCTACCTCTCTTCTCTCTATAAAGGGCAATTGGTCAAGCATTTGGATTGCAGAAGAAATAGATCAAAATCATTATCCCCATCTCTAACCCTGCCCTTGTGGTGCAGCTGCTGCTTGTTAGCGCCATCACGCCACTTGGGTTCAGGGCTACATAGTTCGGTCCATGAGAAGGTTGCGCAATACGATAATTGTCATGCAACCCAATGGCAAGCTTAAAGGCAACAATATATAGGAATTTAACTGCTATATAGATGATTACATGATGCTTGACTACTGCACGCAAGATCAACTGAAATATGAAACTGATTCGCAGAGCTTGTTTTGTGTGAAACCTTAAAAATGTGATGTAATGCATGCAAAATAATTCCATGCCACGTCGTGACTTAAATGCAAGATAGAGGCAAAGGTCATTTTACTTGCGCATTTGTGATTCAGGCAAATTGAAAGTACCATTCCAACGGAGAAAGCAATCAGTTAGGAAGCCGTTTTAAATCGCTCTAGTCATCCCATTAACTAATTCAAGATATACTCTACCAGCATCAAACCGCACTAAAAAAAATAGAGGGAAAACGCTTTCTATGTCTAGATACAAGTGGATTCATTCAACTGATCCTGCTAGTGGAAGTTTAAAATCAATCATGCTAGTTGTTGTCCGTCCAAGCAGTAAATGCACAAAAATGATACTAGACTGCATGAAAAAATATCTGCCGCAGAAATGGAAGTTTGTGGATTTTACTCCAGCATGATCTTCAGGCTTGAAGGGTCCAACTTAATTCACATAAACATGTTTGCCTCAGTTTCACTAAGTCTAACAAAATGGTGTATTAAAACAACACTGCCACTAAGTTGGCTCTAAGTAAGCAAAACACGAAACATATGAAGGAGCCAACACATAAGCAACAGCAGAGCAGCAACCTACCGAGTTGTTACTTCGTCGCGACCACCCACGTCGCCTCCACCCGCCCCCGGCCTCGGCGTGGCTGCAGGAGGAGCACTGCGTGGTGCTGGCGAGCGCGCCCGTGAGCGCCCGCGGCGCGTTCCAGGCGCACGAGAGAACGCTGCATTCGTAGGGCCTCCCGCCCCCTTTCCACGAGGCGGCCCTGCACGAGCTCACGCACTCCAGCATCGACGCTGCACGCCCACGCGGATAATAAAGCCAACAAATTACAAAAGAGCACGAGACGACGAAACGAAGGGGCGCCCGAATTGGAAAGAACCCTAGCCACGGCGCCGCAGCATCGGGCTCCCGAATTGGAGGGTTACCTGACACGGCGGGCGGCGGGGTCTGCATGGCGCGGCGCGGCGCAATCTCATCGGCGGCACGGAGGCCGGCGGGGCGGTGTCGTCTTCGTCGTCGACGCGGCCACGGGGCTCCGGTGGTGGGGCGCGAATTGGGCGGCGAGCACGCGCGGCGGAGGTGGGGAGCGGCGAGGAGGGGCTGGCTGGGGCTTTGCCCGGGGGAAGGAGGAAGGAGGGGGCGGAAGAAGGGATAACACGAGACGGAGGCCACACAAAGGCCGCGGCCGTGGTGAAATGAAACAGGCCCTCTTTCTTTGGTCCGGGTGCTCCTCTGCTCGCGACTCCGTCCGGAGCTCGCCTCGCCGGTCTCTGTTCCTATTTTCGTTTCGCTGTGCAAATCCGGACGGGTATTGTCGCGGATTTTTTTTGTCTGGTTTCCTAGCGAAGAGGATGGCGTGGATCACTGGATTCTACTGATCTGCTCCACTTGGACTACAGCTCAGCTAGTCGCGCCTCATCAGGAGGTAAAGCGCGTCGGCACCTCACGCATTTTACTTGTGAGCACTCGGACATCTCATTTACCTACGTCGTGCCGACTCAAACAAATTCGTGCGTGTAAGTGTTCAGGCACTCCTCTTTGGATTATACATTTTGGGAAATAGGCTTGTGAAGTGGTTTGATGGTCCTTATTTCTAGGAAAAAAGCGTTTTCCACTTGTCTTTTTAAGTAATTAGCTTTTAGTCTGTGTTCCCATTGCCTTTGGGCCTTTTTTTTTTGGGACTATCACCAAAAGGAACGATAATCTTTTTCCAACGTTTATATGGACATTTACATGTGCAATAGCGAGAAAAATCGTTTCTCTATGGTTGTCTTTTGAAAACAGATCGTAGGAAATACAGACGGGTTATGGATGTTCGCTCTCTTTTTTCTTTCTTTACGAAAGGAAATACAGACGTTGGCATTCAGGAAAACATGAGTACTCGATATATAAACGTGGGTGCATGATGCCTAGGAGAAATGAGGATAATCCACAAAGTAATCACCGGATGACTCCCTGATACACATTGTAAGAATTGTTGGGTCGAAGATTCGAACCTGACAAATGTTCTATAGACGGGAGTGGAGGAGACGTCAGCGAAATTCGTCCTTATACAGCAGGGACGCCGCACCAGGTGCGGTTACAACCTGTTCAAAAGGTTTTCCAGAACGACGGGAGACATGTTGTAATACTCCGTAAACACGTGATTAGGCGAGCGAGTCCTGGTCGCCGTTTCCCGCATTCATGGACGCAGCGTGCGCCGGTTGCCTTGCCGCTCGGCCTTCTTCAATTCGCCCGCCGGCGCGTCGAGCGAGCCGATCGCATCGGCGGCAATCAGCCAAAGCACGTTGACGTATTTAAGCTCGTACTAAGCCTGGAAGGGACCGACCGAATCATATCGTAGTAAGTGGTGACGCGGGTGTCGCTTAGCTCAGTGCTGGCCTGCTCCTTGACCTCCTCCCTCCGTGCGCGGCGCTCTTTGCAAGAGCCTCGTGGGCTCGTGGCCACCTCACCGAAAGTCCCCCGCGCGAACGCCAACTGAGTGAGCAACTAGGCAGTAGCCGTCCTACCACGAAGAAGAACGGCAATTGATTGGGTTCGGTATCTAAGCCGTCTTAAGGAAGAAAACAAGAGTGTAAAATATCGTCAGCGCTTTGCTGATGTAATCGGATGCTACTCACTTCTGTACCACTACTGCTAATCAAGGTCAAAGCCCACTGTTAGTGGCGACATGTCGAACCGTGCCACGCTCATGCCAGACAAATTACTACAGACAAACCAGGTCCCGTTGACTAAGCAGCCCAATTAAACAAGCACAGAGCTAGTCTTACACTTACAACTGAGCTTAAGTAGGAACAAAAGACGAGCATAGAGTAACGCATGAAACACACACGAGCATGGCTCCCGTCAGCAGGTCCAGAACTCCCTAACTTATCTTGCAGGCTGGATACGTCGAATCAGATGCGCCACAATTAATCACTATGGATCCGTTACGGAACAATAAGCAATATGCTGCCTCCATAAAAGTCAGGAATATGCACAGAAAGTACATCAAACTGCTGTCTCATAACCAGTTTATTCCATGAAATTATTCTGCTACCTTACATCAACATAATATAGATGTACACAAGTGTTTCTTGTGCAGCAGTTTCAGATGCCTCCCTCTCTTTCTTTTTTTTTCCTTTTTTTTTTGTCTCTGAAGATGGCCAAAGTTGATTACCATATACACTTTTTTTCGTCTGTGAAGAAAAAGACTTCTTAAGTGGCAGACGATCCCAACAAATCCACTTATAATGCCACTGGTGGACCTAAACCTAAAGCCCTCGCCATCACCCAGAAAGAATATGTTCCATACTGTTCGACTTACAACCGGATGGTTATTCCACGTATCAATGACCAAGACATTTCTTAACAGATCCAGTTCCCATGATTAAAAGAGTCCTTTATTCTTAACAGGGAGAATTTCATTGATGACTCGAATGAGACTGAGTATCCGAAAGGCAGGAACAATCTGACTAGCAAGTCATACAAAACTTATGTCAAACATGTTTTTTTTTTTTTTGGTGTGTGCGTACAACTAGATCAATCTATTATAAGGGTACTCTGCCATTTTGGAACTCGGCCAGCGATGATACATTGAACCTAAAATTAGCAGAGGGACTCTCAAAAAGGAAATACTGGACAATGACGTGGGAGCTTGGACTATAAAGGAACTCCTCCATTTTTCCAACAAATATCTGGGCAAATCCTACACAAGTAATTCCATTGCCCTAATCATTAAAATGAGAGGGCCACACAATCTTTCTTGGACGATATATTGATCAAAATCAATACTTTGCTCCCCATTCAGTTCCGACAGAAAGAACAAACCCAAACTAACCATATGTGACCAGACATAATTATTTGCCATGCATGAATACTGGATTACTGGTAGAGTGTCAATCATAACATATTCAACAACAACGATACCTTTGTCTCGAGGTGCTATCTTAACTGATCCAAGGAATGTTCAAACTGAACTAACAGAGTAACTATAATAACCATCAGCTTCAAATGTTACATAACCAGGACCCAACAAAAAATGTGGAAAGGAAACGTATCTGCCGAAGGCACTGTTGTTACTTTAGATTATTCATAGAAGGAGCAATAAAAAGAAGCAATAAGAATATATAAAGAATTCAGCGAGCCACCAGAATCTAAACTCCACTCAAGCAAAGATAAAGAATAAAAGAGGTAAGGCAAGAGAATGTTAATAAATGCTAGTTAACATTTCAAGATACAACTCCAGACATTTATCAAGATTCCATGCCAAATTGTGTCGTATGATGAGCAAAATAACTCTTATCTTTATGTTAAACACATCTTATGCTTGACACATCCGTTGAGCAAACATTTTGGAACACGGTGAAGAATATTATGCACAGGATAATTTTCAAGACAGGTTTGATACAGTATACATATCATACAATCAAAGAATGTAGTGTATGTAAATATGTAATTCCATACTTGATAACAAAATAATTGCAAATTACTCCCCCAACACCACAAGTATAGTAAACAGAAATAAAAACTCACAAATCTCATGTCAAGGATGGTGTACAGTGATAGTACAATAAATACATCAGGCTGGTAGGAAGAATTCCCTAGTCAGCCAACTTGTTCAAGCGATGAATTGTACTCCTGGCAAGCCTGTTTGCAGGGTCAATCTTCAGAACCAAACGCAGGTCCTCTGCACCGAGCCTATATTTCTCAGTGCTCTCGTACAGGAGAGCACGCTGCACCAGCACCGACACATTCTCCTTATCTTTCTCCAGGACCTGCAAAGGAGATGAAATCAGTGAAATTCACAAATAGAAGTACCTTTTTGAATGATCATATCAGTATGCAAACCTACTACGAACATAACGTACTAGAAAAGGATAGGTCGTAAATTGAAGAATGCATTCTTAGTCCAGTCAACATGATAACGCAATACCTTTGTGCAATCAGCAATGGCCTTCTTGTACTCGCCAACCTCCTTATATGAGGACGCCCTTGAAGACAACACCTCAACAATATCAGCACTTTCACCAGATTTTTCGATGAGCACAACAGCCCAAGATAACCACTTGATGGCATCAGCGTACTGCCCTCCCTTGTAGCTTTCCATTCCTTTGCCCTTGGCAGATGATACCGTCAACCCTGATGGCGGTGGCGGGAGCCCCTCCAGCTCTGTGGTTGTGGCACCGCTATCACCACCACCAAAGTCTGCCTCCACGTCCACCCAACCATCCATTTCACCAAACATGTCACCCCCACCACCTCCATTACTCGCAGCAGCTCCGGTCGGTGCAGCTGTGGTCGAAGCAAACAGCGTGTCCAAAGGATCTGCGGCATAGTTAACAGCCGCAGCTGCTGGGGCAGGCGCTGGAGCTGGTGGAGGCGTAAAGCTGGAAGGCTTCGCCGTGCTGGAGCTTTGGAAACCACCAAATCCAGCATCGGAGCTCTGGAAGCTCCCGAACCCGGAATCCGAGCTAGAACTTACGCTCTGGAACGCCCCGAATCCCTGATCCGGCTTGACCGAGCTAGCCTGCTTCGCCGCATTCATTGACCCTGGCTTTGCCGCAAATGGATCTATCGAGCCGAACGGATCCTTCTTCTGCCCCATTGGCTGTGCCGCAGCCGCCGACGCCATGCCCGCGGGCTTCATCGGCCGGCCACCGACGCCGTACCCACCGGAGCCCATCGGCGCCGCCGACGTTTTCGGCAGCGTGCTCGCCATGCCGCCCATCGAGAAGCTGCTGGCGCCGGCATTAGGATTGGCGCCAGTCGGTTTGGAGGCCTGAGGCGCAGCGGATCTGAGCGGCGCGTTGGACTGGGCACGTGAGGTGCCGCCGAGCGCGGAGCCGAGGAGGTCGCTGAAGAGGCCGGGGTTGTTGGCCTGCGGGATGCCGAGCCCGGAGGAGGGCGCGGCGGAGGACCAGCTCTTGCCGAAGATGTCGCCGACCATGGAGGTCGGCCCGGATCCGGGCGTGGCCGCCTTCGCCGCCGCAGGTGAGGGCTGGTGGGTCCAGGCCGGCTTAGCGCTGGTGGCGGGCTGGTGCGTCCATGCAGCTGTGGCACCAGGCCTCTGGGAGGCGCCGGTGGCCGCGCCCGGCCGCTGGTCCCGGAGGGGGCGGGAGCCGCCGGAGCGGGAGGCGTTGATGCCGAAGTCGAACTGGAAGGAGTCGAAGGAGGTGGTGGTGGGACGGGAGGAGGAGGAAGAGCGGTCACCGGAGTAGGAGTTCATGGCGGTCGGCCTGCCGGAGATCTGCGAGCGGTGAAGGGAAGGGAAGGAGGCGGTGGGGGGGATGGTGCCTTCCCCTCTTTATTTGTTCGTTTCGTTTTTTTTCCTTTTTTCGTCCCATTGTGTGCCTTCGGGCGATTCTTTTGTGTTCGTGGAACTGTGGAAGCTGCGGTGGGAGCACGATAAATTGGTGGGTGCGTGACGGAAAATGCGGTGTCACTTGTGAGGCCTGATTGAGTTGGGCTTGGGCCTCCGCACAGTAATACGGCCCGCTTGAGTTTTGAACATTCGGAAATTTTCGGCGATTTCTCGAATTTTGTTCTGTCGTCGCAACGCTTGATCAAGGGCACAGCAGCACCTGTTTCGTCATCTTTTTGCTCGCCCGTCAACACTTGCTGGCTAATTCTTCGGTGATCACGCGAAACCAAAAGTGTGAAGGTGCTCGCTCGTCAACGCCTCAGCGACCGACGCGAATCCGGATAGCTCGACTCGATTCCGATTCTAGCGTCCGTCACAACAAAGTGCGCGTCCTACTCATCAATCAATCCGTGCTTTCGCCAAGCACCAACAACGATCCGAGACGAGGACGAGCGGTAGCTCGACTGGTCAAGCGCTTGGCGTGGGAGCGCGACCACCCGGGTTCGATCCCTGGGATCGGACCTGGGTTTCCTCATCGGGGCGTTGTCCCCAGTTTAATAATTTCAGGTACCTCTCATTCGCGTGGAGCCACAGCGAAGCGACGTGCCTCGTCGCACATCGGGTCCAGGTGGTCCTGGTGATTTCTCGAAGGACGCGTTCTTGGTTGCTGCGTATAGTTGTAGGTCTGGTTGTGTGCGTTGGGGTGTGTTGGTGTGCGTGGTGGAGTGAGTGTGTGAGTAGCGCACATGAACAGATGCTACAGTTGTACCCAGCTTGAGAGGTTAAAAAAAAAAAAACAACGATCCGAGACTCCACTCCGCAATGTCTCTCCTTCGATTGGTCTAGATCATCGGATCTAGATACATATTTATTCAGGATCACACGATCTCGACGCTTGGACTGCCTGATGGCAACCTCTCCGACTCCTTTTCCTGCAATCTACTACTTGTACATGCATCCGTACAACGGCAACCATATCCGTCCATAGCTCGATCGCCACGACCAACTTCCATCACTGCATATATGACGCGTCAGCCGGGGAAAAACACCTCTTTTTTTGAGGGCAAAGCAACAAACACAGATCAATGACCACGACGCCTGCACGTGTTCTCCTTCGAATCGATTGCTTGGGCAAGCCGACCTTGATTTCTTTTCTGTCGTCGTGCGATACTTCTCCGTCTTAGGCCGTATATTTTCAGCAATCAGCACGGCCTCTTTTGAATTGACTACGCGTGTTGCAGAACAGGAACGCCAGACAACGTTGTATAACAGAGACTGCCGGCTGGAGAAATCAATTCAAAAGGTTAGTAGTTTGGCTTCCGGCAAATTCTTTTTCGTCTGGACAAGTTGACGATGGAGCTAATGCGATCCGGTTCCCCTGCCATTTCGTTTCCTCTTTGTTCTTAAAGCCTCGTGAGGAACAAGTTAAGCACAGGCGCCATCTTGTGAAAGAGTATTGTGGAGCTGGAATCTGATGGGAATTAGAACGTTTTGATTTCAATTTCTATGAAGTGATGGTAACTTGATACTGTTTTTTTCAAATTGGTGAGTGGATAGATAATTGCCGAGGGAAAACGGATTGGCATGTGTCTCAAGAATGTGGTGAAGAAAATGACGTGCAATATTTAATGTCTTACTTAATGCTTATCCAGTGAAAAGGAACCTTTCTTTGTTGCGTAATAGAAAAAAAAAGGACTTAACATAACGGAAAAAGATGTCATGGAGTTTGTAAAGTACGAAGACTAAGCTTCTTTGTTCTGATCTTGGATGATATATTCCATAGATTCCATAAAAAAGAGGGGGAAATAGCATATTGTTCACAAAATTCTGATTTTACTTTTTATTTATTTATTGCAAAAGACCCTACACTCACATGCATGAGCGCAAAAGCTCATGTTATGGATGCATATACGCAGATTTGCACCTAAGAACGTCATGTAAGAGACACACCTAATTAAGAACGCCCGTAAGAGACTGAGCAGTAGATAGATTAATGAAGTCAATATATAAACCTTGCTATCAACAGACCCATAGCCTAGAGCCCAAAGAATAATTGTGACTGTCACCAGTGTATTACTGTATTTCAATGAAGGAAAGCTTAGCATTAAGGCCAGTCTCAATGGAGGTTTCGTAAGCATTAATTGAGGCACCACATCAGCAAAAAACAGGACATGGCATGGCAAATAAGATGAAATAGCATAAACAAGTTTCATGGGGATGAAACTCATTTGGCACTGTTTCACATGCATGAAACTCCATTGAAACTCTCATTGAGAGCATAAAGTTTCATCTCAACATGTATTGATCAATCTCAACATGATAATTTAATGTTATGTCTTGTCTATGAAACTGTGAAATCAAACTATGGATTGAGAGATGCTATTTCATCCATTGAATTTAAACATCTAGAGATGATGTGCACTCTTGAGAAGTGTGAAATGAAACTATGCATTGAGATTGGCCTAAGGCTTCATTTATCGTCAGTTGTTTTCAAAAGTGATAATTTATTTTCAGTTTTGCATATAGTGGTCAATCTGGCATCATCTTTTATATGTAGCATTAAAATTCGTCAAATTTTATTAGTTGCTCTACTGAAACACAATAATTAACGGCAGTGCTCCTGCATTTCTTTTCGAAAGTTTAGAAAATGAGCCTGGCGATGTGCCAAAGCAAGTAACCTTTCTTACTCCATGCTTTTCGCCATGGGCAAAGTGGATATGCAATGCATGTAAAGGATTGATATGATGACACCATATCACGGGAAAGATTGAAGTTATGTGACCAACAGCTTGAATGTGCTCGACGGAGGATGCAAAGGATCCCACCCACGTCTCTCTGCCAATTAAACTACCATTCGACTTTAATTTGGAAGTACTGAACTTTTGCAATGAAGTGTTTGCTCCTGAAAAGTTGATTAGATGCATGAATTTAATTAGAAAGCTATCTTTTGTTTTTTTTTTTGAGCAATACAGCTATCTTTTGTTGTTGACACACTAAAATCCAATCTCGGCCACATTCTCGAAAGAAGCGGGCCTAATCGGCTGGATCGGAGTACTGCCATAACAGCATGGAACGTGATGTGGAGTAAATACCCATAATACGAGCATGATACCATGATGGTACCGTGTTCAGAATGGGCCGGTTTCTGCTCTTTTCTCTTTCGTTTCTGTCCTTTCTTTTTTGGGTTTTGGTTATATTTTTCCTTTTTCTTTTTAAACAGAACGCAAATGCGAACGCTCACATGAGCAAATGTCTACGAGAGACTGGGATCGAGGTTTGCCGATAAGTGATGCTTACTGTTAGAGGATATTGGGATATCTCCAGATATGATAGATTAGGATCATGTAATCTTGACTTGTCTTATCTCGACCGGAGGCTCTTTGTCCTTCAAGCAATGTACTTTTATATAATCTATCCATGAAGCTCAACAATACAATCAACCATCCCACCAATTCTATTCTCCTACATGGTATCACGAGTTTAGGTTTTGGTCCTAGGCCTCAAACCTAGCCGTCGCCGCTTTCGCACCGTGTGCCCCCGGGGAGATCCATCTCCATGATCTCTGCCGGGGGCAGCGCCCCTGTTTTTGCTGCCGGTCCTATTGGCCCGACTGCTGTTCATCACCTGTTGCGTCATCAAGCACAGCACATGAGATCTCCTATATAATCCGCTCATGAGGCTCAGCAATACAATCAACCATTCCACCAATTCTATTCTCCTAAACTTACTACTTTGGATCTCTCTCTCTCTCTCTCTCTCTTTAGATTTATCTATGTTCAAACAAAATCACCCTTTTCAAACATATGCGAGTATGAGAAAAATCTTAACTAAAACTAGAGGACATGTGAAGGCTCACCAAATTGTTTCTCTAGGAACAATAGAGTTAGCTCATTTTGATCTCTGATATAGCAAATGATCTAGTACAAAATTTGTGAGCTCACAAGATGTCTCAGGATCACTGGCTAGACGCGCATGAGAATGTGTACTAATAGTTGTGAAAATATCATCTTAAGCGGCGATGAAGGTAATGTAAGAAGGTATTTGGACGAGAAGCAGCGATGTCGTGAATGGGATTTGTGCACTTCATCAGTGTCGTTTTCATTTTTTAGGGCAAACTTTCAACATATTCATGATACATAAGTTTTGTTTAGTGATGCCATTGGATGCATAAACAAAATACTTTTACTCATTATGATTTGTAGTTTTATATCTTAAAATAATATATTACTCGCCCTAATTTTTAATTGATGATGGTGGGATAATATTTTAGATTTATTTTTAATCAGTAAATTTGTTCTAAGACATGAGCAGCATGTCAAAAATTTTACCTTTACACGCTAATTTTTTTACCTTATCTTTACAAAATAAATATACCCACTATTTGGATACGAAACGCAAGTACTACTTCCTCCGCCTATAAATATAAGCATTTGTTGACTTTCCGCTAACTCGTTTGACTGTTTGTCTTATTCAAAAAAATTATGAAAATATAAAAACAAATACATCATACTTAAAGTGTATTTAGTGATAAAATAAGTCATAATAAAATCAATAATATTTGCATAATTTTTTTGAATAAGACAAGTGGTAAAAAAATTCGTTGAAAGTCAATAAATTCTTATATTTGTGAACAGAAGTATATTACTTGTATTAGCAGTTGGAGATTGCTAGCACGTGCTCGTAGTATGGATGACCACGTAACACTTGTCTACTTCTGTACAACGTGGCTACTAGCACGCCGCGTCCGCGGTAAATCGTCTTTGTACCTGTCCATATTTGTTCCCGCCACTTTGACCGTTCATTTTGTCTAGGGATTCGATGGACGGCTGTGGAGCACTCGTATTCCTGCTGTACTCTAATTTTTTTTGAATGTATAAGAGGCTGGAGAGGGGAGAGAGGACAGTCATTTATTGTAACTGATTACGAGGTGCAATTATGAGCACCTGGCCGCTGATACAACAAAGCCCACTCCATTTGGCATCAGTTCAATGCAGAACGGTAAAAAATTTCGAATTTTGAACTTCACTGGGCGGATGAAGTATTATTTTATTGATCACTCCAGACTACTTTGAATATCTTAAAGAGAATCATGGTTCCATAATAAAGGTCATTCCAGACCACTCTATTACCCATTCCGGATCCTGTTGTCCATCTCCTCTTAAACTGTTCAAAATATATTCTAGTCATTTCTTTCATGATTCCACAAATAAAAGTACACCAAAGAATTAAAAAATTTATTCACTGTAATTCTCAACCAAAAGTGATTCACTGTCTAGTGCAACAGTACGTGTGCAACAAGTACGTGTACCAGATTGATCCTTGAAACAAGTTTCTATAATAAAAGGCATCCTTGAAACAAGTTTCTACTCCACACAAAATTTCGAATTTTGAACAAAGCTCCCCCTTGATCTGATCCTGTACTACCAGAACCCAAAAAAAAGTAGTACAGTATTTGCCTGCTCCAAAAACATATGTGATCAACAGATCAAGTTCATGAAACGCCGAACTGTCTCCAGCGACGGTTCATATTTTGATTTTTCAAGTGCCTGATGCAGATGTGAGGGAAATTCAATAGTTTATAGGAAAAAAAAAAGAAACAGCTTGCTATCCAGACAACAAATGCGCTTGTATATTAAAAGAAATCATATAACAGAGAACATGTACACCAAATGATTAAGTTGATCCCACATCAATTGATTAATCATATGGACCACAGATAGACTCATCATTTCAAGAATTGTACTCAAATTTTGCACATGTGTTGCATAAACCAACAAAAAAATGATGAAATATTAAGCCCAAAGCTAAAGGAAATTTCCAGGGCACCAAGCTTCGAAAATATGCATTGTACATGTATGTCTATTCCAGCAATCTACAAAGGAACATGAACAAATAAGCTAGCATCTTTGTGTGTGCTACATTTTCATGCTGTACTCAAAATTATGATCAAGAAATTTCAAAATTTCATGTGCAAGTTGAGTTACATGAGAGTAACAGGAAAACCTGAAAAAACTGAGCAGGTACCCCAAACAAAGGTTCAAGAACAGGAAAGAAAAACCAGCCAAAGTTTAAGGAAAAATATCAACCATATCATATACTGAGATCACAGAGAAGAACTAGATGAAGAACTTTTCTGTGTTACAAGCAAAAATAATATGAAAATCTGCACAACTGTGTTCTTTTACCACAACTGAAATTTACAGGAAAAAAAGGCAACCTCTATATATTATTGTACACTGTTTTAGCACAACTGTACTATTTTAGCACATGGACATGTACTCCTACTAAAATAGACTAAAGAATAAGGAAACACTTGTACAGTTATTGCACAACTAAAAAAATTCAGGAAAGAATTAACATCTTCATTCTGCTATACACTTGATTCTGCTATGCACTTGAACCGAACATGATCTTAGAGGAAAGGAAATAGATCAAGAACACTTCTGTCCTAGACAACAAAACCAGATCACCTAAGATCTCGTGTCCACATGGAAAATTACCCAAATGACTGAATGATCATTTCTCGTGTCCACATGGAAAATTACCCAAATGACTGAATGATCATTTCCTTTTCTTAATCTAAATCTCACTGGTATAAATCAAGAACGAACAGGTGGACAAAATCAACAAGAATGATCCGAAGCACATTAACACATCAACCTCGGCATTAGGCTGTACTAACCATTCACAAAGTACGGCAGTACTACCTCGCTGGTGAAGCGATGAAGGTTACAGCCTCGAGGACGATGGTCATGACCCCAAGCCACCGGGTGTGTCGAGGACGCCGACGCTTAAATCTGGAACAGCAAAATTCCATTCACACTAACATGCAGTTCAAATACTAAGCACATAAAAAAATATATACACCTGCTGTACTTTTTTTGCTGGCCTGCTGTACTTTTTTTCGAAACATGCAATGTGTAATTAAATTGTCAAAAAAAAACTTCAAATACCACACAGCTCATATGGGAAGAACAGATCATGTATATGTTGTGATAACAATTGTGACAATTTAGTCTATTTTTGAACAAAAACATCTATAAGAACTAGACATGTGCAAAAATATGTACCAGTCAGATTCACTTTAATCCTCATGCTGTACCAGTAGAATTTAAACAAGGAAATTCCTTAATCAAAATTTTCATAAACATAAATCACATCATAACTGGTACTTATGTGACAAATAAGTGGTACAGTTTTGGCACTAACTCCATTTCTTATCTGCACAATCAAATATTCCAATTGTACTACATTAGAGGTGAATCAGAACCAATAAAATTTTTGTGCATCACATGGATCAGTTAATAATATTTTTTTTCACATTGGTAGAACCAATAATGTAAACTTTTTGATATATGAGCTAATTTCAGTCAAACAAAAGCTCTGGCCCAACTGGTTGAAGATAAGCACAGTTCAAGAACCAAAAAATGTATATGGATGTTGTACATCATTCTATTGGGCCGATTTACTCAAGAACATGTCAACAAATCCAAGGAAGATCATTGGATCTCCATAGAGTTGGCACAGGTTATGTACTAGTGAAGATTTTCCCAAAGGAAAAAAAAAACACAGAAGGCAAGGTTATGTACTAGTGAAGAGCACTTTTGAAAATGAGCCTATAACATAAAGATGAAAACCAGCATGTATGAAGATCTGTTCCTGTTTGAGATCAGTTTCTTGTACAATGTATCCTGAAGCAAGAAATCATATGAACCGAGGACATGTGCTACATCAGTTGATTAATTTGATCCCACAATAATCGATTAATCACATGAACCACAGGCCGTCATAACATTTAAAGACATGTACTTCAAATTAATCCTAAGCAGCAAGCACAGCAGGGAAGCACCACAGGTAGTCACAACCCTAAGCAGCAAGCACAGCAGGGAAAAAAAAAAGAACATGGTCCTGGCCAGATCGAGATCACCAAGAATCATTTTGATCTTGAGATGAACACTATACAAGATTAATTTATCAAGAAGGGGAACACTTCAATTGATCCCGACCAGATAACGAAGAACACATCAGCATGCACAGCAGGTAAAAGAAGGACCATGGCGCACCGAATTGATGTTGCCCAGGCCGGTGTTGCCGAGGCCGGAGTCGTCGGAAGGATCTGGAAGAGGACGAGGAGCAGGTCGATCCCGACCAGATCTGGAAGGAGGTCGCCGTCGAGGTGGAGGTCGCCCCCGCCCGGATCTGGAAGGCGGCGTCTCTGTTGACGTGGAGGTCGCCCTCGAGCCGTGCGCCCCCGCCCGGATCTGGAAGGACGCTCGCCCTCCTGCACGTCCTAGATCCGCCACCGCCGGGTATCTCGACTAGCCGGCGTCGGTGAGGTCTCAGATAGGCGTCGATGGGAAGCCGTCGCCATTGACGAGGAAGAAGATTCGCCGCGGAACTGCGGCCACCGTCTCCAGCGCGGCGGCCAGATCCGAGCGACCTGTACAGATCCGTTCTGGACCTGCTTGCCGGAACAGATACCGATGTCGGCGAGGTGGACCGGTCCGTGGAGTCGTCGCCGCACACATCAAGCCGTCGCCAGATCCAGCAGGATGGGGGCGGGCCAGATGTGGAAGAAGGAGCTGGTGGCGATGGCCCCCGCCACTGCCGTCTCGAGCTCGACGTCGTCGCGCCGCTCGACGAGGTACCGGTCGCCGACGCGCCCTGCGACCCCGCCCCCGCCGCGGTCGAGGTACCGTCCGTCAAGGTGCTCGCCTCCCCCTCCAGCTCGCCGCCGCCGGCGCCGCGCTGCTTCCCACCACGAGATCCGGCGCCGCGCTGCTTCCCACTACGAGATCCGGGCGCAACCGGGGCAGATCTGGCCCGGGCGGGCCGTACTAGCCGCCGGAGCGCCGAGATCCGGAGAGGGAGAGAGAGAGAGAGCCAGGAGGAGAGAGAGGGCGATGCGATCGAATGAGAGGGCGTGCGAAATGAACCGTTTGATTAATTTGGTGGTGAGCCCATATGTGTACGTGGACCCCATCGTATGCATCCTGGATCTGCAGCTTCGTAATGTTCGCGATGCGGAGCGTGGAGGCACGTGGCGAGTCCAGGTGGAGGGAACAAATGTACCCGGGACTATATATTTCCTATTGGCCGCGTCCGAGACCCGAGATACCTCGTTCCATCGCACAGGAGCAGTTGCGGAGGTGAGACCGTCGCCCGTCGCCTTTCTGGTGCCCGCTTCGTACTGGCCTGCGCCTGTCCCCGTTCGTCAGGATGACGGTGCCATCCCGCGCCACGCGGCGCGAAGCACTGCACTTGAGCCGTTCCTCCCCGTCGTCGTTCTTGGCGTTCTGCAAGCCTTCTCAGAAGCGTCTCGTCCCTGTCGCTCGCCGCCAAGTGCCGGGACCCCAAGCAAACAAAAAGCGTGGTATAGTAAAAGGGGAGGACGAGAAAAGAAAAAGGGGCACGGAACCGTCTCGCGGCTTCGAAGCCTGGTTCGCCACCACCGGCCCGCGGCGCGAGCTGTAGTAGAGGCAGAGGGGTGGATGGATGATAGTTATCTGCACTTAATCCACATTCACGCGGGGCCCGCTCGTTGGTGACGTGCAAATCCCCTGCACGGTCTAGGAGAGGAGAACATGGCGAGTAGGCGACGCGCCCGTTTTCTCCGTGGTCCGTGTGAACTAAGGCCCTCGATCAGAGGATTCTTAAAACGCAGAAATAAAAAAAACGTAAGATTAAAATTGGCTATCAAGTGCAATCCTATATGAATTGAAAACACAGAAAATTTTTTTATAGAGTGTTTGATACAACGCAAGAAAAACACAGGAATTAAAAGAGAGATAGACTCAAAGGAACTTTACAAGAGGTTGGACCTCTTACTAGAATTCCTCCAAAATTACTATAGATGAAAGCATTCCATAGGAATTTCATAGGATTTGTAAGATCACAATCCTTTGTTTCAAAGGGTCTTATAGAAAACTTTTCTATAGGATTTGAATCCTACAAATTTTCTTCATTTTTCCTTTGTTCCAAAGGGGCCTAAACATTCCTTCCAAGCTACTGACATACCGAGCCCACACGCCGGTGAGAGCACAGGCAAACGTTCCTTCTAGACGCCACGCAACCGTTGCCTCCTTGGCCCTCCTCCCGCGGCAGAAACCGCAGGGAACGGTGTGACGCCGGAGGGCCATCGCAAGGTAACTGACTAGTAGGCCCAACTTACGCGAGGGCCTCGCAATATCCACTGACATGTGAGCTCCACTCTACTGGAGACCCCACAGTTCAGTGACACAATTAGCCCGTCATTTTGGAATTCTTGGACCGTTCCCGTGCTACGCGTCCACGGCACGGTGCACCCTGCAGTTCCACAATTTCCGCTATAAAGTTGGGCGGCTCCATTTCTCCTGTACTCGCCCTCCGCTCCGCCACCACCGCCGCTGCCCTGCCACCACCGCACTTGCAGCACCCTCGCGCGGCGCCACGAGCCCGGCAGCCATGTCGGCGCCGAAGCTGGACCGCACCCCGAGCATCCGGGACCGCGTCGAGGACACCCTCCACGCGCACCGCAACGAGCTCATCGCGCTCCTCTCCAAGTAAGCGCACCGCCCCCCGGCGTACTGATCGTTCGCCCCCCTCGCTCGCGCGGTCCTCTGATTTTTTTTTTTTGGTTGCACGGCAGGTACGTGAACAAGGGGAAGTGCATCCTGCAGCCGCACCACATCCTCGACGCGCTCGACGAGGTCCAGGGCTCCGGCGCCCGCGCCCTCGCCGAGGGCCCCTTCCTCGACGTCCTCCGCTCCGCGCAGGTGCGCACGCTCCGCCGCGGCGGTTGTTGTTTCTGTACTTCCGTATGGAGGTTGTTCTGACTGACCCACGTCGCGTCGTGCGCCTGGATTTTCTGCGCCGCAGGAGGTGATCGTGCTGCCGCCGTTCGTGGCCATCGCGGTGCGGCCGCGCCCGGGGGTGTGGGAGTTCGTCCGCGTCAACGTGCACGAGCTCAGCGTCGAGCAGCTCACCATCTCGGAGTATCTCCGCTTCAAGGAGGAGCTCGTCAATGGCCAGTACGTGCCTGCTTGCTCCCCTGTCCCCGTCCTCTGCTTTTCGCTTTCGCCGCAGTTTTGTGGTTGTCGGTTCAATTTAGGATGTTATTATGGTCTTATTTAGTTCTGCAAGTGGTCAGCCGGCTTTGTGTTTTCGCCCTGATATAGTACTGTACTTGCTGCGGGATTTGACCCCACGCTACGGTGAAATTCCCGGGAGGATCTGGGCGCAATTGGGCGGTTAACCGGTGGCTTTTGTATGGGGGAAAGGACTCGGAATTGACTTGGATCGAGCATTTGAGCAATGGAAGCCAGTATACTGAACGGTTGGTCGATTGACTCTGCACAGCTGCTCTACAGGCTCAGTAAAGTTGCCAGTCATATTAGGTGGTAAACATGGCAAATTTGAAGGCCCTTATTCATGCCATGGATGTTGCGAACGAAATATTCGATTAGGAACTTTCTGGTTTACTGGTTAAACTGTATTCCCGAGACATTTGTGCAATCATTCGTTTGGGACTATATGCAATAGAATAGTAAAATTAGTAGCTTTTATGGTTGCACTGTGCTAGAGCTCAGAGCTTTATCTTGAAGGTCTCCCTGATGTGATGAACATATTTTGTGAACTATGTACCAGTTTTACTTATCATTTGGTTTTCATTTCGTTATAGAAGCATCTTAAGCGGACCCTGTTTTGCGCATTCTTGTCACTGTAACAATAACCTGTGTTAAAATGGCAGGCACAACGATCCATATGTTCTTGAACTCGACTTTGAGCCATTCAATGCTTCAGTCCCACGCCCGAATCGGTCATCATCTATTGGAAATGGCGTGCAGTTCCTCAACCGACACTTGTCTTCGATCATGTTCCGCAACAGGGATTGCTTGGAGCCCCTGCTGGATTTCCTCCGTGGCCACCGGCACAAGGGACATGTGAGTTTCTATACAGCTGTAGAAACTGCAAGATTTGTTGCGGTGCTATGTATGACATTGATATTGATGGATATACGTGTGTAATTACAGGTGATGATGCTAAACGATAGGATACAGAGCTTAGGGAGGCTTCAATCTGTGCTGACAAGAGCTGAGGAGCACCTGTCAAAGCTCCCAGCTGACACACCGTACTCACAATTTGCTAATCAGTAAGTTTGGCCTAGCGTATTGAGCCTAATGCTACTTTTTATAGTAGAGTGAGGAAGTAGTTTGGAATTTGGCACTGTATACTTGCAGGCACATTCAGTTGGGAATAGCCCGGATTCCTTAAAAAATACCCGTACAGAAATGGTCTTTGGATGAAGACTACTTTAAGTTCGTTTGATGTTTATAGAATGAAGTACTTTCAAACAAGCAGTTAGCCGCCCTTGTATGAGCATAGCATAGCTGATCACATTGGCATGCTATTGACCAGGCTTAGCTGAACTGATGCATAATATCTTTCTTATATATATGGATAAATAAACCCCTCAAAACAGAAATCGCATTCTATGAGCATAGTTAGCTTTACCACATCGATTTATTTGTTTTATTTATTTTTCTAACATTCAGGTTTCAAGAATGGGGCTTGGAGAAAGGTTGGGGTGATACAGCTGAACATGTTTTAGAAATGATTCATCTCCTTTTGGATGTTCTTCAAGCGCCTGATCCATCTACATTGGAGACATTTTTGGGGAGGATCCCCATGATATTTAATGTTGTTGTGGTATCCCCTCATGGATACTTCGGTCAAGCTAATGTATTAGGCTTGCCAGACACAGGAGGACAGGTAAGTTGAGGACATAGATTGTTGTGTTTAACTGACCAGTATTTTGCTATCGTCCACTATGTCTCATATCACGAGTTTTACTCTATTTTTATCCAGATTGTCTATATACTAGACCAAGTTCGTGCATTAGAGAATGAGATGGTTCTTCGTTTAAAGAAACAAGGGCTTGACGTTACGCCTAAAATTCTCATTGTAAGTGTACTTCTATTATTCTTTTTTTTAATGTACAATTTTGACTTTTTAACGGGCAGAAGAAGCACTTGCAATCATTTAATCATTTGTTTTCTGTACGTGGTTAAGGTCACTCGGTTGATACCTGATGCGAAAGGGACATCTTGCAATCAGAGGCTTGAGAGGATAAGTGGAACACAGCATACTTACATTTTACGAGTTCCCTTCAGAAATGAAAACGGGATACTAAAGAAATGGATTTCAAGATTTGATGTGTGGCCATACTTGGAGAAATTTGCTGAGGTGAATACCATTGGTTCTTACCTTGTAAATAAACCCTGTAATGGCCTGAAACTGTCTACTTCTATTAAAATGGTTCTGAGGGAAGTGTGTATTAAATTGTATGGCATAGAGTAAATGGTGAATTGTTAGGTATATATGGAGGAAAAAAATCAAGAGAATTATCATTTCGTTCACTTGACATTGCCACTGTGATACAATAACTGCTGTTTTCCATTCGACAAAAGGCAGTAATGCTTTTTATTTTACACAGGATGCTGCTGGTGAAATTGCCGCTGAATTACAGGGCACTCCAGACTTCATAATTGGCAACTACAGTGATGGGAATCTTGTAGCATCACTGCTATCTTACAAAATGGGGATTACCCAGGTATGACTTCTTAATTATATTCAAGAGTATTGCACTTGTTTCCTTTCTAATTATATCAGCATATACCTTGCAGTGTAATATCGCTCATGCTCTGGAAAAGACAAAATATCCAGATTCGGACATATACTGGAAGAAGTTTGATGAGAAGTATCATTTCTCTTGTCAGTTCACTGCTGATATTATTGCTATGAACAATGCTGATTTTATCATCACCAGCACATACCAAGAAATTGCTGGAAGGTTTTCTTCTCTTCTGCCTTGTACCTGTTGCAATTTCTTGTAATTTAGCACTGGGCAATCAATTAGCTTATGCATAGAAGCATATCGAGTCATGTTCTTTAGGCATGCATGCAGTTATTGGGTTGTCATTAAGATGTTGTAACAAATGTCAATGTTTACCCGGGTAACATGCTATCCATGCTTTTGATGAACTAATCTTGTGTGGTTTCTGATCACATATGTTCAATTCGGGTTTCCACAGACCGTTTCTCAAACTGTTACTATTGCAGCTGCTGGTTTGAGAACGGTTTAGGAGGAATAGACCTATATACTGTCAACTAGCTATCTTTCATTTCCTATAACTTGCTCATACTTGTGTTTTCCTCTCACAGCAAAAACACTGTTGGGCAGTATGAGAGCCATACGGCTTTTACTCTTCCGGGGCTGTACCGTGTTGTCCATGGGATTGATGTTTTTGACCCAAAGTTCAATATAGTATCTCCTGGAGCAGACATGTCCATTTATTTTCCACACACTGAAAAGGCCAAGCGGCTCACTTCCCTTCATGGTTCCATCGAAAATTTGATTTATGACCCAGAGCAAAATGATGAACACATGTGAGTATTTATGTTATCTTAGACTTTTGTGTACTTGATCAGGAGTTAAGTTTAATGCCTTTTTCTACATTCTGTTGTCTAATTTTACCCGGTGAAATCTGTGCTGATGATATGGTCACTGCTACTAGTTGTTTTTAGATTATATTTCCATGAACAGCGATATTGCTCAATACACATTTGGCGTGACTTCTGTTTAGTTAGTCTGTAGACGGTGCTAACTGCTAACATTGGACTTCTTGATTATTTTCTGACGATGACAATTGTCTCCCTTTGCAGTGGCCATCTGGATGACCGGTCAAAACCCATCCTCTTCTCCATGGCAAGACTTGACCGAGTTAAGAACATAACGGGGCTGGTTGAAGCATTTGCTAAATGTAGTAAATTAAGAGAGTTGGTCAACCTTGTTGTTGTTGCTGGGTATAACGATGTCAAAAAATCCAAGGACAGAGAAGAAATCGCAGAAATAGAGAAGATGCATGAACTTATTAAGACCTATAACTTGTTCGGGCAGTTCCGTTGGATCTCTGCTCAGACAAACAAGGCTCGTAACGGTGAGCTCTATCGCTACATAGCTGATACTCATGGTGCCTTTGTACAGGTATAGCTCTAAACTGTAACATACCTGGATGGTCCAAGTGGCGCATCTACTGACTTAAAACTTGCTATGTTAACTACAGCCGGCCTTTTATGAAGCTTTTGGTCTTACTGTTGTTGAGGCCATGACCTGTGGACTTCCTACATTTGCAACCCTCCATGGAGGGCCAGCTGAGATCATAGAGCATGGTGTCTCAGGTTTCCACATTGATCCATATCACCCTGATCAGGCTGCAAATCTGATGGCTGATTTCTTCGAGCGATGCAAACAAGAACCCAACCACTGGGTGAAAGTATCTGAAGCAGGCCTTCAACGCATTTACGAAAAGTCAGTGCGCCCAATACTATCTTAACATGGGCGCGTATCTTCAAATTGCAGGGTCTCTTTTCTGATACTTTTTCTTGGGGTTGTGATGCGTAGGTACACATGGAAGATATACTCTGAGAGGTTGATGACATTGGCTGGGGTCTATGGTTTCTGGAAGTATGTCTCAAAGCTGGAGAGGCGGGAGACAAGGCGCTACCTTGAAATGTTCTATATATTGAAGTTCCGTGAGCTGGTATGCATTGTTCACAGCCCTGTTTGCTGACAGAATTCATAGTCAGACTGTGTAATGAAGCATGTTAGAATTGGATATATGACTTCTATTTTGATCAACTGCTGCTTTCCCTGCACGCAGGTGAAGACCGTGCCACTTGCGTTGGATCACCCACAGTAACTGCTCGCTTCTTGACGCTTGTAGCTTGCTTTACTGTTACCATGTGCTTATAGTACCTGTGGTGAAAATTCTGGTCAATATCGGAGGGAAGGATAAAGGAAGTACCTCTGTACCTAAGGTGTGACGGACGATATATAGCTAATAAAATGTGTATATCGTGCTGAATCTTATGTTTCTGCAACTACAATTGTTGAACATCTTGGTTATTTCATCAAACAGTTTCTGATTCTGTCTTGCCGTCACACCGTATTTCGCTGCTAGTTGTGATACAAGATGTTCCTATTCGGTTGAATGTGTAGTGTTACTTGTGCAGTCTCACAAGTTGCTTCAGCGGCTCAGCCCATTACGGCTAAGGTGTACTGTTCATTTACATATATATAATATAAATCGTATATGTATCTGTAGAATTTCAGCACTGATTGCATCATAGCTATGAAAGAAATAAAATGGAAAATCAATTTGGCCTTATTCATCTTCGCGGACAATGCCACTTGTGTTTTCTGAATCTTGATATCAAAGACGACATTGAAAACGATCTTTGGCAGGTTTACATAACCTTATATGTGCCATATGCTCTCTTATGACATTTGAGTTTTTGAAAACGACATTTGAGTTTTTGAAGCCATAACGTATTAAATTCTCTCTTACTATAATGAGACGCTGGAATCCTGTTTACCGATGAATTCTGGCGCCAATGAATTTTCTTTGTGGCCAACGAAACGTGGATCACCCATGGCAGCAAATATTGGCCAATATTACGTCGGTGATGAAGCTAGAACAAAAGATGTGGATGTGCAAGAATGGCTCATTTAGTTTAACAAGAATGGTTAAAACTGAATTCAGAGTTGCATTTGCACCTCGCCCCTGATGCCATCGATAGCATGCGTACTCGAATGATGGATATTCGCTAAGACAAGTGGGAGGGGTCGAAAAAGAAACCAGAACCTCATGCAAAAGCATGACGAAGGAGGATTCGGATCCTCTGATGTTGAGCAGAGGACGATCCTCTCATTAGAACCCTTCCAGAGCTGACAGGGGACGCTCTAGAATAGCCGCTACAAAACATCCTGTGTTTCATTTCACCGGACCACTATTTGCAACGGTGAACTTCTGCAATTAGGTAACCGTATCGCAGACAATGCGAAATGCTCTTCGCTGTCGAAACAGTAAAATCCGGAAGGTCTAATGATTCAACGGCTCAAAACTCGAATTTTTTTTTTTGGCAGGGGGAGTGTGATATACCGGGCCTCTTTTCAGGTTAGACGTGCCAATTGCAACAAATAAAAAAACAGAAGAAGAAGAAAGAAGCGATAACAGAATTGCATTGTATGCTTTATAAACCTTTGCAACGGTCGACATACATCAATTTTAAGTTGGTCATCAGCGACTCATTGAAAGTTTGGCACAGAAAAATGATCAATTGCTGTCGCCGGCGCCTTGTCCCGCGACTGCCACGGCCGCGCGGCGCGGCAGAGCTCACGCGGAGCCACGCCTCGATGTGCTCCACGTGGAACCATGGCCGCAGCCCTGGCACGAGCACCGCAACGCCGCAGCGACATCGACGCGCAGGAACAAGAGGAGCGTCAAGATCACAATCACATCGCATGTATAGCACGTAAGTTGCTGATGCGGTACATCGTTGCCGTGATAAAAGAAATTCCGTATTGCTTAGTAGTACGTCGTACTCGACGTTAATTATACGGCTAGTTTTGCCACACAGAACAGAAATGATCAGGCCCTTCCGGTCGCGTGGCCCGCGGCGGCCACGGCGCCGCGACAGAGCGGGCACGTCGAGTTCACCCGGAACCACGCCTCGATGCACTCCGCGTGGAAGCCGTGCCCGCACCGCAGCACGAGGCGCGCGGCGGCCTCGCCAACCCCGAGCTCCCCGAGGCACACCGCGCAGTCGGCCTTCTTCTCCGCGCCGGAGCCGGCCTCCACGCGCGCACACCGGGAGCGCGCGCCGCGCTGCTGCCTCCCCCTCCCCTGCTCCCAGGCATGGCGGCGCCGCCACCCGCGACGGCTGCAGAGCGGACGAGGATGGCGAGGTGTGCTTCTTGGCCTGCCAGATGAAGCGCCAGAGGAGGTAGAGCAGGATGAGGACGATGCTGACGGCCGCAAGGGCCGAGGAGGCTCGGCTTGAGACTTGCCGGTGTGGCGCCGTCGAGGAGCCGGCAGGAGCCGGAGCATTGCCACGGCCGTCCATATATCGTGATGCAGCTAGCAGTAATGGTACGGTGCAAACCGTGGCGCCTCTTTTAACGATGTGCAGTGCAGCGGTAGCTGAGGATCCATTTGCTAGTTTAAGCACAGTATAATCGTGATTGACTGACTGATTGGTCGACCTGTCCTTGTTCGAAATAGAGAGAAACAAAATGGCTGCGATGCGCTATTTGATAATAGGAGCAATTTCCTTCGGCTTGACTTGCTTATCGTAAATATATCGTGATCTTTAATTTACATTTCTTGCCATAACTATTCCAAAACGCATACAAATAAAATCATAATGACAGGAAGATGCATTGATGTAGAAGCATTCTTATGTTTAGTATCATTCTTACTTGACAAATCTGGAAAAATAACTGAGGTGTCAGTTTAATATATACAGCTTGTTCGCCTTGCTCGATGCTTATCAGCAGCTACAGTGTTCGCAGTTATTTCTTCAGCAGCCGCTAGTTCGCCGTTATTTCTTCAACAGTCGCTACAGTAAAACAGCTGCAAAACAGCCTGCCGAACAGGCACATAAAACACACCATGAAATGTGGTCACTGAACAAGGCACATGCCCATGCCCATGGGTTGGAACTCCTTGTTCATTGGTTGCAGTTTGCAGCATCTAAAAGCAACTCCAACAGCTTATCTATATGAGTACTAAATGGGACTGACTAATTTTCAGGCGACCGAAAAGATGGGGTCCTTTCAGTCGACCACCTAAGCCCTCTGATGACAATCGAATGGTCACAGAAATCTGTAGTTCTATACAGCTTTCCCCTGTCTCTTTTTCTGTTAACGGGCAGCAACAAAGATCCAATAACCAAGTTTAACAGGTACAGAAATAAGAGCGCCAACCCAAATAAGAGCGCCAAGTTGTATAATTTCAAAATTTAACAGTAAAACTTGCTGACAACAAAAGAACAAGTAAACTGTTGCAGCTTTTGGTCATGTTTCTGTATCAATTGTATCAGTCTATGTTGTAGAAAAACAAATATAACAAGTTACTCTTCAAGTCTAAACTGTACCAATTGTACCAGTTATGTAGAACTTGATAACAAGCAAAACATGATCCTGTTTCTTTGAGAATTGTATCAGTTCCTGTGGGAATTGTACCAGTTTATGTAAACCTTGATAACAATCAAATATGTTTCTGTTCTAGTTTGAATTGTAGCAACTTGTGTTCACTAAAACAATAGCAGTTTGTGCTACCCAATGTGCTTAAACTGCAGATTTGAAAACAACTAAACAAGTAAAAAAACCTAGTGCCAACATATCAATATACCCCAAATAGAAGCACAATCAGAATGTTTTACGAAAATAAAGAACATCTGGATGCTAATTGGGGAACAACAATTATGACACAAGCACAAGTAAGAATATTAAGCAAGTTAGCCAATAATAACACAAACAGATGTCAACATTCTTAGAGCGCATTCATATATATTAATACATAGTGGTTCATACACAACATCCATAGTACCATTACACAAGCTAAAGTAGCTCATAAGATATTATACATAAGACAAGCTGTTCTTAACGCAGGATAGATCGGAAGATTGAGAAGCAACAGAAACACATAATTAATAAACTAAGAAGCAAACATGAACAACATTAGCTTCTACTCTAAACAGCAACTAGAGATTCTCTCTTGCTCTCGAATAACTTGAAAGTAGTTTGCTCAGGCTTGACAATATCAGTTACCTCAGCATTGATTGTATCTGATGCTTCATAACGAACGGTACCACCAAAAGCAGTGAACACCTGACCATCCAGCTTGTTTGCATCATGTACAGTTGATGTGAGAACATAGATGTTACCATTAGCAGTGCAAGCAACTTTGAAGTCATTGTTATCAAGAAGCTGCTGGGTAACAGAAGTCACAATATACATCTTGTTTGCTGACACTTCCCTCTTGACTTTCTCAACAGTGACAAACAGCAACCTGTTGCTATCTTCTAATAAGTCCAATCCAAAATAGTCTCTAATAGGGTCAGTAGTATCAAGGACATATGGAGTCACTTCAGACTTTCCCTTCCTAGAACCGCTACCAGACACAAAACCTTCTCTTCCACTTGACATTGTTGTTGAATGTCCTAAATAAATGAATCATTGCAATGCAAACGTAAAATTACATTTTGCTAACATAACAATTGCAGAAAACAAAACTACAATTAATAACTAATGCTTGTGCAATATATATGGAATTGCATATCATGTGTACAACTTAGACAACAAAATATTACAACATAACTTCAACAGGAACAACATATCCTAACTACATATTCCACATGTAGTACAAAATACAGTAATTTCAGTTGCTATGTTAAACAATTACACAACATGAAATGTACAATTTGTATACAAATAATTATGTAATAATGTATCTGTAACATTGAAACCTACACCTGAGAAGAAAAAAACTAACAACACAGATCTCATATGAGAGCAGTTCATCTGTTCTTCTCAGATCTGACAGATAAAGAAAAGAATGCAGCAAAAAAAAGAATCATTTATAACAGATCTAAAGGAATAAGACATGTCATTTCAACGGGAATTTCAACAGACATGTCATTTCGAACAAAGAATAAAAGATTGAAAGAGTAAGAAAGAAGATGTGGGAAGGATCAAATCTTGAGAAGAACTAAAATCATAGGTTCATATACTAACCTGTGAGTGAAGCAAGTCAGGAATCGAATCTGAGAACCCTCGAGAAGAACAAACAGAACAGAGAGCATCGGCTGAAGGAGCACGTGAACTCAAGCTGCGCCAGGCCTTAAATAAAGAAGGTAGTGCTACTGGGAGGGCATCTTCAACAGTGTTGAACAGTTTGTGATAGTTATCCATCTAGTACAGCACTGAGCCAGTGAGGAGCTAGGTCCACATGTAAGACAGGTAAGGACAAAAATAAAGTAAACAAGTTACAACACGTGATGACCAGTCTTAACTAGGATTTATATAAATGTTTTTTCCTCAAAATCATTGTTGCCAAACTGTTATTTCCTAAACAACAACAGAAATAATGAAACAAACTTATGAATGCAGTATGTTATTCTATAGTTAAGACTAAGACAAAGTACTTTATGATTATGGTTACATAAACAAAAATCCTAGATAAATAACATAAACAAAATATTGAAATAAAATTTCTTAAAGGTATACAATAAACAAAAAAAAATTTTTGGCCCATTTAATTATTATTCAGAACCTACATTGTATTTATAGGTCTGAAAAGTGTAATGGGCAATTTAAAAATTATAAATAGAAAAACAGACAAATTTAAATAAATAAGGAAAAATGAGAGACTGATAAGGTCACACTTCATATATAAATGTTGAACATAAGTTATACAAAATAAACTAACAAAGGACTTCACATGTTCTGAAGATACTACATAAATTTATTTTCCATAACCAAGGTAACAACTAAAAACTGGACAGATATTCTTCAAGCCACAGCAGGAGAATCATCCTCTTCTTCAGCATCAGAGTCTTCACCAATGTTGCCGCTGCCGTTGTCGCTGCTGTTGCTACCAGAGTGAGCTGGTGGTGGAGGTGGAGAAGGAGCATTGACCATGATATGGTTTAATGGCATATGCACATTCATCTGATGACCCACATCATCAGTCAGCTGAGCAAAACCAAGAACCTTAACCTTATTAAACCAGAAAGGTTTATCTTTGTCAAATATTGCATAGCAGCTACACAAAAGATTTGCCATCTCATGAGATGCACACTTCACAAAGATTCTTCCGTCGTGATCAACACCAACCTTAATCTGAGAACGTTGCGATAGGATCCTATTGAACCAAGAGAAAGACAGGAAAAATAAAAGTTGAAATAAGTATCACTCTCATTTTCTCATCACAATATACTGTAAAGCACACAAGCACTACAATATACACCTTAGTGACAATTTTACTCTACATTTATGACTAAAAGAAAATGGTTTTATTAATTGTCTGGATATGGTAATGAAGGCTTAACTTCTAGTACTAATTGTAGTTTCGATATGTTACAATTGCATGAATGTTGGCGGTCGTTAAACCGTGTTTTGACCGCCACCCTACCGGTAAATAAAAGCATAACACCAAGATTTTGTGCATAGTAGATAGGAATAATGCTACTCCACAAGTTTTGGTGAATGTTTGGATGCAGGAGTGAATAATGGAGGAAAGTGGGCCCAGCCAGGGAATTTCCTTGGCCGGCCGGCCCCACCCTAGGCCGGCTGGCCCCACCTGGTGGCCGTAGGCCCCGGGCTTCCTCCAGTGGGCTGGAAACTGATCCACAACGCATAATTCAAGACCAGCCCAGCAGATTTGCACCGCCATTCTAGAAGGTGGGCCATTTGGGCCTTAACTTGGCCCCCACTGCAATTCTGCCGACCCCACGAAGAAGCCGACCTTCAGAGCGCCTTCAGGGAGTAATCTGGAGCGTTGAGGCAGAAGTCGGTGGCGAACTGACACAGGGGACGGCCGGCCGGCCTACTTTGGCGCCACCGCCTCTCCAGCTTCGGCCAGCGGGCCCACCGCCATGAAGAAGCTATAAATAGGACCCTCCGGCCTCAGAAGCAACTCGCACCTCACACTTCATCCAAGTGTTTACATTTTCTTGTTGAGTAGTAGCTTTAGGAGTTAGAGTAGAATAGAGTAGAGTGAGAGCTCTCTCGGGCTTCCGGAGTCTTCTCAGAGTCTTGGTATAGTTCTTTGTATCCTTACTCTTGAGATATTATTTTATTTAATATAATTATATTTAGTTTTATTTTTATTTATTTCTTTTAGTAGTTCTTTTCTATTTAGTTTATTTATTCGTTAAGTAAGTGCTCGTAGAAGTCTTGTTGTGGGATTCGTGATTTTTGGAGTAGGCAGGTACGACAGAGTGCCTTCGTCGTGATGACGTCGGGTGAAATCTGTGCTTGTTTATTCTTAGATAGGACTGCTCCGTTGATCAAGAATAGTTCCTCTAGGCGGGTTGTAAACATGGCGCTTAGAGCTTGGCCTGTGCACGTTTGGCACCCAACCCCACGGAGGATGGTAGCCGCGAGTGTATGTGACAGCTGCACCGGTCTCTGTAATCCACCACGTCCGGGTTGGACTCAGCAGGGTCTTAATTATAGCGGATGGATCCCCAGGGTGAACTAGCAGCATCGGTTGCCCTGGCACTTCCGTGCCCCGAAACGACATGACTTGTATGTGTATGATCTTAGCTAAGAGTAGATAATCTTTGTAGACTTGACTGCTAGAAAGAGTAAATAATAGATAAACATACAGGTAGCATTAGCTCTATCTCGTTGCTCTCCCAAATGTATACTACAGTTTTCTTTTATCACCTTGGATTTGTGGATGTGTGTGCCACCCATATCTATCATGCCTATCTTACCCCCGTCTCAAGTATAGTTTGATACATTATTCTTTCTCCAAATTATTCAATGCATTGCCACTATTCAGCTTCCTTTTGCTCTACTTCCCTTTTGCGGAAATATAAATACGATAACCCTGGAGGTGAAATGCTACAATGGTGATCCGTGCGCTTGCGGAATTAATGAAGTTAATTTTATCGCATAAGAACCGCCAACAAGCATTTCTGGCACCGTTGTCGGGGAAGTAGCAGCTAGAAAACTGAAGAAATGCATTGAAGTTTGTGAGAAGAATAATTATCACTTACTTTTGCGGGCTTACCCTTGTCCTGTCTTTCTTTGTTGTGGAAATTTGAAACAGGACAGTGCATGACTGGTTTCGACCTACCAGAAAACTTCCACTCAGATCCAGAGCAGTTCTTGAGGAAAGTTCGAGCGAAACTCACCAAACAGATCCGCAAGAATGCTCTGGCTCTTGAATCGTCTCCTCCACCGGTTGTCAGGGCCTCCTCATCGAACAACATGGCCGACCCCGTTGTTGAGAAGACGATCAATGACTTCCCCGCGCCAACTGCAGAGAACATCCGCGTGGGACCCAACCCGCGCATCACCAATAGGGACACGAGCTCGAGCCAGCTTTGATCAACATGATCTTAGCTTGTCCCTTCTGTGGGAAGCCGTCGGAGGATGCGAACGCTGACCTCCAAAGGTTCCTGATGACGTGCAACACTTTCGCCATGAAAGATGCACCTCAGGACGCCATCCGACTGCAGCTCTTCCCATTCTCTCTGTTGGGGAAGGCTCTCCGGTGGTTCTACGCGAACCAAGAGTCCCTCGACACGTGGACCGCATGCTCCAATGCCTTCCTCGCCAAGTTCTTCCCGCCGGGTAAGACGACTGCCCTGCGGAACAAGATATCGGGCTTCCAACAGCTCGCAGATGAGTCGACCGCGGAAGCCTGGGACAGGATGCAGGAGTACGTTCTCTCATGCCCACACCATGGCATGGAGGAATGGCTCCTTATACAGAGTTTCTACCACGGTTTAAGGCCGTCCGCTCGAGAGCACCTCGACGCCGCAGCAGGCGGCTCCTTCTTCTCTCTTAGCATGAAGAACGCTAAGAAGTTGATTGAGAAGGTGGCGGCCAACCAGACTCATGGCGAACGCCAACGGCGAGCATCAAGACCCGTGGAGTGCACCAAGTGGAGACGATGGACATGCTCGCCATCAAGCTCGACCAGCTCCTCCGCAAGGTGGACTCTCCACAGGACCTGCAAGTTGCGGACTCCCGCATGACTTGTGAAGAGTGCGGCAACACAGGGCATATGGGCAGCAATTGCCCAAACACAAGAGAGGAATGCAATTTCCTCAACAATGGCAATGGGTACCGCTCCCAGAACAACTACGGCTGGAATTCCAGGCCCGACCTCTCCTTCAACAAAAATCAGGGAGGTAACAATGGTAATCTTTCCCGTTATGAGCCCTCTATCAAGGATCTAGTTCTCGGCCAGGTCAGGATCAATGACAGCATTAGTAAGAAGTTTCTTACTACGGACAAGTCTTTAGAGAGCATAGATGCCAAGCTAGAGTCGTTCAGCACTGCTCTGCAAAATCAGCTAAGCCACAACAAGATGCTAGAAACGCAAATTGCGCAAATAACTTCAGCTGTGCAGGCTCCTCGTACAAAGGCGAATGTTAGTGCTATCACCACCAGGGGCGGAAGGGGTACTGTGGACCCACCATACCCCAAGGGTGCAGAGAGGAAGACACCAGACACAGCTCCCAAGGAGAAGGCCGGTAAAAAGGTTCCAGAAAAGAAGGTCCCTGAAAAAGGAGACGCCGAAAAGGAGAGCTCTGAGGAGGAACCGACAGATCCTCCCGTTGAGCAGGCTCCACACAAGGTAGCCCCTCATGAATATTTTGACACCACAGGCTTGCCCTATCCCGACCGCAGGAAGAAGCTCACCGTGGATGAACGCTTTGATAAGTTTGTTGAGGCTATCAGGCATATATATGTGCATATTCCTCTCCTTGATGCCATGCAGGTACCTACATATACTAGGTATTTCCGGGACATCCCCAACAACAAGCGTCCCATTCCAGCAATGGAAATGGTGAAGCTCACAGAAGAATGTAGTGCAGCTATTCTGAACATCCTTCCAGAAAAGAAGAAGGATCCGGGGTGTCCAACCATCCCATGTTCGATCGGCAGCCAGCATTTCTCTCAGGCGCTCTGCGACTTAGGAGCAAGTGTGAGCGTCATGCCCAAGGCGGTATACGATAGGCTAAACCGCCCGTTATCGCCAACGGCTATGTGCTTGCAACTTGCGGATCAATCGGTTCGCCATCCTGCGGGTATTGCCGAAGACGTTCCCGTGCAGATCAGAAACTTCTTCGTCCCCGTCGACTTCGTTGTGCTTGACATGGATGTGGATGTCAAGACCCCTCTCATCCTTGGGAGGCCTTTCTTGAGCACCACCAATGCCAACATCGACGTAGGGGCAGGAGAGATCCACTTGGACTTCAACGGCAGGGAAGAGACTTTCAACTTCAAGCCCAAGGTTGAGCAATGCAAGCAAGTACGGGTCATATATGGAAAGGACCCAAAGGAAGTGGAGAAGATTGAGATTACTCCACCCATGCCGCAGCCAGACAAGCTCATTGCATACATGAGAAACTATCTGGCAAGAGAGAATGCAAGAAGGCCAGCTAATTATTGGAGGACTCCAAGGAGAATGCCTCAGCCGCTAAACGTACCGCAAGCCCCTCTTGCTCCTCCACCACAAGGAGTAGGCGAGTCACAATCGCCTAAGAAGAGAAGAGCTAGGCGCTCAAGGAAGAAGAAGACAGCTACGGTATCGACCGAGGAGAGCACAACAAAGGCGCCTAGTAAAGAAAAGGTCGCCGCCACCAACACAAAGAAGACAATCAAAGTGTGGCGGAAGAAAGAAGGAACCTCAGCCCCTCCAAATTCTCCAGCGGGTGAGGTCCAAGCAAGTTAAAGCGAAATGGAGAACGTCTAGCTCAAAGACGTAAAAATGAGAGCCCTCCGATTGGGGAGGCCATCCCAATCGTTATCCTAGCTAGGCCTAGCCTTGTTTTTCTTTCGTAAACCATAAAAACAAAACAAAAAGTAGAAAATTTAAAAACAACAAAAATAATAGGATTTCCGGCGATGCCCATTAGGGGCCAGCCACTTGTATCGTCCTCACTCTTTTTTGCAGAAGGAGGAGGAAGAGCCTGAATCAAGCTTAAGTCTTGCAAAGACTCAAGCTTGGGGAGGGCCCCCAGGTAAGAAGGAGTTCAACACTAGCTCGAGTCTTGCAAAGACTCAAGCTTGGGGAGGACCCCCAGGTAAGTATTTCTAACTTTCTTAATAAATATATAAACTTCCTGTTTCGAATAAATGCTAGAATTTTGGTGTTATGCTATGCATAAGGGAAATGATGATCGAGTTACAAATTAGCTTCCCATGTGTCGCATAGATGCAACCTCTACTCCTAACATATGTGATATTTTTGTTTGAGCATGATCACATCATGAGTCTTGCTTATTTCCGTAGGTCGCATCTGTTACACCAAGTCTGAGCATTGTGGATTATGATATGGCATGATTAGGACTTGTTGCAATTTCTTAGTATGGTTTCATCCAGAGATGTTTTTCTTGAATTGCTGCAAGTACCTAAAACCCTTCTGTTTTGGCACACTTCCCTTAGTGTGAGGGTTTATTTACCTACCAGAGCCATATCATGACATTCGAAACAGTCCCACTCATAGCCATTTGTTTATGTATTGAGTTTTGTTAAGGTTTGATGTGCTCTTGAAACTAAGCATTCCTAATTTTGGTCATAATTCCTTCGCGTGTGTTTTCAAAAATTTCTCTCCACCAAATAAAAAGGGGAATGTTCGGATAAATCAACCAAACATTTTTCAGAGTCTGTAAAACTTTTGGTCCATCCAAAAAGCTCAAGAATATTTCAAAATATTTCTTTGAACCATGCAAGTTATAGCCCCTTGCACCATGGAGTAGTAAAAAAAACCCCATGGTTGCATGATAAAAGTCAATGGCTATATGGTTTTTATCATAAACATCTTGAGCAAAATAAAGGACCAATGTTTTAAAAACCCCTTCCACAAGTGTGAGTTCATTTTCTCCCCCTCCATCACATCATTTCCTATGACCAAATACAAGGAGTTGCTATGTTGATTGAGACTCATTCTTTAGCTTTACAATATATGCATGGCACTTGTGCATTCCTTACCAAGATCCACATACAAAGCCTCATTTGGTAGAAGGTAGGATGAGTGAAGCTTGTAGGAATAAAACTCACATCGGAGTGGTAAGAGAAGTGCCACCCAAAACGAAGGAGAATTTTTCACCTTACCTTGCAGCACATAAAAACTCTGGATGCATACCTACTAGAATTGTTTACTTGTCCAAAAGTGCCGTTCTAGTCTTCAATGCTGCATGACAAGGTGTAACATATAAGCCCCACGATTTATGCAACATTCATGAATATTTTGTGCTCTCGTAAACTTACCACTGTTTAGGGAGTATGTTGTTGCATCTTTATTACCCATAGGGCGCTTCTTTGTAACTCCTGATCCGCCGGTACCCTGAGTTGAGTTTGCTCGGGACGAGCAAAGTTTAAGCTTGGGGAGGTTGTTGGCGGTCGTTAAACCGTGTTTTGACCGCCACCCTACCGGTAAATAAAAGCATAACACCAAGATTTTATGCATAGTAGATAGGAATAATGCTACTCCATAAGTTTTGGTGAATATTTGGATGCAGGAGTGAATAATGGAGGAAAGTGGGCCCAGCCAGGGAATTTCCCTGGCCGGCCGGCCCCACCTGGTGGCCGTAGGCCCCGGGCTTCCTCCAGTGGGCTGGAAATTGATCCACAACGCATAATTCAAGACCAGCCCAGCAGATTTGCACCGCCATTCTAGAAGGTGGGCCATTGGGCCTTAACTTGGCCCCCACTGCAATTCTGCCGACCCTACGAAGAAGCCGACCTTCAGACCGCCTTCAGGGAGTGATTTGGAGCGTCGAGGCGGAAGTCGGTGGCGAACTGACACAGGGGACGGCCGGCCGGCCTACTTTGGCGCCACCGCCTCTCCAGCTTCGGCCAGCGGGCTCCCACCGCCATGAAGAAGCTATAAATAGGACCCCCCGGCCTCAGAAGCAACTCGCACCTCACACTTCATCCAAGTGTTTACATTTTCTTGTTCAGTAGTAGCTTTGGGAGTTAGAGTAGAGTAGAGTAGAGTGAAAGCTCTCTCGGGCTTCCGGAGTCTTCTCGGATTCTTGGTATAGTTCTTTGTATCCTTACTCTTGAGATATTATTTTATTTAATATAATTATATTTAGTTTTATTTTTATTTATTTCTTTTAGTAGTTCTTTTCTATTTAGTTTATTTATTCTGTTAAGCAAGTGCTCGTAGAAGTCTTGTTGTGGGATTCGTGATTGTTGGAGTAGGCAGGTACGAGAGAGTGCCTTCGTCGTGATGACGACGGGTGAAATCTGTGCTTGTTTATTCTTAGATAGGACTGCTCCGTTGATCAAGGGTAGTTCCTCTAGCCGGGTTGTAAGCATGACGCTTAGAGCTTGGCCTATGCACGTTTGGCACCCAACCCCACGGAGGATGGTAGCCGCGAGTGTATGTGACAGCTGCACCGGTCTCTGTAATCCACCACGTCCGGGTTGGACTCAGCAGGGTCTTAATTATAGCGGATGGATCCCCAGGGTGAACTAGCAGCATCGGTTGCCCTGGCACTTCCGTGCCCCGAAACGACATGACTTGTATGTGTATGAGCTTAGCTAAGAGTAGATAATCTTTGTAGACTTGACTGCTAGAAAGAGTAAATAATAGATAAACATACAGGTAGCCTTAGCTCTATCTCGTTGCTCTCCCAAATGTATACTACAGTTTTCTTTTATCACCTTAGATTTGAGGATGTGTGTGCCACCCATATCTATCATGCCTATCTTACCCCCGTCTCAAGTATAGTTTGATACATTATTCTTTCTCCAAATTATTCAATGCATTGCTACTATTCAGCTCTCTTTTGCTTTACTTCCCTGCGGAAATATAAATACCGTAACCCTGGAATACTCCAAGGTGAAATGCTACAATGGTGATCCTTGCGCTTGCGGAATTAATGAATTTAATTTTATCGCATAAGAACCGCCAACAATGAACTGATAGTATGCATTTTGTATGTAATGATTGTCGAATTACATATGTTTGCTAATAACAGGAAACAATATGACAAGTTTTCGTAAGCTGGTCAACTAGGAGAAAGAAGATATTAGAAAATTCACCTCCTGCAGCACTCTGTCACGGTAAGCCAAAGGTTTGGTGACTCCAATGACCCAGTAACAATGACAAGAGAGTGTTGAAGACCGGGTTCAACACCAAGGTGTTGAGCCAAAAGCCTGCTTATGTTATCAGGGACAACAACATTGACATCATCATCAACAACAGGAGTAGCATCAGGGATGCGCGGCATGATCTCAATACTCATCTTGTGAGCAGGATCATTACTCTGATCATACAATTCAATTTCTTCAATTAACTTGAAGTTGAAACTGGTAGTAGGATTTTCAATAGAGATCTGATAGCGTCTCAGGAAGTCACAAAGATCAGCAGATTCATATTTTGTGAAAATCCTGCTACCAGCATCAATTGCAACAACAATATCTTTGATTGAGGACCTATCAGCGAAGATCCTATAGACAAAATAACAAATACAAGATAATCAGACAGAGTGAAGAAGCAAAAATTGAAAAAATAAATCAATGAAAAATATAAACATGTTCATCACCTCTTCAATGCAGCTAACATTGCTACGAAAACCTTAGGTTTCTTTAGCATGTTAACAGACCAGACCATCAAATTTTGTGGACCTTCCACAACACCGAAATATTCAGCAGCAGTCCTGGTCATGCGAGTTGTTATCCGCGGAGCTGCATATGGAACTACCTTGAGACAGGTCTTGTTCTTCCGCAAAGCTCCCCCAGAAGAACCACCAGAGTAGGACCCACAACCTTCTCCAGACATCCTATAAAAAATAAAAGTACAGTACAATCTCAGAATTATATTCAAAGCCAAAAAAAAATCCTAGAATTATAAATACAAAAGAAATTAGCAGAAAGAAACAATTAGTACTTGCAGTATCTATATTCAGCAGTTGCACTACATGAAATCTGCAATTTGTATGTAATGATTATGTAATAATATGTTCAGTTACTTTAAACAACAAGACAAATAATGAAACAAACTTCTGATTGCACTATGCTATTCTATAGTTAAGACTAAAACAAAATACTTTATCATTATGATTACATAAACAAAAATCCTTGATAAATAACATAAACAGATTCATTGTTCCCAATGTGTTATGTTCTGATTGCACTATGCTATTCTATAGTTAAGACTAAAACAAAATACTTTATCATTATGATTACATAAACAAAAATCCTTGATAAATAACATAACCAGATTCATTGTTCCCATTCTGTTAATTACTAAAATAATTAGAAACTATAGTAAGGAAGAGTTGGCAGAAATAACCTTATTTCAGACAAGATTTTAAAGAAAAGAGATCAAACTTTTGTGCAACATGAAAACAATACAAAATCGAAAGAAGATTAAGATAAGAGATCAATCTTTCATCGAAACAGTGATAAAGAAATCCTGTAGAGCGTGAAGTTAACAAGGCAATAGCATAGAAACAGAACAAAGAAAGAAGATCAATAGAAACATAAGGATCAGAGACAGCGCAAGAGGAAAAGGGAGGTGTCGTTTAAAACCTATTTCGTTCCTTGCGCTGGGGATAGAAGAATGGAAATGGCAAACAAGAACGATGGTGTTGGGCATTTATAGAGGGGAGTACGTCGTCGTTGCAACTGAAGCGAGAAAGACGAGGAGATAGTACCAGAAAAATGGGGGGGTGCGGGATGTGAACCGTCGCGCCGCCTTTAGGGCCACCACAGGTTGCAATCTCTGCTACAGGAAACAGTTTCCTGTACAGGATACAAAGGCCCATAAAATTAGATCAAAAGGCCCAAAAGATAAGTAGGCCCAGTAAGAAAAAACAGGCCAATGAAGCCACCAAGTCGCACGGAAAAACAAACAGAGACCCACTTTTGCAGATGTCTCCTTATAAAGACGAAAATACCCTTGAATGACAATTTTAACACAAACAGATCACTACAAGCAGTTCCAAATATACCCTTAAACCCCCGTCCAAGAAAGAAACATAGCACGAGTGTAACACCAAAGGTAAAACAGATCGATCTCCTCTTTCTCTTCTAGAAAGAGGGGCGAGAAAGAGGGGGAGAAAGGCTTGCCGATCATCATGAGGAAGAAGAAGGCCAAGGAAGAGGAAGCGAAATTAGCAGAGAAAAAGGTAACATTACCTCTGTCCTACACGCGCTGCTACGATGCATCACAGATTTCTTGTACCCTGATTACCCTGATGTCCATATGTTCCTTGCTGTGAAACTTAGTCCTCATCTTCAGATTAGCTTCTATCAGATATGATACAGGAACAGATCAACAAGCTATCCTTATATACTGATTGTGTTGAATTCTTGAATCCTGTAAAATTAATCATAGATTCATATTAACATATGCATATGAAGCATGTAGCAGTTCACGCCTGAGCAGGCATCTCAGAGAAACTGGTGCTGGCATTATGACAAACACTAAATATAACATGAACTGAAAAATTTGGTACACTGGATGTGGCAATCTGAATAATAGCTAACAAGTTAACTGAACATGTTTGTTGCAGATTGAAAACATTGGCAACAATATGGATGTTTCAAAGTCAGGTTATGTTTGAAAAGAAAGGAAAGCTCGGAGATGATACAGCTTCAAAGCATTTATACACAAACACAAGTGTCAGTGAGGTATTCATTTTCATCATGTACATTACTAACTGGAACATGCTATTGCAACATCAGGAACTACATTTGGATTATCTGGTATTAATCTGTGTACAATTCAGATTACAATGCATACTCTACATCTCAGAGATATTAGCAATGATACAGAGCCAGAGTATAATCAAGAGAAGGTGAAATTCATAAAGGATACATCTTCAAAACATATATTTTCAAACTTAAATGTCACAGATGTAAACTTTACTACCTGCATAATTTTTTTAATGAAAAAAAAAAGTCGGCAAGAACTAATAGTTTGCATTTTGTTACAGGAAAATACAATGGCTGCTGCAGTCTGTGAGTGGCCAAGTAATCAGGATTGGATGAATGGAAGTGGACTGTTATACAATAACACAGAGGTAAGGTGTTGGAAACAGAAATTTCATACTACGTATAATGTAATTGCACTTCATGTATAGTGCAATTCAAGTGCATCAGATTAGGAAATTATTTCAGTAGTCGTACATTACGATATATATTGAACTAATACAAATATAATGATTACTAGGCCTTGAATATTCAACCTACTGGAGATTTGATACTGTCACAAGGAGACACAAGTTATACAACACTTATGGAACAACAGATAACAGGAAAAACAACAATGACACAGAGTCAGCTTGAGACTGAAATCCCAATGTTCAAGAGCTATGTGGATCTGCTACAATCAACTGACGACTTTGAGGTAAAATTTGTAACATCAATTTAGTTTGCTATTTACTAATTAACAACATAGATTGCACAGCAAATCACCATTTAACAGTAATGTGAATTCTTGCAAACACAGGATACAAGCATCTATCTAGAGTCAAGCCCAGTTAATGACATGGACAAATCAGAATACCTGAATCAAAGCAATTTCAGCAGCCAGATCTTCAATTCTCAATACCTGGAACCAAGGGTGGAAGCAAATGATTCACTAACAGGCAGCCAACTGTTGAAATCAGGATTCCAGCTAAACAGTGCAGAAGGTGAACATATATTGACAAGGAACAAGGAAGTGAATAGTCTCAACCTTGACAGTATTGGAACCTCAACAGTATTGGAACTTTTCGCAAACAGCAGTGACACAAACATTGAGTACCTACAGAGTAACACAATAGGTCATGATCAGACATTTCCAATTGATGAAGATACATACACTGGTTTTGATGCATCAGAAGAAATGAGAGAAGCCAGCTTTTCAGTTCATAATGAAGACACAACAAATCTGAAAGATGATTTGCATGCAGAAGATATTGACAAACAGAGTGAAGAAGACAGTGAAGCACAGTCAGAAAACAAAGACGATGAACTAGAAGCCATACAATCAGAAGAGCAAAGCATTGCGGCAGCACAGAGCTTATCGCAAGAAAATGCAAGCAGACATGTCCCATTGATTGGAATGACATTCAGCTCAGAGAATGAAGCATATAAATTCTACAATGAATATGCTTTTATTGTAGGATTTTCTGTAACAAAATGGGCTACATACAAGTGCAAAGAAAAAAAGGATCCCAACTATGGGAAAATTACAAGGAGAACACTGAAATGCAACATGTTTGGAAGAAAAGGAGCAGATACCAAGAAGAGTCAAGTATCAGGCATCCAAACAATGAACAAAGGGAAGAAAAAAATTGCAACACCACCAACACCAAATAAAGAGACTGCAAAGAGGAAGACAAGTGCTGTTGTACATACAGGTTGCACAGCAGAAATGATAATAAAACTAATTGGAGACAAGTGGACAATTACAAGGATTAACCTAGAACATAATCATCCTGTTGCAAACAGAGACCAGATCAGGTGCTTGTTTTCGCAATCAAAAATGACAAATATGGAGATCAAACTGATAAGAACATTCAGTGAGGTAAACATAGAAGACAGAAAGATTATAGCCATACTTTCATATATAAGAGGAGGAACCACGCCATACAATAAGAATGTAAGTAACATGAAGACAAGGATCAGAAAAGAAAACTCAGACAATGACATGACACAGCTATGGGAATGGTTCGGAAAAATGAAAGCTGAAGATCCAATGTTCTTTTATGCAATTGACACTGACAGCAAGTTCAAAGTGAAAAACATATTTTGGGCAAGTGGAGATAACATAAGGTACTACCAAGAATTTGGTGACTTCATCAGCTTCGACACCACGTACAACACAAACAAGTATAACATGAAGTTCACTCCAATTGTTGGAATAACTTCGCATGGAGACAATTGCTTGTTTGGTTGCGCTTTCCTGAAAGATGAAACAATAGAATCATTTGAATGGCTATTCACAACATTTCTGGAATGCATGGGAGGGAAACATCCAATAACAATCATTACTGATCAAGACCAAGCAATGCGAGCAGCGATAAAAAAGGTGTTCCCAAACACAGATCATCGTAACTGTTACTTTCATATTGTCAAGAAAATCAAAGAGAGAGGCGGACGCACTTTTGCAATGGAATGTAACAAGAATCTGTACGATGATTTGTTCGACATACTCAGGAACACATTGACAGAAAAAGAGTTTGATACATTGTTTCTGCAATTGCCTAGAAGGTATGATATCTCAGGATTCAAGTATCTCGAGGAAGTCTGGAAGATAAGGAAAAATTTTGCACCGGCATTCTTCAAAACAAAGTTCTATCCATTGTCATCTCTACTGCTAGGAGTGAAGGGACAAATTCATTGTTTAAGTTGGATGTTGGACCAACATACAGCCTAATGAGACTCATGTATGAATACAAAAGGATATCTGAAACAACTCAGAAAAATCAGAGAACTCAAGAATTCAATTCAAAGAGATCCATGCCTAAACTATTGTCAGGCTATCAATTTGAAGACCAAGCAGCCAAACTACTCACAAGGAAAATATTCCTCAAGTTCCAACAGCAAATAAAGTTTGCTACCAAACATATCTGTGATGAGATAGAATCAAAAAGGAGATACGCAGTCTATAAAGCACATCAGCACAGAGGAAATGAATTTAGGAAAAGAAAGTACATAGTGACTGTAGACTTACCACAGGCATTATACTTCTGCATTTGCTGCAAATTCCAGAAGGATGGTATACTGCGCTGTCACATAATCAGTGTTCTGCAAAACTTAAACATATATCAACTGGATGAGAAATATTTCCTCAACAGATGGAGAATGAAAGGAAGAAAACAAGATAGCCAGAAGATTGTCATACCAGAAGTAGAAGTTGGAACAAGCAGCCAATTGAGGTATAACATTCTGTGCAGAAGGTATTGTCAAATATCATCTGATGGCTCAAAATCAGAAGACAAATTCAAATTTTTGTTAGATGAAGCTGATAAGATAGACAGCAAGTTAAGTGAAATGAATGATGAAGAGGAAGAGACAGATGAACCTCTTAATTCTGCTCAAGAATCTCAAGCAATTCAATTTCAGAATCCTGATTTTGCAACAAAGAAGGGGAGGCCACCGCTGCCTAAAAGAATGATAGGAACAATGGAAACAAAGAGAACAAAGAAAACAATTCATTGCACTCATTGTCGTCAAGATGATCATAACATCAAGACATGTGCTAATCTACATTTGCCAGCAGTTCCTGCCAAACCAAAGAAAAGGAAGCCAAAAGCCAGTAATGAAGGTAAAATTTAGCATACAGAAATTAAAAAATTAAATGTAAAACATAATACTAACTTACTTGTTAATTGTTCAGCTGATATCCAGGGAAGCAGCAAAACCATCGACAAAAAGCCACCTGCTAAGAAAAGGAAGAAGGACAATTCTACAGCAGGAGGACACATATGAAGATTGACAATATCCAAAAACAAGGACGGATGACGCAATCAAGCTCAAAAAATTTCACTGAAGGCATTATCATGTAGTCAATATGATATTGTAACACAAAGAATATAAATTTTGTATGCATGGATGTAACTATTTCATCGTCGCTATTTCTGCTCATGAATCTAAGAAATTTGAGAATTACTTTACCAAGCATTTCAATTTACCCAGATAGATGATAGTAACCGTATACTACTTTGGCGATAAAAAGTTCTGAAGCAAAGTAACATGATAAAAATAATATATGATACGATCTACTTAGAAATATCAAATATAACTAGTGCAACAAGAACTGTTCCAGAAAATATATCCCTACTGCGAATATAGTAAGGCCAAAACACTTAGTTACAAATAAGGCCACGAAGACACATCACTAGCAATGTACCAACAGCACTGTTGCACCCTTACAACTCCACTACACTCCACACTAATTTGCAGGAAACTATACTATGAACAAGCCATCAGGCAGCCCCATCGAAGTACTTGAGATGAACCTGCATAACAAACAATCAATTATAATAACAAACTAAATTAAAAAATAAAGGGAAAACTATAAACATTATACAAACCTTAGGATCGTATGTCTTCACCAAGTTGATGGCGTCAATCTGTTCATACTTCTTGGCAAAAATCATGTCATGAACAAACTTCTTCCTAATGTTGGGGATATCAGATTGACTGAACTTCTGATGAAGATTCACACAAGGTTCCCACACTTCAAGAAACTTCAGAACGAAAACACCACCATCATCTCTGAAAAAAAAAAACCATATAGAAAACTAAAGTAGCAATGAAAAATATATCACAAACAAAGTATGGTACAGAAACATACTCATTAGATAGCTGAGGGACATCAACAAAAAATGTTTTAAAACGTGGTATGCCACAGTCCATAGCAGCTGTTTGTTCCCAGATGTCAAAGAAAATTTTCAACTACAAAACAAAAATCATTATGAAAAGTAAAATCATAAACATAACACTATATATTTTGAAACAGATAGTTAATATCACTCAAAAAGGTTTCCTTCACATACTGATGATATTCAGAGTTTTGTCCAAACGAAGCGAGATTTGGCTCAAAAATTAGATAACATCTATCCTTCATATGGACAACAATAAGAAACCAATGATCCCTATAGAAAACTGGGAAGAACAGCTGCAATATCACAGAGAATAGTTAAAGAATTATAGACAAAATTATTCATTTGGTAAATATAAATTTACATCAGTACGAGATTGATGCGTACCAGTTTAGAATCGAACAATCTTTTGGCACTACCAGCACCTTTAAATGAATTGATAGCATATTGTTTCAGTTCTTTCATCTTTCTTTCACTGGTATAATTTTCCATTAAATAGTCCTACAAAAATAAAAACTAGAATGAAATCTGAAAGAAGGAGAAAGGTAATTTAAAACTTAAAAACTAGAAACACTTACGCTGACTTTTGTGAAGAAGAAGTGCTTAGAGGATTGCCGAGGATGCTTGAGATCAAATAAATATTTGCAATAAGCATTGACAACAAAAGTTTGAACCCTTCCTGAAGGTCTCAGAGAACTCCCAAATGAACTAAAAGTAACTTTGACATGCTTGTACAAAATAGCAAGTTCACTGTATAAAAAGAAACTTCGTATCAGACTACGAAAGAAAACAAGAATTAACATGATTTACTACATACAGAACAAACCTGCTGTGCTCACTATCAGATAGCTTCATGACAACATCATAAACTTCTTTCTCGCGGTTAGTAAGATAAATTCTTTGGCGCTCATTCATGAAAGGTGAAACTTGAAACCTACTTCTGACATGAAGTCTTCCAACACGATGATTAGCCAAATGGCCTGATGAACTTCCACTACCAGAAGCGCCATTATGCTGCCCAGTGACCAGTCATGGTAACGATCAGAATCATGAGACATTTCAGACAAATTTGCATTAAAACTTCTTTCTCCAACATACATCGTTGCCTTTTTCATGTTCTTGACTCTGCAAATATTTCATGAAATTAGTACACAAGGAATACAAAACATTGACAAATTTGTTCAAATTTTATATAATGTAATGTTTAGTCACAAAAACAACTTACGAGATCTACATATTCACCATCGTTATTTATAAAACCAAGTGGCTGTGCAATAATAGCAGGAACAGGAATAATGGCACGAACTTGAGAATCATCAGCAGAAAAAGGAACAGATTCCATGTATAAATTATCCTAACAACATGAATAAAAATCCAATCAGAAAGATCAATTAATGACGATTAAAAAAAATCATTATAACTGACCTCAGGGATAGTATGGTCATGTGTGTCATCATTAGACATCATACTATGTGATGCTTGCAAATTTTCTAGAAGATTAGGCAAAGGTAAATTGTATGCAGCTGCAATACGCTCATGCAGCCTAGAACCTTTAGGTAGACCACCACCTAGTTGCTGTGTACAAAGAGTTCATCAAATATTCAGTACAAAGCACTATAAATAAATATATACATATACTTAACGGTAAAAAAAATAACACTTAACTGATTGGGATTGCACAGAAGGACAGCCGAAACCAACTGGACGCCTTAAGTTTACATCTTCAACATAATTTCCCAAATCATCTTCATCATCAAAAAATCGAAATGGAGGAACAGAAGGAGAATTGAAATAGGGAACCTTCTTAGTTGATTTGTCTTAATTACAAAAAAGAAAGAATTAATACATGAATAAGAAAAAAAGACACGACACAAGTGAATGGCTGCTTCACTTGTGTCATGTTACAGATGAACTGAAATGTCACACATGTAAGCATTACTAGCTGCTTAAATTTTTGAATCAAATATAAAGATAGAATCAACTAATAGTTTACATGTTGGTACAGCAAAATACAATGGCTGGAGCAGTCTGTGAATGGCCAAGTAATCAACATTGGATGTGGACTGTTGTACAATATCACAGAGGTAAGGTGTTGGACACAGAAATTTTATACTACGTATATCATAATTGCACTTCATGTATAGTGCAATTCAAGTGAATCAGATTAGCAAATTCTTTCAGTAGTCGTATATTACACTATATATTGAATTAATACAAATATAATAATTACTAGGCCTTGAATCTTCAAGATACTGGATATTTGATACTATCATAAGGACAGACAAGTGATACAGCACTTATAGAACAAACCTTTTTGAAGAACCTCAGCAGGAACACTTTTATCTTGAGAATTGAGTTTTGCGTCATGCCTACGACTTTTACATGCTTCAGCATCTTGTACAACAAATCTCTGTAAGTGAAACATCAAACTTTCAGAGAACAGTATAGATTTCAGAGAATAAAGACAAAAACAAAATAGGTATCACACATACTTTTCCAGCACCAGCACCAGCACCAGCACCAGCAGACTGAGATGAGAACAAAATCCTATTTGTTTCAGATGGAAGGTGAGCATTAACATTAACCTTTTGAAATTCAGACTTTGATATTTCGTTGACATCGTCAAATGCTGATTTGGAACACCCCTAAAATTACATTTTGAAACAAATAAATAATAAGAACCACATTCATTACAAAAATATACATATAACTTGGAAATATATAAAAATTTAACTCACAACATTTCCAGCAGCAGATTGAACCATATTGACACGACCATGTTCTTCATCCATCCTAGCACCATCGTTGCCAGTCTCTTTGATTGATTTCTCTAATATCTCACGTCTTGGAGAAGAACGACCGTCATCAACAACTAAGGATTATCTTTACTTCCTTCACAGCCAGACTACAATTCAAAATAAAGAACACCAAAACATAAAACAACATATAACTATAACATTTGGTGTACATGATGTTGACATAGCAATACAACCTTAGGACGAACAAGTCTACAGCAAATCTCCTACATATATTTAAAGATCAAAACTAAATTGAATCAACAATTTGAAAAAAGAAAGAAACTCTGAAACAACAAAGATTAAACAGCAGGAAATATTACTCACATCAACATTTGACAAGGTTTTCGCTGGTTGACTCAAAGGTGATTTTGCAAGAGTGTTGGCAAGACGACGCCTTGTCCATGAAGCAACAGAATTGGTCGAATCTGGACTGCTGGTGTTCCTCTTTCTCTTTAGTTTACCAGCACTTTTAATCTCAGCTATTTAGATTAGAATAAATTATACGCTTCGTATGTAGTGAAAAATAGTAAAAGAGAGAGGCAAAGCTACCAAAAATAGAATACTTACAGATAGAATATGGCGAAGGAACAACAACAGTTGCTTGAGATGGACAATTAATGGCACCAGAATCTTGATTACCACCGTCAGACTCAACTCTCTCCGTATCAGCATCTTCTTTTTGTCCATCAATGTTCGTACAATCATTTACAGCTTCATGATTCTGATTGTCACTTACAGCACCATGCAAGTTATCTGTTTCGGCATTAGCAGAAGCATTTACATTTTGTTGCAAATACTGGAATATTACCAAAACAAGTTGATCAGGACTGTAATCAGGCGCAGCAAAGGCATGAATGGAGAATCCTTCATAAAGCCCACATATATCATTTCTAACCTACAATTAACAAAAAATTCCAATTATCAGGATAACAATAATATAATACATGGTACATGGTACCGGTTAGCAGAAACTTGCTTACATTTTCAGGAAGGTAGGCAAATCTTTCATCTAAAGCACGCTTCAATACATGGTACTGGTCAGCAGTTGCTGGTACAGTGGCATAATAGGTTTCCTCAAACTTCTTTATCTGAAAAATAACAGGAGTAAGCAAATGAAAAATAAAAACCTAGTATTAGAACATTATTTGTCACCAGAGCACTAACCGGACGCTTTCCATAGACATTATCAGATACACAGTCAATAGAACTGTATTTTTTTTACCATAGAACCTTTCCAAACTCTAATCCTGGGTATGGTATTTGGAATAGAAATATGAGGTCCAAAATTGACGTGATCCAGATAATAAACCTGTTTAGAAAAAAAATAAGTACAGGAAACAATACAAAATAGTCAAACAAATAAAAATACAGTGAAACATAAAATGAAGCAGTAAACTTACTGCAAGAAAATAGATGCAACCACCTAACGTCTTTCGCTTGTCAACCTTGTACTTCTTGACTGCAAGAACCAACATCTGAAAGATGAATTTGGACCAATCCCAATTTTGAACAGTTGACAGATCGACCAAAGGCTTGAAGTATTTTGGACTTGGATAGGTATTGGAATTTGGACACAGAAATGTCGACAGTGCAACCACCATGAAACAACGGAAAAACTGCTCATCCGACATCTCCTCTTTAGAAAGAATTTTTGAACCAAATGTCTTGATCAATGGAATACTCGATATATGAAACAAATCAAGAAATTCACTCTTTCTAGAATCTCCAGTTGACAAAATATCATCACCACCGAGAGGAGTTCCCACAACATTATGAATAGATAATGGACTGACAGGAATCACCTCACCAGAAACATGAATGTCTAGACAATTCTCATCAATATGGTTTGCTATCCACTGAACAAAATTCCTAGGCACAGCACAACCATCAAACTCGAGAAGGTAGCCAAATCCATAACCAGTCACTACAGCCTTCTTGTGATCATCTAAAGCCAGGATAATATCCTTTTAGGTAGGACAAATTGCACCTGCTCGCAGCTCTGACAAATATCCTTTAGGGACCACAGTGAGAATTGCTGACATGAACTGATCTACGAGTAGCAACACCAGACCTTGTATTCATTCCACTGGACACAAACTTTGACATCTACATATGCATAAATGTAACAAAATATTTTAGAATTCAAAGTCAAACACGGTACATAAATAACAAATATAATGATCTCAAAAGAGGTACCCTTCTAATAATTTTGAAGCACTTGAACAAAGTTTCATCGTCAACATCACCATCTGAATCAGCAACATCAGTGCCTCCACCATTTAAATTGCCAGCATCACACTCATAGTCACTATCCCCAATCCCATTAACAGATTCGTCATCAGAATATTCAGCATCCGAAGAAGCCATAGTTGACTTCCTAATTGAAGCAACAAATGAAAGATATCAATAAATGATACAAATGCGAACATTTGCATATCAAATTCATTAAATTGCAGTATCTTATAATTGCAATTATAATACATTAGTACTGCAAAAACCTTAACAACATACTATATCTGTTGGTACATATTTTCAATATTCCATCATTATACCGTACTATTTAGTTACCTTTGTCAACTTGGCCAAATAAAATTTACAATACAGATTACCAAAACTAGTAACCAGTGAAAAACATATATCATACCCTGGACCATATCATACAATTGACTCCCCTCTGCTATCAACCAGGTGAAACAACATTTCCCAAGATCAATTTTAACAACAATGCACCCACAATAACAAACAATTTAGTGTGCAAAAGCAGATTCAAAATCAATCATAATTTGAAACAGCTATAATCAGACGTGATCATTTTCAATGCCCAATGTAACTATCCATAAATTAACAATAACCATAAATCTGTGGGCAAACAAGGTCATATGTAAATGATCAATGTAATATAACCCTAGAAGACAACAATACAATAACAGAGCACTATTGATTCAATAACAAGTCGATGAAATGCTAAAGACATTGCAGAGTAATTGTTCTAATCAGCCCTATCAAACGATCTAGTCAGCTAGGACGAAGGAAATCGAAGCTAGAGATCCACATCAGAGAGGAACGACCAGGGAGCACATCGGAGACCAACATGAAGCACCAAGAAGAAGAAGAGGAACCATAGCACAGACGAATTGCAGAGTAATTGTTCTAATCAGCCGCATCAAACGATCTACTCAGCTAGGACGAAGGAAATCGAAGCTACAGATCTACATCAGAGAGAAACGACAAGGGAGCACATCGGAGACGAACATGAAGCACGAAGAAGAACAGGAACCACATCACAGACCAACATAAAACACGACGGATAACAAGAGGAACAACATCACATACGAAGAAGAGAATGAAACAACATACCCAACAAGCTCGCCCCCGAATCGCGGGGACGAAACCCTAGCAACGCCGCGAATCCTCGAACAAATCAACAGAGAACCTGCCGCAAAGCAGCTACGGTGAGGACAAGGATGAGACGGAGACACGCAATCGAACGAGACGAAGGAACGGAGACAAACCTCACCGCGAACACACCTCGCCGCCGACGAATCGCCGGCACGGCCTCTCCGCCTCCCTCTCTTCCCACCAAACCTATCCATTGCTGTGGAGACGAAATGAAATGAGGGGGACGGGGGAATTGGGAAATTTGGATCGACTCACCGTAGCGGGTTCAGATCCGATAACCAATAACCAGAAGCGGGCCCGATAATATGCATTTGGATAAGATCAGGACGCACGAACCTTGGCGCACATCCGACGGCCGACGCGTCGACTGAACGATGAGGTCGATTTCAGGCGACCGATACTGAGTAAATATGTATGGTACTAAATACTCAAAAACAGACTTTTAGGTAGCCAAACTCCTTCCAACAGAGTACTTATATGGCTACTAATACCTAAAACTTTTTGGTAGCTACTCAAATCTTCCAACCGAGTACGCAAAAAAAGGTAGGCTCCAGTGCCTACCTATCCACCGTTTCTCGTGGCGGGAGGGACATTTCGCCTCCCGCCCGAGCCGCCGCCGCTTCCCGCCCGACTGCTGCCTACTCCGCCGCTGGCGACCTCGCCCCACCCCGTTCGTTCACCCTCACGCCCTCCGTCGCGTCTCACCCTTCAATTCCCATCGAATCCCGGTCTAACCACGCCGCAGTCTCGTCGAAACCTGGTCGAATCACGACGCGACCTCGGGAGGACGGGGCGCGGCGGCGGGCCGGCGGGACACGGCGACTCACGGGCGGCGGGAGCCAATGGCGGGGAACGGCGACTCGCCGGGAAGAAGATGGGAAGGGAAGGGAAGCAGCTGCCCAGCGCCGTCTGCTTCCATGGAGCTCGCCACAACGGCCTCGATTTCGTGCAGGGGCACCGGCCCCTATTGGCGCATCGCCATGGCTAGGAAATCCGCGCCGACGGCCGGACCTACAGAGGGAGACCAGCCCCGCCCGTCCCGACGCCCTAGATTTGGAAGGGAGGAGCCGGAGGCGCCCTCAGTGGCTGCAGCAGGAGATGGACGCGGCCGCCGAGGTAACCTTCGAGACGCCGCGCCGACTTGGCCCCAACGCTCGCCCGCCCCTCCCTCCGTCCAGCTGCGGCGGGCACGAGCTCGGGGAAGTCGCGTCCCCGGCAGATCTACCTCTGCGCCCGGCAGCTCGTCCGCCTGGCCGCGGCTGCCTCTGTCTGAGCTCTCCCGTGGCTTCCCATCCTCGGCTGCTCGACGACCACGCGCCGTCCCCGTGGCGCTCGGCGTCCAGTGGTGTTGAGCAGGTGGCGGCGAGCACGGCGCGGCGAGCCTTGTGCGCTGTAGACTGCTTCTACTCAATACTAGTACCAATGCACGTACGCCACGCACGTGTATAAAAAGTTTAAAACAATATTTTTGAGATTTAGCTGATAACATAGTCCAAGTAGATAAAAAACCTTAATTAAGCCAATAAAATTTACATTAACGGGCAGATTTGTTAAAATAACAAGAGCTAGTATGTTACCAAGTAATGCTATCACGTAAAAGTTTGACTTATGTTTGTTCATGTACCTGTTGTTACGTAATAAATATACAACGAGAAAAACAAAACATTTTTATCCTAAGCAAGTTAGATTAGGCTAGAGATGAAACCTGCAGGAACCAAGAGATGCAAATCAACCAAAAAGAAAGAGCAAAACAGGGGAAAAGAGAAAATGCATTAATCCCTCTTGAGCCCTCATGGCCTGGTTGGAAGGTGCTAGCTCAGATGTGTCTTTGCCTAATGATGTCCCCCGCCCAAGTACACTTCAACTTTTGACGTTTCAGAGTTTAGACATCTCAAAGATGCTAACAATCTCAGATATTATTGACCAACTCAGGACTGAACACAGCCATCCCAGATCTTTGACTTTATCGATACATATTTGACAAAAGCAAGCATCGTGCAGTTTATCACATACTAATGAACTTATGCAATGGAATATTTGAAAAAAGAAAGAAGCATTGAAGGATTCAGTGCAATGTAGAAAATAGCCCGCTATAGCCTCGCTATAGCTTTTAGAGATAGATGCCGCAACGATATTGCATAAATTACCGCTAATGCCGCTAACTCCGCTATAGGGTTACGTAGCATCGCTAACTTCATCCACTAACTCCGCCTTAACTGAGTTATGAACTTATGTACTTTATACTTAAGATTCAAAATCATAAGTCAAGTTCAGGAGATGAATTTGGTTGTTCATAGTCCATATAATGTTTACTTTCTTGATATCGTGGACTGTTCGGCCATTAGGAAAGATGGCAAATTTATGCTTGGACACTGAGGAAATGTGAGATGAAATTGATGAAACAACAAATGTCTTTGACCAATTTTTTGCTTTTTATTGCAAAAAGCTATTGGTAATAGCTTTCGCTAGAGCTGCGCTATAGCTTCTATAGCTTTTCTAGGAGCACTCCGCTAAGTTCTATAGCCCGCTATTTGCTACATTGATTCAGTGTAACATATTGCTACCGCTACCCGCGAAGTCATGACAGAACTGCCTAATGATTTAAAAATTACAGAATATTCAAACTCTGAAAATTAAGACTCAGTGGCTTATCCAAGCTTGCATTGATGCGGTTTTTACTCCTGTGCAGTGATTTCTTCAGTTTTGCCACCTTAGCTACAACACAAAGTTGAAATCATGAGCTGCAACCGTTATGAACTACAGTATAGCGTCTACACATTTGGAATTGTTTTGATCTAGTCTCCATTTCAACAATTTTCGGCTCAAAAAACAAAGAATTGGAGTCCATTGCCATTTCCTTGTGTATTTGGATTTGAACCCCAATTCAGTTCCTCACTTTCAATTCTGAGAACCAAATGGAGCCTAAGAAAAATTATAGATTTGTGTTCAAAACATGTCATAGGTGCTTTAGACATTTGTATGGTTGCCTTAAAAACACGAGGCAGAATAACAGAAATTAAAAACAGAAATCATACAGTTTTGAAAACCTTAGACAACAGAGGTGGTTGATTGAGATGAAAAATTTTACCTTCAGATAACATTACTTGGTAACGTACTTCCTTCTACCAGCAGAAGCAATCCTATATAGCATCAACACCCTTCTCTAGTGTCTCTAAAAACACAACGCTGCTATTGTCCAACACATGACGCCCATCGGTAAGGATATGCACACAATGCCTTTTTCTATCCTCTCACCATTAACTTTGATAAGTAACCGAACAGACTAAAAAAAGATTGATTTCTGTGAAGCTCTACATACCAAAGAACAATATGGCACTCTCAAAATCTGAAAAATTGTGGCATAATCTGAGCCAATATAACACATCACAGAAAGCTTAGCCAACCTGCAGTAGATCAAGTCGGGAGTGAACACCTCCATCAACTCAATAAGGTGCAGAGTACCATTGTTGAAACATTCTTTGATGTACTTGAATCCCTCTACGTCATAAATTTTACAAAGGCAAGAGCAATATCCACAAGCTTAGCGCTACAGAAAGAAGGAGAAAGCAGCTCCATCTATGTCAGAGAACATATAGTATGCAGTTCTGATGGTTACACAATAGCAACGAAATATTAGTTTTCCAAAGAAAAAAAATAAGGCAAGATCGGATAATGTGCTGAAAAATATTGGTTGTAATGATAAACCGTCTTACACAGCCTGATGTGCCAAAAAATTATTAGTTGTAATGATAAACCATCTTACACAGCCTGATGTGCTGAAAAATTATTAGTTGTCCAAAGAAACTAAATGTTATGCCATTAGTCAGGAAATAAAATTTATGACATAATTCACCATTAATTTTTTTCTATTTTATTGCTTCCTTCCTTTCCTGTTTTTCCTAAAGCACCATCATTGACTTAAAAGGGCAACAATGCTCCCTAATCACGATCGACTAAAAATGGAATTAAACAATCGCTCAGTATCACCGCCATCGTTGTGGATTTCAGGCCCCCAAAGTATTTAATTGTTGTAGACTTAAGACCTCAAGGGGCAGCCCGGTGCACGTAGCTCCCGCTTGCGCAGGGTCCGGAGAAAATATCAAAAATATCTAACTAGATTCATTAGGCATACCCGACTAATCCAGATAAACAACAGAAATGAAGACACTTAAAATAGCCAGGCAAACCATGTCACACAGCTAATCTGTAGCTCAAAGCTACAAAGTCTTCAGACTGCATACCATATACGAGGTTACTTAATGAAAACAAAAGCCATTCAGATCCCAAATAAATAAATAAAAGCACATCACCATCTCGTGCAATGATTTACCAGGAGCAGATCATCTATCATTTAACAAAAGGATATTTGTACCCATTATTCTGCCAAGTTATTGAAATCCATCACCATTGTACAAACTTTCGGAGATCCCTTGCAACTTGGGACCTCTTTGCTTTTCTGCACGAGAAAAGAAAAACCCAACTAAGAGCAAAATATAGAAACACAGGAAACAGTTGACGATCTAGTTTCCATGTTGTACATGTACAGATGGGAAAAGAAACAAAGGAAATTAGAGGTGATTTAATGTATCCAAATAATGGAGCATATTGGCACACCAATATTGTTCAGACCCAATTGAAGTTGCAACTGATAAGCCATGTGTGTCCTATTTTTCAGTTAGATTTGAGCTGCATTAGTCAAGGACAAAGAACCAGGTCAACTACAGCTCATCATACCATGCATGTTATCACAACCCCACTATGCAGGATTAACGCAGAGAAGCTCATCAGACCATGTTACGGTGCTGGTGGCATATTATACGTGCTACAAAGGAATAGTGCAGTACCACCCAACGAAATACACCATCTCGGTATATTGGTTTTCTCAGACCATCATGTACCTAAAAACCGTGCAACTTTTGAATATAACAAAATACCAAATCAGTTAATATTGTTAGATTCTTTATTTAAAGAAAATATAGCGTCGCTCAGTGGAGCTTGTCGCTCTCCTGGAGAATCTCATTCCTGTCATTATCATATTACCATTCCTCCAATTTTTTACCACCGACATCATCACTTCAATCTGTAGGTTTTTTTTTTTTGAGATTACACAGTACAACTCAAACACTCACAACGCACGCACACTCACCCCTATGAACACACGTACGCAAACTCTACCCCTATGAGCATCCTTCGAAGACTGAGCCGGCAAATCTAGAGATACGAAGTCACCACTGGCGCCTCGCTGTCGACGGGAGCGTCGCCTACCACTGAAAACACAAATGCCGTTAAATCCTTGAAAATTCGCTCCCACGAGGAGTCGAACCCAGGACCTGAGAGGTGTTACTCGGATGACTTAACCACTAGGCCAAGACCCCTTTCACACTTCAATCTGTAGGTGGGGGCAGCCCGCACGCTGCCGCACTGCCCGCTAGAAATCCTGGCAGGATTAGCGGGCGCCCACTAGTCGAAGTGCTGCTGCCCACTTAAGCCTGGTGGGCTTTGCGGCATATATTTGCGGGCGTTGCGGGCGCCAGCGTGCCAGAGAGCGTGCGCGTCCTTGCTTTGCTCGAACCACCGTCAAATGCTTTCGTGCGTCCTTGCTTTGATCAAACCATCGTCAGGTGCTTCAAAGTTCAAACTAAGGCATTCATTCGCAGTAATACAGGACAGCTAATAATTCGCACTTCATTTTCCATCTGAAAATAAACGGAGTACCACAACTGGAGAATCATGATCCCAAAAGTGTAACATTTCACTTGTCTGACACTAAATTGATGAATAAATAGCCTGCAGGTTCATGAAACACATCACAACTCTGAACTTTGATATCACTCATTCAAAAAATTTACCAGATCACAGGTGCAGCGCTGCCGTTGGTTCAAGAAAAGAAAAGAAAAAAAAACTGGAAGTTACTAAGTGTGATAGCAGAAGGATGATTCATTAGTGCAATAAACCATAAAACGAGGTACAATCATAAAACGAGTTACTAAGGTGTCTCTGTCACAATCCTGCCGGTGTCGTTTTCACCAGTATAGCCATTCACAACCAACTAAAAAAAAAACACTTCATTTTCGCCAGAGCACCCCTCTTCTTCCTCTTCTCCTCATCACATGCGTTCTTGTGCATCAACAGCAAAGTTCCTTGCGAAGCCTGAAAGTGAATAGGCATTTTCCCCAATATAAGTGGACATGCTGAAACAAATAGCAGTTAACATGCATGATAGTATGAAGACTTTGACGGAGACTTTGACGGAGGCTTGCTCCCTGCTGAAGGTGACTTCACTCTCTTTGCAGATGGGTGTTTTTGTGGATTAGTTGCTAGTGGCCTTTTTTGCTTTGCTGCCGAGATCAATGAAGCCGCCTCATCTTGGTCCTTGACTCCTTGGCCCCCAGCTTCTTGGCCCTCGACTTCTTGGCCTCCTGACATCGCCTATAGCAAACAGGGCAAAAGGTTTAGTTATTAATTTGACTGCAAAAGAATTACTTCTATGGAAAGATTAAAAATCTAAGCTCATTGGCAGACTGAAATAATGCTATTAGGTGCTTAGTTTCTGAATGCCATATACATATACTAGAATACGTGTTGTATGTCACTATCAAACAATGGAACAACATCAAAAGAAAACATTGCTAGAAGAGGAAGGGAACATACTGATGATGTGCTAGATTAGGGAAAGCTTGCTTCTGATATTGCCGCTACTTGCCTTCCACCTGGATAGCAGAGAGTTAAAAATTCAGAGTTATGCCAGTCTTGGATTGTAACAAGAGCATCAGATATCTATAAGAGCATTGTAATTGGCAAGTAGGCATTGACCAACAAAGACAGAAAACTGGATGAACGCACGGTTTGCAAGCCACAAATAAGTCAAGAAAGCTGCAGGTGTTGAGATCTAAAGAATGTAAAAGAGCAGAGCATTCGTGCATACGTGGTCCCTAAATGGATGAAGAGGAGCACGTCGAACAGCTCCTTCCTCTTCCGCCTTTGCGCACGCGATCTTGCCTCCAGGCTGGGAGATGAACCCGACTAACCGAGGGTGGCCTCAAGGCTCTAGCGTCTAGATCAACTAGGGGAAGCAGAGGCCGTGGCGAGTTCCATACTTGACGGGATATGCAGCAACTGCGGCGAGTACAGGAGCGGCGGCGGCTACGGCGAACTCCGGTTTCCAGTACAGGAGCGGCGGCGGCTACGGCGAACTCCGGTTTCCAGTACAGGAGCGGCGGCTAGGTCAGAGCGGGCGTTGCGGGTGTTTGCGGCCAAAGCGGCCTTGTGCGGCGCATTGCGCAAGTCCCACTGGGCCTAGCGACGCGGTCCGCTAGAAACCACTTGCAAACTGCGGGCTGTCGCTAGCGCCGCAAAGGAGTTTTTAGTGGGGCGGGCCTAGCGGGCTAGCGGACAGGCCCGCCCCACCTACAGATTGATCATCACTACTAAATAAAGTACTACCTCCGTCCCACAATAGTTGTCACTGTTGACTTTTTGTCATCACATTTGATCGCCCGTCTTGTTCAAAAAATTTATACTAGTAATAAAACAAATATGTCAAGATGAAACTATCTTTACTCGTAAATCATGTTATGAAAAAATAATTGATATTTATATAAATTTTTTGAATAAGACGAGCGGTCAAAGATGATGTCTGAAAGTCAAAAACGACAACTATTTTGGGACGGAGGGAGTAGCAGTCAATTGAGGATACACCATGGTGGCTGAAAATTTTGCAAATAACCAATAAAACTGAATAAATTATGCTGATCAATTTCAAAGCAGATATACATCATAGACCATTATTTCCAAGGGGCAATAGCCTAATTGTTGACCGATCCAAAATAAATAAAGCAAACCAAGTAGATTTTGATTTTGAAACACATGATAGAAACATGATCCAACAAAAAAATATTGTACTGTAGAGATCCCGGTCAGAGCAGTAATTTTTTACAAAAGCAAAGCAAATTGACGCAGATGGCTTTCCTCCACTGCTCCAGAAAGGAGGAATCGAGAAACACTCACCTTGCCGGGTGGCCTGTTAGTCATAGTTGAGCGCCCACTGGTTCTTGGATTGATCAAAACCAGTTCACCACTTACTCATTTAGACTTCAGAGATTCACATTGCGTTGCGGCCAAACAGCAAAGTGACCTGAGCATCAGGGCCCCAAGTTCCATGGTTGAGATGCGGCTCCATTGTACAACACTGCATCACGGGCATGTTCCTTCAGCGAGTTAGATTATGATTTCAATGAACTGCAAACCTGGAGATATGTCTCTAACATAATCAAACGGGCAACATCATTCTGGTAGCTTAAAATCATACAAAAAAACAAGATTGGGAAAAAAATTCAGGAAAGGGAAAAAACGGAATTGCTAACGTTCAGTTTTAACGATGCTTGCTTTGGGAACCAGCGGCACGGGAACACCAACTCCTCATCTCGTTGTTGCTACGTGCGCCGGCATTAGCTGGATTGAGTACTACATGTTGAATGTACGCACGGTAGCAGGGACTTTGCGTGATCCATCTGAACAAAAAGAAAGAATTATGATCCGACAGGCTTGAGAACATCTAGCACAAGAATAGATCGCGCGGGAGATGGCTGAACGCCTAACTTGCTGGCCGCTGGCGCCTGCAAATTCAGAAAGAGCGATCACGTTAATTTGCAAATTCAGAATCAATGCAGATGGCGATCACGTTAATTTACTGCAGCGCGTCCAGCAACGACTGAACAGCGACTGAATCAACGACAGAAAGAGCGGGAACCACTGAAACCGATAGAACAGCGGCTGAAACTGCAGAGATAGTAGCGCATCCGGCAACGACTGAAATTTTCGGAATAGCGACTGAATCAACGACAGAAAGAGCGGCAACGATTGAAATTCATACAAAGAAGAAGAGGCTCATATGAAAGGCGGAATTCTCACCGTGTTCCCAACAAGAAGAGGTCGTACGAAGACGCTGATCACCCTAGAGGCTCACAGTCACTGGACGAGGATCAAAGACGATCTTAAACCTGTATACCTGGCCAATCCGTCGATCAAGCTGGACGCCGCCAACAACCTGAATCAGATGAGATGCGATGCCGGATTGGAACCTAATTCGTAGGGGCGTTTTTTTAGGAGCGTAACAGGATTGGAAGCTAATTCAAAAGAGGCGTACGAAAGGAAAGGTAATTGATTGACTTCGTGGGGATTGTGGGAGGGTAGAGATTTGGCCCGGTAAAAAAATGATAGCGATTGTCACAATCGCACAACTACAAGCGTGACGCTCGCGTCACGCAAGCGTGACGGGCGTGGCAGCGGGCGTGGTTGCTTCCAAATCAGACGGTTTTCAGCATAACTGGTGCTTTATTGGTTTATATAGATCAATGGTTGATATACATGTGGGGTAGAATCTGGCAGGTCAAAATCATTTTCCTCATAACTGGTGCTTTATTGGTTTATATAGATATATAGATATAGATATAGATTATAGACTGGACGCCGCCAACAACCTGAATCAGATGAGATGCGATGCCGGATTGGAACCTAATTCGTAGGGGCGTTTTTTTAGGAGCGTAACAGTTGGAAGCTAATTCAAAAGAGGCGTCCGAAAGGAAAGGTAATTGATTGACTTCGTGGGGATTGCGGGAGGGTAGAGATTTGGCCCGGTAAAAAAATGATAGCGATTGTCACAACCGCACAACTACGAGCGTGACGCTCGCGTCACGCAAGCGTGACAGGCGTGGCAGCGGGTGTGGTTGCTTCCAAATCAGACGGTTTTCAGCCCGGGTATGATTTAGATCAATGTTTGATATACATGTGGAGTAGAATCTGGCAGGTCAAAATCATTTTCCTCATAACTGGTGCTTTATTGGTTTAGATAGATTAGAAGAGATAGAGATTAGAGAAGAGATTAGAGAAGAGATAGAGATTAGAGATTAGAGATAGATAGATGTGTTGACGCTGACACATGGACCCAAATATTATAGGTAGTCTGTTTTAGGTACACTGGAAAAGCACAGAGTACCTAAACTCGAAAAAGTGTTTTAGGTATGCTAGAAACATTGATTTTAGGTACCCAGTTTTAGGTAAGCTGTTGGAGTTGCTCTAACTTTGCTGGGATGCTTGAGTATCATTCAGATCGTTTACTTCACTTTTAATAATACCGGAGTCCTACTATAATGCATTGGTGAGTCAGTCTACCAGCTCAAGTACATAACGCTACGTCTACTTAAACATTTACAAAAATCCTTATAAAAACCTGGCGTGTCAAAAATTAGAGCCTTGTGTCTCCGTGAATCAAGTCAACCCCATGTACTCCACCAATTCTTCGCCGCCACATAAGCAGTATTTAATATTTAAGCACAACTTGTATGTAAGTGTAGCAATGCTCCTCAAGAACAGGTCACCCACAAGGTAGGAGTCATCTGTGCTTATGGAGCTGCGTTAGGTGTCTCAGCAGCTTGGCAGTTGAACAATTTTATAAACTGAGAGAGAAGGTATCATGGCATTTTGTGTTGATTCTCTCTGCGAACTTTTTTAATGCCTCCATTATCTATGGAATCGTACTTTTGAGGCATTTCTTTGATGGAAAGTCTTTTTGTTGTTCCAGGTTGAAGTTTTCTTATTCTACCTTGTAGCAAAGTCAGAAGGTACAGCTCCAGTGACCAGTGCACACCATTATCTCAAATTATCTTGTGTTTAAATAGGCTAAATTTCAAACTTGACCTTGTCTTCCGGACATGATTGGTTTTTGTCGATTCGAATTATTCGAATCTATATTCCTCATGGATGCAAATAGCCCGCTATAGCTCCGCTATAGCTTCGCTATAGCTTTTTGAGATAGATGCCGCGATGATATTGCAAATATTACCGCTAATGCCGTTAACTCCGCTTTACGGTTAAATAGCTCCGCCAATTTTATCCGCTAACTCCGCTATAACTAGGTTATGAACTTATATACCTATGATTTATGATTCATTAATCATATGTCAAACGAGGTGATGAATTTGCTCATTCATAGTTTACATGATGCTTACTTTTTTGATTCTGTGGACTGTTTCACCGCTTGAAAAGATAACAAATACATGCTAGGAAGATGGTATGCTTAGACAATGGCATGCACTTTTGAAACATGAGCTGAGCCTGAAATTGACAAATTTACTAATGTTTTGACCAAAGTTTGCTTTATTTTGCAAACCGCTATTGGCAATAGCTGCCGTTATAGCCGCGCTATAGCTCCTGTAGCTTTTCTGAGAGCACTCCGCTAAACTCTATAGCCCGCTATTTGCAACCTTGATATTCCTTCTTGTAATTATCGGAGGTGTTTAGATTACTTACACTGAAACTTTAAAACTCTGGAGATTATATCCATTGGAGAATTTTACACTGACCTGGGCTTGTCTTAAAATATACTGGAAAATTTACATGTTTATTGTAAGTCATGACAAGATATTAGCCTTAGTCGTGTTTGGAGTGTGTGTCAATGCCCGTAAGTGTGTCAATACCCATGCCATTTTTAGGGGATATTCCCATGTGTATTTACCATAAAGATATGGTAATAATACGAGTTTGGATGTAACATTTTCCTTTAAAACTCATGTAATGTTCTTATATGCCGGATTGTGTAGTTCTTGGAACCACAGACCAAAACCCAATGAAACTGCATATATGGCGGATTTTGATAAGCCCACATTTGTGTGGTTGCAATTTTACAATACAAGCATACAGAACATCGGTTTACTTTGTGTGATAGCAATTTTACAATACTGCATATATGTTCAGATTTAAATTCCAAGTTCAAATACGAACACTCATGGAGGCAGGTGGAGTAATGCTCCGCCCAAAAAGGCTTCATAGGAAAAATGTTTCACAAAGGAAGCAGAAAAAGAGAGCCAGCCACCCCCCCCCCCCCCCCCCCCCCCCCCCCCCCCCCCCCCCCCCCCCCCCCCCCCCCTTAAAATCTGTCCTGCATTGTCCTTGTTGTGTACCCCATTCACTTAAAATTACTTGTCATTTTATAGTTGTAACATGAGTGTGTCCAGATTTGTAGCATTTTCCATGTATCTGGACAAGTGCTTGTCCAGATGCATAAAAGATGATGTACATATGGTATGTTGTCAGGAGGGTAATTAATTTAAAGCGTAGAGTAATGGTAAATCCGTGTGTTGCTTACTGGATTGAATTAAAAGCTTGTTAGAAGTACCAGAATTTCTTCTATCGGCAATGACTACGCAAAAAATTTAGTCGTATTAATGAGCTTGATGGAGGTGTTCGAGTCTTCTCAACCTTAACCTTGTGACTTTATTTCCTTTTCTTAACAAGAAACCACCTAGTTTCTTTTATGTTCTCGCTCTCTCTCTCTCTCTCTCTCTCTCTCTCTCTCTTCAACGAGCTTGTTGTTAAACTAAAAATTTCTTAGAAGAGATGTAGTTCTACATACACAAAAGGAGAACCATAAAGTTGGGTAAGGTAGCGTATTGAACTGAAGTACTGTGTGTGGCATGACATATTATTTTCTCTGCCAAGCTACGGGAAAAAGGGAAGAAAAGAGATGATGGTATGAAGTGAACATATTGACAACACGGTTTCGACGCGCTTCGGTCGCCGCCGGCCCGATCGCGCTCAGCGTTGCACCACCACGGCCACCGCCGGCGCCGCGCCACCCTTGTGCGCGCCCACCGGGCCCGGCTGGCCGACTGCCGCGGCGCGGCAGAGCGGGCACGTGGAGTTGGCGCCGAACCACCGGTCGATGCACTCCACGTGGAACCGGTGGCCGCACCCGGGCAGCAGGCGGCCGCGCTCCCCGTCCTTCATCTCCGCGAGGCACACCGCGCACTCCACCGGCGCCGCGCCGCCGGCGACGCCGTGCACGAACACCGGCAGCGCTGCGACGTCCCGCTGCCTCAGCTTCTTCGCGTCGCCGGCGGCGGCGGCGGAGGGGGCGGCGGCGACGGGCATCATGTCCTGCGGCCGCGCGGACACGGTGAGCTTGTACAAGCGCCAGAACAGCGTCACGAGGACGACGGCCACGCCGAGAGCACCGAGCGCCGCGTACAGGTCGAACCTGAGGTCGCCGTCCAGACTCGACGACTCCAACTGGGTGTTCGAGCTCGACATGGCCACTAGCTAGCTTGGTTGTTCTTGCTCAGCTCGATGGATCTCTCGTGAGAAACTGGGGGCTTGTTTGGAACTTTGGAGCAGTGGCGGTGTTTGTGTCTGCTCGACGTTGTGAGCGAATATATAACTCAACGGCACTGCTGCTCGATAACGAGTCCTCTGTCCCTGCTTCCCAAATATCTTTTAGTTTTGCATTTTTTTTCCTTCTTGACATGAAAAATATGTTATCTCGGGTTACTGGGATTTGACCAGAGGGCACACCTCCAAGCATATTCGTCACATGGTGACGTGCGACCAGAAGAAATGCGCAAGCGCAACGAAAGGCTTTTAGAAGCATCCAAGTCCGATCTTGCGAAGGATATAACAATAGTCTGTAATCTATTGTTACATATTGTTAGAGTTATGTTAATTAGCCAGGCCCGGTTTGGACATGGACATAATGTCTAGCATGCTACTTTGACAACTCATAATTTAAATGCTCTGGAAACGAAGAAACATAAAAAAGTATGAAACCACCATGAATTATTGTTTCCTCGTATATAGAACAATCGTTTTTTAATAGCTCTGAAACACAAACCGCCGGACAGCACAGCTCACCGTATGTTTAGCTATCTTTGTTGTTATTATTTGTAACTAAAACTTCATATTTGTTTGCCCACACGCACTCTTTTAGGTGCGAAAAAACAACCACTGGACCTTTTGGTTTCCTAAATGAGAATTTTTTTTTTTTTAGATAAGAACGCCCAATAAATTGAGCAAAGAAAAGGACAAGGATGGCAATCTCTTAATCTCGTGATCAGTTAATGTAATGTAAGGATTTCATGCGAGACAAGCTTGTATTCAAATTTCAAAAAATTAATCGCCTGCATTTCATCAAAGGATTACTAGAAATCATCATTTCATCTTTAAATGAGCTTACCATTTAACGATGATTGATCAACATAACAGTTGAGCCATGCTTAAGTAATTTAAGAACACGCTTACCAGGCATCTTTCACAGATATATCAAAGAACACGCTTAATTTAAGTAGTACAATTATATATGCATCTCAACCTGCAATTAATTAAATTGGCAGCGTGGCCACTACTAGTACGATAGATAATCTTCTTAACAATCATGATATATATGCTGTCAGAGCTCGACCTTAATATATTTCCTGGCTCTTGTCGTATATTCCTTCTTTTTCCTCCTTTAATGGAATACATGCAGAGTGCATTCTGCAGAGGAAAAAAAATGATGCTAGATACAGCTAGGAGCTGTTAGCACGTTCATTGAGGCCAACGATCACATGTACTTTGAAGTATATTCTTTTAATCAAATTTTAAATTCTCGAATAAAATAGTTTAGATAGTAGAATACCGGTGAAGTGAAGAAGATGAGAGGCTAAGGAAAATGCGACAAATCAATATAACTAGTATTAGAGATAAGTTTGACCACTTATCTGTACTATAAACGACAAACATGCATGTTATGAGGTTTCATGTATGCTGAGAAGCAAAGATAGGGCCGAGAATATGCTAGACCTTCTAAACAAAGCAGGCATCTGGGCGATGGATTGGGCATTTTTTCGTTGATTAATTAGGAGATGCAATAAAATTGCTCATCACAAAATTAGGTACGGTCAGAGATAGGCACATCACACAACAGGACAATAACAAACAAAACACACATAAGACATCAGAGAACTCAAAACACAGGACCTGTTCAGGGTATAATTCACTCAATAACAAATAAAACCAAAACTTGCCTCACACTACCACTAGCAGCCTACGTCCTCGATATGAGCCATGGCTAACAGTGCTACAATTTCCACTTTCATCCTCAAAAATCCCTAACCTTAGTAGCCCCCATCCATTGGCATATGTGCTTTGGCAGGAGACAATGTTCAAAGCACGTATATTGGTGAAATTGGGTGGTAAGCGCCGACGTTCTTCTTTTTTCCCTGCAAGGGCCGGCGTGAAATGAACAAAGCTGCTGTATGTAGCAATGATAAGCGAAGCAATCAAGATATCCTATAAAGATGCTCATGTTTATTCAGGATTATAGTTATTGTAAGTCAGTCCACTGTTGGATAGTGCTTATAACTTGATGATGCCCTCAACTAATGACATATTGTATTCTTAATGGTGCATTTATGTATTTGACATGCATCATTGTCTCTGCGTAGATAATCTATTTTTATCCAATAATGAATGATGCTTATGTGAGGATAGGAAATTCACTATTGTTGGTATATGTTCATCCAATAAAAAGGAAGAGAACGGAGTATGAGACAGGGCTCTCTTCTTTTCTTTTTGTTTTAAGGCAGACAGGGCTTCTCTGTCGTGTCCCACTGTTGCCGGCGATACACGGCCGGATTAGGCCGGAATTGGAGAAGAACTAGGGTTCAGAAAAGAGAGAAAAAGGACAGAGAGGAGAAACTTGAAGGAGGTGCTTGCTTTGTCATTTCACAGATGGTCTAAAACCGAGCCTACCATCTCGTTTGGTTTGCGTCACAGAACCGTTTCGTCCGTCATCAACCGGCCGTAGTATGTGCGTTCACAGGGGTGAATGTGCGTGCGTTGTGAGTGTCTGAGTTGTATTATATATAATAAAATAAATAAATAAATAAATAAAAATCGCCTGTCCTTGTCGTCCGCGTAAAAGCACCGGACGATGCCGTCCGGCATGACATCGACCTGGACCAACTCGTCCGGCAAACCAAAACAAGCTGAAGCCGCCACGCACTTACGGGGTCAGCCCACACGTTACAAGGCCTCAGCCCAAAATGATAAACACACACCAGCTAAAACGCACACACGGAATTACGCGGCCTTCTAGCCTTGGTGCCCCTCTTCTTCTTCTTCCGCGTCTTTCTCCTTGCGCTGCTAAACTTGTGTAGATGACAAGGCGCAAGTTGCAGCCGAGCTGCCGGCCGGTTGGCGCAGGAATTTCGAGAGCCGAGGCCGAGAGACTTTGTGGCATCCGTGCGGGCGGGTCGCGCGGTAGGCTGAGCCTGAATGCATGGTTGCCTACGTCCTAGTCGATGCCGGCCGATGAGCACGCGATAACCACTTTCCTGTGATGTTTCGTGTTCGACGTGCAGGTGCACCTATCTGATGGACTAGTACGTCCGTCCGGTGACATCGATCCAGACTGGACAGAGAGGCACCGATCGATAATCTCCTCCCGGTATCACTTTTTTCTTTCTATATAAGATGCAAGCTCCATGTCTAACAACAAACTCCCTTTTGGCTGTACTATAGAAATTGGAGAAACTGATATGTAGTAGGGCCATACAGAGCACAGGGACTCTTTCCTATTGTATGTATATATGCTGCGGCTAGGCTAGTACACTGGCTCGCTCCCTTGGATCACCGCCTCCGACCTACATAAACTCTATAGAACTGCTGGAAGATGTTGGTGAGATACTACGTACAGATCGCACCTATTAGTAGCACATATATTTGGCAAATACAACGAGTGCCTCCAGAACAGATCTTGTATATAGTTAGCTTGCAAATTAAATTCACACTCCAAAAGAGTTGAAGGTTGAGAGACAGTTGTATATGCTTATATGAATGTATATATAAACAATGCATGTAGGAGTGCCTGTGTTTGAGTCTCCGAATGGACTGCTCACCCTAAAAGGCAAAGGGCGTGTGATGACTTCTGATCTCAATATGTGTCAGACAAATACATCTCGACCCCCCACCCCCTCTGTACTATGTTTTGTTTATGATGCTCTTAGAAGTAATCCACTTACACAAAGTCTACTACGTGTCTGAACTCTGAACTTATTAAAGTAGAACCACTTGAAGTAAACAAAGTTCACAGGATGCTGGAACTAGAATGCGTATGTCATCCCTTAATCCACGATTGCGTGGACTTTATTATAAGTTCCAATGAGCCTATGTGCACCCCAGACCCCCTTAACATTTTTATGAGCAAAAACAATTGCAAGTTGCCGACCGGTGGTTTGTATTTGTACGAGCAGTTGAAGTCTAGTAGCTCGCTGCCATTTGGATGCCAGTGGGGACTTACCATACTGAAATAAGATTAATTTGTTGTACATGAGAAAACTTTATTGATTGCCTAAAAAGGATTTTTTTTTTTTTTTTGCGAATTCTGGACAGCCAACTGCCCATCATCCAACATGGAATCTACGTACGAAAGCCACACAGTATATATGACATAGTGCGACTTCGCCAAAAAAAAAAACAATGTATAACATGGTGTGTTTCGTCAATTGCTTCTTAAGAGCAGCATCGTTCTGAGCGGTGACGCCAACGACGATTGCCTGATCAAAATTTTGAACTCTTGATTATTTTTTCTTCGATTCAATTGTTAATAATATATCCATTTTGTCGCTAATGAAAAATCAACTTGTACTACCATGATTCGTGGGAGAAGTAGTTCTGTCGCAAAAAAAAAAGTATTTCCGTTTATAAACATATCCAGGATGCGTATATATAATGCCTGTTGTGCTATATATTGTTTGTTATTGACTGCGGCCTTTGGTCTTGCATGCATCAAGGCTCCACGGGTATACTACTTTCATTTGCGAGTCTTAGTAACGATAAACAACTAATAATGCTGATCCTAAACAAGAAGGATCCGCTCTTTACTTTGCTCCATACGCCTAAGTCAACACCTCGCTGCACCTAGTCATTCATCTTGAAAATCAAAATTTGGATATGGATCATTTTTTTAAAAGAAAATGTGGGTAGATGTTTCACTTGCTCCCTATAGCAAATAAATGCTTGTTCAAATCCACTTTTTCTATTTATTTTGCTCTTAGAACTGATCAGCTTACTCTGATTTATCGATCTAACTGCACATAACCTACCTTAGATGATCATGTTATAGAGCAAGATGCAAACAAAAATCCATCGGAACGTGGGACATAACGTATCACCCCTTGACTTCCAGTTCGATTCACAAAATTATTAACAATTCAGATGAACATTTGCACGTTCCTCAACTGAAAAGAAGTGCAAGTTGCCCAACTGTCCAAATTTTATGTGCTACTTGAGGTAAGAAATAAAATTCCACTTGCACTGTGCCAACTAGATGAGAGCTGACTTACTTAAACACGAATATAATTATTAAGAGTCAATGTGCAGCAATCGTTACCATGTTGCCACTCAAGCATCCATAAAAAAAAAAGAAGGTAAAGTGCATAGTTGATGGTTCTTCCAGTGAAGACCTTTCCAAAATTGGGCAACAAGGATATGTCCCATTACTGATTACTGTATGATTGATAGTTTATTGCTTTGTTATAATTTGCATTTATTGCTGTGAGGTTTACAACTCGTTTGTTAGACTTTTTTATGATCAGAAGATCTAATTCCTAGAATAACTTGAGTGGTGGTTCATATATCAAATCAAAGGCATGATCAGAATAACGCAAGATAAACGGGTCGTGAAGCATTATCCTTCTCGAAATGATCATATTTTTTTTGTAAATAAAGAAAAAAAGAACATGGGAAACCCTTACCGCGCCTCCCAAGAAAAAAAGAAACAAGAGTTCACACCCACTGGTACCTTTTTTTTTTTTTGAAACACAGTACAAACGTAGACACCCACTAACACGTCTGGGTACTCACTTCTATGAACACATGCATGCAACCCTTACCCCTATGAGTACCTCCGAAAGACTAAGTCGGTTGATCTTGAGATTCATGAAGTAACCACCTTGCTATCGACGGTGACCTCACCTCCCACTAAAAGAATAAATAGCCGTAAAGCTAGAACCAATCTGATCAAAGAAGATAAAAGGTCTCACAAAAAATTAAAATGTTGTTGCTATTCAACAAAAATTAGAGATAGATCATTGGTGTGTTATTTTTAGCTAATGACTGACGTATTCCTTAATTGGTCATACATCGCGCTCGTCAATAAAATTTATATCCCACAACTTTCCAATTTTTATGCTTCAAAGACCAATCAACCTGCAAACGAACATATATAAACCATCAGTGCCAGGGCAAGATTAGATGAAGAGTATTAGCTTAACTACAATGCCACAATTCTTGCCTAATTAATTTAACATGCGGTTTTGTGTTCTATTCGTGTGTCGTCGTTGCTTAGCTTATGGTAGATGATTAGGGCTAATTGACATGATAGTATCGTATGTAATTGGAGGGTAGTGATGGTTTCATTCATGTAATTTCACTTGCAGCAGGTCAATATCGGAGCAATTCACCAAGCTATAGAATTCCTGTAGATACAGTGATGCGCCACGTTAAAATAAATATTTCAATATTTTTGAAAACATTTAGATGCAGCTCATTGTGTGTATATATGACCATTGGAAACATCACACTTATTATTCACAAACTTGGCTTAAACAAGTAATAGGCATATTCATGGAGCATTGAAAACATACTAAAGCATCTGCAAAGAATCCAATGATTCGGGGCGGTTCAGGGAAGGGATGAAGGAGCATGGGGCATACAAGAGTTATTATGGAAGGGATTATAGCTATAGCAATAATTAATAGTCATGGCCTCTCATGGGTGTGGGTGCAGGCAGGCGAATAGCTAGATCTTGGTGCATTTAGTGGAGCAAAAAAGCGGAGAACATTGTGTTAATTGTTAAGGACCATAAATACCCATAAAATTTAGTTTTACATGGTCGGCCTTTTCAGAACGTATATATGTAGTATCCAAGAAAAAAAGAACGTATATATGTGTGGTGGGATGGAGAGATCGGATGAGATCCAAGGCTTGAAGTTTTTATAGAAATTGGATATGCTGGGAAATGGTATGGCTTAGAGTACAAAAGTAACTAGAGAGCATATTTGATCTGGTGTGTTCAAATACAGTTTTCTCTCCCTATTTGTGTGTATTCAAATGCAGATTCATACGGGAAAGGAACTGAATTATATAGCAACTGTACAAAAATTTTCATCAGAGTTCCATCCCACACATACAATACGCCAAGGTTTAGGGGTGAAATGGATAAAATAAATGAAACAGGTTTAAGAATACTACGTGTTGCACTAATATGATCAAAGAAGAAAAGGCCTCACAAAAAAAATGAAAGAGCAGCACTATTGGTCCGACTCTTGACGTATGACCGGCGTAGACCCACACATCCAATGCACCAATGCCACTGAATTGCAAGGAGGTTGCAGAATCAATGGAGATCAAAAGACCGGTCGGACGCCAAAGTCGCACGCATAGCTATTCCCAAAATGAAAATGCTGATTCAAGAAAAAAAGGAAATAAATTCTTAGTTGACGTGCTATTTTTAATGACTGGTGTATTCCTTAATGGGTTACACACTGGGCTCGTCAATAAAATTTATATCCCAAACTTTCCAATTTTTTATGCTTCAAAGACCAATCAACTTGCAAACGAACATATATACAAACCATCAGCGCCAGCGCAAGATTAGATGGAGAGGAAATAGCTTAACTACAATGCCACAATGCTTCCTAATGTAGTACGCCGTTTCGTGTCCTATTCCTATGTTGTTGCTTAGCTCATGGCAGACGATTCAGGGTAATTGACATAATAGTACCAAGTGCGGGATCAAGTACTAGAGTAATTAACGCCCGTAAAAACTCGTTCTCTCGCGAAGCCTCTCCCAAGCTACAGTTGAGAGAGGCGACGCGAGTGGATCCCGTCCCCGCCGGCGAGGCGGGTGGTCTCCTCGGCCTCCGGTGCCCTCCAGGGCGTCGCGAGGCGGCGGAGACCGCTGGTGCCTCGCCGGCTGGTGGTAGTTTAGGTCCTAGTATAGTATCTAGGGTTAGGGTTTCGGCGACCGGTGTCGAGGTGGCGGCGGCGGCGGTCAATCGTCCGAACTTGTCCCTCCGTGCTTGGCCGTGCCCCGTTGGCGCTCCTCTCCGGCGTCGGCGGCGAGCGTGTGGGGGTGGAGCTCTCGGTGAAGAGCTCCTTTTTAGGAGTCAGGCGGCGGCGGATCTGCGTCTTCCTCTCCGGCAAGATGAGGTACGCCCTGCTCTTTTGCATCAAGGAGACGGAGGCTGGGGCTTGTGGAAAGCTGGGTGGTTGGCTCGTGCTCGAGGATCCCGCGGCGGCAGTCGTCGTCGTCGGCGAGCGGCGGGTCAAGCCGGAAGGTGCTTGGGGCGTGGCCCCGACCGTGTGCGCGTTCAGCTCTTGCCCATCTTGCCGATTTCGGTGAGTGTCTTTTCTGGTTCGTTGAAGCCTGTGGGCGATGGAGCATCTCCCGGCGTTGGATCTGTGGCGGCGGCGGGTGAAGCAGGCGCCGGCGGTGGCCGGCGATTGTGGATCTTGTCGGCTTCGTTGTGTTGGAGGTCCAGGGGCCTGGTTGTAAATCTTGCTTGTACTAGGGGCCTCTTTGCACTTTGTGTGGGACAGCTGTCCGTATCCTTGTATAATGTACCTGTCTACGTATGTATGGTTGTTTTCCTTGAATGAAATACAGGTATGTTTGATCCAAAAAAAAAAGTACTAGAGTAATTTATGTGTGTGCTCAAATACATCCCTATCTATCATTTTGAAGAAGAGTATGATTTCCAATAATAAACCCCCCCCCCCCCCCCCCCCCAAAAAAAAAACCCATAAGGCAGGGCACTTTGAGTTGTCCAAATTGCGTGGATTTTGACAGCAAGGTCGAATGAACTTAACAGCTGCATGTTCCAAGCTGCCTTAATGGCCCTGTTTGGAACAAAGGAATGAAAAACACAGGAACAGGAAAAAACACAGGAATGAAGAAAACACAGGAAATGGAAAAGTGAGAAAACCGCAGGAATCCAAAACAGAGGAAAGGATGATTTGAGATGTTTGGAATGTAGGAATGGAAAACACAGGAACTAAATGAATTATAGCTAAATAGAAAAATTTAAAAGGAGCCAATTAATTAGTATTCAAATTAGTAATAACGCTCGACACCTTTAACTACTCGCTTTATGTCTTACTGTTAGCCATTCCTGTATGGCCTTTTGCTACCACCAAAGCGCACATGTGCACATGAGCTCACGTCAATTAGGTTAAGGCTGCACATAGCTCATCTCAATTAAATGGGGACATTCTACAGCCAACGCAAGAAGCAAAGCAAAGGAAATTTTCCTTTAGCTCCAACCTCATGCTATATTTCCTACGTTTTGTGAAGGAAAGCATTCCTTTCCTCTGGAAAGGAATTAATCATTCCTCCATTCCAAACAGCAAGTTAAGGAAAAATTCCTATGGAATGGATTCCTATGAAATTCCTTTGAATTTCCTTTGTTCCAAACGGCCCCTAATTTGTCCCGTGCTTGAAGTAACAAAAAGGCGCATCACTTTTGTAAGAAATGCATATCGTTTCAATCAGTGGATCCAATCTAACACACCATCAGTGACGTGCCAGTGCCTCAGCTTACTAATAACATTGTTCGTATGTGCTGGAAAGAAACTGAAATACTCCATATAACAACTGTACAAAATTTTCCATCGGAATTCGATCCACTCCACACATACAATACGCCGAACATGGGACAGTTAAACTTACACTGAGAAACTGTCTACTATGAAACAACTAACAAGAGGCAAGAGCAGAACGCTTTGTGCTTATCTTGCATCTCTCACACAACCGACGCCACCTTTGAGTCGTTCTGGCCGGACCCGCCGTTCGCCACGACGGCGCGGCAGAGCGGGCAGGTGAAGTTCGACCGGAACCACCTGTCGACGCACTCGGCGTTGAACCGGTGGCCGCACCGCGGCAGGAGACGGCCGGCGTCGCCGCCCCTGAGCTCGCTGATGCACACCGGGCACTCCACCTTCCCCTCGCCGCCGGCGGCGGCGGCTCCCTTCTCCGCCGACGCGCCGTGCACGAACACCGGCAGCGCCAGGAGGTCCTCCTTCCGCAGGCCGCCCTTCCGAGGCGACGCGCACGGCGTGCTCGCGCCGGAGGATGACGTCGACGCGGCGCCGTCTGCTCCGTGCGGCGCGACGGCGGCGCCGCGGCCGCCTTCTTGACGTCGCCCCGCGAAGAAGAGACGCCAGACGATGACAGCGAAGAAGAGGAGCACGACAACGACGTTGCCCGCGACGGCGACCTTCATGGCCGACCCGTGCAGGTTCCACTGCAAATGCGGCGACGGAGGCGGCGCGTCGGCCGCCTCGGCGCCGGTGCTGGCCGTCGCCGCACGCGGCGTGGTGTCCGACGTGAGGCTCCGCCTGGGCATTCTGGTTCTCTCCTTGCAGTGGTGCTCGGGCTCTCCCGGCCGGCCAGCAGTCGGGTATGTCAAGATCCCAACGAGTGCGACAACAAGTTGGGCACAGATGCTATCTGTTGGCTTGGCGCGGCTTGTTCGGCAACAGCAACGTCGTGGTGCTATATATTCGCGACGGCTAACGGAATCAGCCATGCACGTCGCCGTCGCCGTCGGGCAGCAGGCTCTGAAATGGTCTGATTGGTGCGTGCTGACTGAAGAGATACCTTTTTTTTTTAATAGTATTTCTTTTGTTCGCATCCAATTGAAGTCCTTGGTGCGTAAATTGCTGCAATGGCTGATCGATGAATTACTTAGGAGTGGAGTTTTTTCTCTCCCTGTTTTCGAACGTAGTACGCATGTACTGGTTTTCTACACAAGTATAGCACGGTCTGCAGAAAACACATGTATCATGGACACTGATTCTGCTCCTACGACGCTACCAGCAACTTTACCCGTACCACGAGCGGAGCTTGTCGCCAGGAACTGTCACTGACCGTGTTTGTTGTTGCCGTAATAATGTGGCAGTAGGCCAGTGCTAGGCATTACGTAGTCTATATCTTGTGATGGTTACGGGTTACCACATTCTCCCTGTATCTTGTGATCATCTAGGAATGGCCAAAACAGCGTGGACTTTGCAAATGCAAAACAATTCTCAGGCATGTGCCTGGCGGGTTGCTACCGGGCGCGGTAACGCAGTCGTCCAGCAGTTTGACACGTTGGCGATTTCATTTAAGCATCGGCGGATCCCATTGGCGAATTCATACTTGAGCGAGTAGCCAAATGCGGTGGCGTCAGTGTAACCATGATGCGCGAGAAGAACATCAGTCCTTTTCCAACAAAATGAAAATACCACTAGCCTAACAGACCGGCATGACCATGCTAAAATAGATTATCACTAGACAATGACAGCAACAGAAAAATCATAGTTCCTTTTCTTTATGCAGGCTAAGGATTATTATGAAGTCATATGGTGGTATCTAGCAGAAGACGAAACCATTGGCGTTATGGAAATACAAAACTAAACATTATGAAAGCTTGTCAAATATTATGCGGCAGTCGATGTCAGGTCAGGACTCTAAACTAAAACCACTTGCACTACCTTCTTGGCACTTGCTCGTGTTAATAGCATAACATGAACTGACAATTGAATTGACTCGGCATTTACATTTAGTTAGAGCATCTCCAAGAGAGCCCCATAAATCTCCTTTAAATCAAAATATTGAGATAATTGGGGCTCCCATCTCTTCTTTTTGCTATGAAATTAATGTTTTTATGGCCCCAAATGCTGACGTTGCCCAATCAAAAGTGTTTTAATCCATTTTTAGGGGAGGTTGTTGGAGAAGAAAATTTGCCCCTCACAATTTTTTTATTGCTCGCAAAATCAAGTTTATAAGGTCAATTTTATAGGAGTCTTCTAAAGATACTCTTACCTAATACTATTATTTGAATGGCACAGGCTGGGTATGGATCATGGCAAGCTTCAGCTAAGCTCGTTTGTCGTTCCAATGCTTGGCTGCCTTGGCCCGCAGCAGATGTTGCCTGGACCAGTGTAACGCGACCCACCGATCGCTAACAAGCCACCCAAGGACCCAAGGTCCAGCTATCTCAGTGCAAGACGGGCCGCGACATCGATCGCCAACCAGAATTTCCTGACGCTTTGGCGTGTTTGGAAAGGGCACAATCCAAACATATCGCTAACAAGTCGCACGCGCTGCTGCTGCAAAGTAGTTGCAGTTCGAAGTAAGTTTATTCGAATTTTGTGATTTCGTTGCTCAAAAGGTATCTAAATTCAGGGAATTTCTTGTGGGAAGATAAAAAAAAAACAGAAAGCACGTAATTAACGATATATTAACACTGATTAAAGCTTTCGCACGAGCAGCAACAACCAAAATATCAAAGCACGAACTAGCATAGACGACCATGGAACGAGAACAAATATCAGACTGCCTAAACGTCAGCTAAGATTAGAATCAGCCCTTTCAGAAAGGGTACTAATGATCAAGCCTTAGCCAATTAAACACATCGCAGGAATTGCAGGAGAAAGGGTAAAGATATCACCATCTTTTAAAAAGAAACTTCACATAAGCATCTTACTACATCCAGTAGCACGAAACATACATAGCACTGAACAAAACAGTCCATACTTCAAAATTCTGCTAACACTTGATGGGTTTCACTCGGCAAACAAAATGCTCACCGCCTGGTCTTCACTTCTTTGCTTTCTTTGGTGCCCTGCAATAACGGAAGGTTTAGACGATCAATTAACATGAAACTACAGTTGCAACACTCTGAAGGACAGTTGAAGATGCTTACGCTGCAGTTTGAGCAGGAGCTGCTGCTGCTGGTGCAGCTGGTTCTCTTGGACCCTGTTTGAACCAATAACAGATCAGATTACAACCACAGATACAACATAACAGTATGCACATGGAGAGCCTAGCTATGTTGGAAATACGAGCCTAGCTAACTTGTCTATGAAAAGATAACTACCCAACAGTCTATATCTGCCATACAACTGGATGACGTCTAACAACACCATCAGGCATTAGTTAATTACATGAGTAAGAAAATATTGATATCTTACCTGAGCAAGCCTCTCCTCCCTCCTAGCAATCTTTCTTTCGCGGCTTGCCTTGCTCTTGGCACGCTTAGCCTCAAACTGGTCAGAAAGCGTCTTCTCTCTGGCCTTCTCAGCCTTGGACTTGTGGATGCTTTCCATGAGCACACGCTTGTTCTTGAAAGCATTACCCTTGACCTTCATGTACATGTCATGGTACATGTGCTTGTCAATCTTCTTGGCTTCACGGTACTTGCGCAGCAGACGCCTGAGCACACGCATCCTTCTCATCCACAGGACCTTGGTTGGAAGCCTAGCCTCCCTGGTACCCCTTCGTTTACCTGAGAGCATAGAAGTTAAGCAAAGACTATGCAGCAAAACACAAATTCACTGTAGTACAGCAACCTACCATATCCAGAGTGGCGCCCCTTCTGCTTGGCCTCATGGGCTCTACGTGCACGAGATCTAGAGTGGATCTTCTGGGGCTTTTTGATGATGAACCCATCCTTCACCAGCTTGCGGATGTTCTGGCCTGCAAATCAAAGAAGAAAATACGTTAACAATCACTATCAATCAGCATGGAAATGAGAGAAAAGTTATTAACACCAATACAATACTATTTGGAAAGTGCAACCATGATACATGAACAACATAGTCAAAACCAATGTGATAGCATGGTAACAAACAAGGATATCAAAGATGATCCATTTGAATAACAAATATATAGCCATGATATCACCTCTTCATGGAGGATTATGATTCTATATACAAAGCATGTGCAAATTAATGTTTGTGACATATTAGCTTTTAATGATGGAGTTTCCTTATAAGCCCTACAAATGGTTGATAATCTTGATGGTTTAGCACATAAAGTAGAAAAGACAGTGAATATATTTGTCATGAAAGAAATAGTTGTCCTAGAGTCATATGGTTCAAATGTTAGCTTTGGAATGAAATTCTAAATCACACACCAAGAGCTACTAGAAAGGCCTAGTAGTGTGCAGAACACAACTGATCCCTTGCACCAGCACTAGGTAAGTTAAAAAACGAATACTTTGGCATCACGCTGGATGCTGGTCACATGCTCATAGCTACCAATTTTAACAAGGTTTCTATAACAAACACATTTCACTCCCAGGGTCAAGGAGACTAAGGACACAACAATTATCATTTCTTTGAACTATTTCCACGAGAACAAAATCCCTCTCTAATCTAAAAAGTCTAAGGAAACAAACATCGATTCTAGCCCGAGTCGCACTGCCATAAGCTAATAGACAACGCAGATAACGAAATAAAGCAGCAATCCAAAGAAAAACTCCCTTGGATCACCTGACGAACATGCTATGACCTACAGCCTCCCGCAGATCAGCGACCTAGTGCCAGATCTAAGGGCGCCGCCACACCAAGAGGTCGCGTCAAGCCTAGGAAGAGGGGAATGAAAGGGGACGGTAGGGGGTTCTCACGAGAGTTGGCCATGGAGATCTCGCTGACTTCATTGGGGTCAAGCCAGACCTTGCCCTTCCCGCACTTGAGCACGCTGGCGGAAAGCCGCTTCTGCAGCTTAAGGGTAACCATCTCCGCCGCCGGCACCGGTGTCCCTCTTCTCCTCCTCCTTACCTGGGTTGCGTGTGTGGCGGTGGGGGTTCAAGGGTTAGCAAGGGGCGGCGCGAGCGCTTTTATGGTGGAGCGCTAGGGTTTCGCGAGGGTGCTGATGGGCCTTCGGCTGTGTGATGGGCTGTGGGCTTTCTGGTCCTATGGGCATGGCCGTGAGAATGAATTGCGGCCCTGGGCCCATCAAAGCGAGCAGCTTCCATTTCTCTTTTTCCATGTCAAGAGATGGAGATTCTTTTTAACATTTTATTAATAACCTCAACTCAACTCTATTTTTTGGTCACGCCAAACCACTTGACGATCAATGAATACATCCACTCAAAACGGTTTGGCGTGACTTAGGCCATGTAGGATGTATGTGGGTCATGAGTGCTTGTTTTGTCTACATGTCCTCGGTCATTCAAATCCGTTTGGTGTGACTATATTCATTGGTCACTTCAAGTAAACTGGAGTGATCAAAAGAGGTCTTAAGGTGAAAATAGAGTTGAGTTAAAATTATTAATGAATTATTGAATTGAAATAGGTCAGAACGACTCTCTGTGAGTAAAAGCGCAAAAGAGTCTTGCTTTCAATAAAGGACTTTTTGATAGGGCTTTCCGATGACTTCTTCGACGGCTTCAAGTGATTCCCAACAAAGAAAAAGTGCTTCATCATGTGTTTTTCCTTAATAAAAAAAAGAGAAGACCGCACAAAAAAATTTGAAGCAGGAAAGCACAAATTAAAATGGTAGCTTTATCGGCTTCTTTTTCTCACCACATCTTCCCTTAACATATTTGTTCTAAAAATAAGGAGAAATTGTTCTGCCAAACATTTTATGCACAGCCACAGACACATCCGGCATAATTTTTTTTTTTCAAAAAAGTCACAACCAAAGCTAGCAGGGGCATAGCCCTAACAAAGAAGCCCTAAGTCTATTCTGTGAACCGCGATAGATATCACAAGCAAGCCGCAATGCATGATAATGCGTGGTTGCCTAAGGGTTTAGGAAGGTGAAGCAAAATTGTGAACACCAATATTCTCATCGTTACTTATTACATCCTTTTTGGCAAGATCCTGTTCCGAGTTTCTGGTGAATTTTGAGTATAAAAAAAATAAAATGCCTTTGATTTTATTGTTAACTTTAAAATAAGAGAGAGAAAATTGGCTCAGTCGCAATATCTTAACGCATCTACAACTCCAGCTCCATATACTTTTTATGGTTGAGATGAGCGGATCTAAAACCATGGATCCTCTAGAGCTAAAAAGAGCAATAAGCTACTCTTCATCAACTTTTCGAATAAGTTGCTTTTACACCTCGATGGCGTGCAACATTTGCAACAATGGTAGTGTTGAAAACTATGGCGAGATTGCACAACCAGAGTGATAGTGGTGGAGGGGTTTTAGAGGGAAGGGAGGGATTAACCAACACTTTGAGTGGAGTTGGATGTAAACGCAAGAAATGTGTGGCGGGTTGGCATCTAAATGACGATAGAACAATTAATCGTAACTAGCAATGTCATTTTTACTTTTAAAAATTTTACAAAAACAAATATATCTCTTTGAGACCACCCCAAATTTAGATGCTTCCATTGTATATTGAATTTTAATTTAAATAGTTTTGGGTTTGTTGAATTTATGGTGAGTTTAGGTGATTTAGGCAAATTCGGTAACTACAAGCTGGTGCCATACTGCCATACTTGTGAAAAGTTAGGCAAGATTCTCTATACACTAGTGGGGAATATATATACTTTGAATGAAAACCGCCCAAAACTATCGCCCCCCTCTGAACAATGTGCATATCTAGTGTAAATGACATTGCTAGTTACGATTAAAAGTAAAAATACTCTCCATGTGAAAGTTTGTTCCTGATCAGTAATTTCAGACACATTTGCAACATAAGTTATGCATTACTTCGATTCTGATGATATCATGTACTACTACTATTACATGAGATGAACACGCGGAGTAAACGGAGGAAACTCCGACACCGGCACCGCAGTTACAACTGCAGCTTTATTAGTACAACATTTCAAAGAGTTCCAAGTGCTCTACGCAATGCATCGATCCGTGCCTCTATCGGCTGCCGCTGCAAGGCTCAAAAACTCCCAAGCAGCATCTTGATGTCCTTCTGCAGAGATGCACAGAAGAGTTAGCGCTGCAAGATCGAACGAGGAAGCTCAAACGAGCAGAGCACACACAACTTGCGCCGCGGTTGGCAACTCTCACCTGGATGGCGAGCGGGTACGTGGTTGGCCCGTACCGCTCCGCGACGCGCCCTTGTTTGTCCACCAAGAACTTGGCGAAGTTCCATTTGATGTTGTCGCCGAAGGGACCGGTCTTGCTGGACTTGAGAAACTTGTAGATGGGCGCAGCGTCGTCGCCGTTGACATCGACCTTTACACAGGAAACAAAGTGGTGAAAACCTTGAACCCGCGGATTGGTCGCTTGTTTCTTTCACCCTGAACATAAGAAAAGAAAAGGAGTGAAGGAAGTAATGCGCGTGCAGAAATTTACCTTGTCGAAAATTGGATACTTGGCCTTGAAGCGGGTGCAGACGAACTGGACGATCTCCTCGTTAGTGCCAGGCTCCTGGGCACCGAACTGGTTGCATGGGAAAGCAAGGATCTCAAAACCTGGAGACACATGTATCACTACAACATCAGCGTGCTGTGTGAATCATAATCCAGCTAGTCTGCACGAGTAACGGAGCATACAAACGAAGAGTTATTTGATAATTGAAACACAACTGACCCTGGTCCTTGTACATCTCGTATAGCTGGCCAAGCTCCGTGTAGTTGGAATTGGTCAAGCCACTGAAATGGATAAAGAGAAATAGCTCCCTTTAGTAAAATTCGTAGCACTGCATCTCATGCATTTGCTACCTTCGTTTTGCTGAGCAGAAAGCAGCTGGAAATGAATACTACTTCCACACTCTCAGTCAAGTGAAGATAGGGGTTCAAGAAGCTGGAAATGGATACTAGTTCGTAGGTACTTAAAAACGAACAATTTCGACAACCAATTATGAGGAAAAACAAGATGCTGGCAGAGGGAGGAGCGTAAACAATGTCGGTATGGATACCACTGAGATGCGACATTGACGATGAGGAGAACCTTCCCCTTGTACGCGCTTAGGCTCACATCTTTGCCGCCTGCATCCTGCACGCAACGCAAATAAAGGCAGAGTTTCTTCAGCCTCACGGGCAACAATAAGCATAGCACGTTGGCAACCTCCGGAGACTTGGGAGAATCCTCGGTGCATCTACGAAAGGAGGGAACTGAAATGGGTGCTGAAGACGTACCTTGACGGTGAAGTCGTGGACGGAGGAAGCTGCAGCCATGCTAATGCTGTGGTGTTCTGATCAAACAGCGCGGAGCAGGGGAGGGCGGTCGGCTGGTGGCTTGGCTTCAGTGGTGCGGCGAAGGTGGAATGTGGAAGTCCATTTATAGCGGAGCCGGATCGAAGGCCGCAGAGAGTGCGCGCCGGCTGCGAGCCTGAGACAGCAGCGGCTGCGTGTTGGTTGCTACCTGCGGCGCGCATGGCTGGCTTCCTGTTGAGCGTGACCCGGTCCTGCCGTGTTTGCCAGCCGGACCTTTCATCCGTACGATGAGACGGAAGAACCGGAAAAGCGGCGCTGTCGGAGCATAAACGGATAAACCCCGCATCTTCCTTCCGGTTAGCATCGTAGTGCACGCCAACAACTCATTTAGGCATGCGTTTATTATTACCATACCTCCATGTACACTATAGAATTCGACGCACGTTAAGGCATCAAAGAACACACGATGAGTAGCTTCCATGCTTCCATGGGCAACAGCCAACAGGGCAGCAAACGCTGGAATATCATAACTGGAAAAACAGCAGCGAAAGTTTTGGATGCCCCGCAAGGTATGCAAGAAGAAATGATAGTCCCTCTATTTGGTAAAGTTGGGCAGGTTCTTCCTATTCAGCAAATCCAATTACATGATCTGAACACTTGTGTAAATATTTTGCAGTCTAACATGAAACAGTATTGCTAACATTGTTTTCATAACAGTTTCGACACAATATCACTACGAAAAGCAGAGGTAGGTATGGAGTTTGTAAAACGTTAAGGGCAAGAAACAAAGGAAACTCATTGATTTCTATAGGAGCAAATGAAAGATACATACAGATAAATAAAATTGATTTGAAATAAGAAAGCAAACTAGCATTCATGCATCTTGCTTCTTTCACTAGCTCTCATAAACCATCACTTATTACATATAAAGTTTGCCATCCGGGGAAAAAATGCTGGTTTGCTGATGTCCAGGAAATGAGAGGCATCCCAATTAATCAAGGTATCTACGATGTTAACAGGAAAACGTTTTGTTTTCTCATGAACCACCAGCAGTGCAATATCATTTCTGGTGATGAACAGAATGTGGAATTTCGTATGATTTATCTACGGATGGACTAGAATTATGAAGTTTGACATAACAGGCCACCACAGGAACTCTGATGTGGCCACCTGAATGCTTCAAAGAAAAATAGCTAGCATGGTGTCATCAATCAGAAGGGCCAATCATTTTCTCTGGGACAACAAGTTCATGAAATTCATGTTCCTTCAATACTCCAAGGTCCAATGCAGCTCTCTGAAAAATTAGAAGGGAAAGAAAGATTAATGTAGACCATGGAAAAGTATAAAGCTTGCATAATCGACAAAATTACAATTTCCATGATAACATGATAACACGAAAGGGTGGCTCAAGATCAAACAGCTCTGGCGACCCAGACAAGATATGAATTTATGCTAGGCACATGTCACAATATGTTACTGATGTAGAAGAACAATGAGCAGGACGAAAGCAAATAGGAATAAAACAACAATCACCTTCAATGTGGTTCCTTCTTTGTGGGCTTTCTTAGCAACAGCTGCAGCATTATCATATCCAATTTTCTGCATTCGTTCAAAAATTAAGCATGACTTACATATTCACACAACTAAAAACAGATGTAATTAAAGTAAAATTCTATTTCACTTACCGGGTTCAAAGCCGTCACCAACATCAGGGACTTGAAAAACAAAAGAGATATTAGTAATAATAGATCATGCACAAAAAGGCGAGCAAGTGTCTAGCTAGTTGTATAACGGATAGTTACCTCATGCAATAGTTGTGAAATTCTCTCACGGTTTGCTTGGATTCCACTGACACAGTTTTTCTCAAAGGAAACAGATGCATCCCCTAACAACCTCAATGACTGTATAATAAATGAATGGCGAAGGGTTAAGTTTTACCATGCTTGCAGTAATAAAAAAGGAGATTAGAAGTTACCAATTCGAAGCACACAAATATACTCAAATCTACAAGTGAATCTATGGCGTCGCTCAAGAAAAAGAAATAGAAATCCAACAATGGTTAAGAAGAAGTCATACTCGAAGTAATGCAGCTGCAATCATTGGCTTAAAAACATTTAGTTCAAAATGCCCATTCGAACCACCAACTGTAACACCAACGTGATTACCCATGACCTGCAGTGCCGCAAATCCAAACAGTAATTATTTGTAATGTTCAATTTCAGATAAAGAAAGAAGTCGATTGCATGTGCTACAGTGAAAAATGCATACTCCTTCCTTTTTTTATTTATTTATGTTAGGAAAACAAAGTTAATGTAAATTTGCACTAACTAGGTTGTCTTAACGTCAAGAAATTAAAAATAGAGGGAGTATATAAAGAAAAAATGCAGTTCAGTAGCTGCTCCAGTCAGGTACAAATCGTGATTTCCTCAGTCATATGAGCATATTCCATTGTGTCACATGAGCATATTCCATTCATACGAAATGATAGCTTGTGACTTTGTGTTAAGTGCTAACCATAATTATCTGTCAATAGTCCTTACTCAAATAGTTACTTAATGGAATATGAAGATATAGGGTGCAGATCGACAGAACTATTGAACACCAAAATAAATGCATATACAGTACTGGCAAGAAATGTGATAGGCAGATATTAGAACCATTTAATAATAATCATACCCTAGAGGAATGACTTTTTCAGACGATGAGATATAAGTAGTTTCTTTTCCAGATATAAGCAATAGTTGTCAATCAAATTCATAAATCAAACAAGCAAGTCTTAAGTCGATCGGATTATCAAAATTTGAAAAAAGGGTATGTTTTGTACCTGAGCACAAACCATGGTCAGAGCCTCGCACTGGGTAGGGTTGACTTTTCCCTGAAAGATTAAAAAAAGATTAAATGGTTTCAATGATTGTATTTTCATCATAACTGCACTGAAACTACCACATTCATAACAGAAACAGTCTGCTTACAGGCATAATGCTGCTTCCAGGCTCATTTTCTGGAAGGATAAGTTCACCAAGTCCACATCGGGGGCCACTGTAATTATGTTGGAAAAATTAAGTGCAGATCCCAGAATACTAGAAAAATCATTTTCACAAAAAACATAGTATTGGAATAACAACCTCCCGAGCAAGCGTATGTCATTTGCTATTTTCATTAGAGAAGCAGAAATCGTGTTTACAGCACCACTGCTCTCAACAAAAGCATCATGCGCTGCCTATTTAAAAAAAAAAAAGGAAAGAGAACTGATGAGAGCATAGAAAAGATGAAATAACAGAAGTTAGACCAATCTCACCAAAGGTAACAACAGCAAGAAAAAAGAAAGGCGAGAGAACGCAATTGAAATAAATCCATATTATGCCTTCACTAATGAAGCGTGAATCCTACAAACCATAACAAATGTGTTGCACATGATTACTAACCAAGGCTTCAAACTTGTTCTCAGCTGTCACAAAAGGTAGATCTGTTTCCTCAGCCACTGCAGCAGCAATTTTGACATCAAATCTGGAAAGATAGATACAAACATACAAAATGAGAAATAGCATGAACAAAGATCTTGATTAATGCAAGGAACTTACTGTTAGTTGTCATAACACATTGTAATGATTAACCACAAACAAGGAAATCATTTCAAAATTCAGAACACCCAAGTCTTTATGCCTCATCACTTTTAAGCCAGAAGTAAGTAACATAAATTGTTTATCAATGAAATGAAGTGTCACTTGAAACCAGATAGTAGCATACCAGTTTAAATTTTAAAAAAATAATTTGGATTTGGACAGTAATGCTTTTGTTGACAGGATTACATTTCTTTCGTCATAAATAATAGGAAACTGTAAAAAAGAAAATATAGAAAAATGGTTCATGATAAAAATGTAAGCGTCTCCAAAATAAATTTGAAAATTACCCTTTCTTAGTGTTCAAGCCAGTTCCAACTGCAGTTCCACCTTGAGCAAGCTGTCCATGAAGGAAAATGGTCAGTAAATGTTCATTTATTCATTCATTTGAGAATAAAATGAACTATATTACCTGGTACATCCGAGGTAATGTACAACTAATTCTGTCAATTCCATATCTGACCTGAGAGTCAAAACAATCCATGAGTCTCTGTGAATCTAACGTGCATGGTGAAAGATAATAGAACCTGAATGCTGGAACGAACCCTACCTGTGTAGCATAACCACTGAACTCTTGGCCAAGAGTCAACGGGGTGGCATCTTGGGTATGCGTACGTCCAATTTTAATTATATCTTGAAACTCAACCGACTGTAAAGCCAGGTCCGAAAAACATGTTAGAACAGTATATTTACCATGTAGCATATGAACAAATAAACTGTGTATCATCTGGTGACTCTTCTTGCGAACCAAAAATTAATGTTCCAGGAAAACCAACATTTGAGTCAGCTGAATGTCAAAATACATACATGCTATGTGGGGTTTATTTTACCAGTTTGACCAAGCGTGGTGTTTAATCTTATCAGTCAATTTGCAGAGTAATACTTATGCATCCATTTTTGTAGGATAATAATGTAGTGTAAGTACTGATGCCATAAGGTAACAGCTAAGTTAATTTGATGAATTTCAACTGACAATAGAAGTTCAATCCATCCACAAATTTACTTTATCAATCAATTTCATATAACAACCTATGCATACGCGAATTAAGATAACCTAAAAGGTAAACTAATCAAAGATGAAAAAGAACCCAGAAGGATAGAAATTGATGGCAGGGCAAAACAAAATCTGAAAACAAAACAATAAAAAAGACCCAGGGAGGAATTTCGCCAAGTTTTCCTCTAAAGCGCTCTAGTGGGCTGCTACAGCAGTTATACAGAATCAGCAGCAATTATGTAGCACTAGACTTTCTTCTAAGCTTCTAATGTTTAGCCCAAACCCTTGTTCCAATCAACTGATAGTCTGGTACAAATGCGCAGTATAATGGTTCAGATAAGATTAGCGGGAACTTGAAAGAAAATGTGAGTAGGAAGCAGGTTACTACATATTGGAACTAAGTCAACAGGTCAAAAGATATCATAATAATTAATAACCATGACACGAAAGTTCCCATGGAAGCTTGGTTCCAATGCACAGTGTAATGGTTCAGATAAGTTTAGTGGGAACTTGAAGGAAACTGTGATTTAGGAAGCTGGTTACTACATACTGGAACTAAGTCAACAGGTCAAAAGAGATCACAATAAGCATGACACAAAAATCTCGTGGGAGCAAATAGAAAATAATACCTTTGAGTGAAGCGATTTATGCAACTGCTGCAAACTTGGGATAAACCTTGAATTGATCTCTGTAGCCGCTGCTATGTGCATAACCTGGAAATGTCAATTAAATGGATAATGGCATCTGCAGAGGCAAGCGTGTAAAAAATGATTGAACAAGTAGTAACAACTTACAGTGGGAAATGTGTCGTTTGAGGATTGTGACCTATTCACATGGTCATTAGGGTGTACAAACTTCTCACCGCGCTTATGCCCAAGAATCTCAGCTGCCCTATTTGCAATTACCTAAATTGGAAAACAGCTGGTAAAATACAGGGGGGAAAAACAATTAACAGTTTGGACAGTAGAAGAATCATTAACTAAGTCACATTTTGGCTGAGACTATCGCTCCAAGCAAAAGCTATAGTAATTTAATATTGACATGTTGAATGCAAGATTTAGCATGAACGTATTGCATGCGTGGACATGAACCTCGTTGGCATTCATGTTGCTTTGTGTGCCACTTCCAGTTTGCCAGATAACAAGAGGGAAGTGATCATCCAACTTTCCCTCTGCGACCTCCTCAGCTGCCTGCATTATTGCCTTCCCTATTGTTGGGTCAAGGCCATACTCCATATTCACCTTCAAAATTCAAACGTAACGTTATCCATACATACATAAAAGCATCATACCACGAACCCAAGTTTTTTGAAATGTTGGAAGTATGTAGGAATGTTCAAACTGCGCATATGGTTACTAATTGTCATCAACAGTGCAATCTCAAACCGGCTAAAACAAAGCGAGTATTCAATTAACTGATACACAAAATTAGCATCAAGCTTGAAAGCTGACAATATAAAAGCATTATTTTTGTGCTATCTAATCTCTAAAAACAAAAGTAGTTGTCGTAAAGGTAACCGACATTAGTATCTGAGAATATATATATATGCTGAAAACAGGATAAATACAAAATGGTGATCATCTACTCTAAAATAAAATCATAGCCATCCAATTGTTTATACATGAGAAAAACAAGTTTAAGCTCATCGCACGCACATTGGTTGCTTTGCAAGCTCGCAGTGCCCTACAAGCACAAGCAACCAACTGCATCAGCAGAAATTAAAAAACAGTCTGGCTTTATACCTTAGCGGCGCACTTTTTGAGAACGCCAAAGGCGCGGATTATGGGCACGGGCATCCGTTCGCGTTCCCCACCAATGTCGAAGTTCTGCAGCGACCTCTGCGTCTGCGCGCCCCAGAGCCTGCCCAAAACAGAACATGACAGCCGCCATCGTCAGATCAATCTCAGGGGCCGCGACACGAGCAGATCAGAACCACGCGACGCATCACGCGGGACGGAAGGAAAGCTTCCTAGGGATTTGGAAAGGAGGGAGGATCCGCGCACTTGTCGTTGGGGACGCGGATGGGCCCGAAGGTGTCGCGCTCCTCGCGGAAGCCGGTGGAGATCGGGCGGGTCAGCGCGGGGTGGCGGAGGAGCAGCGCGGCAGCGGCCGCGGACGAGGCCAGCGACGGCGAGCCGGGCGCGCCCGCGAGGCGGCGCAGAGCCATCGCCATCTCGGATGCTTCTCCGAATAGGACTGCAGCGCGGCGGCGCGTGGGGGAAGCGGCGGCTGGCGAATGGGAGGAGAGAGACAGAGAGGTGGGGGCGGCCGCGGGTGTTGAACGGGGGAGAGGGAGCGGAAAGAGAAAAAAAGGTAGGAGGTTATCGGCTGATCTCACGCGTGCGTTCTGCATCGGGTGGCGCGGTGTGGTTGATGGATTGCCTTGTTGGAAAAGTTGATCTGATTGGCTTTGTGCGCTGATTGTTCTTTCTGCGTTTTCTTTTCGAAAAAAAGTTCTTTGATCTGTGCTGGCAGTTTGTGATCCGCGAAAAGAAAGTTTGTTACGAACTTAGGAGTGCAAATTTAGAAGAAAAAAAGTTGTACACCAAATGCCGTGAAAACATTTCGTATTTTGTGATGGGTTTAGGATTAGCCATATGAATGTGTTGGTGAAAATGCTTATCTAGGCTTGATCATAGGCTTATGAGTGTTGTGAAAATACTTGTCTAGACTTGCGATCAGTGATCGTAGGCTTATGATCTAGGCCGATGAGGATTGCATATGTAAGGCGAATTCACTTATTAGGCATGAGTATAGATATTATGCTTCTCGTATGCTTAAGGACGGTTCATATGTAATGTTCATTATGTCGCGCCTAGACTATCAATTTAGCGACGGTGCACTATCCTCTTGCTGCAAGCATCTTCGTCAATGGTTCACCATAACATTGATGATTAGCAATTGTTTCGATTCAAGCTTCTATAGAGCTACCTCTGCCATCCTACATGAAGTTTCACAACAACTTCCTTTAATGAGACGTAATGTTATAGGTGAATCAAAGATTTTTAGTATAGTGTGAACTGTGAAGCTAGACCAAAGCACCTCTGTCATATCTCTAGATTTCTTTTTGCCTAAATTACTTTGATTTGGCTCAGCTTCCTTATGGCAAACCAGTTGTTGGTGGTGCCAATGATCGATTGTTTTGTCTGAATTCGTTGCCCTCACACAACCACAATATCATACCATATATTAATTGATGGTGTCTCACACAGTGGCGGACCTTGAACATCTTCACAAAGCCGGGGGGGGGAGGGGGGGGGTGCCATTCAGCTAACAAAAATTGCAAGAGGGGCCGAAGTTGCTTCTTTTCTATCATTTACATAGCAAAATAAAAGACTTTAATGCAATTTTGCAAAAGCTAGGGGGGGGGGGGGGGGGGGGGGCATGGCCACCTTTCGCCCTAATGAAGCTCTTTTGGTGTCACCTAATATAAACGGACTGAGAAATGGAGTTCGGCAAGTTTACACCACATATAGATGGAGCTCATCAACTACTCAACAGTCCAACAGACAAACTCGATACGGTTTTCGAAATGGAATTCAAAACTTCTTAACATTCTCTTCACATTACAGGCCAAACACATAACGCAACATATCATCTCTTATGCAAGTTCAAGATTGTGTAAACTCCACAAAACTACAAATTTAATGACAACACTAATAATTGCATATTTTAGTCACGCCTTCAAAATTTTACATATATTAGAGATGTTGTTCCTAGACATGACGGTCGGGACCTGCCATAAGTCTCATGAAGAACATCTCTAAAATTTGTATCTTTGTGATAAATTGAGCTTAAAATTTATAGTTTAGGTCCTATTTGCAATGGAGGATTTCTTCCCCGTTTCTGCAGGAATATTCCTGAGTTCCAAACGGGGCCTTAGTGATGTTGCGGCTTAAACCTTTTATATTTTGTAGTTTGTCAAAATTATTCTACTAGTTCTTTAAATTTTTTTTTGCTAGGACTGGTTTTAAAATTTACTCTTCAAGATGAATAGATTGCATGAAGTCAATCTCGTTTGCTTAGTACATGATTCTTCACAATTTCCATTTTTCTTTGGTGTCATACGCTGCAGGCCTTTTTATTCATCGTAGACATAAATTGCAATCCAGATACTTCAGATAAGCTCAAGTACAGCTGCTAATCGTGCGCCAGGATCCCCTGTATACACCACCCCGTTCCTTCCAAACATTTGTAGTCAGAGCTCATAGCTTGCACAGAGTTCAGATCTTCGACAGTGCAATGTCCATCACTTCAACAAAGAAATCTGCATTGATCGTACAAATTGCAGGAAGTTCGGTTAATTCGCATCAAAACAACGTTAAACTAGTATGGTTTGCTAGAAACTGGGTAGATTAACGTACCAGCGTCCTCCTTGGTGAAACATAGAGGGGGAGTGATCCTGAAGACGTTGCCGTAGAACCCGCCTTTCCCCACCAAGACGCCCATGTCTGCACATCCACATTTGGTCATCGCAGGAAGGAACAGCAAATCGCGCCTCGTTACTATGCAGACATACTCGAATCCCATTTTATTTTGGGGAGAAAAGAACACTCAGGTACTACCTTTCATGTGCTCCATGGCGTGGCAGATCTCATCTTTCGCCGGCGTCTTGAGCTGCCGGTCGGTCACGAGCTCGACGCCGAGCATGAACCCCGTTCCCCTGACGTTGCCGATGACTGCAAGGCCACGCACAAACAAACGTGTCAGCCGAGACTATGGTGAGAATTCTCCTCAGAATGAACCAGGTCGACCTGATTCGATCAGATTACTAGTATACTCCCTCCGTTTTTATTTATATGACGCAGTTGACTTTTTTCGTTATTTTGACCATTCGTCTTATCTATAAATATTTATGCAAATAACTAAATATATAGGTTAATGTTAAAGTGCTTTTGATGATAGATCTAATGATATCGATTCCACGTTGAGTAACTAATTACATAATTATATGTTGTTGGTTAAAGTTTAACGGAAAAGTCAACTGCGTTATATAAATAAAAACGAAGGGAGTACAGTATATAAGCACGCACTTTCGTGCTTCTCCTGGAGGCCGCGCAGGCGGTCCTTGAGGTAGGAGCCGACGATGAAGGCGTTCTCCTGGAGCCTCTCCTTCTCGAGCACCTTGAGCACGGCGAGGCCGCCCGCGGTGCAGAACGGGTTGCCACCGAACGTGTTGAAGTAGCAGCGCCGGGTCAGCACCTGCGCGATCTCCGGCGTCGTCACCACAGCGCCAAGCGGGATGCCGTTGCCGATGCCCTGCAGTGCACAAAGGCGGTGTTCGATCAGGTTCACGCATGCGCGCGCGCGCCGTTGACAGTGGTTGGCACGGAACTGAGGCAAGAACAGTGAGGGCACGCACGCACCTTCGCCATGGTCACTATGTCGGGGACCACGCCGTGGGTCTCGAACCCCCAGAAGTGGCTGCCGACGCGGGCGAACCCGGCCTGCACCTCGTCGGCGATGCAGAGCCCGCCGGCCTGACGGACCTTCTCGTACGCGAGCGGCAGGTACCCCGGCGACAGCTCCACGATTCCACCGACTCCCTGCACTCACACGCCAAGAACTTTATTATACTTCCATAGCTTTCTGACGTCGATCGTGTGCGTCCACTAGCAAAAGTACTTTGGTTTTGCCACGAGTGGAGGAAGCAGTAGCACAACCGTTGCGTCAGCTATCGTACCTGTATGGCCTCGGATATGAAGCCGGCGACATGGCCGGTGGTGCCGAACTCGATGATCTCCTGCACGTCTCGCGCGTACTTTTCGGCGTCGGCGCCGAAGGCGCCCCTGTAGGGGTCCGGGTTCACGGCGTGGTGCACCCCGCTCTTAATTCAGCAACCGGTCGAGACCAGACGATCGATCAGAGACAAACAGAGGATTCGAGTAAATTTTCCTTTAACCCAAGCGCGCGTGGCGTTTTGAGAGAGTGTGTACTACCTGAACAACGTTGAACTTCCAGTTCTTCTGCGCGGTGGCGCCCATGGTCCCTGCCGCGTTGCCGTGGTACGAGTTGCGGAGCGATATGATGTCGTGGCTCCCCGTGTAGAGCCGCGCCATCAGGATGGCCAGCTCGTTCGCCTCCGTGCCGGAGTTGGTGAAGAACACGACCTGACAAGAAGGAAAAACGCGCGCCGGTCAGGAAACGAGCGGCATCGATCGCTGGGTTACGGCTGTAGCAGAACCGGCACAAGACTGGTAAGACCTTGAGATCGCCGGGCATCTTGGCGGCCAGCGCCTCGGCGAAGTCGGCGATGGCGTGGTTGAGGTAGAGCACGGTGGAGTGCTGCAGGCGCCGGGCCTGCGCGGTGATCGCGTCCACGATCTCCGGGTGGCTGTGGCCGCAGCACACGGTGGCGATGCCGGCGAACGCGTCCAGGTAGCGCCGCCCCTGCTCGTCGTACAGGTACTGCCTCTTCCCCTCCACGATGTTCAGCTGCAAACATCACATCACCGAACGACGCATAAGCGATTCATCAGTACAACATTTTTACAGGCGCATGGAGAGCGTGCGTGAGTGCGTTCGATCGTACGGGCTTGGAGTAGAAGTGGAACAGCGACGGGCTGAGGAACTCGGCGCGCTTGCGGGCGATCTCTGCGGCGCTCGGGCCGTCGTAGGGCAGGGGCACGTGGTCGAACGCCGGCATTCTCGGCGCGGCGGCGGCGGCCGTCGGCGCCTCGGCCGCCGCGGCGAGCCTGGAGAACCTCCTGACCACATTCCTAGCCCCCTGCTGGATCATCGTCGACGCGCAGTACCTATCTATGAACAGAACTCAGGAAATAAAACTATTAATTGCCTCCTCCTCCTCCTCCTTCAACTCCTTCGAATTATACAACGACTAAATTTTGATCAGTTTTTTCTTCGGTTCCAGGAGAGGAGGGCAGAGGGGATTGTGGAAGTAATTCGGAGGAGGGACGGGGTTTATAAGGCGGCGGTGGAATGCACGCTGCGAAAAAGATACGGAAAGCCAATATCTGTGCCCGTCCAATGGAACAGCGTATGCGGCAACAGCTGATGAGGATTTGCACTCATCAGAAATGAATATCATGTGTGAAAATTGCTTGAAAAAATATCAAGTGTGAAATTGGCATGATTTGTAGGGGAAAATTTTGCCTTCAATCAGAACCAGAATTAGGTGACCCACAACGCTGTCCCATGAATAATCTGGACTCTTTCCTTTATGGGTTAACAGCGCGGTTAGAACTGCGTTTTAGCAGAAAGAAGGAAAATGGTCTAATTTTAGGAAAAAAATTCTATGCGGGAGGTTCGCAAACCCGACCTGATGCGGCCCCGCCTGGATCGCTGACGCGTGGACATCATGGAGGGATCCAACGAAGGAGCACGACATGCCCTGCACCAAGAATCGCGCGGCTCTCGCACATCCTCGGCTCAGCCGCCTCTCCCAGACGACGCCCCCGCCCTCGGCTCGGTATTCGGCTCTCGTCGAGACCCTCCATCCGCCACCGTCGCCTCCGGCAGGGCCAAAGAACGACAACGGCGTCCCCTTCAGGAGGCGAGCACCGGACCAAGCTGCTCGCACGCTCCGACGCTTTTGGAATGCGTTCTCCAGTTTTGTGATCCTGGGCAATCTGGAGCGTACTCCCATTCATGTTCTACTCCCTGCTGCAGATGCAGCACTCCTGCAGTTCCGATTATGTTTTTTACCTTCTCCTTCTCAAACTCTTTTCCTCTAAATTCCAAGACCTCACTAAATATTTGACAAAGGCTATTCAATTTCAGAAAGCTTGAGAGTGATGATTGGTATATATTTCAAACAGGCTTCAGGGATCGATCAAGCAAGCATGAATCAAACTGTAGGATAGTTGAATGAAGTGAGAGTCTTGATGATCGGGCGGTGAGCCACATCCTCCACGAGATGCTGCACCAGATCGCCGCCCTGCCGACCTCGGCCTCGGCCTCCATGGGGAGGTGGAAGCGGCGGCGGCGGCTGACACCGAGACTTGTGAGCCTCGCTTTGGTTGCCTTTAGCCGAACGGACGCGAGCTGCGAGAGGGACGAGCCATGGCCCGTGTGGGCGTTGCCGGGAGCCGGTCGCAGCGAGGGTTACGCGCGGAGGGTTGGATGGCCGCTACGTCCACGCGGCACCAATCTGGAGCAGGTTCGCACAGCAGGGTCTTTACGAACCGTCCGCATAGAATTTTTTTCCCTAATTTTAACGAGGGAGCCTAAAATGGTATCCTCCAGGTTCATTGCACCTAGACAGGTTACTGTACACAAGCAGCAACATGAGCAAGCAAACTATTTTGGCGTGACACGAGTACCATGGCTTTTATTCCGGTCTCATTTTGTTTGGGCCTTGTAGGTCACTTTGGTGCGTAGATCGATAATGAATCTTAAAAAAAAAAAAACTAATTCAGTGTGACTGGTCATTTTGACATAACTTTGATTTGGGTCAAATTTCAGAAGACCGCCATTTCGATAATCAAAAAGTTTATAGTGGTGTACTTTGATTAAATCGTCTTAATCCTTTAGCCGTTCCACTCCTTGTTAAGTGGATTCACATAGAGCTACGATTTTAGTGTCAATGCATGTGCATCGAGCCGTTGCAGCTTGTTTCCGTAGATCCTAATCCCGCTCGATGTGCATAGCACATGCATTTAGACTAAAAGGGTGGCAATCCTCCATGTCCAGAACAATGACGCGAGCTTGCTAGCATTCTTGGGAAAGAGCTACTAGAATAGGGTTCAACTCCGATTCTCGAGTTTATTATTCAGGTGGAGGTTTCCTCTCCCGTAGACCATTTTTTTCTTCCACGGAATTATCCATGTTCCACTTTTCGTTCTCAGGCCAACCGAAGGGTAAACTCCCATTGCCTCCTTCCATGTGTCAACCACTTTCCTTAATACTGGCTTCCTTCCTCGCGCAAGAGCTTCCATCCAACAGACCTTCATCTACAAAATAGATGCATCTATGTTAATCTACGCACAAAGGCACACGATTCAAATTCTTCTTTTGATGTAAAAGCATACTCATCTCTATATATGTGTGTCTAACTATGTATATAGCACATTTTTTTCTCATGTTAGGTTGCGTCCCTCAAAGGTAAGTAGCTTAAAGGTAAGCGATGGTGTAGATCGACTGACACGGCAATGCTCCCCTTAAACAAATCGATGGATTGCAATCAGGCAAGAACGGTGTCTGATAGTGATAAGGGAACCACCAGCCGTGATGACCACAATCAAGCAAATACGGTTTGGTTGTGATGAGACGGAACACATTATTCAAACTAAAGGTCACAGCCCATATGTGCATACGCGACGATGCAGTGATGTGATTGAATTACTATGAGCAGAAATGTTCCTCCAGTATGTACATGTCACTGGATCGTTGAAAAAGCATCTCCTTCTTGGAAAAGCTGGGGGGAAAAAGACATTAATTATAAAAGAAATAGAAGCATTTGTTCCTGGGACTTGTTGCTTTTGAAAAACTAGGCATGTGGTATGATTTCTCTCTTAAAGCTAAAGTTTTACTCTGCATAAGCCTTACAGAGCAACTCTGCCTCTCATATGCAAACAAATGCAGCATATGCAACAAGTAGGTAGAGTAGCATTATTAGCTCAGGTGTCAGAAGAAGTGTGTGCGGGCTTCCTTGTTGGATCCAAATCGAGTCCTTATCTGATGACAGTGTAGTTGGTTTGCACTCTTTGTTTAAGTTTTCATTATAAGAGATAGAGATGTGTGACAATGGAAACAGCCCCTAATGCTTGCTCAGACATCACTAACTTGTCAGTTTGCATCACCTGCGATAAGCGGCACCAGACCAAGGACATGGTAACCGGGAAAACCAGTCCGGTCCGGCTTCCGTGGTTGAAACGGTAAATGAAACCCTGCATACAACGGCGCCGAATTGTCCCATATCTGTATGTAATCTTATGGACGGCAGAATAAGATACAACTCATACATGCAGACAAGCAAAACCTTAGACGAAAAACAGGGAGGGGGAAAAAACGAGGTTTATGCACATAGATATAACACAAGATACAATTCATACATGCCGTCCACTAAGTGGTCGATAAAACTGCTTTCGAGAACGTAAGTTGCAGATAAACTTAACTTTACAAACAACTTATTAGGTATTGCATGACTGTTACTCCTAAGTGTCCTACGCTCAAACGCTTTGACAACTTGACCTGGATATTCGGTCTCGTGCTATAAAACATGCACGTAGTATCAACTCAAGATAAGCAAAGTAAATCCAAGCTTGTCCTAACAAAAGGAGGAGGTAAATCCAAGATCATATGGATGCTGATGTTGTCAGTTGCAACCAAAATGCAGTACATTGAATGTGGAGCAATATGCATTACGCATCCACGCATCTCCATTAGCATGCTCATAATAGCTTCTGATGACCTAGACCTAGCGACCTAGCACCTAACAAAGCTCGCTAGGTGACATCAGTATCACCGGCGTCTAGATGAGAGCAAAATGATCAGCACTTGATTTGCAAAAGAAAAAAAAAGAATAAAAATGACCAGCACTTAGAGCCCCGTACGTGTTTACTACTCCCTCCGTTGTTTAATATATGACGCTGTTGACTTTCTTCGTTACGTTTGACTGTTCGTCTTATTCAAAATATTTATGCAAATAGCTAAGTGTATAAGTTAACCTTAAAGTACTTTTGATGATGAATCCAGTGACATTTATTTCACATTCGCTAAATATTTCAATCTATATTATTGGTCAAAGTTCAACGAAAAAGTCAACGGCGTCATATAATAAAAAATGGAGGGAGTACCTATTTGTCTTTCATTACCTTTTTCGAGCAATGCAGCACGGCCCGCACATATACACACCACGTGGGTGAGTCATTTCTAAACGTTCGAGTACTGAGCAAAATCTGATGTATACTACTCAGTTATTTTTTTTGAAGGAACAAATGTATACTCAGTTATTGGCTTGTGCCATCCATGGCACACCACGGCGTAGACATGCAAGACTGTAGGTCTAAAGCACGGCAGGATCAGAGTGCACCCATCGTTGGTGGCTGTCACCAATTATTTCCTCGTAGGCATGATAAGGACGCACTAAGATAGTAGTAGTTGGCACGCGATTACACTTTACCTTCTCTGGGAAAATTATATACACGCTTGCCGAGCTTGATGGCGCCACTTTTGGCGACTAGTACGTGCGTGGTGATGCGGAGATCATGCGTTTTTTTCACTCTGCACTGATTGGTGCTCTGCTTGGCAAATTTATCGCGTTTGGAAGATCAGTACTGACAAGAGGGACGGGTACGTTCGGTCCCTATGGATGCATTCGTATTTGGTGCTGTTTGCTTTATTTGTGACGAGTTGGTGAAACGGATGTGATCCACTGATCCTAATGTTAGGCCAGGATGGAGATCACCCAACAAATGAAAACACCGCATAAGAGGTCCCTGATGAGGATTTCCATAAGCTGACGTGAAGCCGGTCATGGGCAACTGGAAGTGCGGGAACTGAAGCATTTCCAATCAAGTCCTTGCGGAGTTCCTTCCTCAGAGAGAAAAAGTTCTTGAGGCGTTCAATCTGCAGATCATCAGTTCATCATATGCAAGGGGGTTCGTTGCCTTTACTGTGTAGATAGAAAAAACGTTATTCAGAAAACATTAGCATACGCGCATCTGGTGTAGTGGTATCATAGTACCCTCCCACGGTACTGACCGGGGTTCGATTCCCCGGATGCGCAATTTCATTTTTAGTGTTCATATTATCATTTCCTCTACCGCAGCAATGAACCTTTTTTTTTTTTGAAATGGAAAAAAAGCAATTCCATAACTCTCGAATACAATCTGGAAGCACATTCACAACCGGATTGTCTTCCTCAGACCACTCACACCCTAAAAGGCTGCAAAGAGCAAGCACAACCTTTTTAAAATCTCTTCGTTGGCACTTGAAAGAAAATCAAAGTTCAGATAAACCAGCGCTTGATCAAAATCACGTGACAGGTGGGCGCCTATTGCACCAGTAGAGCATTTGTTTCTAGGCCAATCCCCGAATCGATAGCAGCTTACACACATTGTAATAAACACGCTATCAGTTTATCCTCAAAACTGTCCACGACATGGTTCAGTTTAGTTTAGTAAAATTACGTACGCACTCGACTGTCTCATACGACTGCCGTGTGCGACCAACGGTCGCACGCGTTTATGCATTCAACCATGATTAACTAACACTTACGCCGTGATTTTCTGGCCGTCATGATGCATGCACCGAAGCAGTCGTAAACAAGGGTCGTGTGTATAGCATTGTTAGTCAGTTTACCCCTTCGAGCATGCAGAACATTTCCATGTTACTCCAGCCGGGGCTATGCACACCCCTCCCCCCCTGCCGTAAAAAATTGTAGGAAGATACAAGTCATAGACTGTTGCAAGACGCCTACATATGCACAATCGCGTTACTTGATTAGTTTGTTTGCTGCTTAATTTTGCTTCAAAAATCCACTGTTTTACATAGCACTTTGTGTACCTGTGATTAGTATTTGTATGACCTTGCTTAATTGATCTCTGCTGCCTTTCATGTCTGGCTCCGCCACTGTCTCCATGCGAATCTCGTATAATATAACCCATCCACGGATCCACCTAAGTCCAATGCATGAAGTGAAAGGTTCATCATAGTTTATTTTCAATACCTCACATCAGGTTTCACGCATGTACATGACATTATTTCTGCTCTTTTGCTTTCTTTCCTTCTCAAGTGGTTTCATGATTTCGGTAGTGTAGACGTGGATGCTATGTGCCAGATTATGCTACAGATCCTCCAGCTCTATCACCTCCCTGACACACAATGCATATGTGAACATATTGTCACGCCCTGCATACACTATTATTGTCAATATGATTCTCCCAGAACACATGAGTTCCTTGTCCCTAGTTTTTGTTGGAGGTGCATTTCCTGCACTTTTATTCCCTTGCAAAAGGAAGTTAGTTCGATACATGCATGCAACAGTTACATGGAGCAATGAGGATGAAAAGTAACATATTTACTGTTAATAGGCAGACAAAAAGTTTATAAACAAGTCTCGTAGAGACTTAATCACAAAAAAGCCACACATTATAACACTAAGTGGGGAGGGGGCACATGCCCCGTACAAGTTTTCATGCCACAAGATCCCCACCTACTCCTTCCATCCCATAAAGCTTGAAATTTTATACTAAAAAATATATCCCAACAATACATGCCGTGCTGCCCTTCAGGTCCATTATCCATCTTATCGCCGCAGCCTAGTAGATTATAGTGACGCTTTTTGAAAATGTCATAATGGCTAGTGACGCCTGAAAAAGTCATTAATCAGCATATTTCTTCCAGTGCTTCTTCACCTCTTGTCTCAGGCGAATCTCTTCCTTCGTCCCAAGAAGTCTGTCCCGATCTGCATGGGCGGTGTAAAACCCATAGGCCTTCTCCCATGGTGGTGGCCAGCATGTGTGGCACCACATCTTTAGCACCGTATGGATAGTCTAGAGTGAGAGCAACCAACTAAAATAGCTAGTGACACAAAGCGTTGTAACTTCAGATTAATCCTTTTACGTGAAGCACGGACAAAAACGTAAGCGAGTTACTACGTAGATGTGATTCGCGCAGCGTGTGCGAGGGCATGAGCCATATTTGGCCCTAGCACATTACAGGCGGTGAGGTGGGCGGCAGCTGGGCAGAGCGGTGCGATCACGAGCGGCGCGCGGTCATGTTGGAGTTGGGCGACGGCTGGGAGCAGCCGCGCCACGGCAAGTTGCGCGCAGTCGCGATGGATCTTGATGGCGCCCGGGTGCGCAAGCGAGGTGGAGATGGGCTGCAGCGAGCTAGGTGGCGGTCGGAGGTGTTGCAAATCACGCGACAGGGATGGAGCTCATACCTGCCCTATGGAGCTATGCTTGGACCAGGAGACCTTGAGGGGACGGGTTGCTACTCGGTTGCATGGTAGAGAGGAACCATCTTTGTGACTAATGAGGGCAGCAGGGGCATTTTGCCTACTCTCCATTTCTACGATTTTGGCTAGAACGTCAAGCTTTATGGAACGAAGTGAGAAGCTATATGTGAATCAAGGTCATAATCAAAGAGCAAATTCCTTATTTGCCATCGAAACTTTAACTCCTCTTATTTGCTATTAAAATTGTGCACTTCCCTTATTTGCCATCAGATCAAAATTCACTTCCCGTGTCTGCCATCCAATCGCTTTGATGATTAGATTATCATGCTCCCATCGTTGCGTTACGTATGCTGCAATACCAAAATGAATTAGTCTCAGTATATACTATATGCAAAGAAAAATTCAAAAAAATTGAATGAAAATTAAAGTCAATATTTTATTTTTACACAAAATCACCTCAAATTTCATCCGATAAACTTGACTGGCATAAAGTATACATTGAGACAAACTTAACTTGGTACTGTAGCATAAAAATTTTTGTGACGCGAACAAAATTTTCTTTTAGCCAAAGTGACTGGAGTGGCAAATAGGAAAAGTGAATTTTGACTCGATGACAAATAAAGGAAGCGCACAATTTCGATGGCAAATAAGAAAAAAGTTAAAGTTTCGATGCTCCATATTCAATGTTTCTTTTAGAACTACTAGCAACAAAAAAGAGCCAATAGAATGGGGCGCGGACCAGCGAGGTTGACTAGTCGGCATTGAGCGCTTGCCATAGCGCCCTAATTTTTTTGAGTGATAAGCAATTCACATAACTACACTACGTCCGTGCAGTCAGAGAGAAAAGACTGCAGCCTGCAAGGGGCAAGCGTCATTAATTACACGACACTTTGGTGGCCACATGAGGAACAAATTAGTGACCTTATTTGCTAACTCGTCATCAACTGTAGTTAATTATATAATCCTTTTTTTAGTGTCAACTAGACACAAGTGAATGGCTAAATTAAGGATAAAAAAATAAAGTACTCTTATTTTTTTGTCGGCTACATAGTTCAACTTAGATATTCACAACACATGCACACTTATTCCTGTAAACATACACAAACCTCACCCTTATGAGCATTTTTCGAAGACAGAGCCGACAAATCATCAAGATTGACGAAGACACCCACTGGCACCTCGCTGTCGACTGGAACGTCACCTACGACTGAAAGTACGACACCATTAAATTCTAAAAAATCCGCTTTCACGGAAAGTCGAACCCAAAATCTGAGGTGCTACCGAGACTCTTGTAACCACTAGGCTACAGGTTCTTTCACGGATATAAGTACTCCATATGCATATATATGTATGACGACCTGTTGCTGGCAAAAAAAGGAAACAACGAATGTCCTGCGTCAGTTACAAAGGTATTGTCCAAATACCATGAGAGGAGTATTATGTTAGAGCGTCCTCAATGAAGGAGACAGTTAAGAGTCAGCTGCTAACTCTTGTAGGAGGTGAGACCTACGAAACAATGTCTCATTTATGCTAACAGTTAACTTTTGAACAAGAGCTAGCAGCACTTTTTCTCCTCTCATTTTCCTATAAAATACAATATTTGTTAACTATGTGCCATTTCTTAGGGTCTCCTCTCTTTGTATCGAAGGAAGGAGGAAAGAAAATCCACGGCAGAGGATCAAGAACAGAGCCCAGGAGATATGATGCTTTAGGGCAACTTTAAGTTGTGAGGAGGTGCCGGGCAAGGCCACGTCGATAGGAGCTTGGCTAGCAAAAACTGCTCTAGTGTGTAGAAACTGCGGCACCGTCTAAAATGAGCCAAGTTAAGAATAAACAATTCTATCTTTGGACTGGTGTTGCAGGGTTTGAGCAGACCGAAAACCAACGCGAGCTGAAGAAAATAGTTGTTTATTCTCAGCACCCGGTGCAAAATTGAGCTCCCGGTGCTCTGTTTTGCTAAGCTAGCACCTTTCACTAGTACAAAAAGAGCCTTTAGTGGCGGGCAAAATGAGCCTACAGTGGCGGGCAAACAGTTTAGTGAAAAACCTGAGTGTTGTTTATATACTCGCGAGTGGCACCGAGAAAGAAAAATGGCCGGTGGCCGCGGAGTGGCGGGCGGTTGACATCAGCAGTCCGCCACCGGTGGCAAAAACATAGAAGACGGATGTCTGATGTCAGCATGTGCGCCACTGTTGTTGCGTCTTCCGTGACAGACGACGGTGATGTCATTTCGTTCGCCACTGATATGCGCTACGAGACCTGTAGCTGCGATGATGTCATCCTGTCCGCCACTGCTAAGCGCTACAGTAACCGCCGTCGGGCTAGCAGTGACGGATCGTTGTGTGACCGCCACTACTGTAAAATTTGAAGTGTCATATTAGGCTCTTTTTGTACTAGTGTTTGCTCCAACGTATTGCACCGCCTTGAGCCTTTTCTCTCTCCTCTCGGCACCTCTTTTTTTTTTATACAAAGCGTACTCGATTGTATTATCATGATAAAAGATGGTACAAAGCAAAGGGAGTAGCTCCCTTTTGATTACAGAACACCCCTATGTAGGTGTGGGTACTTATCGATAACAGAGAAAGAACAACTAGACAAGCAACCAACGGGCTGACTGTCGAAGAACTGCCTGAGGGGCCTCGCTGCATTAGCGTAGGTTGATCGAAGGCTTTGCTGCCTGCTTTACGAAGTATCGTCAGTGAAGCTAAATGTGTATGTCGTTCACCGGGACGCAGATGAAAGGCAGAACCAGCGCCTCTGGAAGGCAGAACAATCAGAGCCAGACTTTCTAGATCCGAGTCACAATGGCCGGACCACCCGTGACGGTCGACAGTCTTGAGACTGCGAGCACGGAATGTTGCCGTTGCCGTGGACGTCGAAGGACCATGTACCGTAGGAGGATGCCTGTCCTGTGGTTCCTGATACCCTGTGGAGCACATAATACAATCAAAAGCACCACACTCACACGAAACACGTAGCATGCCACGTGCCTCAGAGAGGCTGCACATGGCTGCCACGTTGTGGCTGTCGCTGAACGCTGGTCGTGGCCGGAGACGACGCCGTCGAAGGAGCGAGGAGCCTGCTGTGTTGCTTGTCGCCGTCTTGGATGTTGAGGAGGTTGCAATACTGGCGGCGAATAGAGGATCTGCTGCTCCAGCTCCATGGATGGCTGGCGTCAGCCAACCGGGTGTACGGCGGAGCGACCGGGGTGGCGTCGGCTTGGTGAGGGGGGGCGACGCAGAGGTGAACAAGTTCGGCACTGGCCTGGACTAGTCCGGCGGAGATGGGGTGCCTCTGCACCTGATGGAGGCGAGTGAGCCGTCGAAGTGGTGATGGCGAGTCCGTCCCAGGTGGCATCATGTTGCACACCCGTTGTACCCATCTCCCGGACACGACGCCGGCTTGACCCGAGGGTGTTGACGACGTCCGGCTGCTGCAAGGCGGAGCCAGGGGTGGCAGATCTGCCGGACCCAGGGAGCCCATCCGCCACAGCGTTGTGACCGCTCGCGTCCCTGGCCCCGGTGTAGCCCTCTCGAGGAGAGGAACTTGAGGGAACGGAAGCAGAGCGGTGGAGGAGAGCGGGTCGGCCTCCAAGGCAGGATCTGGACAGAGGAGACGGGGATGGAGGAGGACTAGGGTAGGGGTCGATTTATTGAGGCTCACCTTCGTCTCCGGGAGACCATGGTGGAAACCGGCGGCGACAAGCAGCAGCTCGACGACGATGGCTATGGCGGCCCGGAGGAGAGGGGAGTAGAGGCGGCACATGGCCCAAATACAGCACGAAGGAAACTGCTACACTAAATCTAAGCCTAGATCTACAAGGAGGGGGGGCTTCCCTCTCCTCTCCGCCGCCGGCGAGCTCGCCGGAGGAGGGGAAGGAGGGGGGCCCGGCGGCGGCGGCGACGGAACCCTGGGAGCGAGAGTCGGGTGGGAGAGACGAGTCGGGTGGGAGAGACGAAGCGCCTTGCGCAACAAACTTTGAGTTCGTCAGGCGCTCTCCCCGCACCTCCTTGGAACAGACGCTGGAGCTGCCCTTATTGGGCCTAGCTAGGTGTAGCTTCCCCATGTGGGCTTATTGCCAAGCTACTTGACATTGTAGCCCGTCTTTCTTTATTTCCTGAGGAGACCACAGTGCAGCAGTGGTACTAGATTCCTTTAAACAAAAAAAAAGGTAGTACTACTCTCGAAATATTATCTATCATCTCGCCTCAACAAATATAGATAGATGAGCCTCAAACATTAGTCAACTAGCCTTATTTTCATTAATCTACAAGAACTGAAGAAGAACCTTTGCCTTGTAGTTGTACATGCATACTTGCTAGCGACTCCATGCACTGCTAATGCGTCGTAGAAATTCGCTAGCTAGCTACTAGTATAAAGCCCAGCAGAGTAGCAGTGTCCAGTCATCAACCCTACCGGGTCTACCTAAACGCCAAGGCAAGGCCGCTTGCGCAGAGCTTTCCCTCCACGAGCAAGCTAGAACGAACGAACGCGACGGTGGATAATATATGCGCGCACCGCATGGCATTGGCAGGCTCCCTGCCAACCCCTGCCTTTGTCCCCGAGCGCATGCACATATCCCGTCACTGATCGACCTCATCATCATCTGCTCAGTCATTCCCTCCTCTCCTCCTCCCACAACAGCCATGCGTGCCCACGAGATATTTCCCCCGCCCGAACCCGTGCATGCATGCACGCACGAGCTAGGTAGCTCAGCTAGCTGAGACTGAGAGATCGAGTGCGTGATCCAGCTAGCGCTCCAACCATTCAGGCGTCCATGCATGCAGCACATGAGATCATGCATACACGAGAGCCAGAGAACAACAAGCTAGCTTAGGACACAGCTAGAGAGAGCAACACATGACTGGACACTTATACTTTTAATTTGACGCGCGCCCGCCCTTGCTCGGCAGCAGCGGCAGCGGCCCGGGAGGTTCTGCCAATGGCATGTGAGTGTACTTCCCGGAGAGGCTCGCAAGGCAAAACCTCTCGCTCGTCGGCTGCTCGATCGGTCGATCGCCGTCACGTGAGCTTTGGGAGCTAGTTTGGCGCCCCGGGAATCCTAGACTATATCGTACGACGCACAGGGGCACAGGGCTAGCTCGAGAGCGATTGAGCTACCAGCGTTCATGTGATCTGAAATTCTGATCTGATCGTATGGTACTGTGTTTTGCCTTGTGTGTGCGCATCGATCGGTACGTAGACGTCATACCGAACATGAAACATGGCTCGAAAAGACGACCGGGGCGTTTCTACTTTCGCCAGATACGCCGGCGAAGGGCGCGTATATACGTACAGATGATGCGCTGGCAGAGATACTGTTGCCGAGAGTTGTTTATCAGGTAGCTATAGCTTGCTAGGTACATACGTACGGCCTAGCTCGAATACATGCTCAGTTCAACATCAATTATTGAAGGACGACGATGGTGTACGCAGCAAGCTTATGCTTTCTGACGTCTAGAAGTAGGAGAGCGGATTACTACTGTACTTACAAGAGCACAGGCAGGCACCGTCTAGGTCATTTCCAGTATTTTAGCTGTGGACATCTAGGGCAAACATTTTGTTTAGAGCTGAAACAGAATTGCTATATTTGGACAAAACAGGCAATATAATTCATCTTTTCCTGCAAGTTGCATTTGTCATATTATCTGTCCGCATATTGTTAATAGTGCCTTGAATTATTGCACTGTGCGCTGCCGTTACTTTGAGGATAAGCATCAGAAATAATTTTGCCTCTGTGGAACCCACCAAACTATGCAATTAGCAGAACGCAAAAGAAACATGCTAATTTATTACTGATGAAACTTTAACTTTAGCATATACTGTATCTTCTTTTTGATTAACATATCAACTTTATGAAGAGTTTTCATAGCGTCGCATACGAAAAAATATGAAAAGACAACAAGACAAGTCCATTTCATGCAAGCCAGTGCAAGACAAAAGGTCAGGCTTGCGAGGATATGGGCCAAATGTGAGTACTTGCCAATCTGTGCACACACAACAAAAACCTCAACAACAGTCCGAGTTCACGAGATGCTTGTCAAAATTCCATGCAGCCAAACATCAGCTCAGAACCCTGCATCTCTGCCACAACCTGACCCTGCCCCAGCCCCCTCCGCATGTACAGGCATCGCCACTGTGCACACACTCTGCAATCATATTGGGTAGCATGAACCAATGGTGAGTTTCCTTTTGCTTGAGACGGTTATATATCGCCAATAGCTTTTCATGGTATAGCACCATGATGAAAAATGGCTACCAGCTGATGACTGATCCACGCACCCACTCACGCTCTAAATCCATGCACGTCCAATGCTACGGTTATCTGCCTTGAAAGCGTTTTGACGTCTTGATGGATGCTACGTACATGATGCGGTAAAAGTAGTTCATCTTCTGTTGCATTAGAGTATATATTGAGCTTGTGTTTTATCAGAGCCAAAGATGCTCAAGAAATATATTGGGAAATCCCAACATCACGAAAGGATACAACCTTGACATCTGTCATGGGCCACTGAACATTACTTTGTTGGTATTGAAACTTACAAACTCCCGAGTACGTGATATGGTTCATTAATCACAAGCGACATTACTTTATGCCTAATTAGCCAGTGACCCCAGCATGAATAATCCACTATCTAGCTGGACATAATTAGTAAGTCTAATTTCAATGGAGATTAGGACGTACTTAAACTGTGAGTCTAGCTAGGGCTTCATAGAGTGGGACTAACGTTAATTAAGCTTGTTGTATGCAGTACGACTCATCAGCATGCAACATATATTCCCTGCCCTAACAAGGGGGGTGCCCAATAAATAAAATAGGGGAATGTTGCTGTCAGCACAGACAGATAGAAAATAGAAGGTCATCTCAGCTCAGGGAGGGTGATGGATGTGAAAATTACTGTGCTGTGGAGGAGAGATCTAGGGAAGGGTTGATGAGCTATCACATTCCCTCTTCTCTCCAACAACTTTCCAGCCAATAGGAAGCCTTCTCATTGTCCCACAAATGTGACTAGGCCAGCGGTCAAATCAGGTATGGAATCTTCGTACACAAGCGGACTTAATTAATCAGTTGGGTAATTAAGCAAAATTTATGCATGGTGAAATACAGTGAAACACAAATCAGCAACATGGTCTGATTCCATCAGAAATAAGAACCTACTTGCGTTATATATGCACGGTTCGTAGCTAGATCAATCCACAAAGTATCGATTTTCTCCGGTTGAGCTTTTCCATTGTTGACCCATCAATATACAACTAGGAGACAGGTTGACAGCATGAGATGGGAGTCACCATGAAAAATATTTTTATATACTCAAAGTAACGGCAGCGCACGATGCAATAATTCAAGGCTACCACTAGCTGGAAGACGTTGTCAACACTTAAGTGGCTTACAATTTGCAGCTGATTAACTCGGACTGAGAGATGTAGCGCAGGCCACCTGAGACGTACGTGTGCGCTCTCCGCTACACGGCACATGCATTTGTTTAATTACTCGTGATCGAGCACCGGCGGCCGGCTACTGATCGCGTACTGATGATCAGTAGTAGTAGTAGTATTATGTACTTGCCGACGACCGATCGAGTGCGCGCGGGCACCCATGCAGGCTAGCTGGAGATCGAGCGCCGCGCATGTGAATGCATGGTCTGTACGTGACGCTCGATCGTCACGCTACCCGTGCCATCCTTCGTGGCGGTCCGCGCTCATCGATCGGTCACACGACTCACACCCACACGACATGCCAAATGGCGCCATGCCATGGCGGGACGTACGTCTCGACCGCGTGAGCGCGGCGCGTCCAGCTGCCCGTATGGCCAGGCACATGCAGCAAGCAACTAGCTCGGTCGATGGTGATAATCGAAAACCCCCGGCCGCGCGCGCGCATGCAAGATCGATTTATTTGTGCGGATCCTCGGCCGCGCGGCCGGCGAGGCTGCTGCTGGCTGGAGGTTCGCGAGCTACCATGCATGCACCGCCTGAACGCAGACGGCAGCGGACACGGGCGGGGGTGCGTATGCGCGGATGGAGACGGCCGATGGGCACGCATGCATGGCGTGAGGGGATCGATCAGTCACGAGACGAGACGGCGCGCACGTACGTGGTCGCGCTTCATACGCGCCTGCTGCCAGTACGTATGCGTGCAAGCAGGCGGGCGGGCACGGGATGCGCGCGCGGCAGAGGGGCGAGGTGGACAGCGTAACGCACAGGACAAGGAGTGACGTGATCGTAACCGTGGGACCGTTACATGACGGTAAGGTAACCCTGCTAGCAGTTTGATTCATGCCTGCCCTTATCGCGCACACACATTAATCTGGCTCGCGGGGGATGCAAGGCACTGCTTGACGTCTCCTCAAAGGGATATGACACCCTTGGGCGCTGGTATCTTGAGGACCAGGTACGTGTAGTGGGAGACCGCTATGAATTTGCCATAGCAGGTCGGCCGATGATGGCCTGATAAGCTGACTCAAAGTCAGCCACTTGGAACGGTAGTTCTTGGGGCTGCCAAATATCACCGGCAGAGTGATCTGGCCGAGTGGCAAAGATGATTGGCCCGGTATGATGCCATGGAACGGCGCATAGCTGGTCTGAATCTCCGAACGTGGGATGCTCATGTCGTCCAGAGTCTTGATGAAGAGGATATCGAGGGCGCTGCCTCCATCAACCATCACCTTGGAGAGCCGAGTGTTGCCGACAATAGGTGCTAGTATCAAAGGATACCTCCCAGGTTGGGGTATGTAGTCGGGTGATCTCTACGATCGAAGGTGATGCTTACTTCGGACCACTTGAGGTACTGGGGTGCTTCAGCAACGGTGTTGACCTCTCGAAGCGTCAACTTGTGCTTTCTCCTGGATTCATACGCTGCAGGGCCGCCGAAGATACTCAAAACGTTGATTGGGTGCCGGTACTGACCCTGGTCGTCCTGGTCTTCGTCCTTTTTGCGGTTCTGCTGTTCTTCTGGCTTCTTTCCCTGGCTATACTCTATGAGAGCTTTGTACTTGTAGCAGTCATGCAGCTTGTGTGGGCGCGAGACATTAGGGTGAAAATGGCAAGGTTTATCAAGGAAATCTTCGAAATCGTCGGTTCTCCGGGGGGCGTCTCTGCCGACTTCTGTCCACAGCTGCCACCAAGTTGTCTCCCTTTCGCTTGCGCTCGCGAGGTCGGGATGACTCGGGATCATCGTTTTTCCTCTGGCGGCGCTCTTCTCGACGGGGAAAGCCTTCCCTAGCGTTCTCGGACCAGTAATCTTTGCCTCCTGCAAATGTGTTGGCGATCATCAACATGTGACCTGCTGTCTTCGGGCGCTTGCGGCCCAGCTTTTCAACAAGCTCTCTCCCGGTGCAGCCGTGCTTGAACGCCTTGATATATCATGGTCGGAGATGTTGGGAATTTCGTTCTTCTTGCGGGTGAACCGCTGGATGTAATCCCGCAGGTTTTCCCTTTCTCGCTGTTGCACCCGGTACAGATCGTACTCGGTCGGCAAGCGGTCAGCCGTGGGTTTGAAGTGGGCGATCATCTCTTCGCAGAGATCATCCCAAGAATGGAAGCTATTTGCAGGCAGGCTGGTGAGCCACCTCCTGATCGGTGGGGCGAGGACTACCGGGAGGTAGTTGGCTAAGACGCTGTCATTCCCACCGGAGGCATAGATCTGAGTGGCGTACATGCCTGGCCACTCCTCGGGGTCATTGGTGCTGTTGTACTTCTCGATTGAAGTGGAACTCGGCTTGAAGCTCACTGGCCAGGAGCCATTGAGACGTAGGTCGCCAGCGAGGCAGCGCACCCGGACTCAGGTGGTGCGCCTCGGGTTATACTCCGGTTCCTCGTAATCGTCCGAGTAGTAGGTAGGAGAGCGGTCGTCGCGACGACGCCGCTGGTCTTGATCATCATGGCGATGTCGGTGATCACGGTTGTCACGGCCACGGTTGTTGTTGTTGGCAGTCCTAAGGCCTAACAGAAATGAATCCGCAAGCGCACGGATACCGATGTAGCTTTTACCTAGGAGTATTCCTAAGGTATCGAATCCACAGGGAACGAACAGTGTACTAAACTCGAGATCTATGCAGAAAATCCGTGAAAAGGGGCACACTAAACAGAGAATTAATGCAGTAAGGGTGACAGTCCTCTGGCCAGGTAATCTACTGCAAGATATTAAATAACTGAGCAATTCGATAAGGGTCTTTCGATATCATCTACTTCGGGGCACGGCCGCCGCCAAGACACGCAACCCGATAACTAGGTTCAACGTCTCCGGTCAACGGACCGCGTCTAGGCCCTACACATTCAACCCGAACGTGGTGGACTACAGAGACCGGTGCAGCTGTCACCTACACTCGCGGCTACCACAACATCCCGTGGGGTTGAGGGCAACTCAGGATAAATCAAAGTATAAACACCACGTTTACACCTATCATTAATACCAGCAACTAGCATATGTCTAGAGCTAGCACATGTAGCAAATAAGAAATACTCACTACATACCTGAATCCCATAAATAATAAAGAAGAAAACATTACTTTATTGCTCGATAAATAATACCTTACATGTTACCCGGCCTGGAAGACTCGGACAACTACTCCCAGGCGGAGTACATACCCGAGGCGTCGAAGAAGAGGAGCTCCGGCATCTCCGGAGCTTCCACCCTTCCTCCGACCCTCACTCACTCTCTGCTTCTAAACTAACTTGACAGAGCGTGACCCTACTTTGGATCTTCTCTTCTCAAGTGTGAAGGTGCAGGATGGAAGTGAGGGGGAGGTCCTCTATTTATAGTGTGAGGCTTCTTTGGGAGAGTGGAGAAGGTCCCTTCATCTTAGGAGAATCTTGTGGATATTCCTCACTTGCCGATGTCTCCTTACTTGGTCGGTGCGTCAAGTTAGCTTGCAACCGCCTCTGGAACCGACTGGAAAAAGATGGGCCAATTCGGAGAAAACAGTTGGCCAGCCGGCCTAGGCCTAGGTCGGCCGGCGGGCTTTTCTCTCCGAATGCCTCGAGTTTTTGTGGGCTGGCCTCTCATGATGTGCCCATTAAGATCCACGGTCTTGCTCGGTGATTTGACGCCTTTTTGAGTGGTTGATGGGCTTGTTTGTTGGACCTTGCACAGTGGTCGATACTCCGGGCTGGGAAATATTTGTTGGCCATTTGATCCTTGATGTTTGAGCCCATTGGGAGATGCCTGGGGCTGCTGGACCATGTTGAGATCCAACATAAGCCGGCCGGCCTATGATGGGGCCTGCCGGTAGGCTTTTGCTCTTATTTGCAATGGATTTCGTCCTGCAGTCAAAATATCATCAAAACTCGTGGAGAGGCATTAGTTATGAAAAATATTCTATTTATGTCCTTATGTGAGCCTCATTTTTATTATGTTGGCGGTAAGAAATTGGTCAATAACGACCGCCAACGCACCCCCACACTTAGATCTTTGCTCATCCCGAGTAAAGTAAATAAATTAAGAGCAAGACTGAGCAAAGGTTAAGGTGAGTACACAGCATCTTCTCTATCATGCATTGCTACAATAGAGCTCATTCCATGACTTTTCATGCCCACAGGATTTATGGTGGCTAAATACCTTGTCTTCAAAAGTTGAGAAATGGAACAGCACACAGAAAGATATCAACTGTCTAAAAAAAATTTCTGGAGTTTTTAGTTTTCTCAAGAAAATTTCAGAACACAAGTCTTCTCAAATGGTGCTCTCAATCGCTCAATGTGTTTGATTCCTGACCAAGGCATTGAGTTGCCTCTTTTTCTCCTACAACTAATAGGCTTATTTGTGGGGCTTGGTAGGGATAAAATGAGGCAACCTTGCATCACATATATTGCTAAATCAAAAGACCGGATCCAAGGAGAAAGCAAGTCATACAATCTGTTCAAGATGTGCATGTGTGTGGATAAGTGGATGGAGGAATATGATTACTCCTTCTTGTATACCTTCTATCTCTCTTTGTTTTGAATTTTGAGGGCATGGCTATCTCTCTCTTTTTTTTTCATGATGCTCTACTTTTGAGCAAGATTTTTTTTAATTTTTTTTTAGATAACCATACCTCTTTTTTTTTTTGTAATGATACCTGGAGAGAGGTACAAAAACATATGGAGTATTTATTTTGTGGAATGATGATGACAATGGGTGATGCTAACTTCCAGTGTAGAAGTTAAGCATATGTATATGGTGGAGTGTACGTGATCTTGATCATGAAAGCATGAAAAGCACCTCACAAGGGTCACAACAATTTTGAAAAAGCTCAATATGATAACAAGTAGCATATGTATAAAGGATGTGCAACGAAATCAACATATGGCTTTGGTAGGAAATTAAACCATTGAGAAGACTGTGAATCTGAAATATTTTTCATTATTTGCAAATAAAATCTCCAGAAATTGATTTCAAGACAAGATAAATTCTCAAGTGCTATATCACACATCCCAACAATTTAGACAAGGTTTTCCTATGAAAGAGTGTTTTTCCACGGGACATAAGAGCAGTCAAAGAATAAACTTTATATAGCAAGCATGAAAGATGGATGATTGTGTTTGAGAGCATTCAAAAAAAAATTTATTATTAATTTTTTTGTTCATTTTACTCTCAATCATCATTTTACTCTCAATCATCAATAGACAGGGTGGGCACAAAAATCAAGGTGGGGATGAAGTGGAGGCAAACCGATATTATAAAGTTGTCAGAAAGCACAGTGTTGGTCCTCTCCTCCTTGTGCCTCTTGTTGTGCGGTAGTCCTTGGACATTGGTTCAATCCTTCTCCTGAAATGGTTAGCAAAAGATACCCGAAGGAAAGAACATGCCCAATATCGTCTTGTTTGCCGGGTCATTTTATTTGAAAAGGGAAAAATGATTTTTATTTATTTGATTTTTTATTATCATTTTTTATGAAGGGAAAGAATTTATTAGAAAATCGGGTTACCTCCCGTGAGTGCTTGTTTAAAGTCCTGAGCTTGACTTTGGTTGCGTCCCGTTCATGTTGCAGCCGACCTTAACAGATGGATGATTCTTTTATACCTGGCTGCAAAGCTTATACAAGAAACCACGACGGGATTTGCAATATTTATGATAAGCAAATACATCTACAACCAGCCGTTTTAATAGATCAAGCAGTATAGGGTGGTTGCGGCTCTGATAATCATCATAAATACTTGCTGAGGAAGGAAATTTCTCAATTGAGCTAGAAGCATGTGATTTTTCAAAAATAAACTCCCATGCTCGTTGAGACAATTCTTCTCGAGCTTTGATTTTTCTGCCCCATAAGTCTTCACAGAATAAACGAATTCAGTCTCAAATCCTTGTCTGTGATATTCTAGAAGCAGCTCATACTCATCCCTTGAAATGTTCGCATCTTGGTCCACACGCGATTGATGTCCATTGTCTTGGAATGGAGCATCTATCTTCATGTCCCTGTGTGCATCACAATCCAGTTGCCCAAGTACATCTCTCCTCTCGTTAGGAAGAAACCTCGCATTACTATTGTTAGGTACAACATTGGCTTCGGGAGGATTCTTAACGATTGGACGAAAAGTATCAAGGATGGGGAAAGGATTTGATGAACATGGTTGACACGGCTTGAGTGTGTGGGTTTGTTTCCTCTCAGGGTACGAATATGGATCTTTTGGTTCGATGTCCAGATGATGATTCACCTCCACTGGGTAAGGCCTTGTAACCCCGAAACTAGATAGATTGACCCCTTCGTTGTGAGAACTAAGAGGAAAAACAGGTTTATTTTTCGTAGGGGGAAGGTCTTCAGTGAGAGAATTGCCTCTCTGGAACAATCGTGCATCCAAAGCACAAGCATGAGATGGTTCAGAAACTTCTTCCATGATCGAAGCTTGAGGAACCTCAACTTGAAGCACAGGTTGAGCAACGGGTACTTCTTCTTTTGGTAGCTCAGGTGTAGGTGGCACATAGCTGTCCAGATTGCTCAGAATTTTCCCAAGAAGTTCGAATCCTTCAGTAGGAGTGTTTCGTATGAAGGATCCTCCAGAAGCAGTATCCAGAAAAGTACGGCTTTCTGGAGTGAGCCCCCACATGAAGTGCTGAAGGAGTACCGCTGGGGAAAGTCCTAGATCTGGTCCTTTGACGGTGTATGACATGAAGCGCTCCCATGAGGCTCCCAATGTTTCTTTACTGCCCTGCTTAAAGGTTAGAAGCTCCATACGAAGAGCAATGACCTTTGCAACAGGGAAGTATTTGAAACAGAAGAGATCTCTGAGAGTTGTCCAATTTCCGCTGGCCCCTCCTACTGACATAGCATACCATTGTGTTGCCTTTCCACTGAGTGAGAATGGGAATAACTTCCATTTCAGCGTGTTCTGTGGAAATCCCTTGGTCGAAACAGTGGAACAGAGCAGCTCGAAGTATCTCAGGTGTTCATATGGTTTCTCGTTTTCATTTCCGCAAAAGATGTTCCCCTGAACCAGTGCTATGAGTTCTGGACGAATATCATAGCTCTGGGCTGTGATTGGTGCGGATGCTGGAGAAGGCTCCAGCAATTCTCCTTTCGGAGCATTGGCGTTGACGATGGAAGATGGGTCCATGGTAATGATAAAGAAAAAGAAAAAGAAACAAAACAAAATAAACCTATTCACGGATGACTCTAGACTCGAGTCAGCACAGCTACCGTTCCCCGACAACGGCGCCAGAAAGCTTGTTGGCAGTCCTAAGGCCTAACAGAAATGAATCCGCAAGCGCACGGATACCGATGTAGCTTTCACCTAGGAGTATTCATAAGGTATCGAATCCACAGGGAACGAACAGTGTACTAAACTCGAGATCTATGCAGAAAATCCGTGAAAAGGGGCACACTAAACAGAGAATTAATGCAGTAAGGGTGATAGTCCTCTGGCCAGGTAATCTACTGCAAGATATTAAATAACTGAGCAATTTGATAAGGGTCTTTCGATATCATCTACTTCGGGGCACGGCCGCCGCCAAGACACGCAACCCGATAACTAGGTTCAACGTCTCCGGTCAACGGACCACGTCTAGGCCCTACACATTCAACCCGAACGAGGTGGACTACAGAGACCGGTGCAGCTGTCACCTACACTCGCGACTACCACAACATCCCGTAGGATTGAGGGCAACTCAGGATAAATCAAAGTATAAACACCACGTTTACACCTATCATTAATACCAGCAACTAGCATATGTCTAGAGCTAGCACATGTAGCAAATAAGAAATACTCACTACACACCTGAATCCCATAAATGATAAAGAAGAAAACATTACTTTATTACTCGATAAATAATACCTTACATGTTACCCGGCCTGGAAGACTCGGACAACTACTCCCAGGCGGAGTACATACCCGAGGCGTCGAAGAAGAGGAGCTCCGGCATCTCTAGAGCTTCCACGCTTCCTCCGACCCTCTCACTCTCTACTTCTAAACTAACTTGACAGAGCGTGACCCTACTTTGGATCTTCTCTTCTCAAGTGTGAAGGTGCAGGATGGAAGTGAGGGGGAGGTCCTCTATTTATAGTGTGAGGCTTCCTTGGGAGAGTGGAGAAGGTCCCTTCATCTTAGGAGAATCTTGTGGATATTCCTCACTTGCCGACGTCTCCTTACTTGGTTGTGCATCAAGTTAGCTTGCAACCGCCTCTGGAACCGACTGGAAAAAGATGGGCCGATTCGGAGAAAACAGTTGACCGGCCGGCCTAGGCCTAGGTCGGCCGGCGGGCTTTTCTCTCCGAATGCCTCGAATTTTTGTGGGCTGGCCTCTCATGATGTGCCCATTAAGATCCACGGTCTTGCTCGGTGATTTAACGCCTTTTTGAGTGGTTGATGGTCTTGTTTGTTGGGCCTTGCACAGTGGTCGATACTCCGGGCTGGGAAATATTTGTTGGCCATTTGATCCTTGATGTTTGAGCCCATTGGGAGATGCCTGGGGCTGCTGGACCATGTTGAGATCCAACATAAGCCGGCCGACCTATGATGGGGCCCGCCGGTAGGCTTTTCCTCCCATTTGCAATGGATTTCGTCCTGCAGTCAAAATATCACCAAAACTCGTGGAGAGGCATTAGTTATAAATAATATTCTATTTATGTCCTTATGTGAGCCTCATTTTTATTATGTTGGCGGTAAGAAATTGGTCAATAACGACCGCCAACAGTTGTCTCGACCACCACGGCGATGACGGTCATCCTGACGATGCTGGTCTCCGTCGCCTCTGGGGCGCCGGTGGTCTCGGTCGTCTCTGGGACGCCGGTCGTTCCGCCCACGATGGGCTTCTGGAGCTTCAACTTCAGCATTGCGGCGTTCATTGTGACGTCTGGGGTTGCGTTCTTCTTCGTATTCCCCAGCATTTATATTGCGGGGATCGCCTCTGGGGTAGGTCAGGCGCTGCAAGATGGGTCGTCTGGCGGGTTGTCTCTGTTCCGATGGCCTTCAGGTCGGCCGAGCCGGTCTAGGGCGCTGCGGCGGACCTCTGGGAGTCTTTCATGAGCTTGGCGCCGCCGCTCGTCTTCGGGGGTTGTCGGATACCTATTTTCTAGGTACCCTAGACGGTATACACGCGGAATAACGAGGTACGGGAGCCACCCGAGACCCAAAGGCTTTGTATATAACTAAGAGATGGAAAGCTGGGCCCCTGGAGTGGCCCAGTCGGGCGGAAAGCGCAACAACGGCCTTTGGCCCACAGAGCCTCCGTTCCTCACGGCCTGTTAAGGGACCGGGCGCACGTGGCTGCACGAGCGCAGCCCCCCACCCTGGACCGCGATTGGTCCAGCGTTAGAGGAGCCCGCCTTGGACGTGGCAACGAACCCGACTCCCCGCGGCAGGAGTCGGGCGCCGCGGAGTCGAGCGACGTCTCCGACCGGGCTCCGGCCAGCCGCCGTCCGCCGTCCATGTACCCCGGCGGTGGTCGGGATCGGTGGAGGGACACGACCCGAAGCGAACCCGACCACCGCGGCCGGGAAGCAATCTCGGCAGCGGCATGGAAGCAGTGGTCAAACCCAAGTGTACGGCCAGCCAGATTCGGATAAGAAGACGCTCCATATCCACTCCTGGACGGTGCGAAGGTACACTATGCCTGACGTACGGCCGCGTGGGGGCGTCGCATCTGGATCAGGCGTGGAACGGCGAATGCATGCACCAAGTACGCTACACAGTAGGAACAGCGCGCGAAATGACCGCCGCCCAACTCCACAGGTATCTACAGCATACCAACAGTGATCAACAGCGCGGATCAGGGAATGGGCGCTCCGTAGCGCCCAGACAAGACACGGGTGACATCATCACACCACCGGTCGCGTGGATTGCGGCGGAAGACACCGGAGCCAGCGAGGACGGCCCGACTCCGCCTCCGTCGCCCTCTCACTTATCTTCCTTTTCTTTTCTTTTTCTTCTTTCCTCCATCTGTACCGTTCTTCCTTGATGTATAAAAGGGAGAATTGGGCCCAGGAGGGGAAAGGAGTTCTTTTCGGCTGAGAGAGTTCTTTTGGGCTTACACAACAGCTCATTTCTCACACGAGCGAACACACTCACACACAACGCAGAGACAGAGACTTGGGAGCGAATCCCTCTCTCGCCACGGCTTGTAACCCCTACTACGAGCAACACGAGTGAAACCTCAAACTGGACGTAGGGCTTCTTTTGCCTGAACCAGTATAACCCACTGTGTCAAACGCAATCCATCTGATCGCCGTCGAACCGCGCACAAATCTACTCGTCGGCCGGTTACCAAACACCGACAGTTGGCGCGCCAGGTAGGGGACCTCAGCGCGTTCGACGACGACCACATCGCCAGCTGATGGCTTCGTGGCCGCCAGCATCTCGCGGTCGTCTCCCGCTTCGTGGGAGCGTCCGCGGAAGGGACCGGAGGCGCTCCGCCGCGCCTTCTTCCCGGTTCTACACCCCAGTCACGGTTCCGTACCGTGTCTTCCGCTTCGGTGACGTGGACTTCTTGACGGACCACGCCGAGCTGCAGCGGATGCGCAGCAGCGCCGGCGCGGAGCCGCTGCGTGTTTTCACTTCGGATGTCTACCTCTCGCGCGGACCGGGGGCCCGGGCACTCCCCGTGCGCATCGAGGCGTACCTCGGTGCGAACCCCCGGCCGGATGAATGCCGGCGTATCTTTTACGCGCTGGCACTCCTCAACAACTGCCTTGTTGAGGGACCACCACTCCCGCCTGGCTACGAGGCCTGGGAGCGTCGAGCCTCCCTGCCGCCGCGGCTACGGGAGTCCATGGAGGCGTTGGAGCACGAGCTCGCGTGCCGCTTCCCGCCAAGCCGGACTGGACCTCCCGGTCCCGCCATTGGCGCTTCCTCGTCGGTGGGCGCGGAGCCCGCCGACACCCAGGACCACGACTCTGTCGAGGACCTCCTTGCTGAGTGCTTCGACGCGCTCACGTTCGACCCGTCCCGCGAGTGTCTCATGGCCGAGATTCGGGACGAGGATATTGCCGACCCCAGCAATGGGGAAGGTGATGACGGGAACGAGCCATCCGGCGATGGAGGCACGGACCCGCGCCCAGTGCCTGTGGTAGGGGGCGTTACACCCCCACCACAGGACCTGCCAGCACTGGAGCAGCTGCTCGCGCGGCGGCGGGAGCTCGCCGACATGGAGTGCGGCATCGAGCGGGAGCGTCAGCTCCTGGAGCAGGCGATTGCCCAGCGGCGTACCCCCGCGGGGCGCGCCCGCACCATGGCGCGCGATGTACAGCACCGCATCATACACGACATCGCGGGCACTCCGCTTCAACTCCCGCGAGCCAGCCAAAACCTGGCGGCGGCAGCGGCCCTCGCGCGAGACCTTCCGCAGCCTGCGACTCCGGAGGACGAGCGGAAGCGCAAGGAGCTACTGCGCCTACTCGAGGTAGCGGCGGAGCAGCAGGCCGAGAGCTCGCTGTCCCGGCAGCGCGTTCTGGGCGCCCTGCAACGCTCCGTCGACCGCCGCGACGACAAGGAGGTGTCTGTAGCGCAGCCGACGCGCGGATCGGGCGGACGCAACATGCCTCCCATCAAGGAGCGCGTGGGACCAGTGCGGGATGCGCGCATACTCCTCGAAGCGCGCAGGCGTGACCAGGCCCGTGGCGCTCGGCGCGAAGCCGAGATGCGCGGCTACCACCCTCGACGAGGTGGACGCTACGACCCGGAGGAGGACCGGAGCCCGAGCCCTCCGCCTCCGGGGCCACGCGCCTTTGGACGTCACATTCGGTGCGCACCATTCCCGCAGCGGTATCGCGCGCCGACCAGCATAACCAAGTACTCGGGTGACTCGAACCCGGCTATTTGGTTGGGTGATTACCGACTCTCCTGTCTGGCGGGCGGCGCTGACAGCGATGAGTTCATCATCCGCAACCTCCCGCTCTACCTCGCCGACCCAACGCGGGCATGGCTTGAGCACCTCCCGGAAGGGATCATCCAGAGCTGGGAGGATTTGGAGGACGTCTTCATCGGCAACTTCCAGGGGACGTACGAGCGTCCCGGGAACCCGTGGGACCTCCGGAACTGCCGCCAGAACCCCGACGAGACCCTGCGCGACTACATCCGGCGGTTCTCGAAGCAGTGCAACGCGCTGCCCAACATCGCCGACGCCGACGTCGTCAGCGCGTTCCTCGCCGGGACGTCCAACAAGACCCTGGTGCACGAGCTGGGGCGCAGCAGCCCACGCACAACCAAGGACCTCCTCGACATCGCCACCAACTTCGCGTCCGGCGAGGACGCGGTGGGGGCGATCTTCACCAAGACTCCGGCCAAGCTCAAGGCCAAGGCCAAGAGGGAGGAGTCGACGGGAGGGGCCGGCCCCTCCAGCCAGCCCAAGAAGAAGAAGAAGAAGAAGGGCAACGTCGCGCGACAGGAGGCATCTCTTGTCGCCGCGGCGGAGCGCAAGCCAAAGCGCGCGCCTGCGGAGGGCGCGTCCAACCACTTCGAGAAGAAGCTCGAGGAGCCCTGTCCCAACCATGCGTACCCCGTCAAGCACGCCCTCAAGGATTGCGGGCTGCTCCGCAAGTTCCTCGCCGGCAGCTCCAAGAAGGCGGAGCGCGACGACCCGCCGCCCAAGGGCGACGATGATGGCAAGGGTGGGGATGACGATGCCTTCCCCCATCCTGATGGCTGCCTCATGATCTTCGGGGGACCGGATGCCTGCGCGCCGCGAAGGCAGCAGAAGCTCGTCCGCCGCGAGGTCTACGCCGCGGAGCCGGCCGTCCCCACTTTCCTGAAGTGGTCCGACTCCGCGGTCACGTTCGACCGCTCCGACCACCCGGAGCATGTGCCTCGCCCGGGGCGCTACCCGCTTGTTGTCGACCCCATCATCGGCAAGAAGCGGCTCTCCAAGGTCCTCATGGACGGAGGCAGCGGCCTCAACATCCTCTACGGAGAAACTCTCGACGCCATGGGGATCAGTCGGGATCGCGTCCGACCGACTCGGGCGCCATTCCACGGGATCGTCCCCGGCAAGCATGTGGTGCCGCTCGGGCAGATCGATCTGCCCGTGACCTTCGGCACCGCCGCCAACTACCGCACCGAGACGCTGACTTTCGAGGTGGTGGACTTCCCTGGGGCGTACCACGCTGTTCTCGGGCGGCCATGTTACGCGAAGTTCATGGCCGTCCCCAACTACACCTACCTCAAGCTGAAGATGCCGGGCCCCAAGGGGGTCATCACGGTGAGCACGTCCATCCAGCGCGCCTACGAGTGCGACCGCGAGGCCTGCGAGGTCGCGGAAGCACTCCTGCACAAGGACGAGCTCCCGGCTGCCGCTGCGGCGGCGGAGGAAGCCGGGCCCGACTACAAGAGCACGACCGGGTCGTTCGACCCGGCCAAGGACATCAAGGAGATCCCGCTCAACCCGGCCGACCCCGACAGCAAGACCGTGCGCATCGGCACCGCGCTTTCCGACAAATAGGAAAGCGCGCTCGTCGACTTCCTCCGAGCCAACCAGGACATATTCGCGTGGAAGCCCTCGGACATGCCGGGCATCCCGAGGAACGTCGCCGAGCACTCCCTGTGTATCAAACCAGGCTCTCGCCCGGTGAGACAACACATGCGCCGCTACGACAAGGAGAAACACAAGGCCATCGGTGAGGAGTTATCGAAACTCTTAGCTGCTGGGTTTATCAAAGAGGTGTACCACCCCGAGTGGTTATCCAATCCTGTGCTTGTGAAAAAGAAGAATGGGAAATGGCGGATGTGTGTTGACTATACGAATCTCAATAAGGCGTGCCCAAAGGATCCGTTTCCTTTGCCGCGTATTGACCAAATCGTAGACTCGACCGCTGGGTGCGAAACCCTCTGCTTCCTCGACGCGTACTCTGGTTATCACCAGATCCCGTTGAAAGAGTCCGACCAGCTCGCGACTGCGTTCATCACCCCGTATGGCGTATATTGTTACGTAACGATGCCGTTCGGGTTGAAAAACGCCGGGGCAACGTTCCAGCGGTGCATGATCAAATGTTTCGGCGATCTCATCGGTCGGATCGTCGAAGCATACGTGGACGACATCGTGGTGAAGTCCAAGAAGACCGACGACCTCGTCGCCGACCTCGATCGAGCTTTTCAGAAGCTGAGGGCGTGCGGCATAAAGCTGAACCCGGAGAAATGCGTCTTCGGAGTTCCGAAAGGTATGCTACTTGGGTTTTGCGTCTCGGAACGCGGCATCGAAGCCAATCCCGAGAAGATTGAGGCCATCGCTAAGATGGGCCCCATTCAGAACCTGAAAGGCGTACAGCGTGTGATGGGATGTCTCGCGGCTCTCAGTCGGTTCATCTCCCGACTCGGGGAGAGGGGTCTGCCCCTATACCGATTGCTCAAGAAGTCGGAACACTTCGTTTGGAGCCCCGAGGCCCAAACCGCGCTTGATCGGCTCAAGACGGTGCTATCGAACGCACCCGTCCTGACAGCCCCTGCAGAGCGCGAGCCTCTCCTCTTGTACATCGCCGCAACCACTCAGGTGGTCAGCTCGGCGCTGGTGGTCGAGAGGCGAGCCCGGACACGCTCTGAAAGTCCAGCGACCGGTATACTTTGTCAGCGAGGTTTTGTCCGACACCAAGACCCGCTGGACTCAGCTGCAGAAGCTGTTGTACGCGGTCGTCATAACCAAAAGGAAGCTACGTCACTACTTTGACGCGCATCCGATCACTGTGGTCACCTCCTTCCCTCTCGGCGAGGCGTTGAGGAGCAAAGAGGCCACGAACAAGGCCGCGAAGTGGGCCCTCGAGCTCATGGGACAGGAGCTCGAGTTCGCCCCTCGCACCGCGATCAAGTCGCAGGTGCTTGCGGACTTCGCTGCCGAGTGGACCGAGATCCAGCTGCCACCTGCGCCCGTCGAGCAAGAATGTTGGAACATGTTTTTCGACGGCTCGCTGACAAAAAGAGGCGCCGGAAGCGGTTTCGTTCTCGTCTCGCCACTCGGGTCCCGACTGCGCTACGCGGTCCGACTCAACTTTCCTGCGTCCCATAACGTGGCGGAATACGAGGCACTCGTCAACGGGATGAAGGCGGCGATCGAGCTCGGCGTCAAAAGGCTGGAGGTCTTCGGCGACTCCCAGCTTATCGCCGATCAGGTGACGAGCGAGTCGAATTGCTCGAACCCGAAGATGGCGGCGTACTGCGCCGAGGTGCGGCGACTTCAGGAAAAGTTCGAAGGCTTCCAAGTCAGTCATGTACTTCGCCGCTACAACGAAGAGGCGGACGGCCTCGCGAAGATGGCCTCCAACCGGGACCCCGTCCCTGTCGGCGTCTTCTCCCACGACCAGCAGAAGCCGTCGGTGCGTGAGGCGCCATCCACACCCATGACGGACGCTTCAACAACCCAACCAGACGGCGTCGACTTCTCGGCAATAGAAGGTACACGCCCTCCTCTCGGAGAAGACTCGGGTCGAGCCGTTCTTGCCATCCCGACAGCTAACGAAGCGGTCGGGGACTCGAGTCCGACTGCCGACGAGGCGGTCGGGGGCTCGGGGGCTGTGCCCGACCCGGTGTCCGACTGGAGGACCCCATTTCTCGACTGCCTACTCCGAGAACAGCTCCCCGCCGACCAGACAGAGGCAAGACGCCTCGCGCGTCGGGCTAAGTCATTCGTCATAGTCGGCGGCGAGCTCTACAAAAAGAGCCACTCGGGAGTGCTTCAACGCTGCATCCCCATCGAATGGGGAAAAGAGCTACTGTCCGACATCCACGCTGGCGAGTGCGGTCACCACGCGGCCCCTAGAAGTCTAGTCGGAAAGGCGTTCCGGCATGGTTTCTACTGGCCCACGGCCGTGTCCGACGCCACCGAGGTAGTACGCACTTGCGAAGGGTGCCAATACTACGCTCGAAGGACCCACATGCCAGCGCAAGCCCTTCAAACCATACCCATCACTTGGCCCTTCGCCGTGTGGGGATTGGACTTGGTCGGGCCCCTGAAGAAGGCGCCCGGCGGCTACACGCATTTGCTGGTGGCCGTCGACAAATTCTCCAAGTGGATCGAGGCCGACCCCTCGTGAAGATCCGGTCAGCGGAAGCCGTTCGATTCTTCACCGACATCATCCATCGCTTCGGAGTGCCGAACTCCATCATCACCGATAATGGGACTCAGTTCACCGGCAACGAGTTCCTCGAATTCTGCGACGACTACAACATCCGGGTCGACTGGGCATCGGTCGCGCACCCACAGGCCAACGGTCAGGTCGAGAGAGCAAACGGAATGATCCTACAAGGGCTCAAACCGAGGATTTTCAACAAATTGAAAGTTCACGCTGGCCGGTGGGTGCGAGAGTTACCTGCGGTGTTATGGAGCTTGCGCACCACACCAAGTCGGGCGACTGGACAAACGCCGTTCTTCATGCTCTACGGAGCAGAGGCGGTGCTCCCAACTGACATCGAGTACGGCGCTCCTAGGGTTCGCGCTTTCAACGAGGAGGCCAACAGGAGTTATCTCGAGGACGCCCTCGACCAAATCGATGAGGATCGAGAAGTCGCCTTGATGAGGTCCGCCAAGTACCAACAAGCCATGCGCCGCTACCACGGACGACGAGTTCGCGGCCGCGCGTTCAAGGAAGGAGACATGGTTCTCCGACTGGTGCAGAGCAACAAGGATCGACACAAGCTGTCACCGCCGTGGGAGGGACCGTTCGTCATCGCCGAGGTGCTGCGTCCCGGAACGTACAAGCTCATGGACTCGGAAGGCCAACTCGTCGCCAACGCTTGGAACATTGAGCAGCTACGTCGCTTCTATCCCTAGCTCTGTAAATTCGTTTGCTGTCTTTCTGCTGATGCATTAACATCAAACGAACTTGGTGTTTTCTTTACACACCTCTTGGGCAGCCGCCTGGGTGCGCTCCCCTTGGAGGCTCCACCCGGCGGGTGTGGCTTTGTGCCGCGTTGATTTTGTATGCGCCAGGAGCGATGCTCTTAAGAGAAACAACGCAATTCGACTAAGAGCGGGCCTCCGCGAACGCAAAACCGGCGTCCTAAAACTCGAAGTGTGACGAATTGCAGCGAAAATCGTGAGCCCCGGATATTGGCTTAAGGCTCGGCCAGTTCGATCAAGGGCACCCGACGCCCCAGTGGATAGGGTCGGCCCGAGCGGCTGGTCGGAATTGAGTTAATCTTCCGAGATCACGAGTCTTCGAGGCGAATCGCCACACGAAAAGAGTTAAACGAACGAAAATCTTGCGAAAAGCGAAACGAAAATTCATATAAACAAACGGGCGCGCATGCCCACATCGTTGTTTACAAAATAAGGCCCACACGGGCCCGACTCCGACTATCACCGCCTAACCTACTGATTTTCACCCCCGCCACGGCGCGAGGGGATCATGTCCAGGTTGTCATCGGCAAGACGGCGCGCAAAGGGAATCACCTCTTCCTCGATCCGCTCCAAGTCGGCCTCACTACAGGAAGGCTCGTAACCTCTCGCCAGCACGTCGATCTTGTAGTGGTCACCGTAGTGACTCCTCGACACGGCAAAGGCGATCTGGACTCCGGTCCGAAGGCACTCCTCCTCCTGTATGCGGAAGTAGGCGGGGAGCCCGGCGACCTGCGGGATCACAGATGTGGCGTCTGGTGGACGCGGCACACCGATCTCGTTGCAAGCGATTTCCATGGCCTGCCGCAGCAGGTCAAGATCCGCCAGCGCCGCCTGCGACTGCACCTGGAGCTCCTGTGCGTCTGGCCAAAACGACGGAATCAGTTGCTCAGTCTAAAAACGATAAAAGTCGACACGGCGGGATGATCAAAGAACAGGTAAACTAACTTACCCTTCAGCTCCTTCTGTGTCTTCTGGAGCTCACCGGTCACGTTGGTCAACGACGACTGGGCGGCGACCTTGAGCTCCCTCTCCCTGCTCAGCGCTGTCTCAGCAGCCGCCGCCCTCTTCTCGGCGGCCTCGGCGCGCTGAGTGGCCTCCAACAGCGCCTTGTCGGCGGCGGTCCGGAGTCCGCGCTCCTTCTGCAGCTCCTGCTCCTGGGCCTGCACTCGCTTTTTCCGCCGTCTCGGCGCGCTCGACCATGCCGCGCAGCGCCGACTCCGCGTCCGCGGCCCTCTTCTTCGCGTCCTCCGCTGCTTTCGTCGCGGCCTCGGCGGCCTCGGCTCGGCGGCGGATGGGCTCGGAGACACGCAGCGCGCGCGCCAGCTCTTCGCCTCGCGCGACGTATTCCTTCAGCTGGTGCCGGATGAGGTTCGACTTAAGCTTGCTGTTTGCAAGCAAAGTCTGCGGAAAGCAGGAAAAAACCGTAAGGCAAAAAAGGCAAGTACGACGAACTCCCAAAGCAAAAAAGATAAAGGGTGGAAAATTCTCCCACTCACGTCAATGGGAACCCGCGCGTTCTTCATCAGCTCCTTCGCGGCGTCGACCTCCGCCGTGACCGACGTCTTGATTGTCTCCAGCCTGCTGAAGGTGTGGGAGAGCTCCTGGGCCATGTACGCCCAGGCGTTCGCCTCCGCCGAGTCCTTCACAGGGACCGGACCCTCTGGCGTGTTCACCAGTACATCCGGCCCCCAGCCGGACCGCGCCAGACGTTGGATCAGCGGCACACCGGCGGCGGCCGCGTCCCACCGCGGATCACCGGCCGCAGTCCCCGGCTGCGAGGCGGCTCCCTGACGAGTCCCCGCAACGTTACCGGCGTCACCGGCCCTCGACGATGACGGGCCTGACGCCGGACGGACCTCGGCGGTCCGACCCCCTGCGCCGGCGACACCTTGTGCACGCGGTGGGGCGGTACCAGGCCGTGGCTCGCCAGCCCGACCCTCGGCGTCGGGGGCTGCACTCGCGACGGGTGCGGAACCTTGTCGCGTCGCCGCGCCGTCGACCCTCGGCGTGTCGCGCTCCCGCACCGTCTCCTCCGACGCTGCAGCGACTTCCGGTTGCCTCCGCGCGGTGTCATCCTGCCGCGGAGCGGAGCCCTCCTGACTCTGACTCTGCTCGGCGGCGAGACGCAGCGCCTTGTGAGGGGCCAACTGGGTCCCGTCCCATTTCGGGGCGGGGCTGCAAGGATGCACGTCGCGATTCAGAAGAAGGGCGAACAAAGACAAATCAAGCGACTGCAAAAGACACGATAAAGCAAACTCACATGTCGGACCGCTTGCGCTTCCGCGCGGGCTTCGTCGGCCGGCGACCCGAGCCTTGTCCGGCGGCCGCACGAGCTGCTGTGTCAGGGGTGGGCACCTCGCCACCCCGCGCCCCCACATCGGGGATCGGATGAGGCACGCCGGGTCCCTCGGGCGGGATCGTCTCCCGCGCGATCCCGGGTTCGGTCGTCCCCGCGCCGGTCTCGGGGGCGGCCGGCGACGCGGAAGCCGTCCCGGCAAGGGAAGAAGTCCCGGCCGGAGCGGCGACGGCAACAAGGACCTCGAGGCTCCCTGCCGCCGCCGTCGACGTCGCGGCGACCGTGACCACCTCACCGGGACCGCTCGACGGGGGCCCCTGGCCCTCGCCGGCGACACCGCCGGCCGGAACCGGCTGCGCGCCGTCGTCGTCTGGGATGACGTCGTCAATCCACGCGTCGTCGTGGTGACCGTCGTCGCCGGCCTCTTCGCTGCTGTGGTCGAGCGCCGAGTCCGTGTCGAACTCAGACTCGGTGTCGACCGCTTCGCCGCCCCGGCGACGACGCGCCCGGTCTCTCCTCCTCGCCTCGTAGGCGTCCTTCCGGGCCTTGCGGCGATCCTTTCGCCGCTTCGCCCTCTCCCCATGGGCACGGTTCGCCGCCCGACGGTCCGCGTCCTCGGGTACGGGCGCTGTCGAGCGCCGAACGGCTAACCCCGGCTGCACACAAAGGGAAAATGCAAGAATGCCGCAGTCATTCACCTGAAACAATACCAATCAATCAAGAAAGCGTGGGGAAGAAACTCACAAAGCGGATCGCGTCGGCGTGCGGCAGTGCGGCAGGGTGGCCCGCGACGGGCCACTCGAACTCGTTGTCGACGAAGTGCAGGGCGGACTTGCCGGCCGCCTCCGACAGCCGCGCCCCGATCTCGCGGTGGCTCAGCGGCTCGTCGATCACCATCGCCGTCCCTCGGAGGTCGGCGCCCGGTGTCATCTCCCACATGGGGAGCGCGCGGCGCATCAGCGGCAGCACGCGGATGCTGTGGAAGTGGCCGGTGATGCCGACCATCGACACCCCCCGGTCACGCAGCACCGCCACGGCGTCGAGGAGGGGTTGGATCGCTGCAATCTCCCTCGCTCCGAGACCCCAGTGCCAGCAATCGGGGGGCCCGGACAACCGGGCGTTGGTGAACTTGGGCAGCGGGCCGGTGCGCTCGTTCTTCAAGTAGAACCACCGGTTATGCCACCCGGAGTTGGAGGAAGTATGCACCCACGTGATGTAGCCCGACGCCCGCTCCACGCGGAGACGCAAGCTCGCGGAGCCCATGAGCGGGACTCGCCCGCCGACGGGCTGGAGTGACGCCCTGAAGAAGTACCTCCACAGATCGAAGTTGGGGGGAATGCCGAGGTAGGCCTCGCACAGCGTGATGAAGCCGGCGATGTGGCCGATCGAGTTGGGATTGAGGTGCTGAACCTCGATCCCGTAGTAGCCCAGAAGTCCGCGGAAGAAGGGGTGCGCCGGCACCCCGAGCCCGCGGGAGTGGAAGTGGAAGAACGAGACGATGTAGTCGTCCGGCGGCGAAGGCGACCGCTCCGACGGCACCATCCACTCCACCGCATCGGAGAGCGGGCGAAGGAGACCCTTCGCAACCAGCCCGCGTAGCAGTTCCGGCGTCACCACCGACTCCGGCCACTCGTCTCCCTCTTCCGCCATCGGATTCAACGGGATGAGGGAGCGCGGACGACGCCGGGACCGAATCGACCGACGGCGGTTGCGAAGCGGACGGCGAATGGTGGCGATTGGGGCGAAGAATGGCGCGGAGCGAAAGGAATCGAAGCGATCGCAAAGGGAGAAGAAAGGCGAACAGTAACGGGCGATGGAGTATGCGAGAAGACTCCCCCGGATAGGTATGGCCTATTTATATGCGCCGAACCGGCGCTGTGCCGTTTCCCGCCTTAAATCTCGCGTCCCTTCGTTTTCCTCCGCCCTAACGTGTGCAGGTGGAGATAACGCACGCCTCGTCGCCGCGTTTCGTCCAAACGCCGCGCCTCTAGATCCGCGCCGGCGAAGCGACGCGACGCCTCGCGTCCGACGCCTCATGGGCCCAATCGGTAGGGAAGCCGGTTTGGGCTCCCAGGTAAAGCGGCTAGGAGCTGTACACGCTCCGACGGCCCATTCCCGGCCCAAGAGTTCGTAGGCCGGCCCAGCGTTGGGTTCGACGGCCGCTCTGGGTCAAAACGAGAGTGAGGGGTAATCAAAGGGGGGCACCAGCGGCCAGTACCCAAGTGCGCGGAGCATATGGGCCCCTGTCGAATACGTCCGAGTCCGAGGACGAAATAAGCCCATGGTTTGCTCATCGAGAGCTGGCAGCGAGCCGCCGAGACCGGTCGAACGGACTCGGAAACTAAATGGGACAATCTCCCGGATCATATGACACTGACCCCCGCTGGTCTCAACCGGGTCCCCGCTAAGGGCAAACCGGGGTGTCACTCGAACGAGCCCGTTTGCAACTCAAATGGCACCGCCCATCGAACCATCGAGGAATGGCGCGGACGGCCCCGATCCTCCATCCTCCCGACAGGATGCGGAAGGAGAAACGAACAAAGTCGAAACCGTCTTCGGCCGGACCCCCGAAACGATCGGGGGCTCGAAGGCATGCATTCGCACAAGAGACCAACAACGTGGTCGCAACACAAACTAAAACGGGTCTCGCGAAATAAGCCTCTTTATTCCATGGTTTTCTTTATACAAAGTCGATCGAAAGATCGTTAAACTAGAAAAGAAATTACATTAGTCCCATGAATCCATGGATTGGCCACAAATGGCCGGATAAAGAGGCCTAAGGGCCCCGCTGGCACCACCCGCAGCAAAAACTCCTATGAGTGGGTGGAACCAGCATGACGGCGCCAGGGACTCCCCCTCGAGGGTGGCGGTGCTCAAACCAAGGCCACGTAATCCTCGCAGGAGCGACTCCTGGGACGCCGAGGGCTGACGAGAGCCCGTTTAATCCTCGCGGGAATGACTCCGAGTTCGGTGGGCCACGCCAAAGCAGGACGAAAACTTGCGATGGCGCCGGCGAGCACCGGCCGAACGTCGACGGCCGGCTTGGGTCGTTTGGCTCGAGTCATCGTCTCCTCCCTCGTCGGAGGAGAGAATGATGACCTCAGGCTTCTTCGACTCGGGCGCCGAGCTCCCGGCTACCGGATCTGGAGGCACCACCGCGAGCGGAACCGCTTCGACCACCGGAATCAGATCTTGGCAAGTGCTTGGAGGTGGAGGAGGCAAAGGGCGCAAAGCTAGTATAGGGGGCACGACGCCCTCTCCTTCTCTTTCCTTCGAGTCTCTCTTGCGCGAGTGAGATTTCTTATGCTTAGGCATGGTGAGTTCGAAGAAACCCGGCTCAAGATGCGGGCCTATTTATAGGCGCACCGCCCGGTCTAGCATGGACCGGGTGCATAAGGGGGCGGCTGCGGAAGCCGAGGAGCACTGCCCAGCCGCATCGACGCCACGTGGACAATCCCCCACACGCCGCGACAAGCGAAGGAAGGATGGAATCCCACCACAGTCGGCCCGTGGGCTGCAGGCTTCGGCGGCCGCGCCCTCTGAGCAAGGGCAGGGAGAAGTCCATCGGGCACCGGTTGGCCCGCAGGATAAGCGCACTCCCCCCTCGGACAAAAGAAGGGGCCCGGGGGCTCGGTCATCGTGGCTACGGGAAAACGACACAGCTCGCTGCCGCGTTACGCAGTGAAAGCCTGAGAAAAGCCTGGAAGCTAGTCTCCTACTAGCTCCCAGCCTCGGGGGCTACACCCGGCGGGTGCGCTCGCGCGCACCCGCCGGCGAACTGAATGGCCACGTCAGGCAGCCGTACCAGTCCCGACGACAGCACGGCGCTCTCGCCAGGACTCGGGGGCTACTGTCGGATACCTATTTTCTAGGTACCCTATACGGTATACACGCGGAATAACGAGGTACGGGAGCCGCCCGAGACCCAAAGGCCTTGTATATAACTAAGAGATGGAAAGCTGGGCCCCTGGAGTGGCCCAGTCGGGCGGAAGGCGCAACAACGGCCTTTGGCCCACAGAGCCTCCGTTCCTCACGGCCTGTTAAGGGACCGGGCGCACGTGGCTGCACGAGCGCAGCCCCCCACCCTGGACCGCGATTGGTCCAGCGTTAGAGGAGCCCGCCTTGGACGTGGCAACGAACCCGACTCCCCGCGGCAGGAGTCGGGCGCCGCGGAGTCGAGCGACGTCTCCGACCGGGCTCCGGCCAGCCGCCGTCCGCCGTCCATGTACCCCGGCGGTGGTCGGGATCGGTGGAGGGACACGACCCGAAGCGAACCCGACCACCGCGGCCGGGAAGCAATCTCGGCAGCGGCATGGAAGCAGTGGTCAAACCCAAGTGTACGGCCAGCCAGATTCGGATAAGAAGACGCTCCATATCCACTCCTGGACGGTGCGAAGGTACACTATGCCTGACGTACGGCCGCGTGGGGGCGTCGCATCCGGATCAGGCGTGGAACGGGGAATGCATGCACCAAGTACGCTACACAGTAGCAACAGCGCGCGAAATGACCGTCGCCCAACTCCACAGGTATCAACAGCATACCAACAGCGATCAACAGTGCGGATCAGGGAATGGGCGCTCCACAGCGCCCAGACAAGACCCGGATGACATCATCACACCACCTGGCGCGGAGATTGCGGCGGAAGACACCGGAGCCAGCGAGGACGGCCCGACTCCGCCTCCGTCGCCCTCTCACTTATCTTCCTTTTCTTTTCTTTTTCTTCTTTCCTCCATCTGTACCGTTCTTCCTTGATGTATAAAAGGGAGAATTGGGCCCAGGAGGGGAAAGGAGTTCTTTTCGGCTGAGAGAGTTCTTTTGGGCTTACACAACAGCTCATTTCTCACACGAGCGAACACACTCACACACAACGCAGAGACAGAGACTTGGGAGCGAATCCCTCTCTCGCCACGGCTTGTAACCCCTACTACGAGCAACACGAGTGAAACCTCAAACTAGACGTAGGGCTTCTTTTGCCTGAACCAGTATAACCCACTGTGTCAAACGCAATCCATCTGATCGCCGTCGAACCGCGCACAAATCTACTCGTCGGCCGGTTACCAAACACCGACAGGGGTCGGCGACCGATCTCTCGAGAGAGTAGCAGTTTTGTCGACGCTCGTGACGACGCGACTCGTACTAAAGCGTTGGCTGCAGCTGCGGCTTGTTGGGCTGCAGCAGCTGTCATTGCCTTAGCCTTCTCAACCATCGGGGTAAGGGTGGGATCTGGATTTGCAGCGATCTGCCTAGCGATCTGATCGAGGAGTGTGGTGGCGCCGACTACATTGTCCTGGGGAGTTGCGAAGACTTGATACCCGTTGTACTCTTGCATGAGGTCGTCATGGACCTGCCGACCACGCAACCTAATGTTGCGCTGCGCAGAGGTTTCGCCGACCGGAGCTTCTTCCTCTTCGCCGTGGACGCCATTGTTGCCTTGATTGCCAGCCGCCGCCGCAGCTGCAGCGGCAGTTGCATCAGCGAGCTGATTGGTCTGCGTCATGAAGCACTCAAACGGTGGTGTACCGCTCCAGGATGTGCTCTCCCATGGTAACGTGCGTAGCACGGACTCGTCGGGGTAATCTCTGAACGAGTAGGTCTCGAAAGATCCGACCTGTTCGGGTGTTGGATCTGCTAAGGATCCGAAGATCTCAGGACTCAGATCTTTGTAGATCGAAACCTGGTTGTTGAGCCGGAACGGAAACTGAACGGGGCCTCGAGCTGAGCTCAGTGAAGCGAATCCGATCTTGACCGCCTCCGTGCAGGTGCGCAACTCGGCCAGCGAGTAGTCTGCGTAGTTCCTTGCAGGGAGGGCGTCGCGATCCGATCCAGAGCCCAGATAAACTGGATCTGGATATCGCTGAGTTGACGGAGCCACCGGCCGAGTGAGCTGTGGTGCCACCGAGTTGTTGGGCTGGAGCTCACCGCGGCGATCGGCGACGAAGTGTAGGCTTCCGAAGGAGATCCGGTTGCCCTCTACGAAGTTGCTAGTGAAGTTGATCGCCATCGAGTTCGACGTGGTGGACTCTCGTAGCCCCCCTACCTGGCGCGCCACTGTCGAGGTTTTAGGGCCTCGATGTTATTTATACGGGTGTACGAGAATCAAGAACTAGATGGTAACACAGGAGACGAGGGTTTATACCAAGGTTTTAAATCTCCGGCTATAGCTGCCGCTATAGCCGGAGATAGCTGCTGGGCAGCACCACCGCTAGGAGAGTCTACTTTCTCCGCTACGAATTCTCAGCCGCTATTAGCTGCATTTATCCCGCTTTAGCCCTTAAATGAGCTTTTATTTAGCCGCTAAGCAGCGGCAGCTGCACGTGCTTGAGAGTTGGGCAGTGGCAACGGTTGGTAGCAGAGATAATGTGTGCGTTTGGGCTCCAGAACAACAGAAGCGGCAGCAAGCAGCCAAGCAATAGAGGCAGTGACATCAGTGTAGCACTCATCTGTCCAAATTTTTGTAAAACAGTTAAATGGTTTAGCTGCAGCTATAGCTTCTTTTAGCTGTTATAGAGAAGCCGGCAGCTAAGGACCTTAGCCGGAGATTTTAAACACTGGTTTATACAGGTTCAGGCCGCCAGAGGCGTAATATCCTACGTCCTGTGCTGGTGTGATGTATTGCGAGAGAGTTTTCTGTAGGACTCCTGCCCGCCTTATATAGCCGGGGTGCAGGGTTACATGGAACTAAACCTAGTCGGTTATACAGTAAACAGCCTTGTAGAACAAGTTGATCGATGTTTATTTCCTGGCCGAGTGGGCCAACTGACATTAAGTCCGTTGGGCCACCCGGGCCTATCTGGGTCAAGCCAACTCCCTATTACTGGATCACTCGGCCTTGTTGTATCTTGAGGATACCCGGGTCTCATATCATCGACAATATCTAGCTAGCTAATTAGGCCCTGCCAAATTAAGCAATCTATATCTACGTACTGTACTGTACAATCAAGCAAGGTCTTCAAACATAACTATATATAGCTGTTAGTAACAGTGTAGTATACGTTAATCATACGCAATATCCCTACACATGTCCTATGCACTGCTGCGAGCAGACAGATCATACTTCATCATGATATAGTAGTAGAGTCATTCATAACATTAAACATGTGTGATCATGTGTACAAGTTAATGGTTCCAAAATCTTAACTACTATTAGTACCTATGTACACTCAAGCTGCAGACAAGTTCATAAAAATAACAGCTGCAGACAAATTCTTTGGTATTTTTTTGTAAAAAGGTTAAATCACAAATTTTAGCGCTCCAATTTGTCCACAGCACACTTTGCAAAAAAAAAAAAGTCCACAGGACACATAATATTTTAAGAAAGAGAACATTGTGTCCACAGACATACAATCTGATTAGACTGCTACTTCAATTACTCGGTTGTCCCCTACCGCAACACAACAAGCGGGCGCTAACTCATGAACACTACATTTTTCTTTCTTCCTTCTGCCAACCATTTGTAGCGACCGGCACGTGTGTGCTCGGCGCCAACACGAGGGGAGAGCAGAGACAAGGCGCGGCGGCAAGCAAAATCTCCCCCGTGAAAGCATTTCCTTTGGAGCCTTGCATCCGTGCTAGCTGCGCATCTCGTCGCCTCATCGCTCTCGAAAGCAAACAAAACAAGCTCCCCTAGAATTATCGATCATGGCTATTAAACTGCCATGCTCTTTGACGGGGCGACAAGAATCCAGCTAAGCCGAAAGCTCAGAATTCTGTAGAAATAGAACCGCGTAGCAAATGCAACGAAAAGCACCCACAAATAATGCACCAAGATCGCAATATAAGAATCCACCAAGAATCCAATTAGTACTGTATTCATATCATCGTCCTCAAAAGGTTCAGCTATCACTGTTGTACTTGTGCCATCCGACCGAACCGCGTAACAATTTTGAAAATCAGCTGGAGACCATTGAAACGCGGAGCTGATAACACCAAACTGCTAGCGCGCCATTGTTGTCTTGCGTGCCTTTTATCGTGCTCTCTCGATCTTATTCCGCTGTTGCCGCCGCGCGCTCCCGCCGCTGCGCCGTGGTTGCTCGATCAGGTCCCTACTCCTTGCCCCCTTCACGAGCAGATTCCTCCCGCTCCAACCCCATGTCCGCGCGCGTCGCCCCACCCCCACCTCGTGCACGCACGCACACAATCACACAAAAACCCGCGACGTCACAGCTCACGGTCACAAGCTCTCATCGATCAGGCGCCTCGATCCCATACGAAGCCACCGGGTGATGGATGATGCCACGCACGCCGCTCGGTCTGCCCAGCTCCGTCGTCCTCTGCAAGTGCAGGCTCTCCAAGTTGCAAGGGAGCAGACAAGGGGTGGCGCTCTTGATGCAATGCATGGGAGCGGGGCACGTATATACGCACGCATGCGTTAACTTAAATGCCGCGAGCAAGTTGAGCTTTGCCCCCCACCGCCAGCCAAGAGGGTCGATCTGTAAACTATAACACACTAGGAGTACGTACGTAGTATCTAGCTAGCTAGTTAGTGCCGTGGGGCTTCCATTCCATCTCTCTGTCTGTGGGGAATATATATAATTGGGATGTTTGGTGAATGGCGCCTGCATGTTGATGATGATCCATGCTTGACTGCTATAGATAATCTCTCTACATATGCTTGATTATATATATGCGTGTTACTTGTTCTGGAGCTTGGATATTTGTACGCCATCATGGCGAGCATCCGAGGTGTCTGTATACGGGCACGATGTATTGCCGCAAGTTGATCATAGACTAGTCCTGGATAATGTCCGGCTCTTTTTATTTATTAGTGTGGAACGTACGGAACCTTGGCGCGCATGCAGATTCCTTTAACCTAGCAAAACTCGATGACGCACACACGGAGTGCACTCGGTTGGACTGGACGAATTACATCCACGGCTTTTTTTCCGTCGAATGAAAAGTGATTGTATTAAAAGCTAAAAAATATAGAAATCTCTTACATCAAGACTTTGAAATTAGACGATTAAACACAAAACATACATTTAAGTATTTTACTCATCCCAGAAAGCAGTAACCAAATCAATTAGAGATGCCAAACTTTATTGAATATCGACATATGCATCCTTTTTTTTTTGACAGGTATATATCCGTTTGTCTCTGGCTAGCTACAAGGCAAATCTTGTCGCGTGTAATTCTTACTACTCCGTATTACCTTATCCTCTCTTGTAAGGTTTGAACAGCCTCGTTAGAAACCCGCAGTATAATAATGTGCCGCACGTACAAGCACGCGAATGAAGAATAATTATTATCCTGATTAAACCACTGGTTCACCAAGTCTGGAAAATTAACATATATGATTTCTAAAAAGAGAATTATCTTACACCTCACTCCCATATAATAGCACAATATATAAAGTTGGTCGTATTTTGTCCGTTGCATATATATGTACAACTGTGGAACGCGTCCAAATATGTGTATTTTCATTTCACTGATTTGGCTTCCTATTTTTGCCCTTTCAAATGATTTCCAGAAACGAAGAGGAATATGTGAAGCAGGATAACAACAGAACAACAATAAGATCACGTGAGCGCCCACTGCCCCACCGGCCGGGAGACCACCACTATATAGATATGGGCAGTCCTCCTCCTTCTTGGTCCTCCATTTAAGCTAAGCTGCTCGTTTGATCCCACACCTTGACCTCTCCCTCCCTCTCTCTCTCTTGCTTTCATTGGGCTGTCAATCCGCGTGGCTCAGTCGTGTGAGAGAGAAGATGAGAAGGGAGAGCGAGATGATGTCAAGGGAGCGCAAGAAGGCCGCGTCCGCTCTTCAGGAGAAGCTCAAAATCCTCCGCTCCATCACTCACTCTCACGCTGTACGAATATATTCTTCTTCATTTTCATACTGCTTAATTTGCTCTGCCCTTCGATCATCAGAACTCCATACATGCATGAATGAATCCTTTTCCTTTTTTTTTTTTTTTTTTGCAATCTTCTCTGTCTTGCCCGGCTTTTTGAATGATGCCTGTTTAACCATGGACACAGCTGAGCGACACGTCTATAATCATGGACGCGTCGGAGTACATCAAGGAGCTGAAGCAGAAGGTCGTGAGGCTGAACCAGGAGATCGCCTGCGCCCAGAACGCGCTCCGACAGGCCTCCTACCCGACGGTACTGCCAATCAACCCCGATACGCCTTTACTGCACGCATTTTATGTAGTCTAAACATATATATACATCCACAGAATTTAAGCCCATCATGCATATGTACACACGAATACACGAAGCTTAATTTGTTTCGTAGTATATTAGTAAAAGTAGTAGTTGTACCAATGTACCATTTCACATGCTAACCAATTAATGAGAGGTCCGGCCGAGTTCAGTCAGTCGGGCTGTAGTGTAAGCTCACATGCGCCAAGGCCTGCTTCCTTGTCTTTATATACAGTTAAGCTTTGATGGATCAATGATGGAATGGTGTGGGCGATGCAGGTGACCGTGGAAACCCTAGGAGGACACGGCGGGTTCCTCATCAACGTGTTCTCCGACAAGAGCTGCCCGGGGCTGCTCGTCTCTGTTCTCGAAGCCTTTGACGAGCTGGGCCTCAGCGTCCTCGAGGCCACCGCGTCGTGCGCAGATAGCTTCCGCCTCGAAGCTGTTGGTGGGGAGGTAAATTGATTGAACCTAAACTTGAAGAGTCTTAGTTTATGTAGCTCAATCTCATGTATATAATAGGATATGTACGTAGAAGAAGAAATAGACTACCTAATTAATTTTGTAATTAATAATCATTGAGTCGTGATGAGTACTGACGTACTCTGCTGTGCTCCTGCAGAACGTTGCGGAGAACGTGAACGAGCATATCGTGAAGCAGGCCGTCCTGCAGGCCATCAGGAACTGCTCCGAGAGCAGCAGCGAGCACGACGAGGAGTGAGCGAGCGCAAGCACAAGAGCCTCGTCGTTCTTGTCCTGATGGAGCATGTCATGACCATTGCATAATCTGTTCTATTCTTCCTCTCTTTTATAAATTCCCTCCTCCTGCTAAGTCGTCTCTTCTATTCCCCTCCTATTAAGTCTCTCCTATATATCCTGCCGCCAGAAGCGTAGCTCTTGATCGGGTGAAGAAGTAGCCGGTGAAGTAGCACATCCGTACCCTAGCTCTTCAATTCTTGTGTAATAGTAGGGCCATGTCATAGTTCATATGTAGCCTAATTAAGGCAATAAGATAAGATAATGCATGCAATGCAGGGGAGACTGGAAGCAAAGCTAGACAGAGCTAGCAGCTGGCCTCCCATCCGAGGTATTGATGCAGGTCAATGTGAACAAACAGTCCATGAGATGTGTGATCTAGTACTTCAGATATTCTAACAGGCCGGGCTCGTGAACCACCATTTCACATGTTACGACCCATCGACCCTCACGAGATACCGGTACATTACAAAGGCTGTACCTCTATAGGCTCTGAAACAGTGCCAAAATGCAAAGCATGGAGGCCAGTGAGATAAAGCAGTAGTAGTACACTATACACGTTGTTGATCCCCTCGATCGGCACCACATACTGTGTCTGAAACGAGCAGCCACGGGTTCCAAGAACGCAGGAAGGCGGCCAATGGGAAGCCCCGGATCGGGTGGCGCGGTCATTCCTCCTCAACAAACCAGCGCGTAGCTAGGACGCGGCCCCGCCGGCCGTCACTCTCTCGATCACACCCCCACACACGTACGTTCCGGCGATCGAATCGAATCGATTGCCAAGCAGGGAAGCGGTTAAAGCGAGCTGCATGCCCTCCCTGCTGCCCGTGCCTTTTCTTTGGGGAACACGACCACACGGGCAGCAGCAGCATGCAGCAACGCCAGCCCTGCCATCCCTGGCTGGCTATCCCTCTAGGTACGACGTACGCAGCACAGCAGCTGCGTCGCTACAACGCGCTCGTGACAGACGCCTCCGCGTCGCCTGTGATCGAACCAGGCGCCCCGGGAACAAGGGACAACCGACCGGACACGGCGGGTTGGCGTCGCGGCGCGCGGTGAGGCGGCAGAGCACGTCACGTCCCCGCCCCGGCCAGTTCATCATACATATGCATCCCAGTACACGCGAGCGAGCGAGCAGGCGACAGCCAGCCACGCCGGTGTCAAGAGCGGCCAACCGAGGACAGAGCCAGCCAACGCGGGCGGTCAGCTAGCCTGCTTGTCGCCTCCCCACGCACGGGCCGGGCGCGCGCCATGCTTTCACCTGGCCCTGACGAACCGGCAGCGCGCAGGCACACAGGCGCCGCGATGCCGACGGCGCATCCAGTCCAGCGGCCGCCCTCGCTCGCGCCTCACAAGAGGGATTCGCGCGCCCAGTTGATGCGGCGCGAGGCTCGATGTTCGTCGTCGGGTGAAGGGGGGCCGTCCTCCCTCGGCCACTGGCACCCGGATGATCGGGCCTCTGTTCCAGCTCAGACGCTTTGGCCGGACGCGGGCGCGGGCGACAATTAGGGAGGGAGGGCGCTGAGCTCCGTGCCTTGGCTGGCCGGGAATGCTGACTGACGAGACGTTCGGTTAAAACAAGATAGGATCAGTGTGTGCCTGTGTGGCATCACCCAGCCACGTGAAATCGCCACAGAAATCATGTATACGAATGGAACCATGTATACGAATGATAGGAATTGGACAACGAAGTATTCTGCTTCACCAACTGCAGATTTGTTTTCTCCAATGAACTACAGGTTTGCAGCGGGCCATACGAAGGCCAGCATATGCTAATGTTCTGGTACCAATACCAATTATTCTAGGATGGAGGCTAGCTGCCAATAGACCAGAGGATTTGTTACATGGCTCGAAGGAGCAAGTTCTCAAATGCTTTCAATGTGCAGGTTGTCCTGTCTGATCAATCACTAGCCCAGGCCCATAATTGTTCTGTGGGGGAAGGAAGAACATACAGGGGGCCTAGATCAATCAAACATTCCCGCTCCTCCAGAAAGGTGGTAACAAACATTGTATCCGAAAGTCACGACTCCACTATACAGATGGGAAAACGCATTTCTGAAGTGAACAATCCAATTTTGATCCTCGAGCATCTTGGCAATGAAATTAGATGCTACCAGCACTCTTCCGAGCCATCTTTACTTGGTCATAAACATCCTTCCATACTCTATAAGCCTCCCTGACTTCATCCAACTGTGAATCAGGCATGCCCGTGAACTGGTCCAAGTTCTCCGCCCATTCTTTCCACGGAGGCATAGATGGTTCCAGGAATTTTACTTGCTCAGGCACAAGCGCTGCCTTGTAGAATTCCTCGACCCCCTTCCTAACTTCCGCTGATTTGTTCAATGAGTCGATTCCTGGGCGAACAATTCTTCCTTCACGGTTCTTTGTCTGGAAACTGTTGTCTTTAAGGATCAGAACTTCTGAAGGGGCTATTGGTAGAACGATTCTAGAAAACTTTGCCAGGGACAGTTCTATAATATCTTTGGGTAGTAATCCACGCTTCACTGCCACTGCAGTTCCAACCATCTTCCGGATCTAAGGTCAAGGAAAACAAAAGTGTGACTGCAAAGTCTTAATTCCATGCGTGCGTAACATTTTTAGTAACTGGATATCAACAATAAATTGAGCATGTAAGATCCTAACAAACTGTTTCAATAGTTATATTACCAAGGAGAAGGTATTAGTTTCTCGACAGTGAACACTGCGTACGGCAGTTCAGAAGAAACTAAGGACTAAGGAGAAAGGAATACCTGATGTAGCATGAAAGATGCTCCACATATGGTCAATTCCACAAATTGAACTCCTGATGAACTCTGCAGCTCTCCACAAGAGCAGGTGATGATATCCCTGAAATGTGAAGCATTTAACCTATCACTTTCATCAGGTTCATGCAGCCACCTAGCTTGAATCTGGACCCGGTTCTCAGAAAGTATAGGATCATCCTTCATACAACTGTATTCTGATCCACTAGAATCAATCATCGATGAAATACTCAAGTCTTCTTCTTCATGGTCTGAAGTAGTGTTCTCATCAGATCTTTCCTCCATACCCACTTCAGAGGACTTGGGCTTCAGTGTCGAGTTTCTTCCTTTAGCCCTTCTGCGGCTTCCTGCTAGAACTTTTCTATACTTGGCGCGGGCAGTGTAATTATGAAATGGATGGTTTCCCTGCAAGTAGAGATAGTATAGCATGCAAAGTATTTGGATGAGCAAAACCATTCTGATAATTTCTTTCATTTGTATCCTGTATAAATTACTATAAGCATAACCAACAACTATTTAAAGATAATTCAGGGAAATGTTCGCGCCAATACTATTCGATATAGATCTTAGGACAAAAGGGCGCATATTCAAGAAATAATAATCTATATGGCCACCTACAAATTTTCATCAGATCTAGGCAGTAGTTGTCTGGCAATTATAATGCGGCACATTGCACTAGCTGTTCCTTATATTATTTATCATTGTCACCTAATTCTTACTTCTGAACATTCGATTTGATCTGAAAGGAAGCTGAAGTTTATCTGTCCATTGAAATCAACCAGTGACGTAACTGGACAACATGACAGTTACAACGAGCTACTGACAAATGAATGTTTTTAATTGTGCCCCTTACCAATTTGAGCATTCATATGATGCCACTTAGTTGCTTCAAAGATTTGCTTTCTATTATCTAATTGATAGATTGCTGGAAGACATAAGCAATTCATGTAAATGTCGGACTAAATTCAAGATTATGGCCCACGGATCATCTGGAAAGTTATATTATCCCTGATTTAATTTACCCACATAAAGTCAAAAAAAAATTGAATGCCTCGTTATTAATGCGATGTATTTGTATGTGCCTATTATAACACAATTCCTGAAAGATGCATCCCTTTGCTTTGCAAAATATTGCGCATAATAAAGGAGACAATTTGGATAAAGCAGACAAGCAAGTACCTCGAAGGTTTTCAATATGCTGTTGAGCTCTGATAAGTGCTCTTGCACTTCTTCTGAGCTACAACCATCTTTAATTCCAATAATTTCAGCAGGTAGAAGATAGAAGTATTCCCTGTACAAGCACTCCCTCCTTACATCGAAATTCCTACAATTCAATGTGCACCATGTCACAACAAACAAAAGTTATTTAGGCATAATTCAGTGAACAGTATTGTATCTATTGTTTCTGTAAAACAAGACAACCAATTTACCTTTGTGCAGGCAAGATACTAAAAACCCTGACATTCTTTGGCAAATTTGAGTTGATGAAACTGGCAAGAGCAATGCCATCAGGATCATTCTCCCACGCTATATCAGGGATTTCCATTTTGAGGGAGACCATTGTAGCCAATGAGTGCACCTGAAATTAGTCCACTCTAAGCACGCATAGAAGCCTTTGTCAGCCAAAAAACATATTCTTCATAAAATTCAATAGGAAAAATATCAGAGCATACCCCTTTATCCGTTCGGCTGCTCCTTTCCCATCCAACCTTTTGCAGTTTTCCATAATTACTCTCAAGAATGCCCCCTGCCTTGAAGATGGCTGATTCCAAGACCGACTCAATGGCTGCAGAATGAGATCAGAGGGATCGATCAAGATCAGACACCGATAATCTACAACACAAGTACTGACAAACAACCATGAGCGACTTAAGAACATTCAAGAAAGAACCAGGTGTGACTTAAAAACATCCATGATTTTGTATCACATATAGAAGCTCGTGGTGTAATGATACAATTGTGCTCTCATAAATAGAATCCATTTCGTGTAGGTGCCATCTATCACTGTCAACTTTTCTATATGATTAGAGCAACTTAAGAACACACATGATTTTGTATCCACATATTGAAGTTCATGTTGTAACGATACAATTCTGCTCTCACAAAAGGCATCCATGACATGTGGGTGCCACCTTTCACCGTCAACTTTCTGTAGGGTTAACAAACATCACTCTGAGATTTATTTCTTACGTCCACAGATTGCTCTACAAGTGCTTAGAGAACAAACTAACAAGTATTAGAGCTACAATGCACAGAACTAGCAACAACTCAATGCAACAAGCACGAAATTAGCCAGCTAGTTCTATCACGCAGTTACGGTGCAGAAACTTACGGTACACCGAGCAACCAGCAAGCACACCACTTGCAGAGTTCGAGTGTCAAATTGCGTTGAGGAAACCAGAAAAAACAAATTTATCTAGCAATAAGAACTCAAAGCACGCAAAGTGACAAAGCAAAATCTAGTGCTTACTCGACTCCACGCTGAGCTCCCTCTGCTTCTGAAGGCCTGTGCAGAAAGCCCACCACATTTAATCAAAACTGTGCAAATCAAACCAGCCCTTTCCCAGGGAAAATGAATAGGCTGACGAGTAAAACCTCGGTACTCGGTGCCGACGTAGCCGATGCGGAGCACGACCCTCTTCTTTCGCGTGGACTCCCACCTCATCCCACTGCCAACATCGCCGGCGGATATGTCAAGCGGAGAAGGAGACGGAGACGGTGGCGGCGTGGCGGTGGCGGTGGCAGTTGAGGAACAACATAGGGTGGTGCGCAGGAGGCTAGGACTCACGCGCTTCAAGAGGAGAGCGCAGGAGATAGGTCTACGGAGAAGCCACGACGATGTCGCGGCGGCGGCCATCGGCGGCGGTGCGGCGGGGCAGCCCACGCGGAAGCTCGCAATTGTTGGATAAGATTGAGGAGAGGAGGAATAGTTCATTGGGCCAGACATTTTGATGGGCTCGATAGTATTGGGCCAGAAAACTAAATCCCTGTTCCTAGAAAAAAAACTAAGGCCCTACTTGGAATACGAGAAGAAATTCTAACATTCCCAAGAAAAAATCGAAATGATTCTCAAAAAAAAAGAAAAGAAAAAATCGAAATATTTCTTGTGATTTTTAGAAAAAAGAATATAATACTGATATTTCATCCTTAGCATCAAATAGATACATATAGGTATCGACTTGTTTGGCACAGCTCCACATAAATGATTCTGAAGTAGAATAAGTGAAGTTGTACTAAATGTTGTTTTCACAAGAAAAGTGAGTCTATGTCCTGATTTTAAGAGACTATACTAGAAAATCATATAGAAAACACTTTCACGAGAGAATCAGCTTCTCAGGAGAACCACTTTCAGATAATCTCTATCAAACAAGCCTTATAATTACTACAAAGAAAAACGCTCCGTTCCAGATCGCACATGCGCTACACAAGAGAGCAAACATAAGTAAAGAAAACTCTACCGCCACTAAGAAACCATCTAACAATCATAATTTCCTTCATTGTCCAGAATGAGTGACCACAGAGGCACCGATTTGCTGTTGTTGTTTTCCTAGGGCGCATCGCAGCAGGGAATATTTCTTGTGATATTTTTGTGCTCCAAACAAATCTCTAATCCATCTCTACACTAGCTAGCTAGCCTTATTAATTTACTAGGAAACAGAAAAAAAATGCCAGAATAATCAAATTTACACCGTGAGAACGACGGGGAAAAGCCGATCTTGACAACCTCTGCCCATCCGAAGACGTCCGATCTTGACTTCTTCGATGGGCAGAGGTTGTCATGGCAAGAACAACGCAATCAAGTGACGGTAAATCGATACAGGTTTGAGCATCAGAGCCCACGATCAATTGGTGGCGATGGCGATACTTCCATATCCATCGGTCCATGCATGTGCAGCCATGCAGCCGATGACCCATGCTTCTTGTTAAGCTGTCCGGCTAATTGATGATCGTCGTTAATACAAGCCAAGGACGGGACTAGCAGAAAGAGACGGAAACTGACGGGTTTGTATGGATAGCGCAAAATACAGCGCACCGCAGCAGTCGGTATATAAACGCTGAGAAGGCGAATACACGCAGAAGAATAAAGAATTGGTTTATTCGTGGATTCGCACGTAGATGTCAATTCGATCGGACAGACGCGCACATGTTCGTTAATCGATCACTATCATGCGTTAATTCGGACAGTTTTCGCAAGTTCCATTTAGTAAAGCTAATATTACTTAGTTGATCATTCGCCACGTCGTCGTCCAATGATTAAAAGAGTTAAGATGACACTGTTCGTCCATAATCGGGGCGGGGAAGCCTGTCGTAACAGGGATGCATCGTCTGCACTCCTGGAGCAAAGAGATCCGACGAACCTGCTAGCGGACAGCACTGCTACTGCTGTCTACTCGCTAGTGTGGGGAGGAGAGAGGCCCGGTATATATCCATAGCGTCTTCGCGCACGTTGAAACCGGCCGGCTTATCTGCACCTGTGTCGGTCGAGCCTATAGCTAGGCAACCGTCATCTTACTATCATGGCAACAGCTTTAGCTTCCGTTTGTGTGCTGCTGGCCGCGTTGGCCGCGGTGGCGTCGGCGCAGCTGTCGGCGACGTTCTACGACGCGTCGTGCCCGCGGGCGGTGGCGACGATCCGGAGCGCCGTGACGGCGGCGGTGAGCAGGGAGCCCCGTATGGGGGCCTCGCTCCTCAGGCTCCACTTCCACGACTGCTTCGTCCAGGCAAGTATCTTCCGCATTCTCGTGCATACCTCCTACTCCGTTTCTTCTTCGGAACCGAGGTATTCGTCGGTCGGAAGATGATGCACTGTGTAACAGACCTGCCGTGGCGTGACATGCAGGGGTGCGACGCGTCGGTGCTGCTGGCCGACACGGGCAACTTCACGGGGGAGCAGGGGTCGTCCCCGAACCGGGGCTCGCTCAGGGGATTCAACGTCGTCGACAGCATCAAGGCGCAGGTGGAGGCCGCCTGCCCGCGCACCGTCTCCTGCGCCGACATCCTCGCCCTCGCCGCGCGGGACTCCGTCGTCGCCGTACGTGAGAAAGATCGATCGCCACACTGATGGAACTCGTAGCTGCATCTGCATCATGTTCTGCCGTGTAGGTCCGATCGACTTCCCTTTTGGTCTTTGCAGCTAGGAGGGTCTCCGTACCCCGTGCTGCTGGGGCGGAGGGACTCCACCACCGCAAGCCTCTCTCTCGCCAACAGCGACCTCCCTGCTGCGACCTCCAACCTCACCGGCCTCATCAACAGCTTTTCCAGGAAGGGGCTCAGCACCACCGACATGGTTGCACTCTCAGGTTGCATGTCACCGGCGTGGCGCTTACAACATCTTGGAGTACAAGTCAAGAACAAAGCTTGGAGTACATGCCAAGAAAGAATTACATTGGTGCTACTACTTGTGTGGATATGAAGTACACTAGAAAAGCTGGGGTGGTGCGCATCCAGGTGGCGGTTCTTGATGTTGACAACATTCCTGATGAGGCTGATATTGTGGTGGATGATTCCCTCTACCCTATCTTCTTCAAGGTTGATTATATTATGCCTACGGGAGATGATAACAACGATGATGAAGAGGATGATTTGGATGATGAGGGGGATCAGCACGGCAATGAGAAAAAAGGAGAAGACCACGTCATGGAAGAGGTGGATAACTTGGCACATGACACCGATGATACAGCGAACCCGGGTCAGCTCAACTCCACAGCGCCTGGTCCTAGTGGCACAAAGACATCTGAAGAAGAGGCCCGAATTATTAATAAGGCCATTGATATTGCAGTGGAGGAAATTCTCGTTGAGTGTGCTAACAAGATCATTGCGGAAGATGCTGATTTTTTGGGAGAAGGTATGGCTGTTTTTGCAGGAGTTGAGCATGCACCACCTCCCATGTCTGAGGTCTGCTCTGACCTGAACGGAGATGGGGGAAGTGGTCATGGTGCTGGTGGGGGACGGGCTGAGCTACAGCTCCAGCCCGCTGTTCGGATGGCAACGTCCCCGGCAGACCATGCTATCGGTACTGCTGTGGGGACAACGGTGCAAGCTGATGATGTCACGGAGGAGGAGGTGGCGCCCCTGGCCGTGGCCGAGACCGAGGGTCTAACCTCGTCTCTAACCGTGGCCGATACAGGGGTGCTAGCTCATGCGGTCGCCCCGGCGGGGATGGGCGACGAGGTCGTGGTGGCTGAGTCCGTGAGACTCGCCGCTACTACCTGTGCTACTCCAACAAAATCAGCTGAGACTACGGGGGAAAGTTTCTCACCGGGCGGCCTGGGCTCGCGGTCCTCTTACAGTGATGTTGTGAGAGGATCGCTGACCCCAATTAATGGTGAGAACCTGCTGCAGGTTGGGACGCTTGATGGTACGGGCTCCCAGCTGCCCGGGGGGATGACCCGGTCTACTCCGCCTATCCCGGGGTCGTCCCCTACTCCTTCTGGTGTCGCGCCCATGAGGGGTGCTGTTGGGGTGGAGGCCTCGACCCTGCCACAAAAGAAGGATGAGAAGAAATTGAGGAGGAGCACTCGGTCCTCGGTCACTGACGAGCATACACTCGCCAAGACCGAGCGCATGGCGGCAAGAAGGAACCTGGAATCTACTGGTAATAAATCCTTTACGTCTTTTTCAATTTCGCAAGTAGAGACCAAGACTAGCAACTTAGGCATTTCTTTGGGTAGAGATGATAACGAAATTTATTCTTCTGTAGTCTCTCTAAAAAACATAGAAATAGATAGGCTTACTGTTGCTAGGAAAGGGGTTTCAAACCCAAGGGTAGTTTGTAACATGTATGGGGATGAGGAGGAGGACAACTTCGATGCTATTCTCAACCACGCTTGTGGTCCATTAAATGAGAATGCTTACGAAGAGGGGCTTGATCACATATGCAGTGATCTAAATGTAGCCCCTCGAAAGAAGAAGTCCAACTCTGGGAAAAAACAAAGGAAGGCAAGGCCTCCGAAGAAACCTAAAACACCGTCAAAATTGTGCCTCCAATGAAAGGAATTTTCTGGAATAGCAGAGGTCTTGCTGACTTGGCTAAGCACAGATATTTGGCGGAGATGGTCCGTGAGGAGCAAATTAACATCATCGCTCTGATGGAGACAGGTCGGGATGTATTCCCAGATTCGACCTTAAAAAACTTTTGTGCCGGCCGGGATTTTATTTGGCATAGTATGGCACCACACGGAAGGTCCGGGGGGATGCTACTTGGTGTAGACCTCTCAATCTTTGATATTGGATCCATCTCTGAAGGTGATTTTTATATCAAATTCACTCTTCGAAATAAAGAGGATGGATTCAAATGGGTACTTTATGTGGTCTATGGACCGGCCCAACATGAAAACAAAGAGGCTTTCCTAGCTGAATTAGCAAACTCTTGTTCTCACGAAACACTACCATATTTAATTGGTGGTGATTTCAATATTATGAGACGCCCTCAAGACAAGAGTAAAGATAATTTCGATCCAAAATGGCCGAATCTTTTTAATCAGGTCATTGAGGTATTAGACTTAAAAGAGATCGAAATGTCGGGTCAACAATACACATGGGTCAGCCATGGAGATGATCCAACACATGAAAAGTTAGATAGAGTTCTTGTAAGCACGGATTGGGAAGAGAAATTCCCTCTATGTACCGTGGAATCGAGAAATAAAGGGCAATCAGATCACACGCCACTTATAATTAACACGGGTGTGTCTACACATTGCTCTAACCCGCCCTTATTTAAATTTGAAAGGGGCTGGTTGCTCAGAGAAGGTTTGTTTGATTTGGTGGCGCATGTCTGGCTGTCTACCAATCAAGGAAGCACCAACCTCCAGAGGTGGCAGAACAAAATTAGAGCTGTTCGAAAATACCTCCGAGGGTGGGCAAAGAACACAGCAGGTCATTACAAGAAAGAGAAGAAGAAATTACTTGCTTTAATCGACATGCTCGATAAAAAAGCTGAAAATTCTCCTCTAAATGACAATGAAATCAATATGAAGCTTTACCTCAGGGAAAGATTAGCCACTTTACTGAGGGAAGAAGAGATCAAATGGTACGAACGCGCTAAGGTCACTACCTTATTGGAAGGTGATAATAACACCAAATTTTTCCATCTAGTGGCCAATGGCAGGCACCGCAAACAACACATTTTCAAATTAGAACAAGAAAATGGGGTTATTGTCGGTGATGAGGAATTGAAATCATATATAACAAGCTATTATAAAAGCTTGTTTGGACCACCCGAAGTGAGCAACATATCTCTCAGGGAGGACCAAGTGCAAGATATTAACCAGGTAACAACACTTGAAAATGAGATCCTTACGACACCTTTTACTGAGAAGGAGGTTAAGGAGGCTGTGTTCCAAATGGAACATAATAAGTCTCCTGGGCCGGATGGATTTCCAGCAGAGTTTTACCAGGTTTTTTGGGAAGTCATTAAAGGGGACTTACTCGCCCTCTTTAAAGACTTTCACGAAGAAAAGCTTCCGCTCTACAGTTTAAACTTTGGTATAATTACTCTTTTACCAAAAACAAATGATGCGAAGCAAATACAACAATATCGGCCCATTTGCGTTCTGAATGTCAGCTTTAAGATTTTTACTAAGGTTGGCACAAACAGAATCAACGCAGTGGCAGGGTCGGTAGTTAAACCTTCACAAACGGCATTTATTCCGGGGAGAAATATTATGGAGGGAGTGGTGGTCTTGCACGAGACTATTCATGAACTTCATACAAAAAAGCTGAATGGAGTCCTCTTTAAAATTGACTTTGAAAAAGCATATGACAAAGTCAAATGGTCCTTTCTTCATCAAGCCCTTCGTATGAAAGGGTTCTCTCCTAAATGGTGCCGTTGGGTAGAGAAATTCGTGGAGGGAGGTAGTGTTGGTATCAAAGTTAATGATGATATCGGCCGCTACTTCCAAACGAAAAAGGGCCTCCGCCAGGGAGACCCAATGTCACCTATCTTGTTCAACATTGTCGCTGATATGCTGGCGGTGCTCATTAAAAGGGCAAAAGATGATGGACAAATTAGTGGTATAATACCCCACCTTGTGGATGAGGGTTTGTCTATTTTACAATATGCAGACGACACCATCTTGTTTATGGACCATGACCTAGAAAAGGCAAAGAACATGAAATTATTACTCACTGCCTTTGAACAGTTATCGGGTCTCAAAATAAACTTCCACAAGAGTGAGCTATTTTGTTATGGCGAGGCTGCTGCATTTGAAGATGACTATATGGAGTTATTTGGTTGCAATGTGGGGGATTTCCCGTTTCGGTATCTGGGTATCCCGATGCACCATAGAAAACTCTCCAATAGTGATTGGAAAATGATAGAGGAAAGATTCGAAAGGAAATTAAACTGCTGGAAGGCCAAACACCTCTCTTATGGAGGACGTTTAACTCTGTTGAACTCGGTTCTCAGCAGTCTTCCAATGTTCATGATGTCTTTCTTCGAAATCCCGAAAGGGGTCCTCACCAAACTGAATTTCTATAGGTCCAGATTCTACTGGCAAGGTGGGAAAAATACTAACAAGTACCGCCTGGCCAGATGGGATCTCTTATGTCGCCCTAAGGACCAAGGAGGCCTAGGTATCATTGATCTTGAGATCCAGAATAAATGTCTATTAAGCAAGTGGTTATTCAAATTGCTTAATGAGGACGGCATGTGGCAATCTTTAATACGGAATAAATATTTAGGTTCCAAGACTTTGTCACAGGTCGGGATCAAACAAGGTGACTCTCATTTTTGGAGGGGACTTCTAAAGGTCAAAGATGAGTTCTTATCATGTATATCTTTTAATATTAAAGATGGCTCCCAAGTTAGATTTTGGGAGGACACATGGTATGGAACTAGGCCGTTCAGTGAGCTATATCCTAATCTTTATCATGTTTCTTATAACCACAATGATACAGTTGCTCGGGTTATGGGTGGTGCGCCGTATAATTTATCCTTTAGGCGTACTTTGATTGGGATTAAACTCACAGAATATAATGACCTTATAGCTAAAATTTCGACGTCTAGATTAACTGCTGAACGGGACACAGTGTCATGGAAACTACTTAGATCTGGTCAATTTACGACTCGGTCTATGTATGCTTACCTAATGAACCAAGGCACTCCGTTCCGTCATAAGCTAATTTGGAAGTTGAAGCTACCCTTAAAGATAAAAATTTTCATTTGGTATATGGTGAAGGGTGTCATTTTAACCAAAGACAACCTAGCTAAGCGTAACTGGTTAGGGAGCCAAAAGTGTTGTTTCTGTAATCTTAATGAGACAATCCAACACTTGTTCTTTGACTGTCATCATGCTAAAACCATCTGGAGGGTAGTTCAAACAGCTACGGGGCTTAGCCCACCTAGATCTTTAAGTCATATTGCAGGAGATTGGCTTGCTCATATTAACTCAGACAAGCGTAAAATTATCCTAGTAGGTGTGGCTGCCATGTGCTGGGCGATATGGCGATGTAGGAATGAAATTTGTTTTGATAATATTAAATATACATCGTATATGCAGGCACTTTTCAGGGGAGCTTATTGGCTGCGGTACTGGGCGCTGCTGCAGCCTGAGGAGGTCCGTGACCACGTTCGTGGGGTGAGCGCAGCATTGGAGGTCGCTGCATTGGAACTTTATGCCTCTCACGGGTGGAGATTTAATAATAGACTCGGTCCTCCATAGTTTGATTGGATTTCGTTTAAGCTCTTCTCGTCAATCTGTCGATTGACAATTTTTTTGTAATATTATCAAAAACAAAACAAATACCGGGCTGCGTGCTATGCAGAGGCCGGGAACTTGAACAGTTTCCATTATCTAAAAAAAAAAATATGCCTAACGTATTTACATAGTATGCCCTTTGTTTTCTTAAAGAAAATAAATTGTTCACTTATGGAGAAAGCCTAAGCTAATTAGCGTGATGATCGCACTGACGATACGATACACGTGTGTCCTCTTGACAACCTTACGTCGACCTCGTCGTGCAGGAGCCCACACGATCGGGCAGGCGCAGTGCACCAACTTCCGGGGCCGTCTCTACGGCGAGTCCAACCTCAACGCGGCGTACGCGGCGTCGCTCCGGGCCAACTGCCCGCAGTCCGGCGGCGACGGCAACCTCGCGCCGCTCAACGCGGCGACGCCCAACGCGTTCGACGGCGCCTACTACGCCGGCCTGATCTCGCAGCGCGGCCTGCTCCACTCCGACCAGCAGCTCTTCAACGGCGGCTCCACCGACGCGCTCGTCCGCACCTACGCGGCAAACGCCGGGCAGTTCCGCACCGACTTCGCCGCGGCCATGGTGCGCATGGGCAGCATCGGCGTGCTCACCGGGAACCATGGGCAGGTCAGGGTCAGCTGCTCCAAGGTCAACTGAACACTGCCGTGCATGAGTGAGTCAAGACTACAAGGTATTTGGTTTTGAAAAGGATCTATATAGATTATAATTATTTCTTCATATGCTGCAGATGAAATGTAGCATTCTGTTCATATAATCAATCAATAATACTATGTGAAGGCCTCATAGGCTCATCTCGTGGGGGTGTGGTTGCGCCTACCAAAACCAAACCAGCCACGGTACTCCAAATCAAAACCTGTGTGACTGTTATGCTTACAATGCTTATAAGGAACATTCTTTCCACATCCGCTCCATGAATCGCTGGGCTTTAGTTTGACTGTTGACCTTTTCGTCATCAGAGGGGAACCAGAGCCAGGACTCATAACAGCTTGCTAAATCATGTCAAACAACCATAACAGTATGCTATAGCACTAGGTCCACTTACGCATGCTGTGCTGCTGGCAAGTGACATGCATAGAACGCAAGATGATCTGGCCACGCTGACACAAGAACCAACCGTAATGTAGTTTATTATACTTGATTGAAAAAGCGTACAACTTGAACAGAGTACCACTGCCCAAACACTAGTAGCTGTATACTTGCAAACCTCACAGACAAGCGATAAAATGAAATGCCACTCGGCACAAGAAACAAGCCTAGCTTTTGACACGACGACAGCCTACACGACCAGGCGGTGGTCTGGTCTTTCCGCGCGAGGCATGCATGCACATTGAGCCTTCACGAGTAGTTCACCTTCCTGCAGTTGTAGCGGACCTCGCCGCTGCTCCCGGTGAGCGGGCCGAGGCTGGCCATCCTCACCATGGCGTCCGCGAAGTCCTTCCTGAACGCGTCGGCGTTGGCGGCGTAGAACCTCACGAGCGCGTCGGTGACGCCGGGGCCGCCGGCGACCAGCTGCTGGTCGGAGTGCAGCACCCCGCGGCGCCGCAGCAGGGCGCCGCAGTACCCACCACCGGCGTCGAACCGCGCGGGCGTGGGGTCGAGCGGCGCGAGGTTGTCGTCGCCGTCGCCGGCGGCGCGCGGGCACACGGCCCGCAGCGACGCCGCGAGGGCGCCGTCCAGCGTGGAAGTCTCGTTGTAGAGGCGGTCCCGGAAGTTGGTGCAGCGGGAGAAGCCCAGCGTGTGGCCGCCGGAGAGCGCGACGAGGTCCTGGACGGAGAGGCCGTGCGAGGCGAAGCTGGAGACGAGGCGGTCCAGGCTGAAGGTGGGAGCTGGGATGCTGTTGTTCGCCGCCGCCTGGCTCGCCGTCCGCGCGTCGCGCCGGCCCAGCGGCACGTCGTACGACGGCCCGCCGAGCTGCGTCGTATGCAATGCAGGTTAGTAAGCGTACGTGTACATGATCGAGCGGCATGCAAAATATTCGTTTTGATTTTGGTGAGGACAGGTGCTTGAGGATCGGAAGCGAACGAAGAACGAACCGCGACGACGGAGTCCCGGGCGGCGACGGCGACGATGTCGGCGCAGGAGACGACGTTGCCCCTGCAGGCGTCGTTGACGGCGGCCTTGATGCGGTCGATCACCTCGAAGCCGCGGACGGAGTTCGCGTTGGGCGCCGCGTTCTTCTCGCCGGTGAAGAAGGGCGTGTCGTCCAGCAGGATGGACCCGTCACACCCCTGAACAGTGGTGGAGCGGCACAGATCATTGTAAAGATCACGTACGTGCGCGCGCGTAACAACGAATCGAGGACACCAAATGCACATGCATCAAGGAATGCTTACGTTGACGAAGCAGTCGTGGAAGTGCAGGCGCAGGAGCGAGGCGCCCATGCGGGGCTCCGCCGCGACGGCCTCCTCCACGATCATCTTGATCGTGGGCAGCGCCGCCGGGCACGCCTTGTCGTAGAAGTGCGGGTCCAGCGGCTGCGCGCCGCTTGGCGTGGCGCACAGCAGAGCAGACGCCACTGCCGCGACACACGCCGCAACGAAGCAGCGAGCTAAAGAGGAAGCCATTTCGCTACCTTAACACAGCTAACTTCCGCAAGCACGTTAATTAATCAGCTAACTAATCGTCTGTAGTTTAGTTTGCGGATAGATCAAGCTCTGGTTAGTTGGAGTGTGCAGGGAGAAGCCAGTGCAGGATGCGCTTTTTATAGATAGCGCCTGGATCGAGTTGACGCTGTCACGAGTCGGTTCTAGACGAGAACCAACGAAGCAAAGCTACCACACTCCACTACCATATTGCGCAAAGCTTTGAAGAAGAAACATACGACAAATTCAGTTAACAATTAAGAAAGGAGTGTGTCTAGTTGACCTGGTGTTGGATGCTCAGGATTTCCAGCTAGTAGGTAGGAAAAATTGGAGATGGGATGGATTGAGTGGGGCGAGGCTTTTAGCTGCTGAACTAACTAACCGGTCTGGGGATCGATGATCTGCTAATGCATGACGAACGCCGGCAACTAATCGCGGGAGCCGCCTCGATTTGCTCGGCGGGCTTGAGATGAAGGTGATCTGATCGACCTACCCCAAACTAACTCGGAGCTAGCCCGGCGTACTTGCTGCTTCGTTTACTCAATATTCTATAGATCCATCCTGCTCGATGTGGCGACAATACGCACAGTCCACAGACTTAACTTTGTACTACTTCCAGTGCAATTTGGCAGTGTCCCTTTCGCTTTGGCGTGCCAGAATTTGTACTACACATGCACAGAGCAGCTCAACGAGTTTCAAGTTCGTGATTTCCATTTGTACTATATGCGTGGTTGAACAAATTCATTGATACAGGGAAGTTGTCTGGTCCATTGTACTCTATGTTTTGATCACCTTAGGCACTGCAGTAGTTTGGCGGAACCGCTTACATCTTGCTTGGCAGCAAGAAACTCCATCACAATAGGGCAAAGGCAAGTACGACGTTAAATTTGAAATTTGAAGGGAAGCTATTCCTCAAACGAAAAAGAAGAGGATTTGAAGAGACGTAAATTGTATTATTTGGTCGAGCTTCTCGGGCCGGATTCGTTTGGGCCGTGCCAGTGGTTGGAGCCGGTATAGGAGCCCAGATCCGAACCACGGCCTTCCTTGCTTGCTTTTCCCAACGGTCAACACAACACACCCAGTCGTCCGTCAGCGGTGAGACCGGAGGCAGCTGCAGATCTGTCGGTTTCGAACCTGTACGAGTGCCGAACCATACGGACCACGGCCTCAGGCAAATAGCCAATAGGACAAACGCTTGTTTGAGTTAAGTGCCATTAACTGTTTCAGTATTAAACTGTCAATTTCTACCATAATAGTAGTAGTAGTAGGGATAAGCACCGGTTTTTGGCCCCGTTTGGATCTTCTAAACAGTCCACATGCGCTTGCTGTCCTTTCTTTCTGGCAACGACACGTTCCGTACTGAGAAGTTCTTGTCGCTTCGCAAGAGCGACGCCGTTGAGGACAACACGAGAGACGGTGGATAGCCATTGATGCATCGGCCAGAGAGCGGTTGGTTGCTCGTGATCCGCGCCGACGCGAGAGCGCCCGTGTTAAAGTAAAAGCTTCTGGTGCGTCAGGTGACCCAGGTGCAACGGGCGTCTCCGTCTCTCCTGATCCCTCCCCTGTTTTTCTTTTCCCTGCACCACCACTCCGTCGTCAGAGCATCATCACCAACTTCGCGCTCGACCGTTAACCCGCACCGGTTCCCTGGAGCGCGGTACGCGTGCGCGCGCGCCGGCGCCGCTACGGTGCGGTGCTCGGCGTGAGGCAACGGCTCCTTCGTCGACCGACCGGTCAACGTCTCGCTCATAAAACCGAGCATTTTCCCTCTCCCGATAGCTCTCCTGCTCCAGCTCCACAGACCGAGAGACGGCCATCTTCAGGCCCTCAGCCAGCTCTCCTCTCCTCTCCGCTCGCCAGTCCCCCACGCGCACCAGACCCGCTCTGGTTTCGTTCTCCCATGAGCGCCGAGGCCGAATGCGCGCATGCTCCGGCCGCCCTCGCCGTCGACGGGGCAGGCGCGGGCGGCTGCAGGGCGGAGATCGACACCTCGGCGCCGTTCGAGTCGGTGCGGGAGGCCGTCGACCGCTTCGGCGGCGGCGCCGCCTGGAGCGCCGACCTCGTCAGGCGCATGTTCGCGCCCGCAAAGGTGACGCCCTTTCCCTCTCCCATTTCCTTGCATTCTCACGTTCATGCCGTCATCCTTTGGTGGTGCTCGAAGCACTAGGTGATTGGTTTCGTCCCCAACCAACATTGCTTGGGTTCTGCTCAGTTGCTCCTTGCTTGGATCGATTTGGCTCACAATGGGCGTCCGTACCTGGCTTTACACTGAATTAGAATGCCGGTAGTTGTTGGTAATCAATGGGCGCAGCTGCGTTAATTAGAATGTCAGTTTCGCCTAATTGGTTGGTACCTCTCGTGATTATGGCATGAACCTACTGCCGTGGAGCAAGAGCAAGACGGTGGATCCCGTAATTAGGCTGCATTGCACGTGTGTACTGAGACAGTGTTTGCATTGGGTGGGTGTTCCTAATGGACGGACACTTTCATTCTGTACATAATACTGTACTGTACTTTGGACACTAGAACGTTCTGTTTTGGAAATTTGGAGGATGGGCTGGAAAAAGTGGGACATACTTAGATGAACTGTGTAGCGTTGCTTTTAGCATTTCTATTAATTATTATTGAGGACCTTTAAAAGGCAATCCCTGGATTGCGAGATTAGTTTTGTTCTCCAGTTTTTCCCATTTAGTGTAATGATGTGTCTGATCTTGCTTTCTGCTTTTGGGACACATTTACCTGCAGAAACACGAACACGCTGAAGAGACTGAAGAAGCTACCAGCGTGAAGCAGCAGGCTGCACAGCTAGAAATTGAGCTTGCCATCAAAGAAAGGGAGACTCTTGAGGTGTTGAAGGAACTGGAGTCGACCAAGAAAATCATAGCAGAACTAAAGCTGAGGATACACAAAGAAACCACTGAAACATCTGAAGTTGTGAAGTCTGATGAAACTGATCAAGTTTCTGTGGCAGAGACTGAAGAGAAGCAACCTGAGAATGTCAACGTTGATGTGGAGATGGAAGCAATTGAAGATAGACCCCAGAAACTTTCAGGTTCAGTTGCGGTGGATCTCGAGCAGGCAAGGGCAAGCCTTAACAGAGCTACAAGTGATCTAGCTGCAGTGAGGGCTGCTGTTGAGTTATTGCGCAATAGCATAGCCAAGGAGAACATGCTGCTTGAGAGAGCCCGAGAGAAGCTTTCTGCCAATACTTCCTTGATTTCTTCTTTGGAGGAGGAGCTGGATCAGACGACACAGAAGTTAGAAACTCTGAAGGATCTGCAGCAGAGACGCAAAGACCCGACAGATATTTTCATTGAGATCAAGAAAATGACGACTGAAGTGCAGCAGCTCAGGAGCATGGCAAATGATTCAAAATCTGAAGCTACGGTGTTGGCTGCAGAAATTGAGCAGGCAAAGGCTAGCATTAGCACAGCTGAGGTCAGATGCATGGCAGCCAAGAAGATGGAAGAAGCAGCACGAGCAGCAGAAGCTCTTGCACTTGCTGAGATCAAAGCTCTGCTTAGTAGTGAAAGTTCTTCAGAAGGCAACGCCGCTTCTGACGGAGTGACTCTCACGGCAGAGGAGTACTTCACTCTGTTTTCCAGAGCTCGTGAAGCCGATGAAAACTCTAGGAAGAAAGCCGAAGATGCCATGCTGCAGGTAAATATAGCTAACAGTTCAGAGTCTGAATCGGCTAAGAGGCTCGAGGATGCCAAGGTAGAGGTTGAGGAATGCAAGAAGGCACTACATGAGGCCCTGAAGAGAGTAGAAGCAGCAAATCATGGGAAACTTGCAGTTGAAGAGATTCTTCGTAGATGGAAATCTGAGAATGGACAGAGGAAGCGGTCTATTGGTGGCTCACCGAAGTTCAAAAATGCAGCTCACCGCCGTAAAGATTCACACACCATGGATATTGTTGATGATGTTTCAGATAGATCATCCTTCAAGCCAACATTATCTATTGGGCAGATATTGAGTATGAAGTTAATGGGACCTGATGAGTATGATAAGAGTGTCTGGGACGACAAAACGAGCGAGGCGCCAAATATCTCACTTGGCCAGATCCTGAACAGGAGTGGTGTTTTGTGTAGAGAAGATATGGCTGCTCGCAAAAGAATTTCAGGAAAGAGAAAGAAATTTGCATTGAATGGACTTTCAGTTCTCTTGGCAAAGCAATCCAAGAGCAAGAAGAAAAGAGAATCCTTTTAAGCTGATATGGCTTGATCCCAAAAGGGTTATTGTAGTGCTGTATTTGTAGCATTGCAGTACGTAGCTGCAGTTCAACTTGTCTTCAGTAGGAATTTATCTGAGGTTGTGTAATACCCTTTTTAGGTTCTCCTATTGAATGTAACCGGCAGCTGTCGTTGCTGCTAGTTAGAGTATTAACAGCCCCTGATTGTATGCTATTTAAATCGTGTCTATGTTTTCATCTTTTGGGTCTATGTAACTTATTTTTTGAACTTTTATGCTAATTCAGTGCAATAATAGTTCTTGTATATATGTATTAAAAATTGCTGGTGCTCAAGATGTCTTCCAAAATATAAAAGGGAATTTCGTTTTTGGCAAGTAGGACTATTTCTTCGACACTTCAAAATGCTGCAGTACCAAACGATTCGATTTTATTAATTTAAATAATAACTTAACCGTCACCAACCGTCGATATGTCCGAGTGGTTAAGGAGACAGACTTGAAATCTGTTGGGCTTCGCCCGCGCAGGTTCGAACCCTGCTGTCGACGTTCCTTTTGCGCGCCGCTCTATTTTTTTCCCTGTACCCCTCCTCGTTTCCGGAACCATCGTTGCCTGACGGAACTCAAATGCTGGTGATGACACAAAGCATTCTTGGGTCTTTCCTTCTATAATAGGTTAGGTTAGCACAAATGAGTTGACCCCAACAACAGGAAAAATGCATTGCAGGAGTCCTTTATTGATTAGTTTTCTTAGTGATTAACCATTAAAACGTTCGTGTGGAAGGTTTGGCAGAATATTAGCGCAAGGTTTTTTTTCTTTTAGGGCAAACAAAGTCCGTTCTTTTGTGTATATAACTCTATTGAAAAAGTAACTTTCCCATCTCATATTTATGTAACATGATCTTCCCTTTGTCCGCCGTCTTCACCGAGCGTAGTACAAGAAAATCAGTGATCAATTGTTTGACTACTCCTTTGTTTTGTTTGTAATTCAAACATCCAAAAACGTATCACATGTTTAAATAACTTTTGATATTAACCTGTTGCTACTATTATTGTATTATTGAACTAAAAAACCGAATAAATATTGTTAACCAAAATGTGAACAATAAAGTTATAGTTATCGAGTCTCGTGAAACGGCCGTTTGTATTTGTAATAAGGGTGGGAATAAATCAGTATGATGCGATCCTTTGAACAACTTACTAGACCTACAGGTCGACCACTCAGTGGTGGAGAGCTTCGGTGCCAAAGGACAAGCATCCATCTTGTCCAGGGTATACTCCATATGTGCCGTTGTCGGTGATGAAGCTCGCCATTATTACGTCTTCAGCAACAGAGGATCTGATGTCAAGGTTGCCAAGCTCCACGCGTGGGAGATGGAGACTTCAAATATCAATGTGCCCTTCAACACTGATCTCTACCTATCCCAATGCGGTCGCATTCACGGGTTGTGAACGCGTCCACGTCAACCCGTTAACGTGAGCCGTCGGATACGTTACTTTGGCGACAGGAACCGTCGGATGCGGAGCGGGTCAGTCTTTTGCGAAGCTTAGCCGCACCCAATAGCTAGCGAACTCTCTCGAGCCTCGACCCCCTTCGCCGTGCAGCTCGGGCGCAGCTCCGTCTCGCGCCGTACGCCTTCCTTCCCAAGAGGCCGGCCGCCGCGGCGTCTTCTACACAATTCGCCGCCTCCACTCCTTCCTCCTTTCGCCTCCTGTCATCTCCATACCGGCACAGGAGTGAAGGGCCGCGAGACTCCCACAGGCGATGCTGATTTCCCGAGCGCAAGGAAGATTTGGATTGATGCGCTGCCCGAGCAATCCACGGCATCGAGACGATGGTGGAGAAGAAGAGCCGGACCTAAGCAGCCCACTGTCTTGGTTGACGTGAAGACAAAGAGGAAAGCAGCAAGCGTGCTCACCGACGAGGCAAAGCGACCTCGTGCATCTTCTGTGCGCCTGAGCTCAAGGAGCTTGCGGCCACTGATTCATCTACCAAAACTTCACGGTCTGCAGCTTTGGCCTTTAGACAAACAGAGGCAGAGAACCTACTCCCCACTAGCCTCCACGAAGTTCCTCTTGATGTGGGCCAGAGGTAATGCTATGGCAGCTGATTGCAACATGTTCGACAAAATGCCCATTCAGTAAGATTTGGACGCAAAATCCATTTCATTAAGGCAGATGCAAATTTGTCAACCCTATTGTCATGTGTGACATGATATTCTAAAAGACAATAACAGAAATCCTGGACAGCGGCATGAGATGCTTGATATGAGCAATGGGTTCTTGCTTCACTGAGGTTCCTGAAGTGCTGCCTTTGTTGGTCATGCACATTTTCGTACAGCTTTGGATTGCTTCTTGCTTAGGATCCATGGTGGCCTGTGGCCATCCTCTCCAATTAACAGATTACTCCCTCTCTTGCTCCTGAACTTTGACACTTGATTGATTCGTGAACATATATCAGTCGTAATAATTGGATGTTTAGGAAATTGGTGTTAACTGATTCCTGGTTACTTCATGAGTTCGACACTGTCGCAGCTGGTGATGTGACGCATTTATACACGGTACTTCACATTACAGAGTTTCTATACTGTCCTGCTCAATTTCGGTTAGTTTTAAGTACATTCCACATTGCACACCAACTGTTATTGCTTTCTTCCTAGTGAGGTAGAGGAACTGATGTGTTTGCAAGGAAATGGGGAAGAATATGGTGAAATCAATTTGGAATAGATGGCAATGGCAAATTCTGAGGATTTTCACATATGTTTATTTTATTGTTTATAAAGTTTGATGGGACTAAGTCCAAGTGTTCATTTCGATGGAAATTTATGGAGTACATAGTAATGTAAAGATTCATGTTTATTTGAGTGATGCCAGGTAGTGTTCAATTGAATATCTACAACAGAGTTTTTCACAAAAAATATATCTACAACAGACTCTTTATCCAAGTGTCCAGTAATCAATTATTGTCACAGCATATATTCATTCACTATAATTCGAGACCCCTCGCTTGAACAGATAGCTAATGGTCACACTGTAAGGATGCGATTTTTCTGCTTTTCTAATTTTTGCTATCTTTCAGGAAAAAGAGGTCATAGAAACAGAATAGGATGATAGCGCTATAGGTCATTACACTACCGAAAAGAGGTTAGATAGTACCCTCAAGCATTCAAATATTTCTTGACCCCCAGCTGTACTGATCAATCTTTGCTTGATATATAAAAAAAAAATCTATGAAAATGTTACTGAACAAGGAGGTAAGACACTAGGAAGGACATGAGCCATGTTTTCAGCGTAATGAGCTCTTAGGTTGGTGCTCCTTCAACTATGCGTATATGATTGATTCAATCAGAATAACTACTGCATATACTTGGTTAAGCATGCATTTGACATACCAGTTAACCTGCTTCATCCCCTTCAAACATTTTTTTGTGTATAAGCTAAACCTGAAGTGCTTTTCAGAGGGCCAATTACAAGAACGCTGAGCCCAACAAGCCGGGCAAGTAGGCGCTGCAATGCAGCGCCATCTTTCTAGTGGAGCTTTAATTTGGTCAGACCACCGAGCTCCACAAGTGGGAGATGAAGACTCCAAATATCAATGTGCTCTTCAACACTAACGGAGCTTCCGTCCTGATCAAGAGGGGCATTAGCCCCCCCCCCCCCCCCCCCCCCCCCCCCCCCCCAACACACACACACACAAACGAATGCATCAGTATGTCATAAAATAAAAATGATGACGGCGATGATCGTGCATAAGCCAGCATGGCATAGCTAAGACACGGCGTGGCAGAAGAAAGCTTTGATGATGCTGCCATCTTTAAATTATTGTCGTCGTTGAATTTTTGAATTAGTTTGATCGGTGGTCTTGTTCGAAATATTAACTTAAATATGCAAAATTATAAGTTATGTTTCAATTTCAGTTGTAATACAAATTATATGACATTTAAAAAAATAATAAACAAAACGAGTGATAAACATAATTCAAAAAATCAAGAAAGATGACAATTTAAGAATAGAGGGAGTAAATTGGAGGCCCGGCCAGAGGCCTAAACCGTCAACCTTCCCACGATCCGGTTCTTTCGGTCTTCCTTCTCACGACTAGATTTCTCCTGTTCATGCGCAATGCAAATCGCCATCAGGTTCGCATTCCGGCAGTCGCAGCACAACTCATCATCATGCTCCTCACAACGCAGGCATCACGTTGTGCCCCACCTTGTGCTTCTCCGGCCACCCGGCGGCCGAGACTGCCGGATCCATGGTAAGCCTTGCGGCAACTACACTCTGTAGTCTGAACGACTGTAAAGCGGAGATGCCGCAAGAAACGTGAAACGATCGCAAGGATCCGGCGAAGCAAGGTTGTGCAAGCTTTTAGCGATTTCAGGACGCAAATTGCCACGCACATCGAGCTGAAACTTTTACGCTCAATAACTTGTTTTTTCTTGAATTTTTTTTAACCTCAATAATAATATATAAGTGACAAAGAGTATTCAAGTTGGCGATCATAAAATCTCTCCGTTTTGGCCACTGCAGAACTCCAGCGTCATGCAGAAAGCGGCCAGCGCATGAAAGGGAGGAAAGATTTGAGCACGGTCGATTGTCTTCCGGTGACATGGGGCAGGCCAGCTCTCTGCTCTCGTGATGCCTTTCGTCTTGTCTTTTGGCGTGACAGGCCCCAAGAGCAGATTCAGGAAATCAGGAAATGAGTGGGCTCAGTTAGCTGATGAGCTGCAAAATCAGTGTTCTGTGTTAGAGGCAATGCCAGGAAATCGCCAGTCCCTCTCAAAAAAAAAAAAAAAAAAAAAAAAAAGAGGAAATCGCCAGTCGGCCATGCATGCTGAAGGTGATGCTAACCTGTTGCACCATAAGACTGTCTGCTTATTGGGACGCTAGTCCATGTTTCCGGAACCATCGTTACCTGACGCAACTCAAATGCCGGTGATGATCACAAAGCACTCTTCAGCTGTGGATCTCTCCTTCCATAATTTCAATTTAGTGAGAGCAATAGTCTAGTTTAGGTTAGGTTGACACATATGGGCTGGACCCAACTACAAGAAAAATGCAAGCAGGAATCATATAAAAGTTGGTTTTGCTAGCAGAGCTAAGCAAAGGATAGCAAATCCAAAGCAAAAAGTAACATTCGTTTTTCGCAAACATGCCTTAGCACGTATTTCATTAAGAGAAGAAGAAGTTTTACAGCAACCCTATGCCATCAAAAGGTATCACAATTTTCCAATGGAATTAACCTTATTGCATAGTGTATCCAGCCCAAAAAGAAGTGATGTTGTTGTACTGATAGAGACCTTAAATCTTGGTCGCGCACAATTGAAGTGCAAGCGGCTTCCTTCCTTCAAATAACATTCAAATTTCCAGTAAATGTTGCATGGAAAAGGTTTACTTTAGATAGAAAAGATATGCAGTTGAATAGTTAATACAAACATAACTAAAATTACAAAGTAAAAAAAACATGAATATAAAAGTTACATTCTTGATCCACAATGATATGTTCTATTTGTCACAATTTCTACTACTGTTGGACTTGCCGAGAAGACTTAAGGTTCTTGGTTTTGATGTTGAGGTTGTTCACCTTGCCAAGCCCACACAATGTCTTTCAGTGCTGGTCTCATATCTTGTTTCATAACCTTCTGATACTCAAGGGTATCACCATTAGTTTTCTTGATCTCCACCAGATGAAAGTTTGGTGTGATCTGAAATATCTCAGCATCCACAGACATGACACCTTTTCTTCCTGGTTTCGAACCTTCCATCTTCAACAGCCCACTATCTTTCCTTGTAAGCTTTAATCGCAAGCTCTTTGCAGTCTCCTCGAGCTTTGTGATGATTGTTGAAGCTGTGTTCTTAGATGTGAATTTAGACTCTTCCTTGGAGTTCTCCTCAAACATACCAGAGAGATCAAATCCCCTTGAAAGGGAAATGATGTCGAAGGCATTCAAATTAGCAAGTTTTTCTGCTTCTTGTTTATCCTCATCCGTAGTGACATTCAAGGAACTTAAAGACAAATCCATGTCAACAGGCACAACACCGTCTATTGGATGCATACTATTGTTAAATAGTCTTGCATCAAGACCGGTTCTAAACCAAGGATTTTCCATGATTTCTGCAATGGAGATCCGTGCACCAGGGTTTGGATGGAGAATGCGCCGCAAAAGCTTCCGAACATCTGAAGAAAACCAGCTTGGCCATTTGAGTTCTGCTTTGCAAATTTTCTTATACATGTCCACTAAATTCTTTTCTTGAAAAGGGAGATAGCCTGCTAATAATACATAGAGGATCACTCCACAGGCCCAGATGTCTGCTTTTGCACCATCATATCCTTTTCTGTTAATCACCTCTGGCGCAACATATGCAGGAGTACCACAACTCGTGTGGAGTAAACCGTCTTGTCTCTTGCAGTCTGGAAGTGCACTCAAACCGAAATCTGATATCTTTAAATTGCGACTTTCATCAAGAAGAAGATTTTCAGGCTTGAGATCGCGGTGATACACCGCTCTACTGTGACAAAAATCAATAGCACTAATTAGCTGTTGGAAGTACTTCCGAGCAGTTTCTTCATTCAGCCTTCCACGCTTAACCTTATTGAACAGCTCTCCACCCTTGACATACTCTAGTACAAAATAGATCTTAGTTTTTGTAGCCATCACCTCATGCAATTGGACAATATTTGGATGTCTCACCAACTTCATCACCGAAATCTCACGATTGATTTGGTCCATAAGACCAGACTTCAAGATCTTCTCTTTGTCAATTATCTTGATGGCAACACTCTGTGAAGTATTAACATCCCGAGCATGGTAAACTTTAGCATAACTCCCTTGACCAAGTAACTTGCCCATCTCATATTTCTGCAGCAGAATGTTCCCTTTGTCGACCATCTTCTCCGAGCGAACTACAAGAAAATTAGTGATTCTGAAACTTGAGGAGGTGGTGATGAGCCCTCAATCATGTAACAGTAGAGAGCTTTTAGATGACCAGTAGCTTCAACCGTCTCCACCAAGATGGTGATCTAACATGATGGTTGAGCTGCCACACCTAGCCCCATGGTGCCCGTGCACATGCAGCAGCTGCTGTGCTGATGCTTGTACTTCAATGTCATCAAGGTCAAGCAAAGTGCAAGTATGTTGGGCTACCTTGCCAACTCCCACACAAGGTAACTCTCTAACATGCAAGCACATCTTCCAGCATTCCTTGATATTTTTCTGTCTCCTACTGAAGGCCAATACTGCTGTCCGGGAGAAGGCATAAAACTGTTATTAGAGGCATACCAATTGAACAGTGGAAATACTGTTGTAAAATATAATAAACGAGGATTATTTCCACGCATGTGATTAGTGTTTCTTCTACAAGAACATAAAGAGGAAGTGTATCGAAAGCTATGTCTGTACTTAGCACTGTGCTAATGGATTAACTAAAAATGAAAATTTCTTCACAAAATAAATGAACAGCCTGTCAGGAGGATATCTTTAGTAGTATACGTATCCACTGTTTGGTTTGTTCATGACAAAGCATCTAGAACAGTAGTATTACTGTCGCAGGCTAAGAGGAGGAGAGGAAAATATCCAAGAAATCAACGCAGTCGGTCAGGTTTAGCTCCGAAATGTCCGCATCTCCGGATGACTGGATCCTATATATGCACACAACAGCGAACCTACGGGTGCGAGAGGGTAATCTCATGGTCCACGAAGACAGTTCCAAATCTAAGCAGTACGGGAGCACATAGATCAGCGACCGATGTTTTGTGCGAACTACGAGTCTACGAGTAAGATTCGACGATCTAATCAACTGGCTAGTTTACTGATGACTGAATCACGTCTAAACAGGCAAACATGCAGACACCATCATACCAAAAAGGCTTCATTCCATCCACGCAAAAAACATAAAACGCGAGCGCGCTGTGTGTGTGTGTGTGTGTGTGTGTGTGTGTGAGAGAGAGAGAGAGAGAGAGAGAGAGAGAGAGAGAACGAGTGGTACCTGATCCCGGCGATCCGGGATGCAGAGAAGAGAGCACTGGACGGAGCAGCCCCTATTCAAACCTCTCTCAGATACTTCGTAGATAGACTGAGCGCGGCGAGCGAGGAGACGGGAGATGCGATCCCTCTGCTGGGCTCTCTGGCCTCTGTAACAACCGGACTAGTAATGGTTTACAGCAGATTCGATGGGGGCGATCGAAACCATGCGCGCCGGAAGCACGCGAGGCGCTGCTGCTGGTATTATAGGCGGCGCCGTCCATTTTCCGTGCGGATGGATGGATGGAGACGGAGGGCGCTCCGTTGGCATGGCACCCACTGACCGCGGGCCCGCCCCATCGTTGTGCCCTCTTTCCTCCGGGACCCACCTCGCACCAACTCGTTTGTTGCAGTGGAGTAGCGGCGGTAGTGGGTGTTGAGCCAGCCCTTGATTATTTGCGTCCTCGATCGCGTGATGACTCATGACTGTGACCGAATTTTAAATCGGCATCATCTTTCCAGCGATGCCCAGATTTCGGGAGCCTCGAGCCCTGGCTCATCAGCGACAGACGCGCAACAGCAGGCACAGGTACAAACTGAACATGCAGCGCGTCTCGGAGTTGAGACTCGGCCACAGCCGGCCGGCCGTTCCAAAGACGTACGTACGTACGATAAGGACCGACGGCACGGATCGAGTCGGATATTTTGATCCCGCCGCGCCATTTGCTCTTCACGTACAAACTCTGCACGCAGCAGACGCAGAGACCATCTGTTTCTTCTTTCCCCGTTTGTCGTCGCTCACTGCACGACTTCGTTGTGAGTCGACTGATGAAACGACGAAGGCGTGGCCGCCCATTCCGGTAGGTGGGTGGGACGGACGATGGCGTGGCGGGGGTAGCGTGTTCGCGCTGCGTGCCTGCACGCCGAGAGCCACGTGCTCCGCCGTGTACGTCACCGGCGCCTCCTGTGGACTCGTGTTCCGGCCGGAGACGTTCATCCCAAGCAACAAAACAATTTGCAAGCCACTTCTCTTCTACTTACTCTAATATAACAACCATAAACTAGCGCCCGCGCGATCAAGTTATTAATCGCCTGCTAACGAGTCCACTGTCTTCACCAAACCATTATACTCCTTTTTGAGTTTTTGCTAGCTAGTGGGCTTAATTGGAAATGAGGAAATATCTGTGCTCAATGACGTGGGCACGATCCCATCGACGCCAAAGCTCCATATCCCCTTTTGGCCACCACACATGACACATCCATCATGTCCAGGCCGGTGTCCGCATCACATCCCACAAAATATTGCCCTTGCTTTCAAGCAGCAGCCGCCGAATCGAGAATGTAGTGAGAATTACTGCTAGCTAGCTAGTTTCTACGTATCACGGAGCTATACGACAAATATAGCAATAATAATCTGATCGAGTTTCTAGAAATTTCCCTGGACAGACTAAGAGCCATATATATTACGCCGAGTGTGGAAGGCGGTTCTGCGACAGCGATACGTGCGTATATTCAATTGCTACGAAGACATCATCGTCATCATGTGTTGGACCAATTAGAGCTGTACGTTCTGCTGTAACTCGATCCCTAGCTATATGGCCTCTGTTTTGGCACGGATGCGTCGATGCGTTTGTGCATGCGCACCATCTGATCCGTTGAACCCAGGAAGAAGAGCGTCGCCGATCGATACATTCGTCCGCTCGATGCAAAGGTAGCAACGGTAGATACGACCGGATCGAGCCTGGCATAGACGACAAAAGTAGAAGGGCCACATATCGATCGAGTGTATCGGCGGAACCGAGAGCGCCAGGAATGCATTGTTTTCTTTCACCTAACAGAGGATAGAGATGAAGCATGCAGAGAGAGAACAGGGGAGTTGGGGAAATGTCCCAACGGTCGCCTGGCAAGGGAGACGGCGCGCATGGCGAACCAGCCGAAGGCCATGCCGCCGCCAAAAATCCACCAAAATCGACCACAAATCCTAGCAAGCATCAGCTAATCCAGTTCGCATCCAGCCCAAAACACCAGATCTACAAGAGAGAGGAGGGATTTCGGCTGAAGAACAGCTCAAGGAGTGGGCACTCCCGATCTGCAGTGGAAGCGGGGGATGGTGCGAAGCCGCCGTCCGCGGCGCCAGCGCCCTCGCCGGCCTTCGCCAGCGCGCCCCACGCTGCAACCCATGAAAAGATGCCCCCGCTGCGCTACGCCACGGCGCCACCATCGCGACCTGCATCGTTTGCGCCGACGGCTCCGCTCCCGGCGGCACCACCCGCTCCTGCATCACCACCGACAACGCCGGAGCTCTCGTGCAGCGCGAAGATGAGCAGGATGGAGCAAGAAAAGGCACCACCATGGGGCAGTTGCTGGTGGACTCATTCAGCACTCGGAGCTGCAGATCCAGCAGAGGGGCTCAGCGCCCAACAATCAACTTGCTGGTTTGTGAAGGGGCGGCCAGGCAGATCCTACGCTGAAGTTGTCCGTGAGGGAACATCTGCTAGACATCTTCGTGCACCAGCAGGAAAGACTCACCCGCGTCGACGACAGGTACAATTTTTGAACAATCCCAAGGTTGTGTTCTTTCTCAAGGATTCAGCTCCGGCATCAATACGTCACCTTAGCAGTTTGGGATCGCAATGCAAGCCCAGATCCTGCCTCAAGCAACCAAAGGCTCCCGCTCTGGAGTCTTTTGTGCGCACTGCACCTTGGGAGACTGACGCCATGTCATGGCCTATGGAATCAATTCGCTCCTGCATTACACACCATGCTCAAGCCCGAGCTAGTAGAGTCCAAGGAGAATCCACCCAAATCCTTTGGCAGCCGGTGAGAGAGAGATACTGGTGGAGGAAAAGGAAGGCAAAGATCTTTTACTCCTCTTCTGCCAAGCATATGAATTCAGCAAAATTCAAAGAGCGAGTGGGGGATTGCTGCTTCAATTGCTTGACTAGAGGTCATAAGGTGATGCAATGCAGAGACCCTCCTAGATGTTGGAAGTGCAGGGGCAGCGGCCACATTTCTTCCCAATGCACAAGCAATGCCACCTCTCGAAGACTATGCTCTCTTAAGGCTGCTGATTCTCATGAAGAAAGAAGGCCAAGAATCTATGATACTCTCCATCGAACATCTCGCTGGTTTGACAACAAAGAAAAGGGCTTGTCCCACGACCCAAAGCGAGTCTATGGTAGTGGTTGGTACAGTGGAGAGCCTTCTCACAGAAGGCAGCTCAAAGATAGAAGTGGTTCACCCCCATTTTCGATTTTCAATGAGCCAAGAGGAGAAAGGAGAGCTCGGCATCTGCAATGGAGGTGCAAGACCATTAGTGTCAGCAATGGATGCCACCGTGAAGAGACCATGCAAGTGCCTTCTTCACACGATCACGCCAGTGGGATTCATGCTGGATTGGAGCAATACCAGCATCTCACTATTGAAGGGACAGGTTCCAAATCAGATGCCATACTCGTAGTTCCTCGAGAACACTCCCCTACCACTCAGCAGTTAGAAGCATGGTTGGGGTCACTAGCCAGAGCAAGGATGGCAACACAACCTCTTTCAGACGATATCACAATCGGTTCCTCAGTTGATCATTCGCCAAAGATCACCCATCCAAGACCTAAGGTGATGAGCTGGGAGACAACAAATGTGCCAGAAGAAATGATTTCTATAGTTGCGTCGGTGGTTCAGAAGCATCCCCCAACAACTCATGCAGAAGTGAAAACTGACAAAAATTCCACCAACCTGCTCAAGCAATTTGAAGAAGTCGTCACAAAATCATTGGAACCTTGTTTGCTTCAGACACCTGCCACCAACTCAATTGCTAACGAAGAACTAATGAAAGAGCAAAGATATTGTCCAAGACTTAGAACCAAAAGGAAGAAAGTAAAGCTATCTGTCAAGGTGGCTCATGGGATTTTGGCAAAGAAATGGGGTTCGATAAGGAATAAAGAGACTCTGAAGGTACTAGCACTGATTCAATACCTTGACACCTGTAGGAAGCCTTTGCCCCTAATCAAGAAATTAACTAAAGTCCCCAAGAGGAAAAAGAAACAGAGAAGGAATCTGTCGCCCAATGCCTCAGTCACGATCAAGAAGAGGAAAATGAGCAACAAAGTGCAATCTCTCCAGCAACGCTCCAGCCTGCATTTCAAGAAGAAAAAGAAGGAAGCCCACGGCAAGCGCAAGTGCAAGAAAGCTACAGGGGGTGGCTGCCAAGTCGTCCAGTTGTCCTCTTGAAGAAATTGAGCTGCTCGTTAATGGACGTGAAACTTTACCCCAAGTTGCTACGTTTCCAGGAAACCAAGCTGATAGTGGTTATTTCTTCAATCAATAGAATTAAACACAAAGAAAGTTAAGATTACAGTTTGGCCTCCCTAGTCGTCGAAACCAGTCTCAAACACCTTCAGTTATGGAGCATATCTGAGTCGCTTACTGAGGAAGTCTAGTTAATCTTGCTCGTTTCCTGGTTTGGTAGCTTGCTGCTGCTGTGCTCTGCTACTCTAATTGGTTTGACAGCTCCTGTGCTGTTTCTTTAGAAAATCTAATACTAGGTTGTAACTCTCTTTCCTACCTTAATGAATGGCAGTGCTCCTGCCTTTTTTTCAAAAAAAAAAAGAGATGAAGCATGCAGAGGCAGGGCTAGCTCCTTCCGTCGCCGAAGATACTCCTAGATATGCTCGAATCGAACGCCTATAATAGTAGAAGAAAAGGTAACACAGATAAGAGCGATCGAATAGGGTAATGGGGGATTGACGCCAAAAACTATCTATATACACCGAAGAGAATCGCGGAAGGAGATAGGAAAGGAAAGCGGTCGAGGACGCGGACAAGGACCTCCTCGTCACGCTCGCACCGGAGATATCTATAATCTATATAAGACATACCCATTAACATTTCTAAAACTCAATTCTCATTGCGCCACATCACCTCAATAATCTGGTCCATTGAATCATTTTCTTTAGTACATCCTGACCGTACACTTCACAGGATTTCTCCTCACGTCCTCTCATCTCTCTGCCCTTGACATAATGCTATATATCAACAAAGAAACAGTCAACCAACTGAAAGCACGTTACTCCATCCACACGTTACACCATCCACGAATAATGGACGTAGCTGCCTTTTTCTTTTACCTACCATATATGCATTCAACTTCCTAATGACAAAGAAGTAACGGTTCAGTTTTATGGCACTTAAACTCCACCTGCCGTCCTGCGCATTCTATTACCTTGCCGATATTAAATAGAATACAAAGAGGCTAGCATTTCGCAGCCTCCTCTTCTTCTTTACTACTGCATGCAGCTGCTATATATTCCGAATGGATGAATCAAGAGCCATCAGACCTTCTTTAGACTGCGATTCTTCTCTAGCATTTTAACCCTGCCTCCTAGGCTGCAACCATCACCAAAGATGGGATTTTTATTCCTAGGAGCCTACAATTTTGTTGCTGACTACGCGTGCTTCAGTCAACAGATTTGAGTATTTGTATCCATTTTTCTACCTTTGCTATTTCACATGGGATCGTTGTTTCTGATTGCTGGCTTCAAAAGATTATATATCCATGCATGTAAGATCGGGATTAGGAATAGGATTGAGTTGTGCTAATAAAATGATTATAAATACTTTTATTGTGGGATTGCTTCAAACGTGATGTGATTGCTGCAAATGTGACACACGGAGTATATATTACTTTGCTGACAATAGTTGTGTCTATTCAAAATCTTCTTCCGTGTACATAGCTATTGATTAGTTCCCTGCAGTCACTCACCGCGCATTGACCCTTCTAAGTGTTTTGAAAATTATCTATCATTTGTCTTATACTCATTTGCTCAATTCCGCAGCAACGCGCGGGGTATTCCACTAGTTTCGCCGGAAAGCGACGCCATAACCACCCCCACTCGCTGTAGTACTAGACCCTCCATCCACCTCGAGTAACGAAACGCCAGCTCCGGCGCGCGCACGCGACAGTCCCGATCGTACGGCCGGCGCGACCCGCACGCGCGAAACGGAACAAATTGGAGAGCGCAACGGCGTACGGCACGGCAAACTCGCAATCGATCGAGACACGGTCACGCGCGCGCGCAGGTGGCTGCGTGAGCTAGCGACCGAGCAGGTGGGCACGGCGGCGCGTCACGCTCGCTCACTCGCTCGGCGCGCGTTGACGTTTCTCCTCGGACGGACGCGGAGAGCGCATGCAAAAATCTGGGGCATTTGGCAGCATCGTTGTTTTGATTGGGGGCGATGGAGAGCTGCAACTGGGGTCTCGTCGCCGCCGTCGTGGAGTGGGAGGCTCTTCCGATGCACGAGAGGTTCATCACTGTCGTGCGTGGCGCTCTGTCGAGCTGCGGATCGATTTTGGTCTGGCAGAGCAGCTCCTGCACGATCGATCTCTACGCCAATCTTTCGATCATCCTCGGATTTGAGTCGAATTCATGAGGACAGATTCCATGTTCTTTGTTCGATGCATCATTCCTCACTCTTCAGACACCAGAGTTAGATTGAAGGACCGTTGTAGTACACGAAAACGAAAGGCCGGTAGCCATCAAGTCGTCCTTTTTTTTTTTGAAGGATCAAGTCGTCCGTTGACCTTACCACTCATCGAGCTAGAGCGTGCACTAGCCTGGGAACGGTAAGTGATCGATGCCTGCTAGCGGTTCGTGCATCAAAAAACGAAATTTGCTATATCAGGATCGGGTAGGATCGTGACCTTGACTCTGTCAATTGCGTTCCTGATAGCTGCGCGTTACTTAGGGAAATGCATTTGATATAGTATGTCATTCTCGTCGAACTAGGACTAATCCTTTACTTTACGCTGTAAGCATCAGTGTAACAAACCATTCAATCCAAATGCAGATAAACATCAAGCTTTTAGCGCGGAGCAGGCAGGTTTATCCTCCGCGAAAGCTAGAAACAAGAAGGACAAACTAAGGCTAGATTTAAATTGATCTGTCGTCAACAGCACGAACATCCGAGGTGCGAGCGAAGATAAGCATTGCCGCATGGCGTGATCTATATACGCATCGCGAGGAAGCAAACAAGAAATGTTCTGCAGCACAGTTTCTGATTCAGAAACAAGCGAGTTTTTAACAATGCATCATCGTAGATTTTCCACTTGACTAAGCGGCAGAGGCTTATAGAATGTGCACCGCGCCAAAGAGGATAAAGCTGAAAGTCTAAATTGGCAACAAAAGTAGAAAAATGCAGCTGCAGGGAAAAAAATTAACACGCGCCTAACCTAACTGGATAGCCAGAAAAAAACAATAACACGCGCCTAACCTGGATAACCAGTTAACCTAACCGGAGCTTTCAGCTGAAGCAAGCAATTGGACTAAAACAAGGATTAAGAACTGCAGCCTTTCCAAAAAGGGGTGCTGCGAAAGTTGATGAAATAATAGTCTAGTGAATTGATAAGACAAGAAAAGGGGGGAGGGGTTGACCTACCCAAACAGCCGTCTCTTGTATAATTGTATGCCCTCCACAATTGGCATTGTTTATGCTCCATCTGCCATACAGAACGCAAGCACTTGGACCTTGAGCACCAATCTGCTATCTGGAGCAGGCTTCTGCTGTTCTGTTTCCTGAATGTTTCCTTCACCTGCAAATTTCAAACTGAACGTTGAAGTGTCTTGAGGACTAGTCTAGAATAGATTACAGCTAACAAGCTTAGAGGTTGTAATTTTCTCTAGTTGTGTCTCGAAATTGCAGTGGAAGATTGCTTCAGTACCGGCGGACTGTTTTCATGCATTGTACCTGGTTATGCTGTACTGAAGATTGCTTCAGTACAACATAGATGATTGCTTCACTAAAATATAATCCTTCGTTCGTAGAGGTATTTTTGTGAATGCAGCGGTACTTCCATAAGCATTAACACGTCTTCTTTTGTTTGCTACCATTAGCAGAGCTTTTTTTATTATTTAAACCTTTTTCAACTAATATTTTAATAATAAACCATCGGAACTTTTATTTTCAGAATCTAGACCATTTGGTCACGTCAATCCGATTGGAGTGATCGAGACTACAGTCACGCCAATTCGACCGGCGTGACCAATGTCCACGTTAGCACGGATCGTCATGTAGAATTCTTCGAATCGGATTGACCAGCTGAGTCACGTCATTCTGATTGGCGCGACTGAATACTGAGTCACGCCGTTTTAATCGGCGTGACCGGACCTCTACCGCGATTTTCCTTGCTGCTTTGCCAACTGAACGCCGCCCCAGTCAATAGTACTCTGACGACAGCTCGAGCGGCAGCTTTTCAATGTGTTGTCAGTGTGCTTGTGCCGCACAGCAGCCGAAGTGATGGCCGCGTGGCTTGGCCTTCTGCATGCTTGCCAGCCGAAGGGATGCTTGTGCTCCAGTACTCTGCTGTCTAGCTTTTCGAGCCCAGTCTATTGACGTCCTTTTCACAGTTTCACCTAGTACTAATTACTTTCGCTTAATCTCACGAGCATGCAGTACTACGCGTTCTGTTGTTCAGTGGTTCAAAGGAGCAAGGAGAAAGTTTTTTTTATAGGACAAGGAAAAAGGTTGGGACAGCGGGTGTGTGGGCATCTACGGGGCTGTTAGTTTTATTTAGGCCTAACGGGTGTTCGTTTCTCTAGGTCTAATTTTAGGTCGGTTAGAATCTTGTTATTTAGAGATATTAAATACAGTTTAATTAAAAAACTAACTGTAGAACCTTGTACTAATTTACGAGACAAATCTAATGAAGGTAATTAAATCGTGATTACACGATGTTTACTGTAGCATCACTGTAGCGAAACATAGATTAATTAGGCTCATTAGATTCGTCTCGCAAATTAGCGCATATTTGTAAAAAGGTTTTGTAATTAGACTTATTTAAGACGCCTAAATGATAAGATTAGTTTTGATGTGACTTTTAGGCCTAAAGAAACGAACACTCCCAACATTAGACCTATCACATCAAAGAAACTTTTGCTATTTAGAAGTATTAAATAAAGTTTAATTATAATTTTTTTTCAGATAGATGCTAATTTACGAGATATATCTAATGACTAATTAATCTAAGGCCACGTAATCCTCGCAGGAACGACTCCTGGGACGCTAAGGGTTGACGGAAGCCCGTCTAATCCTCGCGGGAATGACTCCGAGTCCGATGTGCTACGCCAAAGCAGGACGAGAACCTGTGGTGACGTCGGGGAGCGCTGACCGAGCGACGACGGCCAGACCGGGTCGTACGGTCCGGATCATCGTCTTCTCCCTCGTCGGAGGAAAGGACGACAACCTCGGGCTCCTCCGGCTCGGGCATCGCACTTTCGGCGACCGAATATATTTGTATTAAAAATATACTATCAAAAGTATATTTGTATTAAAAATATACTATCAAATTTGTATAAACTGAACATGAAACTTACTGTAATGAAAAATGTTCTACCGATAAAATGAAAATGTTCCATCGATAAAAAATTTATTACAAATGTTCATATATTGATTTTTGCTACATTGAAAAACAGAGAGAGGTCTGAGTAGAACGCCAATAAACAACCGCAAAAACATGCGTGCTGCAAAATGTGTATAGAGAGGGAAATGTGTATGGAGAGGGAGTGGGTAAATATGAGAGAGAGAGAGAATGAGTGTGTACGGATAGAGGCTGGCAGGCAGCAGCACCTGCAAAAGCTTGCGAGGTGGAGAGAGAGATGAATGTTTTTTTGTCTCTACGGCATGTATGGGCCTGCAGGTCCGATAAAGAAGACCGATCAGAGCAAGGCCAATGCGAGACAAGCTAAGTTGCTCCCCTGAGGGAGTTGCCTGAGAAAAATTGGTGCCTGATCAGGCGTGATACATTTGCCTCATCAGGCATGGATGTGGTTAGATTGTTTGGATGGTACCCTGTGCCTGAGGAGAAAACATAATGCAGAAATACGCTTTGTACAAGCTGAAAGGCAAAACAGCCCTTTTCTGTTTTCAGTTCATCGTTCTTCCTCACGAACGACTACCAGAAACGAATCCATACCCGGCTGCTGGCGCCGAGGTTTGGCTGGATGGGTATTGGTTACCACCAAAATGGATTCTTTAGAAGATGTAGAAGACAATTAAGTGATCAATTTGGTCCATTTCATGGTCTTTGTCGCAAATTTTGTGATTTTGCGGCTAGGGTTAAGAAAGAGGAACACATGGATCAATGGGGAAACTCCGAATCTGGCAAGGCCAGCCGCTAATCCATGACAAGGGCGAGTCAGGAAGATGCGCCAATGAGCAAGAACAACATGTGCGAAACGAATTGAGCTCAGATTCATCAGAGAGGATGAATCAGCCTTGATTCATGAAGGTCGCCAGTCGCCAGTCGCGGTAGCACTCGTCATTCGTCACCCCAAAAGAAAAGAAAAAAAAAACACGAGACTCAGGGAGTCGAGGACCGCTCTGCTGCTTGGGAGCTCTGTGATGCTCGGGAGGAGGATTGAACCAGAGCGTGGAGAAGCGGTGGCCATGGCAGCTCGCGTGGGGAAAAGGAGCGTGGGAGAGAGAGGAAGGAGAGCCAGGCACGGAGGGCCGCGCAACGCGCGAGCTCAGGCGCTCGAAATCGGACACCTGAGCGCAGCAGAGGTTGCCATGTCCGTCCAACGCGTGCGCCGAGCGACGTCTGCATGGAAAGAATTTTTTATTCGCATGGATTCCGCCAGCTACTCTGCATGTGTGGCCAGAAATGACCAAGAGCCAGCGCGGTCACGCCGATTGAAACGGCGTGACTCAATATTCAGTCGCGCCAATCAGAATGGCGTGACTCAGCTGGTCAACTCGATTCGAAGAATCCTACGTGGCGATCTGTGCTGACGTGGACATTGGTCACGCCGGTCAGATTGGCGTGACTGTAGTCTCGGTCACTCCAATCGGATTGGCGTGACCAAATGGTCTAGATTCTGGAAATAAAAATTCCGATGGTTTATTATTAAAATATTAGTTGAAAAAGGTTTAAATAATAAAAAAATCTCCCATTAGCAACCCTAAATATGTGATACAAATGTTTCATTTGAATTTTAAGTATCAGGTAAGTTTCAAATAAGCTGATAACAAACCAACTAAAAGAAAGCAGAACCTAGTGTGTTATGCACATACCTTAAAAATGCGTTATCTTTCAGTTGGATCAATGAAACTCCGGATCAAATGCAGAGCAACTACAAATAGGAAAGCCAAACACAGAAAATCAACTAAACTTATACTTTGTGTTATAATAGTAATACTGAAAATTTATGTTCAACAGGTTTGGTTAATCATAAGAAAATTATCCAGGGACCAAAGTTAACCTAACGAACATAAATGTACCAGATAAAATAGTTCTCAGTTTCTCCTTACCAAGGAGCATGAGCTCATACACCATAATTCCAGAATGGGTCAAATTAAAATATTTATATCATGCAAACAAATATATATATATAACACTTTTTAGACGGATTAGATTTTACAGCACTATACTGCTATTATAGTGTTATAAACAAGTAGGTACTTCATTGCTACTCATCTAAAATGTATGGTTACAAGATTACAATGAAACTGGAACTTGAAACACAACATACAAAATCAATCATAAAAATATGTGTTCCTTAAGAACTCTATGCTACACGTGGTTTTCTGCATCTATCCTCAACCAGCGACTCTACAGCTTCTGCCGATGCGGAGAAAAGCATACATTCAACAATCAATCTCTGTCAATATCTGATTCCTTTTGCGACCTCAAAGAAATGAGCAACATTTTCCTCTGGAGTTCCAACCTTAATGCCATGACCAAGGTTCAAAACATGTCCAACATTACCAGCCTTCTGCACAGTGTCATAAATCCGTTTGCTAATGAACTCTTTTGACCCAAAAAGAACACCAGGGTCCACATTACCTTGAACTGCTATGTTAGATCCCAATCTTTTCCTACCCTCAGCCATATCAACGGTCCAGTCCAAGCTAACAACATCAACACCAGTTAAAGGAAGCCTCTCAAGCAAGCCCCCAGAACCACTTGCATATAGTATCAGAGGCAAGTCAGGATGTGTTTCCTTAACACTATCAACAATCTGCTTTAGATAAGGCAGGCTAAACTCCTCAAAATCAGCTGGGCTGAGTTCAGTAGCCCACGAATCGAAAATTTGGACAGCCTGTGCTCCATTGTCCGCTTGGTATTTAATGTAGTTAGCCATGGATGTTGTGAATTTTTGTAGCAAATTATGTAGAATCTACAACAGCACAAAGCAAACGTCAAAATTGGTTTAACAAGACCTGATCATCAGAAAACGAAATTAAGAATGAACAATAAAACCAATTGAATATATGATTCAGGACAGTACAGTTATTTGCAGTAATTTGTGAGACATATGTTGATTAAATTATCCGTATATCATGCTAGCGGCCAAGCAATAACATTCAATATCCGACATGCAGCTGCAATTTTCATAAAAAATAAAAGCAATTCAGAAGGGACAAATATGTTTTCAGTACCGCTGGTTCTGAGAAGGCCAATTTCTTTATCATTGTAAAGTTCTTTGATGAACCTCCTTCCACACAATAAGATGCCAATGTAAAGGGCGCTCCAACAAAGCCTAGCACAGCAGCTTCATTCTTAACCTGAGAAACAAACAGCGGAGTCACTCTACAAATGCAAAACAACTGCATGAATAGAATGGCTGTGCGTTTTAACTCTAAATTTGCCAGCTGAATAAATACATGTGAAAGCTGATTCCAAATAAATTAGAAAGAGAGACACTGTTTGATATCCAAACCCAAAACTATTTGCCAATCATAGATAAGTATACCATTACCATACCCGTTGAGTCAACACTTGACACTGGAGGCAAATATAAATAGCAACAGTTCTTTGTAGAACAACACCAAAACTATGAAATTGGTGAACTAGTTAGATTCGTTGTCAATGGCATAGAATTCACTTTATTAAAAAACAAATAAATAATTCTTATTGATAAAGTGTGGATGAAAAATAAAACAAGCTTCCAATTCTTTGAAAGGCATTCTCCAGAATATGCCAAAGTCATTCAAAGGCCATAATGAATTGATGCTTAGCAAAGAAAAATATAACAAATTCATTCACAAATGGATATGCAAATATTTCATTTAAAGCCAAACCCATGCAATGGTATAGAGCTCCTCCATCCGCATCGGTGACTGAACTATCATATGATCTTTCTAGTGTGATGTTTTCATGATCCTCAAAGCTCTAAGTAATGCCGCATTATAAACAAATCAGCCCAAATATTCAGCAACTTAAGGCTATAATAGTGTACTATGTGAAATCTAGAGGACTGATCAATCAGAATGAAATGCTTGGAACGAAACAAGCCGTGAGTGCACCACAAAAATATATATGAACAACTACTTAATACCATGCTTATTGAATGAAAATGGCTGCATATTTCCAATTTCCATATTTAGGTGCCGAAAATGAATACTAACCTCTTCTCGCAACAAATTTAAAGCCTTCCCTACATAAGGCACCCACTCCTCAGGAACAAATTCTCTGACTTCATTCACAGCAGCTGCTGTTCTCAAGGGATCATAAATCACTGGACCTTTTCCTTTGACAATGTCGAAAGGTATGTTCATTCCAGGAAGTGGCGTAAGGATATCTGAGAACAATATGACCTACCAAAAGAAAATTGAAAAAAGAAAAGAATAACATGAAACCAAATAGAATCAATAGCAGAAAAACAAATCTTACAGGTGCAAACGTTCTCAATAAAATGTATGTTCAGAGACAATTGCCAAACACAAAGTACAATAATCACACAGAAAAAGACCAATGGGTTGCAGCTTACCCCATCAGGCTTGAAAACTTTCCATGGTTGCAAAGAGATCTCAACAACTAGGTCCACGTTTTCTGATCTTTCACGAAATGAAGGATACTTCTCACAGAGCAACTGGTAGCTCTGTAGAAAAATACAGAAGCAAAAGGTTCATTAGGAAGAATGATCCCCAAAGGTTGAGCAGTTCTAGAGGGGGAGTAAAGCATTTCAAAGAAAACGTCCATTTTAGTGTGATCTTTTTGCCTAGTAGCCATACAGCTAGAAAATCCAAACAAAGGTAAACTACAGCGTGCAGTCTGCATGCTTCCCACAAAAGATAATTTCGACTGTGAAGTGTCCATTAATTTCTGTGGTAACGAAGCTGTAGGCTAAAACCATATTGCAAGTTTGTCGCATCCTTTTCAGCCTACGTCCTAAAATTGTAGAGTGATATTTTTCTTCCCTTATCTAAGAGAAAACATCCTAGAACCGTCCTTAAATTTTAGCATTTCTGTTTTCCAACCACGAATCATCACGGTCTAATTCAGTTTTTTTCTTACACTGGTGGAGACTAACATTACAGCAAGCAATGTGTATATTTTGAGCCCTGTAATGCTAATTATAACGTAACAAGGCACGGCAACAGAAAGTGTTGAACGAGTGCGATACGGAAATAAGGTGGACCTGCCTTCATGTACCTCCCGGCCTGCCTCATGAGCCAGACCGGCGGCCGCTCAACCTTCTTCCCCCTGATAGCGCTCACCAGCAGCGGCTCGTCCGCCGTCCCTACCGATGCCTCCTCCGCGACAGCCTCTGATACAGCACCGAGAGCAAAAAGAGCTTAAATTAAACCTCAGCTCTGAAGCCAGCCCAATTGGTCAGAAGAGGAGAAGGCGCCCGCTCACCTCCGACGGCTGTGCAGCGTACCGCGGAGAGCCGCCGGCGTGCAGGCCCGGCGCGGGCGGACCTGCCGCTGCGGAGGATGGAGGTGGAAGGCAGCGAGAGCGGCGGACACGCGGTCGCCATTGGGGAGGGATCCGAGCTGCTGCCGCGCTCGCGGGTGCGGGGAGGGAGTCGTGGCGGTGGGTGGCGACGACCTGGCTTGGCTTGGCTGGCTGGCTCGCCGCTGAAGCGATGGGAGAATCGAAGGGGCTGAGATCGGATTGGATGAGGGCTATCAGGGGGAGATATGAACGGAGATGTGGAGATAACTTGATAATAGCGTGGCCCATATTGGTGAGGGCTCTCCATATCTCTCTCTGTCGTCTCGTTTGACCTGGAATGGGCCGTGGGCTGCACCCGAGTGGGGCTATGCGGGCCTCCTTCTTACGTTGAAACCTCATTGGGCTGAAAACACTTTTCATCTTGCGAGCGGCAGCTTCTGTGTCTGCTGACTGCTGCCTTCCCGATCGATCCGTTTACACAGGCGCCGGCGGCGTGTGCTGAATGCGCGCCATGACAAGATTAGACAGCGGCGTGACCTTTTATCTTCCATGCCGGCTCCGAGGAACCAAAGCCGGTCTCCTAATTCCAATCGCCGATGCGCAAATGGCTGAGCTAATTATATTGCCACAAAGGATGGAGGAGGCAAGGAGCAACGACCTAAGCTGCTAACATTTCTCGTTATCCATTTTTGTATGTACAGCCGTCCGGGAACCGTTACAGCACGATGGCGCACACAAGTCGACGACACAAAAACGGCCTCCTCATGTTTACAAGAGAAGGAAGCAAGGGTAAACACTCGAGTTTCCTGTATCAGCATATGGTTCAGGAAAAGAAACAAAAACCAGGAAAAGAGCCGCGTCATTTGTTCAGAGCACGTAGACCATGCCCACCTCAAGCAGCGACGCCGGCGGCACGCGCAGCGCCACGTCCGGGCCGCGGCAGTTGCGCCGCAGGAAGTTGTAGCCGACGTCGACGGCGAGGCGCTTGAGCAGCGACGACCCCGGCTTGCACTGCACGTGCGAGTGGCCCAGGATGAACGCCGTCCCGGCCTCCCGCGCCGCCGCCAGCGCCTCCAGCTCCTCCGCCACCTGCTTGCCGCTCTCCAACTCCTCCGGGCTCGACACCTCGCTGTCGATGAAGAACCTCACCTGCTTCCCCGTCGCCGTCGCGCCCTCCTCCTCTACGGTGGACGCCGCCGAGTGGTGCCGCGCGCTGTCCTGGCCGTCGTAGCTCGCGAGGCCCCGGAGCGGGTTGCTCGCCACCACGGTCAGCCGCCGCTCGCGCTCCCCCACCTCCTCCTCCTCCAGCTGCGCGTCGCTGCTGCACCGGAACGACGCGTCGAGCTTGACGAAGGTGGCCAGGCTCTCGAGCAGCTCCGCCTCGAAGGAGTCCACGTCCTGGTGCACGTCGCGGTAGCCGTAGCGCACGATGCACCGGTACGAGCGGTGGCCCGGCGGGCCGACGCGGCCCACCAGGTAGCGCTCCGCCGGGAGCACGTGCGGCACCGGCACGGACTTGACGCAGACGAACACCAGCACGCGGTGGAAGGCCGGCAGGTTGGTCACGAACCGGGAGAAGTTGGCCGGGACGCCCGAGGTGAGGTCCGTGTACACGAGGCCGATGCCCGGGACGCGCACCATGCCCAGCTTGTCGCCCAGCGCCAGCAGCCACTCCAAGGTCACCTTGTTGTGCAGGTCGAACTCGTACTTCTTGATCGTCGTGTAGTGCCAGACGAACATCACGGCCATCAGGATCAGGGCCAGCAGGATCGGGAGCCACGCGCCCTCAAGGAACTTGATCAGCGAGGCCGAGAAGTAGAGCGCCTCGATGGAGCCGAAGAAGAGGAGGAAGGCCAGTGCCAGGATTGGGGGCCTGTGCCAGCACAGGACGATGACTAGGGACGTCAGGAACGTGGTCACCAGCATCACCGTGATCACCGCCAGCCCTGCATAGAGCAGCTCGTTATTGTCATGGGAAATCTGACAATAATAAGCAACAGTAGTATATGGTGAAATCTGATGTCAAGCAGTCGTTCAGCCCACCAGATGCATTTCCCATGTGCTTTGTGTCTCTGAACCCAACAGTCACGGCAATGCAGAGGATCATGAGCAACCAATTGATCTCGGGGATGTAAATCTGGCCATGAATTTTTTCAGATGTATGTACCACTTTTACTCGAGGGAAACAACTCAATGACTGGCTCTGATTGATGATTGAGAAGGTTCCACTGATGATTGCTTGACTTCCGACCACCGACGCCAAAATTGCCAACACAAGCACAGGCCATCTAATCTTATCTGAAGTGTGCACAAAAGAAAACTTTCAAATGAACTCGAGCGGTAATGAATTTCTACAAGTTAAGAAATTATTAAAAGAGTTATCGTTCATCAGGCAAGTGTAGATTTAATGCTGACGCATAGTAGTCAGTATCTATATTTCATCAATGGAGACATAACAAACATTAAAATATACTATTCAATATCAAATATGAAGTATTCCTCATTCTGGTGTTCAGTAATAATAGAATGGTGTCTGTATGTATAATATAAGCAGAACTTAAGCAGACAATTAAAAAGAAAATCACTGACGATCTCAGAACATGTGAAATAGAACCCGGGACAGTTTTCAACTTATTCAAACCTATCAGGGATCTCTGCCAACCTGATGAGTGACATTAACACACAACAAGTTTTCTTCTTGCATTCAAGCATTCTAGTTTTGAGAATGCGAGCGAATGACAACGCATACCTGGAACTGCGATGTAAAATCCAACTTGGGAGCTTGAATAGAAATCATGATGTTTCGATAAGTACGCGGCTTGACCCATGTATGCCAGAATAAGTGCAGGGTAAACTAAACAAGTAAAAGCAAGCTGCACAAGAAGTGGAAAGCCAATGATCAACACAACAAATTAACATAGAAAATAGTGTGTGATTTCTCATGCAAGATGAACAGCTTACCTGGATTGCACTGTATGAGAAGTGTCCAAGATCTGCAAACATTGCTTCAGATCCTGTGTCATCAGCATGTTAGCCTGTTAGCCAAGCTTTTTCATTTTATTAATTGGAACAGACTGGCAAAAGGAACATGATTCTATTCAAACAGAATGAAAAAATTATATATATTCTCTGCTACCACTTCCAGAAAACAGATGGTTAGAGTCACACTATACCTGTCATGCAGAGCAAGATTCCACCAAGTGACATCCAACCATATTTTCTAGTCTTTTTTAAGAACTTGAACATGTAAGAAGGATTCAGAGCATGGTAGATCTGAGGATTCCAATGTATGATATTATAAAGTCCAACAGCACTCATGCAGAATAGCCAGGCTAGAACTATCGGGGCAAACAAAAACCCGACCCGATGTGTACCATAGTGCTGGAGCGCAAATAGGAATGCCAATATGACACAGGTTATTGGAATGACAGCATCTGCATTTAAAAGAAATTAATCAGTATGGCCAAACAAAGAAATTCAAACTGGTAATGATGAAATATCATAGCAGAAAGTTTAACCCATTTGGAGGTAGGGAAAGAAGATATAGTAATTTGACTTTTCATTTGGGAGGAACTATGGTACATTGGAATCCTAAAAGGATTCAGATGAACAGTGATTCAGGTGAACTATGGTACTCAATAAAAGGATTCAGATGAACTATGGTACGGCTACCGGCAGTCAATTACATGACAATTTATTGACCTTTTATTGCTAAAAGTGTGTTATGACTTATGAGCCACTTTCACCAGTAGTCTCGTGAAACAAACAATGGTCCTTAATTCTCACAACCTAGAGGGTGCTGGAGGCGACTATGGACAATGGAAAATCAGTTACCAAATCAACGTATTCGATAGCGATAGCAATGGGAGAAAGAAGTCCATAACAGAAAGACTGGAGTTTTGACTGATGTCCCTATGGCAATAGTCAACTCTACTCAACTGCAAATAGGTCTTGCAAAAAACAAAAACAAAAAATGAGCTTAATATGAAATTTTCCAGGAAAAACTCACATTCACGATGATCCTTGGACAAGGAGAACTCGAGGCCTGAAACTGCTGAGAATACTGTGACAATTTGACCCAAAAGCCAAAATAAGTAAGCGGTCATAAAAATTCAATCTGTGGAAACAAAAAACAAACAGAACAAAGAGAGGTGCCGGGGCCTATGGAGGATACCAGATATAGCTGGCGTGAGAACTCCGTCCCCAATCACCATGCATGTGCCAATCATCACCATAATCAGTAAAGCAACTCGGAGCTTCCTGTGCTTCTCAAGCCACACCTTGATGCGTGACTTGTCACTTGTATCGGGCGGTCGCTCCAATTTATATGTGGAAAGCTCCTCATCAGCAATTTGCCTGTTTGGGAGGAGGCTCACATTCGCGTGCCTGCAAATCAGAGAGTACAGCGCAAATGTTCCTCCTGCAAGATTGCAGAAAACACAAACTTAAGAATCTTAGCAGCAAGCATAGCCTGGAGAGCAAGTGAAATCTAATGCGACTTCTGTTTCCTGCATACCTTCGCCATTGTCGTCGGCTCGCAGGACAATGGATACGTACTTGATGAGAGGGATCAAGGTGAGCGTCCAGAAGACGAAGGAGAGCACGCCGAAGATCTCCTCGTTCGTCTCCGAGTGCTGGATGTCCTCGGCGAAGGTGCTCTTGTACACGTACAGAGGAGAGATGCTCAGGTCTCCATAAACCACCCCCAAGCTCTGGTACGCCAGCAGCAGGGTGGTCTTCCATGAGTCCCTCTGCAAGAATTCAGCAAGCATTGCTTCAGCATCTCACGAACAGGTTGCTAGATTGCGCAACATTTCGAGGGAAACACACACCTTGGGGGGTCTCAGGCCTCTGCCGAACTCGAGATCCATTGCTCGGAGATGCCTCAGCCTTCACACATGCCACAGAGCTTCAGCTTTCCAATCCTGGTTGGAAGAGATCAGAATCTTACCAACACCGTCGTCGTACTAAAACCCAGGCAAAAAGCTCTGGATAAAAAAGGGAAAACCTACCTTCAAAACCCGAGAAAAACGCAGCAAGAAATTGAGGTATGAACTCAACTCAACAGGCAGAAGGGGATGGAGCAGAAGGACCAGCCGAGCCGACCGGACAAGGCAAAAGACACATGCCATGGTTAAAGACGGTGGAGCCCGTCCTGTGTTACCGATGGGGAGAGGCCAGGGAAGGACGGCCACGTGTTCTTGAAACAGCATACTCATCACTACTACTCGCTCTCAACTCTCAAGTCTCAACCATCCCTACCAACGCACACCCAAGGCAAGAAAAATGCACTATCAAAATAAAAAGGAAAGAAAAATGCAGAGCTCTAGAACGAACAAATCCAAAAATGGAGTGAAAATGAGATGAGCCCAACAACCCAAAAACAAAAAAAACTCACCATGTCACATCGACATAGGGCGCGTTCGGTTCCCCCTCTAAAACCCCTCTAAACTTTATACCCCGCTAAAGTAAAAGAGAATCTTACTATTTAGGGTTACTAAATAAAATTTAATTACAAAACCTTTCTGCAGACGGGCGTTATTTTTCGAGACGAATCTAATGAGCCTAATTAATCAACATTTTGACACAGTAATGCTACAGTAACCATCGTCTAATCGGGGCTTAATTACCCTCATTACGTTCGTCTCGCGAAATAGATGGAGGGTTCTGAACTTAGTTTTGTAATTTGACTTTGTTTAGTACACATAAATGCTGCCGACATCTTTAATGTGACCCCTTTATATCCCTCTAAAGTGAACCGAACACCACCATATTAGCTATCGATTAATCGATATATCCATGGACGGCGATGCGGAAAGGAGGGTGTGGTGTCGAGGAGGCAATCCAAAAAGGCAATGCGCTGGGGAATAGAGCAGGAGCACGCCATGTGAAACTACGGACAAATGCATGTGGTCTCCCTCCCCCCTCCATCCTTTTAAGACGCGTACTACCGGGGCCATGAAAAACCGTCATTTCTTCAGAATTCAGATCAGTCATTGGTGATTCAGTGCTTTGAACCTGGAGAAACCGAGACTGATGAATTCTTCTATACCCCATTTTACCCTGGATAAGAATGCAGCTACAGTTATCGTCCCTAACTGAATTCTTCTACCCTATTAATGTTCCAACTGATCTGACGATGTTCCTCCTAGATTCCTGCTTCTTTCTTGGTAGGTCCACGCAATGCGGTCCCTGTGAGCATCTTCTTGATAGGGCACGAATTGGATGGGCCACTAGTAGCCTGGTCCTATATCTCCTAGGAACCGATGCCAACCATGAATCACACAGCATCGGAATAAGAAGCAAAATTTCCCCAAACCTTCTACCTATACATGTAGCTTGAAAATGCAGTGTTTTCCCTTGCCAAGGTCAGACCAGCTCGAGAACCAAATCAAGGATTCGAATGGGAATACGATGCAAGGTAACGATGACTGAAGCAGGAGGAGGCCCATCATGAATTCATGTTATGGCTCCATGAAGCCTCCTCCAGATTGGCTCCATGGATCGCTGGTGCCCACACAAGTAACGCAGGGAACGTTTTTAAGGAGGAAAAATGGCAGGAAGTTATACCAAGCAGCGGGTCCTGACAGGGGAAGACTTGCAGCATTCCTAACCCCCACCGAAAAACGTTGTACTGCTGCTGAGTGCTGACTATGAAGATAGTTGGCAGCGTCATTAATCTGTATCAATGAATGCCACGAAATCTAAGCCTTCGCGCCAGAACTGCAGACAAACGGAAGAGGAGATTTGGCTGCATTTCCTCGCCCAAAATAAATGCTTTTCAACCCATGCAGCAGTCAGCACGATGACAGAAACCGGGTAAAACCCGACAGAGAGGATTACGAGCATCAAGAAATTGGATTAGACCTCGCACCTTTTTTATTTTTACCAGCATCAAACGCAGCGAACGGCCATCAGCTGCCAAGAACGGACGAGCTGTTGCGCCTAAGCCTGTCCGCTTATCTCCTCGTGGACGTCGTCGCAATGCCGCCACATCAACGAGCAGTATCCATTCGGCCCGGGCGAGCAGGAGAAGATAGGCGTCTCCCAGTCCCACCACACCGCGCATCATCAATCACCCTACTTGGGATTATATTATTTGATCGGAAAAGACCACTGTTGACACTGGACTAGTAGTGTATCTGTCAGTAGTGTAGAATATGTGCAACACTTGGTTGAGTGCAGCAGTGGCAACCAATTATTTGGTGGTCTTGCGAAGCAGGTGAGCACGCCTGGGACGGGAGAGCTTGGAGCCGAGAGCAAATTGCAGGGGCGGTGCTATATATGTTCGGGAGCATGCGCGGTGGTTTGTTTATTCTTGTTCCGGGAACGCTCACCCCACGAAAGGCCCTCCGAGTGGCCGTTGCTTTCTCGTGACAACGCCTCCGCACCGGAAAACCCGACTTGCCGGCAGGCGCGTACTACGCCGGAGCACCACCGGACAAAACTAGTGATGTACTATCAAAAAAAAACTTTTACGTTTGATTTGAGATCGCTTGGTATTGGTCTATGGCAAGTGGCAGTCACGGTACCACACATCACTGATGTCTGCTGAACAAAAAGAAGACGTGCGAGGGAGAGAGAGACTATCATTTCGTAATATCAAATCGTAAACGACATACTGTTACATCCAAGCCTAACCTTTAGCACCAGTAATCTGCTGGATTGCTGGATTCTCCGGCCACTGGAACCGGCAGGCCGGACCGCTGGATTGCTGCATTCTCCGGCCCCGAAACCTCCGCGCTCAGAAGCCGCAGAAGTCGTCGTCCCTGGGCTGGCCCGGCTTGCCGATCTGCGTGCAGGCCTGGGTGCAGGCGCTCGCGCAGTCGATCTTGTCGGCCGCCGCGCCCAGCGTCATGCACCGGTTCTTCATGCAGTCGCAGAAGCACCCCAGCTTCGCCGCCCCGTCCGTCTCCGACGCCGCGCCGCCGGCCACCGCGGCGGATAGCACCACCGCCACTAGACACATCATGGCCGCGGCTCTCGTCGACGTAGCCATCGTGGATCCGTGAGACGTTCTTTTCGACGAATGTCTTCCCCGCTCTGGAACCTAGCTAAAAGTTTGTTGAAGTCGTATTCGATAGTGTTTATCTGGGCCAACAGCTAAGGCCTCTGTATATTTGAGTCTATATTGGGGTGTGGAAATGCTTGGACAAGAGTGAGAGTAGGCAACATCTTGTCTATATTTCGTACAAGTAAAACGGGTTAACACAGTTCGGGTAAGTTCAATTTTCTGTTACACAAATAAATGCACTGAGTATTTTCATGCGAGTAAATCCTGTCCTCCAAAATTTGGACCTTGGTGGTTATGAAGCTAATTATATCCTCAAATATCAATCCACCATCATACATGTTTGTTGGTTCTTTTTCTACTGAATCACCAAATTGTGACTTAAATGTCGCTTTTTCTCTACTGAGTAACATGTAATTTTATCCTTTCGGGGTCAATGGTTGAATTTCTTAAGTACGGATCAACAACCAACATACTAATTAAATCCGTAGCAACTTAAAAATGGAAAATCACAATGTCATGCTATTCTATGAGACAAGCCATCCACATCGATCGAGTAAGTAGCATTCGGGTATGGATTCCTGATTTCCACAATATTTACAAGCCAACTTCATCGAAGGCACAAAAAAGGTAGCAAGGGAGGAGTCGCCTTTGTCCACAGGACCAAATTAAGTGGTCGACGAGCCGTGAGCGAGACAAGAAAACATAGCGAACAGATTCAATGACAAAATTCGGTTACAGTGAGCCACCATAGACCATAGATGGGCATGAGAATGTTGTTCTAGTACATAGAGATACAGGAGGGGACACCATTAGCATGAGTACATGTGTGATCACTAGGGGTCATCAAGAAGGAGCCACGAGCGTTGAGGAGACATCTGGCTTGGGTGGGTGCATAGGGCTGAAGCAACAAATGGTTTCCAAGAATGTGTTATATATTAATGATGTTGAAGGAGTTGTGCTATTGTTGCCTAGTTAGTATCATAGAATTCAGATCTATTAAACCATGTCTGTAAAATATACAAAGCCTGAGTTGTATAATAGTTCATGATGTTTTACCATGCCTTCAATTTGAATAATGCATTGGACATTAACTCAAACATGGGTATTTTCTACTTGAATTGTTTGGATATTGTCTCCCTTCAAAAGACATGATTTCCTACAAAAGAAATGGCAAACAACCTATTTGTATCTCTATAAATGATCACATTTTCTCCGATCAGATTCCAGGAATTGAATCACCTGAAAACTGGTTTCGCCAGAAAAAAATTCATTTTATTTTAGTTGGCTGTAACTTAATTAGCTTTTCAAAATCAAATGAAAACCATATTCGGATCCTTGGCAGGAGAAAGTAATTTAATATAGAATTAGCCAATGGTTTCTATAATCCCATTCGAAGTTACAATGATAGAGCGATACACAATGCCAAATAGTAGTTTAAAACATTATTATAATGCCTACAAATAAAAAGGTTACTTGATTATGACTGGATAAAATATAGTGATACATAATATTTCTTAACATAATGATGATTAAGATATCGTGATTTCACTATCAACTTGAAGCTTGCTTTAGATCTAGTGCCAACCAAGCCCATTAGTAGATGTTAACACACTTATGATTAACTTGTATATGATATGTTCCCTGCAGTTGAATAATTATCTTTGTTAGATAGTTAAATTTTTTCTATTTAACATATTCATATCAAGTAACATTTAGTTAGTTAGCTTCTCTGATTTTTGAATGGGTTGGTCACAACAAGGTGTGCTATCACACAGTCGTCCATGTTCAAGTTTTTTAAAAATTAGTCAATGAATTTAGGAATGTTGTGACGATTTACCATTAATTACAATATACTATGTTATACTTCAAACAAGATCATGCTATGTTTCAAAGTACAAGATTCTATAACAATGAGTATGAAATATTGGAGAAATAAATAACATAACATGGTTGCCAGCACTTCAACGTCTAAAATGGAAAGAAATAAAGAGTTAGAACAAAAAAAAACAAATGGGTCACGTATACGTAAGAAATACTATGGATGTGGTGTCATCCATGAAAACCATATAGCAGGAGACGGGCCTACCAATTTTCATATTCGAAAGCCAGCCATGCATCCACGTGCGCTCAACATTTAAAAGCATTCCAAAACAAATTTGAGATATCTAATCGTTATGCAAAACAAGCATCACAAAGTTAACTCATCTAAAAAAATGTAGGCAGCTTGAAAAACTTGCGAACACTCGGTCTAGAGAAACTCGACAGATATATAGAGACAGAAAAGGGCGGCGCGGCAACTCCTCCGGAGGCTTTTTGGCCGGCCCCCTCGCCTCCGGCCGCCTTGCCGTCGGCGGAGGAGGGAGGCCCGGCAACGAAGCGTCCTGGTTCCTCCTAGTTTTAGGTAGTTAGGTTTTCTCGCGGTGGTTGTTTTTGACGGCGGCCGTGATGGTTGTTAGGGCTAGGGTTTCTCCAATGGTCCGGTCGAGGGAGGCGGCGGCGGTTGATGTCGGCAAATCCATCGGCATGGAGCAACGGAGGATGAGATGTCTCAACGGTGATGGCAATGCGAAGGCGTCATCATCGATGGAGAATAAGGTACTCCAGCCCCTCCTTTGTTTTGTCGTGGTTCTTTTTGACCATGACTGTAGGCTAGTGAGATTTTGATTTCCGATGACATCTATCTGGATGTTTCTTGGATTTGTGTTTTCCCACGGCTAATCTGATGAACAAGGCGACGATGAGTTCAACGGGCTCGACGACGACAAGTTCATCCTATTTACGTGTGGAAGGTTAGTAGTCTATCCTTTTTTTTGCAAAAGGGATTGATTTCATTTTTCCCCCGTCGGAGATGATGATGACGGAGGTGAATGGTGAGATGGTCGTGCTCGTTCAGATCGGAGTTCTCTTCCGTGGCATATCCGTCTGGGATGGTGATTCTAGATGATGGAATTTATGGCTCTTTCAAGGTTTCTTGTCTCACATAAGTGGAGTTGGAATTGTTTCGGGTGTTCTTGTAATCCGGAGATGTAATATGCTTTAATATGAATGGAATTTCTTTTCAAAAAAAAAAGAAACTCACATGCCGTAGAACACTCTGCTAGTGAGTTAGAAAAAAAAAAAAAAACACTCTGTTCGTGGCTTCACAGTCAGCCATGCAGTCGAATCAAGCTAAGTGCCGAAATGAGGCGAGCAAAAGATTTCCACGGTCCAAGAGCACCTTTTTCTGCATGCTGCATGTACGCCAGTAAACCTTTTGCTTCCACCGTCCCGTCACCTACCGAATCAGTGTCCACGTACACCACTTGCGCGCCCCTGAATCCTGATCGAGCCTAGCTACTAGAGCAGCGTACGTGTGGCCTCTAGCCATCACACAAGTCAAACTCCGGCACGCGCCACATATCACCCACTCGGGCATGCAATCTTCTCTCGCACAGGACCGGCAAAATCAAAAGGTGTAGGCTAGCTACCTCCAGGCGCGCATGCATGCAACAGAGCAGAGGCCGGCCGGACCGGCTGGACCAGGGTTAAGGAACGACGACCCTGGCATGGGAGGGCAGCTACAGCAATGGGCATGTACGTAGCGTGTGGTGTGGGGCGCGCGGTCACTGGCGGTGGCGGTGGCGCACTGGTGGTGGTGGTGCCTGGTCGCCATGCCGATCGATGCCCCATGCCCGGGTAAAGCGAGGCACGCTGTCACCGGCACCGATCCCTTTCTCTCTGTCCCGGTCCCGGCCGGCGGTGCGTCGACCCGGCCTGGGGCTTCAGATAGAAAGCGAGCTCGCTTTTTCCATGACCCGTACTGGTCCTCGCTCGCTAGCTGAGCCAACGTCAATCCACACGCGCGAGATGTCTAGAGGGCATCGAGTATGTACGTCATGCAATATGACATGCATGTACTGGTGTGCCGTTATATACCAAATTTGTACACGCCTTTATGAATACGGGATTACATATGCCCATGCGCCTGTCAGCTCGAGAGTGCGCCGGCCAGCGGTCGTCGGTTGGCCTCCCTCATATCAGCAATACGTGCGCCTGAATTTTATACCACCATACGCAGGCGCGCGCACGTGCGGTACGTATGTAATGGCGTGCGGGTGGATAGGGGAGTACGCCACAATAGATGGCAGCTTGTCGTGTTCACTCGGACGAGCGTCGACCATGGCGCCGAAAGGCCCGCTCCCCCTCCACGTACGGCCGCGCCAGAGATCCCAGGCAAATCTTCCTCGCACCGCCGCGCCACTGCACCCATTCTGGCTTCTTCTGCCGGTGCGCCGAGCGTGTCGGCTGAAATCCGGGGATTGGAACGGCAGTATACGGCCAGGCCGGACTGGGACCGGGCGGCGAGGTGACAAATTTACCACGTGCGCCAGGTGACTTGATTGGCAGCTTGCGCCTAGTGGACATATAAATCCTCGCTCTCTCTTCTCTTGGCCGCCGGCGATCCCGGTCGCCTGTGGTTAGATCTCTTCAGCAATAGTTCTAGTTTTCGGTGTCTTGAGTTTAGGGTTTAAGTTTTCTCATACCTTCTCCTCTTCGAGGAGGTCGAGGATTGTTGGTTCCTCCATGGTGGTTCCGGCGAAGGTCACAATGACGTTAATGACGACGGCATGATTCTCTGCAAGATGACGTAGAATTTGTCTGTCCAAAGTAGAATAAGGTTCTCTGGCTCCTTTATTTTAGCGTGGCTCGATCCAGGCACGGTGAAAGTATGATGAGATGTGATCTTCTTCCTCTCATCCTATCGATGGTGACGCGACCGATTCTCGTCCAACGAATTAGACCCATCCATCTTGACAATAAATTCTAAGACGATGGATCTTACGGCTTCAACAATGTTTGGTGTCTCTTATCAGTGGTTGGAGAGGATATGGCTTCAATTTGGTTCCTCCTCTTCAACGACATCCGAAGGATTGATGTTGAAGATGAGTAAAAGACTAAGTTTTCTTTGTGTTTTATTCGTCTTTCATAGTCTCGATGTAAGGGGTCTGTACCTCATCAAATTTTAATACAATTCCATAAGTGAACAATCATTTTTTTATCTCTTATCATTTATTTATTTTAGATAATGGGATGTCCCAGCCTTGATCTTGAGAGGCTGTGATGTGGTGCCACTATTCCTCGCGGCTACGATAGATATTACTACATGTTAGATATAGTTAAAAACTACATGCTGCAGAAGTTCTTACTTGTTATTCCTTATTTGAACAGCATGTCTTACTATATTACAACAATGTGCATAAAAACGAGTACGATCTACTCAAAAACGTAGATAGTGACAAATTTGAAAACCGGGAAAAATAATAGTGACAGTCAACCCGTTTCTTGATTAGTAGTGGTATATTTCAAATCATGCAAAATAGCAATGGCAGATATCCAAATAACCCATTTTTTAAACGTTCCAATAAGCATTGTCATATAGTATGTTGTAATAGTTGTTCATATATGTTGCGGGGTTGGTAAATAAAAAATGTAGCAATTTAATGTAACTAAAATATGGCATCTCCTTGAAAAATAAAGCCGCTCGAAATTTTAAACCGGCACAAATGGCATTCTGAGAGAACGTACCGTCATCACGTCGACCGGACCGAGGAAGCGGGCGCAGTCCACCAGCCTCCTTGGTTTTAACCGTACGCATATCATCGACTTCGAAATTTACTGAGCTGCACGATGCATCCATTGCAGTCTAGTTGCGTCGCTTTCGCCTGCACGCTCCCCATGTCGCACACGGCACGCCCACGCCTTTTTGGCTCCCACAGCTTGGATTCTATAATATAATAGAAACGAGCACAAAATGTCAAGGGTAAGTGGCAACTGCTAAAGATAATCTCAAGTGGGATTCGCATGGGAGGACGGCGAGCGGGCCGACGAGGGGAAGCCCGCCGCTGCAAAGATAGAGCGTGGTGAGGGAGACAGTCGTTTGTCTGACGAGAGCGTCAACCCCCTCCTCACTAGGAATTGATCTGTCAAAATGAGCTCTCATTTCCCCAACCCCAATTCCCCATCCCACCTTATTTCCCTTTCCTATAACCAATCATGTCCAATAGTATCCACTATTTAGGTATCCAAATGCCATTTGTATGGAATTCATGCATACGTACGGTGGGTGCATGCCGCATCGTCAATGGCCTGTCTGAGGACGATGGAGGCTCCCTTGGAAGGGTATCAAAGAAGTTAGAGGGTGCGATGACGAGAGAAACAACGCCTTGGTGGTGGCTCACGCTAGGGGTGACGAGGCATCTTGATTGCTTTCCTTCTAAACCTTGCCCACCTTTGCCAATTTCAAGGTTTGAGTGTTGAACTCGGACGACAAGAGGTGTGGCAAGAGTGCGCTCCTCTGAACATTAGCCAACATAGCTACACTGTGGCTACGGCGATCATAAAATCGACGCTTAGGCCAACGTTGAGATCAACATATTCCTAGTCGCTTTGTTCTCGATAGGTAAGAGGCTGCTACAGTGGATAGGTCCCGCAGCTGGTTGGTCCTATGCGGTCAATGGTGGAACTGAGGAGGGGCATCCCCCCCCCCCCCCAACCCCCTCTTCTGTGATACGTAAACCTTCATTCCAAATGAGAATGTGGGTGTGAGCTCAAGCATTCTGCTTGTATAAATTCCCAATCGATCAATGATGTAAGGATCGTGTGACCGAGAGGGGGGTGAATCGGTGCACTCTAGAATCTATTTCCAAACAGTAACACCCAAGCAACTCCTAGCGAGTAGTTCTAGTAACAAGGTAAAGCACACTAAGGAGTATCCTTAACCTTATATAGCTAGTGAATATAGATAACACAAGCACACCACACTAGCAACCTAGCACAAGATATATAGATAGCGGAAGACTTACGCTAGGCAAGGCAAGGCAACAAGATAACTATATAGAGAACAAGGCAACCAAGATACTAGGCACACTAAGTAGAGTCCTTAGAGCTACTAGATATGCTACAACAAGTAAGCACAAGAGCAATGCAAACAAGCAATACAAGTGAAGCTAGTAGGAACCAAAGATAAGCACACAAGCAAGATATAGGCACAACTCAAATACTACAAGCAATCATATATAGTACGATAAGTAAATGCAAGTAGTAAAGGAGAAGGGATAGAGAATGCTCATGATTTTTCCCGTGGTCTCGGAAGGATGGCGCCTTCCCCTACTCCACGTTGGGTCACTCCCGCCGGAGTCTCGACCCCGTCCCTCCGCTCGATGGCGATCCCTTCTAGAGCACACTTCACCCTCCGAGTGAAGTCGCGGGCACGTCCCGCCGGGCTCTCTTCCGGGTACTCTTCCGGAGGTAAGGCTCCGCACTTGATGCGTGCCAAAGGGCGCTCCAATAGTGATGCTTCTTTCGCAAGGGAAGCTCCAAGACCGTGTACAAACTTGTGTCAGCTTCCACAATCTTCTTGGACAGCTCAACACCGACGCCTAACCGGTTTAGGCCTTGCCATAGACCAAGAGTAACAGCTCTAGATGACTCTCTCAAGCTCACACTAGCCTAGAGATCAAAGGATGCAACTTGTTACTCTCTCAAACACTAGGATCACTCCAAATCCTTCTCAAGTGCTTCACACTTCTCTCTCTTGGCTTCTTGGCAGCACCTCCCCTCTTTCCTGGGTCCAAGAGCACCTCAAAGAGGCAAACAACCGGCTATATATAGGCCACCAACCTGAAACTAGCCGTTGTCCAAAAGTGTCCAGTCTGCGTGATGACCGTACAATAGACCGTACTGTCCGGTCTCCATTAGACCGTACTGTCCGGTCTTCACCAGACCGACGTCCAGGGAGTGCTACTCCTCATCTCAAAGTAGACCGTACTGTACGGTCTCTATGACCGTACTGTCCGGTCTCCACTTCTTCTTCAGCCAACAGAAACTTCTCCTTCTCTGTTGCTCTTCGCCTGTAAGACCGTACCGTCCGGTCCCTGCCGTACCGTCCGGTCAACTGTCCGGTCTTCATTCTTCAACTTCCAGAAACTTCAGCTTCTCTGTCTGGATCTCCAATAGAGACCGTACTGTCATGTCCCTAGGACCGTAGCGTCCGGTCTATAGTCCGGTCTCCATTTCTCCACTTCCAGAAACTTCAGCTCTTCTGTCTGGATTTCCACTGTAGACCATATTGTACGGTCTTCATGACCGTATTGTCCGGTCTCTTCTGACTTCGCAGCTTCGATCTTCTTCTTGATCCTTTCTTCAAAACTTGATCTTCTTGGTTCCTTCAACCCTCTTCTGCCACCCTAGCCCCTGAGAGACTCACCATGCATCCAATGATCTCTATAACTAGTGTGCACTAAGAGAACTACCTCGAACCCTCTTGATAGTCCGGTTTTTCCTATGGACTCAAGCTAACATCTAACCAAGCAACACTTGCTTGGATCTAGCATGTCTTTAGCCTTGAACCATATCTTCTCCGCGACTCCATCAAGTCCGTTCTTGTGTAGATGAAGGTAACCAATCATCCTTGACATTAAGTTCATGGTCTGTTGACGTTCACCACCAACGGACGGAGCTTTCTTTATATGTGACCTATAAGATCTCACAAAGAGTGTTAGTCACATTCATGGTTCTCATCCTATCACCAAAACATTCATACCTTGGGGTTTCCCTAGCTCCAATGGTCATGAAGCTTACAAATAGAAATCGCGTGTTGGGTCGCAACCTCGTCTAGACAACGGCCTCAGTGAAGATCTCCGTCTTGCAGATAAACAGCGTGTCGAGCTAAAACAAGGCGTTCGCATACGCAGGCTCGCAGATGGAAATGGACACAAGATGGGCAGTATTTGGCTAAATCGGCATACATAGTACAATGCCAAGGAACATACTGTCAATTTGATGCAGCTGCGCTCTGGAAAGCAAAAGCAGAAGGGAAGCAAAAATTCCATGTTTGGTTAGCTTTACAAAACAGAATTCTAACGGCGGATAAATTGCTAAAGAGAAACTGCCCATGTAATGCAATATGCCCGTTCTGTGATCAAGTAAATGAAACGGCCGATCACATCTCGATTGAATGCAGCTATGCAAAGCAGGTTTGGCTAGAGGTGAGCAGGTGGAAGCAAAATGACGTCTATATGGCGGGGGATCAGAGCCAAGGGCTGAAACAATGGTGGAATGACACCATGTCGAAATTCAGGGAAAAGGACAAAAGGGAGGTGGCGGCTGTTGTAATCTACATGCTATGGAACCTATGGAAAGAGAGGAACAGGAGAATTTTTCAAAATCAATCGCTACAGCCGCAACAGGTATTCGGGCTGTTCGGCAGGCTGTTTTACTGTAGCCGCTGCGCTGTTTTTCTGAGAGAGAACACTGTAGCCGCTGACAGCAACACTGTAGTCATGTGAGGGAGGAGCAGCCGCAGCCGCAACAGCCGCAGCCAACCGAACGGACTGATTGAAGCTTGTCAAGGAGGAGATGCGGCTGAGGGAACTGGCATACGGCCAGCAGCAGGGAGCACATCACCAGCTGCAATAGAGTAGGCTTTCACCGTTGCCACTATTTACAAGCTCAAACCTTTTCTGTAATAAGCTCATGTACCGGACCTTTATTTCTTCTTCTACTTAAATGAAAGAGCAGCGCTCCTGCTCAATGTTCGGAAAAAAAAACGCATACGCAGGCTCGCAGGATAGGAACCTCGACGATTCCGATCATTTGGAAGATAGCGCTGCCGCGCATTCCAAGCTACCAACGCCAATGCAGCTTTGTTTGATTGGTGGTAACTTTAAACTCGCGATTTGAACTTCTGACCCGGCACAATGTTCTCCGAGACAAGCTGAGGCCTTGAGGTTCGCACTTCACGGTAGTATCTGTGTACCGTGGCCGTCTGCGGCGATTCAGCGACCCAACGGCTCAGTCCTGGACCGTCACCCACATTTCCGCAGACCGGACGCTGCTGTTTATGTTCGTTCGTCATGGCGTATGGATGGATCTACGGCAAGGGACGAGCCAGTACAACGATTCTTCTTCACCACCAGCCGCGCACGGCCGGCCGGTGTGGTGTACGTAAGCCCAAGACATTTTCGCGGCGCTGCGGCTCAAGTTTTCGGGGTCTGGGCGACAGGCCTGCCCCACTCGAACCTCATCGGCAGAAGCAGGAGGAGCAGCAGCCGGCCCGGCCGGCGTACAGACGATCGTCCTAGACCTATAACTTTGACATTTGCAACCTTCTTGTCTGCCTTGTCCGTCTAGACACAGTGCGTGTTGCACACATGGAAAATGATGCCTCTAATTCTCGCAAAAAAGAAAAGAAAAGAAATGATGCCTCTAATCCTGGTGACGAGATTAATTAATTAGATCACTTCACAAGTCTGTTTTACAAATGTTGCAGTTGGTAGATATAATTACAGCTTTACACTCCCGGGGCTGGACAGTAGCGGCACTGCACGTCTGCACTACAAATCTCCTGGTTTCGTTTTATTTACGTGAAACTTTGGCCGAGCTGACACACGTGGATTGCGAAATTCGCTTGCTTGCGGAAATTCCAGTTCCCAATATAACTCCTCCCAAAGCCGCCTCAACTACCAGCCGATCGAGCCTGTGGGCGACATCATCCCAGGTCATAGTAGTACGCAGGGGCGCGCGCACGCACACCAAACTCCCCTGTCTCTGCAGAGCCCGGCTCCTCTGTCTCTGTCCCCTGCCTACGCGCGCCATGCCGGCGCCCTCCTGGTTCCAGAAGCTCAGGAGGAGGAGGAAGAAGCAGCAGCAGCAGCAAAGCCCATGCAGAGGTCAGGGAGTAGGCTTAGGCTCCCCGGCCGCCGTCACCGCTAGGAATTCGGTGTCGTCCGCGAGCAATTGTCCGAGCAGGCAATGCCAGCATCCCGTGGCGCCGTCGGAGCAGCCCGCGGCGTGCGCCGCGTCCCCGAACAGGGCGTCCTACTACGTCCCCAGCGCGGACCGCGCGCGCCAGGACGGTGCGCTGCTCCGGCGCGTCGTCAGCCGGCGCGACGACGTCGACGCGGCGGCGGCGCTTGACGTCCGCGTCGACGTGGTGCACCGCCGCGCCGGGGAGCGGCGGCGGCTCGGCGGCCTCGACGCGCCGCCGGGGACGCCGGAGCTCAAGCTGCGGCGCATCGTCGCGAGGCACGACGCCTCGGACGGCGACGGCGGCCTCAGCAGCGCCACCACGTCGGCCGCCACGACGCCGTCCACCAGGGCGCGCGGGTTCCACGTCAAGCCGTCGGGAGCCAGGAGCCGCCGGCGGCGGCGGCAGCCGGACCAGGACGCCGGCGCTCGGATGAAGGATCAGAATGCAGCGACTGAGACGGTGTCACCGTTGCCGTCGCCGTCGCTGCGCGGCGGCGTGAGGCGGCGGCGGTGGCTGTACGAGAGCCTGGTGGTGGTGAAGGCGTCGTCGGAGCCGGAGCGGGAGCTGGCCGAGAGCATGGCGGAGATGGTGGTCGCCAACGGCATCCGGTCGTCCGAGGACCTCGAGGAGCTGCTCGCGTGCTACCTCGCGCTCAACGCCGCCGAGCACCACCGCGCCGTCGTCGCCGCGTTCCGACGCGTGTGGTGCCACCTCGCCAGGCACAGGCTGCACGTCGATCGTCTAGCCTGACCAGCCCAGACCCAGATCATCACTTAACTATCACTCCTTATCCCAATTCACAAACACTAGCGGATCGCTTACTACGCCTTAGTAGCAAATGTAATGTAACATCGAGGGAGCTGCGACATCCATCCATGCATGTACAGGTTCTTGAATCTTGCCGTGTTCATAACTCATATCGCCTGGATGGAACCATCGTCATAACTCAATTGGTCTTGTAGTAGATTCTTGCTTGCCGAAATCGTGTTGCGTCAGAGCTTAGATTACGCGTTCTTGTCATCATTTTCTTCCTATTTTCTGTATAGGTACTGTGAGGTTGAAGAATGGTGGAGGCACGCGCATAACCAACGTGCGCACTCCACGTCCCCGCTTTAGCTTTCAAAAGCGAACCGAATCCTGCCTTTACAGCTCGACGCACTGCACGATCAATGCGAACTGAGCTGTTGATCGATCCTTCGAGCGGAATTTCCCTTTGAAGATCGGCCAGCCCGGTCCTCACACCAGGTAGGTGAGAAAAGGTTAAAGTTTAAACAGCCACTCGCGGCACCGGGCCACCACAGGGGACTAAGGAGGTGTTCGTTTCACTATGTCTAATTTTAGGCTGCCTAGAATCTTGTCATTTAAAGGTATTAAATAACGTCTAATTAAAAAACTAATTACAGAACCTTGTACTAATTCGCGAGACGAATCTAATGAGAGTAATTAAGCTGTGATTAGGCAATTGTTACTGTAGCATCACTGTAGCAAAACGTAGCTTAATTAGGCTCATTAGATTGTCTCGTAAATTGACACACATCTGTAAAAAGGTTTTGTAATTAGACTTATTTAAGACGTTTAAATAGCAAGATTAGTTTTGATGTGACCTTTAGGCTTAAAAACACGAACACGCTCTAAGCATCGGTGGCTTTTGTACTATACCTCTACTAACCGGGTGCAATTGCGCCCTCTACGAACGAACGCTATATGTGATTCATGTACTGTCGACGATTGCGCGCTACGGTCACAAAGAGGTCGTCTGTCTGTACTTGATTTTACTTTGGAACTGAAATGATGCATGTCGCCATGGCGAGCGATCTTTGGTCAGGCAAGTTGGCAACCAAGAGCTCCGCCTGACGCATCAATGCATCAAGGGTACATGGTCACACTTTTTCTCAAGAGGGAGGCGAAATGGATTATCAATCTGCATTGCCCATTATCAGCAACAAGTTGACAGTGACATTCTTCCGGGAAGAAACCAGGCGCACAAACCATCCCTGCGCCCGGCGTCAAGTATCAGTTTTTCCCCACGGCAGAGCACAAGCTTCGCTGCGCGCCCGTGGCCTGCCAGGCGGGGAAAGCAAGAAAAAGATGAGATCCCTATCGCAGCAGGGCCATGCCATGCCATCCCCTGTGCAGCGCTGTGCTGCATTGTGGCCAGGACGAAGCAAAAGCTGACCCTTTTGAACTTTCATCAGAGACGAGCACATATAAAAACATCACAAAAGTTTTGAGGAAAGCTGCACCGTGGTGCCTAGAGCGAGCTGACAAAGATCTTTTTGACGGGGCCCTAGTGGATCGTGCTGAATTGTTGCTTGCAAATTGCAACAGCCAGGGGAAGAAGGAGCTAGCTCATCGTCACTATATCAGTGAGACAGTGACAGTGACTGTACCGGCTTGGTCTTCAGTGCTTCGGATACGGACTTGTTGCAAGTACATGCAGGAAAAGTTTCAATGAGAGCTGAAGAGAAGATTCTTACGTCCAGTCCGAAGATGAAAAAGCTACTCCTAGATTTCAGAGAATACTCGGTGTTTGGTCTTTTTTTTCTTTTCTTTTCTTTTTGAACGTTCAAGCAATTGAGGGAAGCTGGCTGATACTTGACGTTGAATTGAGGCAGACCAGATAGACAATAAGAACCTTCGAGTGACCCAATCAGGCAACGAAAGTCCCTTAGTTTTTTTTTTTTGTAAGAACAGAAGGAACTAGCTCCTACTGATTATATATTGAATAAGAAAAGGATCTATTTAGATCAAAAGGAAAGTGTGTCCATAAAATAAATAAGAAAAATGAAAGATCAAAAGAGCGTTGCAAAAGATCCATCCAGTCATTTCGAAAATGCAAACGACAAGCACCTGCTCATTCCTTACTTTCCAATTCTCAAGCAATCAAGATGATGATCCAGGAACCTGCAATCCAATAGAACTCGAACATTCCTTTGCAAAGCTGCAACTTATGAACTTATGATACGGTGTTTCCTCTTCTTGAAAAAAAATATGCATAGATCACAGGTTTGTATATGTGAATATGTTTGACAAGTGCTCACAACAATTGCAGGGTACAGTCGTTCGCCGTTCGATTGGTCAGGGATTGATGAAGCGGTGCAGCTCTGCCTTTCGGCAGCTGCCATGGCCCATGCAGAGGAGAGGATGTGCCTTTTCATATCAGAAAAGCACGATGTGGCAGCTCTTGTCGGAAGGAGAACGTTTGAAAAAGGGGTGATGTTCCTAATGTCAGGTGACAGACAGAGTGGAGCCAGATTGATTCGAACAGAGGAAGGTTTCATCGTTTCAGAAGACGGAGCTGCAGCATACGGTTTCGCTATGTCTCGTTTGAGTTTGACAAGAGCTCAACAGCAAAGAACCATGTTTCGACAACCATTTGCGGATCAAGCAAGCTGCAAGGTGATTTCTTTCAAAAAAAAAAAGAAGAGGAAAAAAGAAGCAAAATGAAGGAAATACCGATCCCTTGGATAGAAAATGACGAACACACACCGACATTAGGAAAGAAAAGGGAGGCAAGAACACATGGTAAAACCTAAGGATTTTTGACTGATTTTTCTCCCTATTGAGTTATACTGAACATAGCTGTATAATTACTCCTAAAAGACTTCTTTGTTGTAACTAAAGGAAAAAAAAGGAGTGAAAAAAAGGGAAATGTACCAATGGAATTTCCGGATCAGAAGAATATACTAAGCCATTACAACCCTGATATCTGTGCTCCCAAGAAAATTCTGCACAAAGCTCAACTGGTCAGCTCCTTTCGCTTTCTAACTCTATGATCAGTTGTATCATGTCTATGTACGTCAAGTCTCAACGGACCACGGCATTAAGAGGTGGGAATTCATCTTCATTTCCCACCTTGCAGAATTCTGGTGACCTGAAACATTGTGAGACTCAACACTCAGTACACTACCTTTAAGCACAAAGCTGCAACCTTGTATAACATGTAACTGTGTAGCATTTTGCGCAAGAACTTAAGCATCACGTCACAACATATGTGACTACTATACGAACGTAGTGGTATGACAAAGGTTCCCTATATTCCCAAGTCCCATCAAATTACAGATACCATGTACACCTTTCTGGTCATATTTATTTCAGATTCAGTTTAACGGCTCCTAAATATTTGGAAGAATGAAATCTGTAGACTACATCTAATTTTATGGTACAACTGATACTCTGAAATTACCTGCTGTGACTTGCACCAGCCATGGACCTCTGTACCAGCGATGTGGAGGCATCTGTCAACACTCTACAGCCAGGGTCTGTGTTAGTGAGTTTCTTTGACTTCGATGAGAAGGCCAATGCAAAAGGCCCCAGTGATCCAAACTCAATTTTCTCCAGTCGTGGACTATTGGTGACAGGAAAAGATGGTAGACAAGTGTCCGATACTGGAGGTTTCTCCTGGCTATTGATGCTACAAAGAGGCATCTCTTGGAACAATGGCCATAGCTGATTTCCATTCTCATCAGATGTATTTGAGCTGATCTCCCTTTTTATACCATTCAGAGTGCTCACGTACTCTGCGCCTGTTTCAAAAGATGGCTGCTCCTTGCGATTATTATAACTTTGTTTTCCATCTGAGTACCTCTTTGACCAAACCCTGCCACGTTGTTGGTTTTGTAGCTGCAAAGGCTCATAACTTATATGCCTTTTTGGCCAACCAAGTATCTCATGCTCTTTTCTAGTGCCATCATTTTGCTTACTGGATAAGTTCCTGCTAAGGCTAGCGCTAGTACAATCCGTTGCGGTACTTTGAATGCTGTTAAATGGTTGGTATTTCGGCATCTGCCTCATTGCACTGGGTGTTTGTGCAAATTCCATGTCAGTGCTATATTGTCGGTTCCGTAAAATCTTCATGTTCAAGCCACTATCCACGTGGTACTTCGGTATTTGTCTTGTGTTATTGTCCTGCCTGACAAATTCCTTTTGAGGATAACTTCTGTGCATTTCAACAACCTTCCTATCCGAGTGAATGTACCCCTGTACCTTCATCGATTGACCTATTGTCATTTCCTTGGTTCTATCAGACAGTGCAATTTGCTCCTCGTTAGGGACAAAACATCTTTCTGGCGCTGAGGACTGGTTGTTTTCAATCCGCACTGGACCATTTGTCAGAATTTTCCCATTCTCTCTTGAAGATGCCAATTGCTTCTTGAAAGTATCGTAGCTCTGACATTCAATAGAAAGAAGTAAAACTGTAAGTTGTATACACCTTTCTAGTGATGAACGTACAAATACATGTTTTCCAACCCGCCCATAGTTAAACTGAAGTTGGGATTTTCAGCCTACTCAACCAACGAAAAGTAGCAGTAATGATGAAAATGGCCAAATCAAATTTACCATATTTTTACCTTAAGGAAAGAGGACACTGGATTGATTCACTAACCAAAACGTAATGCCTAGTGTTTCAAAACGGTGAATAATTAATACACACTACAGACAGAAAAAAGGTTCAGATTTAAATATACAACATTTCTTACCTTTCTAGGAAAGTTTGCATCAGTTCCATGCATCTCAGGGTTATCCTCAGAGCTATGACACCACGAAATAGAGGAATCGGAGTCAGCATAAGAAGATGATGGTGAGAGTCCATTAGATGGAATATCTGTTCCAGAGGACAATGAGATATTCTGATGGCAAGCCACATCCCATAGGTCCTCATCCTGTGAATGCTGCGAAATATGTTCTGTGCTATCAGAACAAGAAACAGGAGATAATTTAATTCCATTACTTTTCACAGACGAAGGCAATAGTAGCCCTGGGAATGCAGCGTCTGCATTCAACAAGATATTAAGGGTAGGAATACGAAAGGATCCTATCTGAAACTTATCACCAGAAGATGCTCCTTGAACAGACTGCAAAAAACAATCAAACAAGTATTCTAGGTGGTACTGAACTTGACGCAGGCATTTAAACTGCAAATCCAGATCCCCTAATAGATCAGGCAACCTCAATGATAAGGAAGGAGGTCGTTTTTGTCCCACATGAACAGTACTCCAACTTTTCTTGTCAATGGAAAGATTGTTGATGTCAGCATGCGAGTTTGTAAGCAGTGTGTTGTTCACATGGGCTTGTGACTGCATCAATACTCTATCATCCGAAGGGGAGGTTTTAGCAGTGCAGTAAGTTAACTGCACCATTTCAGGGTCTACGTAACAGTCCATGTCACACTTTTTACTGCCACCATTCTCATTCTCGTTGAAAAATGTTGAGTACTGTTTTGTCCCATGATGGACAACAGATGATGACCTTAGATCCATACTTGTTGCAATATTGTGCCCCCCTGGAAGACGAGCACTCAAATAGGTAGGTCCATTTATTCTAGCATATGAGCTGTTATCGCCCAATCTCTTCGAAAGATCATGGGGAGTTATGTTCTCACCTCCTTGCCTGTAATAACTGCTCATACTTGACATCTGTTCCAAAATATCCATGCCAGTACCAAAAGAAGGATGAAATGCACCAGTGCTAGAGCTAGCAACATCTGGCCTAAATCCTCCTCCATTCCTTCCCAAAGTGCTTTTGAAAAATCCGTAAACTTCGTTAGGGATGAGATCTGATGGTAACATGAGAACTTGACCAAGCTTTCGAGCACCGTATGAGAAAGCTGTTCGGATACGATGAAAGCTAGCTGCAAAAATAACATTTCTATAAAAGTTAACCGATGACAAAGGTCACATATGTTCACCTATGCATGTTTCTTAGGCCTTTATGTGCATAACAGCAGCATAACATATATAATTATGACGGTCGAGAAAGTTTATGCGCTTGCTAAATTTTTCTAATTGAAGGAGATAAGATGCTACAGACAACTTAACAAAGAAATTTAGACAAGTTCTGGCTAGTTCAGACCTCTGTTAACACTTCTACCAAGATTGTTGTACTCCTTCAGTGGATCAATTATATTCAGATGTTTAGGGCGAAATCTCGTATAGCATGCACCAGAACCTCTCGGAGGTTCAAATACTTCATCCACTGAGCTCTTGAGGAACTCGTTGTCAAACAACAAGTCGTCAGTTTGAACCCCAGTAGCTGCAACTGCAAACGAATAAAAGGATTAAATAAGAGAACAGGCATTAGGTGATTACTATGACAAAGGATTGCACGGTAGCCCACCAATTAAATTTGGCAAAGATGACAAAGCAACAGGGCCATTCAAACTTATGCAATAGTTGTCCCAGTCAAACTTGCTAAAATATTCCAGAAACCTATACAGAACCTACAAATATGAAAACACAGGGAAACAACAAAGATATGAGCTCTTTTAGTATCTAACGAATAAATATGTCATATGCAATACTTTTCTCCCAGGCATACCTCCAGAGGGCCTTGGAGAGACTTGTGGAATAGATTGAATATGTACAGGATAAGTATTTCCAGAGCATAAGTAGATATTAGACCATGATGAGCTCCTAATAGGCGACTTTCGTAATAGCACCATGCCTTGATAAGTATGATGCTCCTTTTAAATAGATGGTTTTTTCCAACTTTACGATCAACCTGAAGAAGGAATAGCTATTTAGTTTCCCATAACCTGGTACAGACAAACAAAAGTACGCCTAAACAATACATGAAAACATAGCTGAGAATTGTATACATTCAACAAGATAAGTTCTATTTGACCATAAACACTTTAAAATAGAACATTAAGAATAAACTAAAAATATTCGAACAAAAGAAATGCATTATCATACCAGCTCAAGGAAACACAGTGCACAGATCCCACCCGTTTGGTTGAATGAGATATCAACTATAATATTTTCAATAGTGCATTTAATGATCCTGACCTGGATGGATGAACATTGCAGATATTCAAGATTGGTATGAAAAAGAGCAGAAATGGAAAAGGCAAGAGGAAAATATATTTTAAAATGAAATATAAAAAATACAATGCCTTTTCAAAGAGTAAAAATGGAAATACCAAGTAAGAGATTCAGACTAAAATATCATGTGTTGGATAAACAACCATCCAGAACATACCTCAGCATTGATTCGATCCAAGTCCTTCAATTTGAATTCAGCATCACTATTCTGCTCCTCTGAATCAAGGATGCAGTAAACATCATTAACCAAAGTACTTCCATGAGATGCATTTCCGAGTACAGTCAGGTCAATATCTCCATCAGGAAGGTAAGTTTTCAATGGAACCGATCCATATGCAAAGGCCTGAGCAATACCATAAAAAAAATGATAGTGACATATAAAAACAGTGTATCAGTAGGTTCAGCATAGAGATAGAACGCCATTCTATGATCACATAATAATACTGTCAAAAGTCACAATCACTAACAACAAGTGTTGGCAGGAAGACAGAATGACTCATTAACGATGTGACTACAAAGTGGTATGCCATAACTTCCATCTCTAAGAGGACTACAAAGTATTGGCAGGAAGACGGATTGTCCCAACAAAGATACGACTACATTCTGAAAATGAAATATTTCCAGATCATCAGCAAGGCATTCCATGAAGAACCAGTTAATATCGCAATACCCTCTGATACTTCAGTTGACAAGTTAGGACTCAAAAAGGTCAGAAAAATCCTTACATCATATGAAAGTAAGGTGACAATGCCATTTCTCAGCTTGAAGTGATCCTCATTTCACTCTATATTCTGCATTTTTGGCATCAAAGCAAAATATGCGACACTGTAGGTATGTCTCCATTCATAGTCACGTGACGATAATTCAGCAAAGACTCATCATGCCAATTTTTTCCAGGGAAGAAGCCCATATTCAGTGACAAAGGGTAGGAATAAACACTACGACATGACTCCTATCCGAGCAGTCATGGCTGTAGACTGTAGACAGCCACACGTTTCTAAGCAAATACAACTGGCTATACAGAGGAATCTGGTACACATTAGAAGGGATCGGCAAATTAGCAGCAAACGAGGGCCAGTTGTCCAGATCTGCTACATGTGGGCACGGAGCGATGAACGGAAACATGCATAAACGAGGCCATCTCAAACCTCAACGTACGACTAAACCAAGTAGTATAACAAACAGAGGACCCGCTGAACTCCCCATCAGTAATAACAATGAAACTGAGTCCTGCTACTAGGGATATCGCGGCAGAATTGAATGCAGGATGTTGGCAGGCAGCTGTCTGTGCCAGGCAAAGTCTCAATCCTGCTCTGTCAAGTCTTCTAATGCAGAGTCACCATGCCTCGAAGATTCCACTACAGCGTTGATAAGTCGCCAAACTTGGGTAAATCCACGCCGAACAGTTAACATGGGGGCCGTTTGGCAAATGGGAAATAGAGGTCCGAATATGTAGTATCAAAAAAAAAACATGGATGGATATGCACATCAGGAAGCGTACACTGCTGGTGCTACATGCCAGTTAAGCAGGCAATCACGGGCAGCAACGCAGCCATCATTGAAGCCAGAATTGTATTTTCTTGCCTCGCAGGCACGCACGAAAGTTTGTTAGTTTCTACTTTGTCCTGAAAGAAACTTCCAGGACAAAAGTAAAAGCTGGATTTCGTCCAGAACATTGTGGCTTTTATTCTGACGCAATACTTGGATGAGTGCACAGAAACTACTCTGCGCCCAGAGAAAAAGAAGCCTTTGAATAAGTAATCACCACCAGCAGCAGAGAAACGTGTCTTGCTTCAATAAAAAGAATGCGAGACAGAAACGCGTCAGAAGCTAAAAAGGCCCCCAGAATAGATCGCTTCCCAGCCATAGCCATTAGTACAGAATTCACCGTCACGACTTAACCCAAGACGAGAAGAAATGGCCAAAATAGAAGACAAGGTTGGCCCCCAATTTCATCTGAACCCCACTGTAAGAGCATCTCCAGCAGCATTGCCAAACTGGATTGCTATACCTAAAAATTGCCAAAAAGCCTAAAAACTACTCAAAAACTGCTCCAGCAGAATACCTATATGGATTGCTATACCTAAAATTTTTAGGCTATAGCTTAAAATTCTCTCTCCTAGACTCAAATATGGCAATCCAACACTGGATTGCTATATCTTCCGATGCTCTGGCGCGAACAACCAACTGCCCGCGCACGGACATTTCCATCGTCGCCCGCGCCATGGGATCCCGTCGCGCCGCCGCGGGATCTCGCCGCCGTCCACCAGCATGCTATCCCAGACGCCTTCCACGCTTCCTCTCCCCATCCCCCTTTCCTGGGCCCCCTCCGCGGATCCCCTCCAACTCCGGCGACGATGCCTTGCCTCCCCTGCCGCCTTGGCGAGCTCGCCCGGGTCAGCACGCTGGCGAGGCCGCGCCACGGCGGAGAGCGCAACAACGGCGCCACAAAATCCCGTGCACACGGTCCTGACGAGGATACAACCACGACAAGCTGTAGCCGCGCCATGGCAAGGAGAAGCTCGGCCCAAGCTCATGGCCGCATGCCGCACCGAGGGACGGAGGGAGCTCAAGGGGTGGCGGCTCTTCGATTCGAGGCGAAGGGTGGTGGAGTTGGGGCCGGCGCTCGATGCGAAGGCCGGGGATGGGGCGGCGACCGCGCGGCGGGGGTGATTGGCCGGAGATCGACGATGTCGGCAAGGGGATTTCGCCATGGCTAGAGGTTTTGCAAAAATGTCCTCGTGGAAATTTGTAATTTTCTGTAGTTTTTCTGTGTCTTGACATTTTTGAAGAGAACCCCCTAGATGTTAGTGCTATTTACAGGAAGCTTTTTAGGTCTCTAGTTTTAGGTATACTGCTGGAGACAAAAACAAAATGGATTGCCAAATCTTCTCTCTCCTGTACCTAAACTCAGTTTTACCAATTCGTTTTTAGCAACTCTTCTGGAGATGCTCTAAAGGGCCAGGCCAGCAGATAACCGAAGGGGAGATAAAAAAACACGGATTATCTACGAGCCGCCGCGAGCAAATAGTTTAACGCGTACTAATCCTGATCCGTACGAACAAAGGAATAATCAAAGGCTAATCCCCCTCGTGAACGCGAGGTCCGTCAAAACCCATGGAAAGCGATGGAGGCGAACAAGTAAACAAATCGAGACCAAACTAACGGAAGGCGAAGATTCAACGAAAAACTACTGGCAGAGGCAGTAAAAAAAACAAGCACGAGAATCCCCAGAAACGCCTGGGGCGCAGGCATGGGGACCAGTAAAATCAATCACGGAATCAGACGTCCTTGACGAAGTGCTCCTGCCGACGAAAACCCCAACGCGAAGAAGAAACAAACGAACAGAGCAGAGCCGCCGCGGGCGGGCGGGCGGGCACTGCCACGGGGGAGAGCAGAGCAGGAGAGGCCACGAACCTCGCAGCCGAGCGCGGCGCCGATGAGCCTCTGCACGTAGTCGACGACCTCGGCGCGGCGGCGTTCGGAGGCCTCCGTGGGCCGCAGGCGCCGCACGACCTCGTCCGCCGCCGCCTCCGCGGCCGCCACGGCCGCCGCCGGGACGTCCGCGGGCCCCGGCGGCGGCGGCGCCCCCAGCGCCGCAGCCAGCGTGCCCCTCCCTCCCGCCGCCATCCCGACCAGAGCGCCGCTACTTAGCACGCCATGCGGCGGGGGCAGATCAGAGAAACAGAGAAACGGAAGGTTTGGGGAATTTTTGTTCGTCCGCCGCCGCGGCTGCTGGGGTTTTGGTTCGGCGGACGGGCGGAGCCGTTACAGCGAGCGAACGAGGTTGAGTGCGAGTGCGGCGCTCGGCCCGGGTTCCCGAGGCGAGAGGTGGTGTAGGTAGGCGGACAAGGCCCGCGTCCGACGCGCGAGGTGCGGAAGGAAACCTGCGGGTGTGAACGAAACGAAATCCACGAACAAAAACCGAGCAGAAAGGGCTGCAGGATGATGCCGTGACGGCCGTCCTATCCAGGAACAGGATTTTATAGGGGAAGTGCGGGTGTGCTCCTATCGCGTGGTGCTCGCCAGGTGGCCGCCTCTGCCTTGGGGCCGTGGACCGACCGTGCCTGTGTGCCCCGTCGCCGCGGGCGGTGGTGGGGCCCGAGGCGTCCCGTCTACGAGTGGGGCCCGGGCTTCTTCCTGGGTCTTTGACACTTTTGACCGCGCTGCCTGTTCGGTTCGACCGCACATGGATTGGATCAGTGCTGGGGCTGCTGCTGGTGGCACCTCATTATGACAGCACACGGGCGCGACCCACTTCCTAACTTCGGCCATGTTTCCAGTTCTTGACGGGCACGGGCTGGCCCGCTCGCTGTTCCAAATAGAACTAGGATTTCCCGGAACGGGGCTAGGCGCATTTCTGAGTGCTCGCGGGAGGAGAAAGACTGCGACTGCGAGAGCGTGCAGATGGCAAAGCGACGGCCACGCGGGGTCCTCGTCCTTCAGTGACGGCGCGCCAGCGGGTGATCTACTCGGTGGATCCGCTAAAATTTTGATCGAAAAAAAAGAATCCGCTAAAATTGACCTGGACTCGAGTCTCATCGGTGGAAAACCGTGCCATCTCTTCCCATCACAAGCAGATAACGTGCCTCCAGCTGGTCCGCAAGCGTTGTTTCGCTTGCAGCCATAGGATCCTCATCTGCCAGTGTCAACGGCGGCGGGCTGTGGAATGTGCGAGAAGAGAGAGTGGTCGCGGCTATGGCCTAGCTGCGGCGGCGGCTCTGCGCGGTTCGCGCGGACACGCGCGACGGCTAACGTGCACGCGAGCCGTGTTTCACGTCCCATTATTCCGGCTTGATTTCGTCGCTTGCAGCCATGGGGTCCTCGCGGCGGCGCTCGTGTCCGCGCGCGATCTGAGAATCATCGCAGGCTCGCGCGGCCGTGGCCTGCGAGTGACACGGCCCCGCGCCAGGCACCCGATCGACAACGACCGCGGCCACGCCCACGCGAGTCGCGTTTCGTCCCCGGCGAAGGCGGACGGGGGCCCGGTCCGGTCGGGTGACGTCCCGATCTATCGTCCACGCCGGCATGGCACGTCGCGCGCCCACCGGCCGGAGGAGGGGAGCGCCACGCCACGGGACGGAAGGGAGTCGTGGGATCGACGAGGAAAACGTCCGAGGCGTTTCCCTCCCCGAGTTCCAAGGGCGAACCGGCCAAAAAGGCGAGGTAGGCCATCCTTTGTTGCCGCTCTTGCACAGCCAGTGCTGCTGCTGCCTGCGTCACGGCGTCTTCACGCCCTTGGCGTCGCGCGGACCGGTGTGACGCGGGAGGCGTGGAGATGGACGCGTAGTGGTTTCCGTTCCGGCACTAACCGCCCAACGCCCTTGTCCTTATCAGAAACAGACAGGAGGGACAGAAAGAGAGCGAGTCGAAAGACTGACTGGAACGTCGCCCACGTCGTGGAGGAATGGAGACGGGTGCTCCTCAGGTCCTCAGTTTGTGTGCAATTTGGGGGAAATGAAAAAGAAAACAGAATAATCCATGACGAGTCTTGATGGAGAACCAGGCCTTTACTACATCCAAAATGTGTGATCCGGACCAGTACATGAGCTGGGCCGCACTGATCCACCAATTCCCCTTGGGTAATGATGAGTGTGGAGCGGGATCGTAGCGTAGGCCACCGGCCCATTGCTTCTGAAGCAAAAGATATTATTGAGCTCTAACTTCAATTCCTACTCAATGTTTGAGGGATTGAGGCCAAAATTTTCACTTCAACAGGGCTCAAACTCCAGTCCCTAGTACTACTAGGGGGAAATCTTGCTTTTGATTTTTCACATTTTTTGAAAAGAAATATATATTTTTTGATATTCCAGCCTCTGCATCGACAAATGCATGTAGTTGTCTGAGTGAGTAATTATTACACACCAATCCAAGACAAAAAAAAAAAAACACATGACTGACAACAACGAAAGGAAGATTCTCTTCCACTTAAAACACAATCCGATTACTAAAGTTCCCGCCATTATTTGCGAAGATTTACATAACTGTCGACTCAAGCACACGGCACCCCCATTTTATTTGAGCGCGGTCCCCTTCTTCTGCAACAGTGTCCAGAACGAATCCAGTACGTTCCCCTGAAGACCATCTGCATGGAAGTAACAACTTATGCTTTGTTAAAAACTATATCATTCCTACTAAGCCAAATTACTCAACATAAAGTATTTCACCAACTAAGATTTTGTATTGTAGTTTCCTATCAATCCCATGCAGCCCATCATTAAACATATGATGAACATTCGCAGGAGGAGAAAGATTAAAGGAGACTTACACAACACGTCACATAAATCTAGCCATATGACAATCAGAGAAAAGACGTTGTATCGTCTCATCAAGATTACACGAACAACATTTTATACTCCCTTTCCACTGTCTCTTTGCTAGATTATCCTTAGTTAGGACTATTCTTTTGGACAAGTACCAAATGAAAATTTTAATTTTAAGGGGCAACTTGAGCTTCCAAACAACATGGTGCTGCGGTATGATATTAGAAACAGCGAAAGATCTATACATAGAACGAACTATAAATCTCCCTTGTTGGTGAAAAGACCAAACAGAAGTATCATTTTGATCCGTTAGTTGAATGTTTGTACCCTTGGACACCAATTGATGCCATGCTAACAGGTTGTTGCCCACCAACGACCTTCTAAATGATACATTTAAAGGATTTGATCCTAACCCGACGCGACCGTAGCACTTTTTTTTCTAACAATATTATAATTTCTAGATTTCACATTCGTTTGCAGTAGACACTTGAGGATGCTAATAAACTTACCTTAACTATCAAAATTTCTTGAACTTTACATTGTTCACTCAATGTAATAAACCTCGAAAGTTAGTAGTCAAGTTATTGCTCTAAAATTCTATTCGAACACTTAACTGGATAATCCACACGGCGCTCTATCCAGCAACTGTAGTTAGGTGAGATGATCTGGATGTTTGGAACTTCTAGTAGCCTTTCTTGGTCCACATATTTCGTTCTTGAGAGGACCCACTGGGTTTATAACAGGGAAAAGTCCAGGCCGTCGGATCTACATCCTGCCCGTCACGTCACTACGCCGAAAGGATAATGAACGGCCCAATTAATCATCACAAAACCAACTTAATTAACGAAAGAAACAGAATAAAAAAAGTAAGAAAAGTTGAAAAGGCATCGCCCTCGTGCTGATGACCATCGGCCTCGGACCTACCGCCGCCGCCGCGTCGTGGAACAAGAACAAGCCGCCACCCTTTTGTCTTCCCAGAGTATTGCCTCTACCTAGACTTCTCGGTTGCCTCGCGCCGCGACCAGTTCCCGCATGGACACCGGCGGCGGGGCGGAGGCTGCCAACTGCGGGATCGAAGGCTCCGCTGACCCTTGCAGCTCCAGCGGCGGGTGCCGAGTCTCCGTCCACCAGATCGCCGGTGGCGGGAAAGGTTCGTTCCTCTCCCGACGACTCCCCGTCCTCGGATTGCGATTTGCGGCGCGAATTGTACTTGAACTGCGAAGTGGATACGCGAGGTCGTTACGATGCGTGATGTTTCCGGCGAGTCATGGATGTTCTATTTTGCAGTCCCGGCCTTTTTGGATTGGGTCAACTCAAGCGTCTGTGCTTAGCTGTAGGAGTGGATTAATAGCGGTAGGATTCAGAAATTGTGTCTATAGTTTGCGGGGTTAGTGGAGCGAAGCATTTGCAGGTGCAAGCAAGGATGCGTTTAGAGCTGGTCAGTTAAAAACTTAAGATTATCTTGTTGGGATGTCGATTTGGGTAGAGAATCGGGATCACGGACTGTTGTTTTGGCTAGAGTTCTAGCAGATGTTTATGGACTATGAACTCATTCTGGATTGAGATGCCTGTAGCAGAAATTCTAAATAATCACTAAGCTTTCCTTCTATGATACTTCATTGTAGCAATATGTTGGTAGGAACCGAATTGGATGAACGATAGGCATATAAGGAGGGGTACATTGTTGTTATACATGATCTGACAACTGGTGATTTTGTTTATCATCTACGGCATTTAGTTGATCAGCTTGGCTTCATGTTATCTGCTATAGCGGGCTTTAGTGTTTTCGTTTGCACTACAGTTGTACTGCAAATATGTGAATGTAGATGCTCTTGATGAACCAACCTTCCCTTTCTCGTATGAGTGGCGATACCCCTTTTGAATTTTAGAAGACGTCGAAGCAAACATTCCTTTTATTCCGGGGGTTCGTGTTCAACTGAAATGGTCATGCTGATAGCCCAATTTAAAGTGAAAAATGGTTAGTGGAGAAGTGTGAACGTAGGGCAGTGATAAATTGTTGATAGCATACTTGGTATTACTTCATTTCCGACTGAAGTCTGCGAATGCTACATTTTGCTGTTATTATTTTCTAAAATGCATATCTTTGTCCTTTTCATCCTAATATAACACTTGAATTTCAGCTGCTGATATCATCTTATGGAGGTGCGGTCGTGTCACATTTGGTGTTATATTTGGCGCCACCGTGGCCTGGTTATTGTTTGAGAAGTCTGGACTGTCATTCTTGACAATTTGTTGTGATGTATTGCTCATTTTGATAGTCGTGCAGTTTGTACGAGTTAAAATAGCTGAGTTGCTAAATAGGCAAGCTACATGAATCCTATCTCCCATTTTATTTCAGATTTGGATTTAATTGCCTTTTTATGGTTGCCTTACCGGTAATATTTTTGCAGGCAACCTAGGCCACTACCTGAGTTAGTTTTATCAGAGGAGATGGTTAGCAATGCAGCGGCCTCATTCCGTGTTAAAATGAACAACATGCTCATGATAGCGCATGATATTACTCTTGGCAAGGACTTCCGGCTCTTTTTCCAGGTTAGCTATCATGCCAATATTTCTGTTTGTTGTTAATGTGGTATTCCAACGGTTGCTGAGATGAATAATTCTTGGCAGGTTGTGCTTGTCCTCTGGCTTTTATCTGTTGTTGGTAATTTCTACTCTTCTATCACTCTTGCGTATATAGGTATGTCCTCTACGCATTCTTTAGCCTCACTTTGTGCATCACACCATTTAAAACATACACATCGTATATCTGTTAGTCTGTTTCTCGTCTTTTTCTGAATGTATTTGTTACTCTACGTGCATGACAGGAACAATTGCCTTGGTCACGATACCTGCATTGTACAATAAATATCAGCGGCACGTGGATAGGTATGCTGGGATGGTTCACCGGAATATATCAAGGCACTACAAAATAGTTGACGAAAATGTGATCAGTAGACTACCGAGAAGCTTTGTCAGAGATAAAGACGAATGACTTGGTTTGAAAACTTGAATATGTGACGCTAGTCAAGTAACTATATGTTTTTCTTACATCGTAAATGGCATGAAATTAGGAGTCAGGTCTGGGACTGAAGATAGAAAGTTGCAGCTGTTTATATCTTTCCGTGTCTAGTTTTACTACAAACTGAATTACGAGTTGTTAACACCAAGCAATTGCTGTCGTGACGTGGAGGGAAAAAAATGCCTGTATAAGTTTGTATAGTAGGGACTAGTGAGTAGTGACAATAAGAACAGTAATCGTCGGGCATCATTGAGGAGAGCATTGCGGCCCTTGCGTTGCTAACTTCCAACTGTGAGTTTTGAGTCAAGTAACTGAAGCGTTGTCCGCAACATGTTAAGATCTGAAGACTACAGTTTGTATTACGAGCATCATTTGGAGTAGCGTTATAAAGCATCCATCCATTCTCCCCGCAAAGTAAATCTACGTCTCACCAGCCATACGTATGGCAAAAAGGATATGCAAGAAAAACCTGCAATCAGTGATAGTGACACGCATTGAAGTTATGAACCTCTTTTCAAACTGTCATGGCGCTAATCTTCCTCATTCGTATAAGCAAAGTGCTGCTTTTAAAGTGCAATCTTCCTTGGTACAACCAAATTTTATATTCAGATGAAAACAAGTCACCAGCGCAGCATCGTTACAATGTGTCGTTCCATACTCATCAAGCATACCCAGATCTACGTTCATACATGTACATAATAATGAAACACATCGTGACTAATTTAACTAAGGCGCTATAGTCCGTAACAGCCAGCTGCAGCGGAATCAGAACCTACATGAACGCTCATTTGCCAAACTGAGATAGCATCTCCTCGGCGGTCTCACGCCAAACATTGTAGAGATCGTCTGAAAACAGAACAAAATGCACCTGCAAACAAAGTTCATATCAAGAGAAGTGATAGAAGTATAACACAACATAAAAAAAAAAGAAAAAAAATTACATTGACTATTATAGTGAACCACTATAGGCAAAATAAGGGATGCCATTCATAAGCTAGACATACTCAGAAAAATGCATAATCAAGTTCCTATATTTTGGTTTAGAAATGGCACTCAAAGTTTTTTGACATCGAAATCCATGTACACCACATAAGTATATTGCAATAAATTTTTTTGAAGCAGAACTATTGCTTACCTCTTTAATATCCTTGGACAACTTTTTGGCGGTTGAAATAGCTATTTCCGATGCTTCCTTGGGAGGATAACTGCACAGATGAAATCATGGTGAACCTCACTACGGATTGGATAAGGCAAACAAGAACAACTTGAGTGCACAAAAAGTAGGCAATGTAATGAGAACTGGCACTAAGCACATACCGGTAAACACCACAAGATATAGCAGGAAATGCAATGTACTGAATGCCATTCTCTTTAGCCAGCTTGAAGCTATTCCTGTAATTAACTCATGCAGTTCAGAAAAATTCTCTCTTGACTCAGCATAACAGTTTGTTTAAAATTCAAAAGGACTTACTCATAAGCATTCTTTAATAACACCTCAGGACGATTGTCCACATCATATATGGGCCCAACAGTGTGTATAACTCGGGACACAGGAAGCTTGAAAGCTCTGTTCACATTTAAAATCAGGTAAAGGAACACATAAGGTTTGCAAAGTATTCCGGTCGTTGTCATCATCAAAGTGATTCAGAGAAGGTACTAACGGAGTAATCCTAGCTTCTCCAGTAGGACAACGAACTCCAGGTTTGACCTCTGGAACTTTACGGCATGCTTGTACAAGTTCTGGTCCAGCAGCTCGATGAATAGCTGAGATAGAGATGTTGATATCAAATGAGCTAGCCCATCAATGAAAAGTTGAACTATATATAGTTCTCAAAGAATGTTTACTTGGTTACCTCCATCAACACCTCCACCTCCTAGCATACGTTCATTAGCAGCATTAACCTACCAAAATAAGTGCCAGTTATCTTCCTTGTTGCCAACATACCACATACCAGAAATATCAATGCTGGAAGTTGAGGATACTTAAAATTAAAACAAACGGATAAACCAAGCCACAAGTCAAACAAGCACTCTGCTTTATAGCATAAACTAGACATTTTGCACCATTTTTAATGAATTGTTGAAAGTAGAACATGACTATACCCCCAAAAAAAAAAGCTTCATAATTCTTGTAGCATACGAATATTGCAGACTGGCCTAACACCAGGAACATGCCTTAACATTTAACAAGCATGTCCATGTACGCTAGGGAATGAGATACACCAAAGTCCATCCCTTGACCGAATCAGGCTTAGTCCTCCTCCCATAAGAATATAAGGACTACATATTTAGTCGAGTTTTAATTTATATCTAAGAGCATCTCCAATAGTTATGTAAAATTGGGACATCCAAAACACTCATTTAGGGAGCTTAACAAAGATTTAGGGAGCAAAATAAACTCCTCTCCTCCAACAACTCCCAATATATGACCTGCAAAAAATTTTAAATCTGACCACATCATCACCTAATTAGGTGGGCCCGTTTAATTCGTTCCCACACACGAGAAAGCCTGAGACAAAATTACATAACTGAAAACGTAAAAGAGAACCTTACGTTTTCCCTGTGCTGCTTCATCTCTTCCGGGACGACGTCAATGCAAGTCTGGATCGAGGTCGGCGGTGAGGACAGGTTGGAAAGGAGGCAACCATCGCTGAAATGGAATAGCTTGGAGGCGTACAAGATGGGAGAGTGAATTTTGTTTCATACATGATTTTCGTGCCGAATTTCATAGATTTTCGGGTAGGTTTAAAATGGGGAAAGCAGAAATTCTCGAATTTGGAGCTCACCGGTGGCGAGTATCAGCTGGCTGGGAGGTCGAGAAGGAGTTGCAGGAGGATGCAAACCTTTAGGCGTGAATGGAACTAGCAAATCGAATAATTTGTACTGCAACTGCAGGGCAGCTTGCAATGGCGAGGGGCGGCGACGTGATTTCGGCAGCGACGGGCGGTGTCATACTTTGGCAGCGATGGGCGGCGCCGCTGGTCTTCAGAACTGGACAGGGAGAGGCGGTGCATGACGACAGATGCCCGAGATGGGGACCAGCAGACGGCAGTGGCTCAAGTTGCGCAGGTGCGGAAGCCGGCACTGCAACGACGACCCCGCTCAGCAGAAGAAGGTGGCGGCGCGAAGAAAGGACACAGGGTCGCGAAGGCGCGAATCCGAGCAACTTGCCGCGGGAAGTGCGGGCAGCAGTTGATCGGGAGTGCGTATACCTTCGCCAAATGTGGCGATGGTTTGGGGGGCGATGGTTTGGGGGAAAATCGACCGGAGGTAAATTTGGAGACATGGTTTTCAGAACGGTTGGAGCCCTGTTTTAGCTAATGATTCCCTTAATTTGTGTTTAGGAGTAATTATACATAACTGTTGGAGATGCTCTAAAGGCTCTAAATTATTATCACACCCATGCAGATAACATAATGAGCACATGAAAACACAGTTCAGAATTCCTGGGAGGCTGGAAAGCAATTTCTAAGGGAACTAGGCCACATGCACCTGATTCAATCAAAGTGACACCTTGACAGTTTTTTCCATTGCTGCCCTTGCAGATCATATAGGTTTCTCCCAAGCTGAAGTTAGTAAGTGGAGAGCATCGTAATAGAATATATTCCAAACATGGTGTGGGTATGACGCAACCCCTTGTTTGCAGAAGCAACTGATGTCGACTAATAAATTAAAAAAAAACAGAAACTGTATGTAGGTCCCTTTCATCCCCCAAGAACCGACGACTAACCCTGCAAGCCGAATTCCAAGATTATCCGTCGACGTTCTCCAAAGAGCGGTAGCGGCAAAACCTATCTAAAACAGCACCAAACAGTATCCGACTGCGCCCTAATCGGGAAAGAAAACAAAGGCGGGGGGATGGAGCGTACGATGGCGTCGGTGGCGCCGTCGACCGACCACTCGGTGATGTCGCCCTTCAGCAGCTTGAGCACGCCGGCGCCCGGCGAGTTCGACAGCCGGAACGTGTCGCCGCCGCCGAGCCCCGAGGCCGCCATCGCGAAGTCCCTCGTCGCGCAAATGCTAGGCCCCCGCCGCCACTTGGTCGCGAGGGGGAGTGGTAGCAGAGACCGCGTCAGGAAGAATCTAGTGGCCGCACGCGACATTTTCGTGGAGTTCGGGGTTTACCGGTGTGAGTGGCACGCGCACGCCGGGCCTTTTTTTTTTAAGATTACACAGTACAGACACTCACAACGCACGCACACTCATCCTTATAAACACACGTACGCAAACCCTACTCTTATGAGCATTTTCGAAGACTGAGCTGGCAAATTCAGAGATACGAAGTCACCACTGGCGCCTCGCTGTCGACTGGAGCGTCGCCTACCACTGAAAGCACAAATACCGTTAAATCCTTGAAAATCGCTTTCACGAGGAGTCGAACCCAAGACCTGAAAGGTGTTACTCGAATGACTTAACCACTAGACCAAGACCCCTTTCACACGCGCACGCCGGCTGCGTTTTGAGGCTTGGCTTGGGGCGGCGACCCAACTTAGAAAGGCCGTGTTTGTGGGCCTATGGGCAGAATACATTTTTCTTTTTCAAGATCCCAAAGAAAGCTCACTTGTGCTTTCATGGCCTATGTGTTTGCACAAATATGTCAAACGCCAGGTTCCAGTGATGCAATTCGTGGTGTTTGATAGATTTCACAAGCTGGCCTGGCTTTGTAGAGATTGTGGTTTGATGGCTACACAAAAATGATGAGGTTTGCCTTGCATGTCCACATGGTAATATTATCATCTCATTTGTTCCTTGTTCGGTAAAGAAAAGGAAAAACCCAAACAAAGCAGAGAAATCAGATCGAGTTTAGTCCCCTTTGATCATTGACCTCTGAGACGACTTCCCATTCTGTAAAGACAAATGCCGTCCAGCTTACCACTAAACAATGCCCGAAAATTTCAGCGAATAACGATGCTGTGCTCGTCAGCATGAGTATATTCTTAGGGAAAAAAGTATAATCATGGATGATTCCTGATTGTAAGATAAAATTTCTTTTCAAAATTTCTGTGTGTCAATTACAAAAATCTCTCAACTACTCATAAATTACACCACGCCGAAGTGAAAACAACATTTTCGGCATAAGGGAGAAGAATGCAACAATTAGTTTTTTTAAATGAAATTGAATAATTCATCGGAGAACTATACTCAACTAATAAATGACTGGCATTTGTGCCAGTTCACACTGATAGGTAAAACTGTCACGAAGCTGAACATTTCTACTGTCTGCAGGGTAACAATAGACCACATGATAGTGAACCTTGTTCCGCCATGGCCTGAGCGTATTGATGAAACTTTGAAGGATTGGAAGCCAACAATTGAGCTCTATAACCGCTATTGCACCTCCGCGGGCCTCAGCTTTACCTGAGTTCCAACTACACACATGCATTGCCCCAAATCCACGCTTTAAACTTCACAAATTATCATTTTGTAGGCATTGTACTTTCTAGACTAACTGATTATTCCATTCTTCTCTCAGCAGAGACTTGAATAAAATTGAGACGACACTTTTAAGGATTTGACATCATCAATTGCGGTCCATGATTGCTCCTGAAGTTTGGTAACCTCAGCAATGTCTGAGTTGCAACCATATACATGGACTGCTAGTCGTCTCCATTTTGGAGATGTCGATCTTATGTATGTATTGTACCAAGTTATAACATCATCCTTCCGGACTGTCATAAGCTCTTCAGCTTCCAGTTTTGACATGTCAAACATGTACCTAGATTGCACAATGAGACAATGAATAAGCAAGGAGACATAAAGTAGTAATGAAAACCAGTCACTATCATTTTAAATGATTAAAAAAAGGTAATAGAAGATTAAGGTCACACATGCTCACTAATACTGTAGCTCAAAGTACATTTCAGGTCATGCATGCTAACTAATTTCATAGCTCAAAGTGAACTAGCCATCTTTGGTTAAGAGCATGCATACATTGGTGCATGTCAAGGCTGAATCTTATAAAACACAAGAAGTTCAGTCCCAAAGGTAAGCCATAGACTGGTAAGTTCCAATCCCATCAAAGCTTACTTGATGCAAGAGATAATCATGACCGCATGCATGCAAAACTATGAGAAGTAGCCATCCTTAGTAAAACATTTTCACTGCTGCCGTACAAAATTAGGGGAAACACCAATGCCATTATTAGGATCTTTAAAGTGATATGAGATTTTTCTTTTCCTTTCCAAAATGTCAGATTTTCCCAATGGAGTTCTGGATAGTTCCCTTGCTCAAGCTGCCACAACTGTTCCATTCCTTCCGCCGCTTGAGGTGACAACACTTCCCACCCACTGGGCGCCACTCCACTCTTGCTGCTTTGCTGGACTGAACTCACAAGCTGGCATGGCTGTAGGGTGAACTTGCCAAGCCGAAGTGATACGGTCTCAGCACCTGCTACAGCATCAGCACAACCTTGCTCTCCTGGGTGGTAGTGTTTGCTCACTTATAATAGCGGCAGAAGCGGATGGAGTGGTAGGTAAAAAGAACAAGTATAGGAAGTCCATTTTGCACTCCTAACATAGAAATCTTTCAGCAACGTTGCTATGGTACAACAACAACAACAAACAACAACAACAAACAAATCCTTTTTATCCCAAGCAAGTTGGGGTAGGCTAGAGATGAAACCTGCAGGAACCACAAGAGAGGCAAAACCAACAAGAAATGCAAACCAACAAGAGATGCAAAACAACAAAAGATGCAGACCAACCATAGAAGAAAGGGCAAAACAGGGGAAAAGAGAAAGAAGAGGGTGAAAAAGGTTTTTAAAAAGAAAGAAAAAAGGTTAAAAAAGGGAAATCAAGGTTCCGGCACGTGGGTTGCTTGCTTCCACTCTCTCCTATCTACGGCTAGCTCCTTAGCAATATTCCAGTCCTTCAGGTCTCTCTACCATAGCGATGTTACTATGGTAGCTTCAATAAATATAAGAAACACAATGCCACAGGCTAGACATGGTATTTTTATAGCCCCACTTATTCCTTGAAGGCACTAACATGATTCTCTTTTGAGAACAAGAATGTTCCTTTTACACTGACAAGCATGACATTCCATGATACTGTTGATAAACAAAAAAATCTCTTTTAAAAACAAAAACTAAAAAGTCACATGCGGTCAGTTTGGTCTGCGATGCTCAAACATCCTCAGAATTCAATAAATGTTTCACTCTCAAAAGACTAACACCCGCTCATTCTTACACTGAATGTTTACGCCAAAAACCAATACAGATATTTTTTCGAAATTTTATTTAATGCAAGAGACGCAGAAAAAGAAATTGTACCTTTTATCAACAATCTGAGACCATAAATCACTAGTTTGATAGCTAAGGGAAGGATCTTTTTCCAGCTTATCAGCTATTAAACCACTTCTGTGATGCTCAAAAGTCTCCTCATCGAGTCCATCCTACACAGATATACAACCAAAGTAAAAGGTAAAACATCATACCAGAATTTTAATTGATTTCAACCTTCAGAAATAATCGATTTGCCACCCAAAAACGAAACAGACCATTGGATGCAACATAATGTAGATGAAACCACTTTAGTGCTTAATAATCGCAACATCTTTCGAAACACCAAGTATTAAGTAGCATGTGCTCTGAGATATTCATTGTAGTGTAACTAGATCACATATTCACATGCACTGAGTGCAGTTTTACTAAGCTAGAAGAGAATTTGAACATGGTAATGCTGTTTATAAACTTAATCGCTAAACAATAACCTACTCTCTGTCAGCTGCAAATCATAAAACGGTCTAATGAAATAATTGAGTGAAGCAGATATACTGCAAGCAAGACAGAAGCGTACCAGCAGAGAAGATAAACCATTGATAAAGTTATCAATCCGACTTTGCAAGTACACTGGGCTATACTTGGAAGACATAACTCGAAAACAATAGGCCAGCAGCCGATAAGTCATCCGCGGACTAGAGTCTACAGTATACCCAAGTTGCTCCTTCGTTCTATTATCAGAACACCAAGAAGACCAATAAGCAAAAACATTTCAAATATGAATAGTAACTAATTATTTAGTGTATCCCATAAAAGCATGTGATGTTGTAAAACAAACAAACATCTATTGTTAAGTACAGGTAGTCAACGAAAAAATTATGTGAGCTGAACTATCATAATATTGCGTTGTGGAATGTGGAGTAAGATAAAATTCTCCGTCATATAAACAGAGCAGGATATTCCTACCTCAGCTGATCAAAACAAGGTTCTTCAATAATGCTGCTGAAAAGATCTGTAATAGCTCTGAGCCTTGTTGCCTCCTTTCCAATGTCTTGCTCAATTGGGAAATAAACCTTACAAGAACAACAATGCATCAGAACCATATTAAGCAAATAGAAAACAATGTTATCCCAGAGTTCCAGGCTAACAACCCGGCTGCCCTTGCAAAACCTACCCCCTTGGGAGAACCATTGTCCAGTACCATCTCAAAAAAACCTAGTTGGAAAATATCATCCAACACATAAATTACATGTGTGCCCACTCATCTAAGCATGCTACTCCCTCCGGTTTTAATATATGACACCATTGACGTCTTATCTATAAATATTTGTGCAAATAGCTAAATGTATAAGTTAATATTAAAGTGCTTTTGATGATAGATCTAATGATATTCATTTTATGTTCGGTAACCAAGTACTTAAATATATATTGTTAATCAAAGTTCAACAAAAAAGTCAACGGTGTCATATATTTAAAAACAGAGGAGTATTTTCTAACTTACATGATAAAGCCCTTTTGTGATGCTGCTGAGTTAATTTCCAAATCTATATCCTCATTTGTAAATGTTTTTGCATAGTCACAGCAGGCATAATACACAAAAAGGTAATTCAAGTGACCATCAATGGATAATGTTACCCTATAATTAAAAACTTCAAATTACTTGTAATGAAAGCAAGCAAAAAAGGTTGAAGAGTTGTTTGGATATAGCATCGGGATAGATTGACACCTCAACCACAGAATTCTCTTCGAGATCATTCTTCACGCGCACACTTCTGACAAAGTTTGCACCATTAGGGATGCAAATAATTCTTTCCCCATGCCTCGCATCCTCTGGCAGTGTCTGAGCTGACAGAGTATTGCGGAATATTTTTGATATATTCATTGCCTCCTCTTCCGACAGGTTACCATGACAAAGTCCCTCAATATGCAACTGCATGACAAAGTCCCTCAAGGTGTCATGGAAGTCGAGACAGAAGTTTTTTGTACCAAAAAAAAAAAGGAATTAAGACAACAACAATAAAAAGCATCAGAGAGGGAAAAAAAACAGAGAGGAAGATATAATTTTGGTACTGGTACCTGAGAAAGAACCTTGGGTACAAACGCTACAAGATCAGAAAATGACAACTTCATAAGGACTTCTAACTTCTCATCAACATCCCAGAATACTTCACGTAAAACTTGTAGCCTCAAGTAGGTAGAGTGACTCATAGGCTTCATATTAGTGTTCTTGTAAGTTCTTTCCAAGTCCTCCTTGATGGCCTAGTGAATGCACAATGAAACATTAACATGAATACCAAGGGGCAGAATTTTATTAAATCAGTGGTGCTATCTGGATATCATATTTTTAGGTCTTCCAGAAGTTAATGAGTGATGTAAGAGGAGATAGAAGTGTGCAATATTTTAACAGTCCAGAAAGTCTTTCAAATATTATTCAAGGTCAAGAATAGCATCTCCCTCCATCCCTCCTTGTCAGTCAACAAGGGAGAGCCACAGTTTAAAGCTATCGGTGGCCAGATATGTTCAACCAAAGCAAAGACCAGATTCCAGAATTATATCCTTGTTACATTCTGACAACCATACTTCGAAGAATCTATCTTTACTCCAAAAAATACAATACCTCAAATCTATCTGCCTTTGGAGAGAAGGATTGAGAGGCAGACAAGATGTCGGAGAGCAGGATGGGAAGCTTATCATTGTAACCATAAAGCTTTAGCTCAAGCTTGCTACCAACAACAGAAAATGAAGTCTCCAGTTTAGCCACATAAGCCTGAGAATGTGAAGAGTAATAAATTAATGCAGAAAAAAAAAAGCTAAAACAGGCAAAGTTATCTAACAGGGGTAACAAAGTGCAACTAGCACAAAGAAAATAGAGAAGGTGGGTGTTCTCAGATATTGATCAGAGCAGCAATGCTGCTAATCGTGACATGGGTTTAGGTGTTTGTGTTGTACCATTGTTCAATACATCAGGTTTCTGTGTTGCACCATTTTTTAATACATCAGGCATTGGTGAGTGAAACAAAGAACTTCAAACATAAAGATGTAATAGTATTTCAGATCTTCGGTAACTAACAGCTGAAATACCTTTCTTAGGAATAAAATTCTTATGTCCCAAACTCTTTCATGGATAACAAGTAATTATGATCTTTTGCTGATAGATCATCCCACTAACTCCATATCATGCATAGTTCTTTGTTACTCGCGAATAAAAGTTATAACCATATTCACAATCTAGACACAACCCCCACTCGGGGTTGGACAGGTTTAGACCGGGCTTAGGTTTTTCTTTTTGTTTAGGGTCAGGCCTTATCCCCAACTCGTTCGTTACATAGTACAACTAATGTAAGACACAACCCCTCATGGCTCGGCCCGGAGTGAGGTGGTGATGATTTGTAAGGGGCCGGTTTCTCTCTCTCTTAATACAATGATACGCAGCTCTCCTGCGTATTCGAGAAAAAAAAACAATCTAGATGTGGATTTCAGGTTCAATGTAAGCACAAGGTACAGGAGCACACTTCTATTATATAAACTCAGAGAAGTTTCAAAAAAAAAAAAAAAGACTCACCTGATAAAGGACTTCATTAAGCTCATCTTTCAGAAGGTTTACAAAAAGTTCTGTCAGGACAGAATTTTCGAGGCTGCTATAACCATCCTTGATAGAAATTAAAAAATAAGTGTTGGCACGAGGAACATTAAATGTCATGTCCATCTTGTACCAGAGCTTTATGAATGGCTCATCCACAATGCAACGAGGATTATCATCATTTGAAGTTCTAGGAGAGTTTGCATTTCGTAGAGTGAAGTCCCCTGGGATAAACTCATTCTTTCTAGGCAAATGTAAATCATCATCTATTTTTATAGGATTTCGCCAACTGTCAATCACAGATGATGGGATGTCCTCCTCGATGTATTGCGAACCAAACCATGGCTCACACTGAATAGCTGCATGAAACAAACGGTGTTAGGATGGCAACATCATGAGGCAATCAAGAATGAATGACAGTTTAACTGCAACTTGTTTCCATGACTATTTTTAGCTACCAACAGTAGATATCAAAGTAGAAACACAAAAACCAGTATGCTCTTCTTTTACCGAAAAATTAAATGGATAGCTGATAGGTCAAGCATGGATAAATCAATGCAATGCTACAAATGGTCTACAACCTACAAAGAAATAGCTAGAAAAGACTCATCACAACCAAATAGAACCTATGTGATATCTGGAGCAAAAAAAAAGGATATAAAGCTTAACAATGTACATCATAATGAAGAAAATGGTGTCATAAACTGATTACCTTGGGACTGCTTGTCAAATGATTTACTTAGTATGTCAACTCTCATGTTATCTGGGTTGAAGAAGCTCAAAGCATGTTTGACCAATTCTGGATCCCAGTCCTCATAAATATACTCTCCACAGACTATGTGTTTTTCAGAATAAAATAGCATATTTTCTGAAACAAAGAGACTCGGTAAACATGACAATGCCATAATATCAACTAAAGAGAAACAAATATGAAAAGAAAATGTCAAGACCTGCAAGATCAACCACATAATCATCTGGAGGTTGCTCTTCTGCAAATCTGAACTCCATGTATCCAATATCCTGAAGTTCCTTAAATATCCATTCTTGTGGCTCAGACTGCTTAAGTAACTTAATGTATTGGTATACAGCACCAATGACCTCAAATACCTGCAAAAAAGCATAACATGACAGCCACATTATGGAAGATTATTGCAAACCAATTAGCAATCTACTAACAAACGAAATAAAACTGAAGAAAAATGCAGCATGACTAAAAATATAATGAGCGGTGAAGCCTAGAAGTAACATATAAGTAACACTTTTGGACAAAAGTCACACCATTGGTAGGGGGATGAGTTTGTCTTTGTCTTAGAAGTTTCATATCCCTTAGGATGAGGAGAGACCATGAACTATTTTTTTGCTGATCCGAAAGGGTTGGGCCAACCAGTATGTGTTACAAAAAAATAATGAGTGAACAAAAAAAGGGTCAATTACAATTTTGACTCGAAAATAGATATTCAACATTCCACATATCACAAGAATACAGTAAGACACTCTTTGAGGAATATTATGGAACTAATGTCCATTATTAGCTTTAGTCTGCCAAACAAATGGTTCTAGCTCTATAAGTGGAGACACTATCAAAAAAATTTGATGAATATAAAAGAAATTGATACACATTGAAACAAATAGATGAATATTAGTCATTAAAATGTTTGGCAGCCAAATTGGTAGCAGAAGGCCAGAAGTTGATGCCCATAAAAATGAGTCAAATATTTTTTTTCAAGGATTCCCGCAACCTATAGTTGCACTTTTCAGTTCTGTGCCAAAAAAAAAAAGTTATTCTGATAAGGTCTTGCCTACTATATTTTCATTGGAGCTTTTAGTCGTGAAGTTCATAGATTGCAAACTGAGGCAAAACTCAAATGAGGCACTTTGATAAAAGACAAGGAATTAAGGCCATTCAAAATAACTCATAGAACAAGAAAGAAACAATAGATAGTGTGCGTACATTTTTCAGTCCAGAATCAGTCAGGCGGACAGACATTTCAAATATATATGCATATGAAGACCGCTGCGATCCTCCAGTGCCAACACCAGCACTCAATGAGCTCGCCCAACCTTTAGCTTTCAAGAAATAAAGTAAACTTCCCTTGCCCTCTGCAATAAAAAACAAAATTATCAACCATGGTACATAAAGAAAGTTTGATTTCTCTGTGCTTCAAATACACATTAAACTAAGAAAATAACTAACTTTAAGATGTTCTCAAATGATTATTTTCTTATAATGTGATTTCACGATGAATAAAAAAAATAAGGGAAGCAGAAAGATTCAGTCCTAATGACAAGACTTAAAAGGGACAGCAACAAGCATTGCAACAATCTTAACAGCATCTACACCAACCAGGTGGGTCAACTATTACTGTCGTATCAAAAAGTGATGAAGAATGCAATGCTAGGAACATGGAAAGTTTAGAAATTTCCACCAAACAGCTTGAGAAGTCCAGAAGGGGGCAACAGATGTTGGAAAAAAAAAGCATGGAAATAAATACATTCTGAGCTCCCAACCATCGAGCTACAGTAACCTCGTTGAGGACAAAAGATAAAAAAGTGTAGGTGTTGCAAGCTATTTACCATGACCAAGGAGATGTGCCAAGTAATCTTCTGGTTTCTTCATGTATTCCTTGTGCAAGCAAGGAAGTGTCCATGACAAGCACAGGCTGTGAATATCTCTAACAGCATCTAATTTGTACAGTTTCCCTGACTTCCAAAATGGAATGTCAGTCTTTGGACTTATATCCAACAAAGGACCAGCTTTAACCTTGCTAAATAACTCCAGGGTCCAGCCTTCTAGAATGTCAAGGGGTTCTGAAACAATGTACCATAAAAACATTAAAAAATTAAAGGGCAGGAGCATGAACTCACGGATATGATTTCTTTTTAGTCAAAGTGATACTGTATTTAAACAAATTGACCCTCACCTCCTCCAATTATAACTAGCTTCATCGCCCCTCCATGGTAGTTTCTCGTGTACATCTGTAAAATCTCTTCCCTTAGATTGACTCCACTCCCCATTGCGTCCACCAAGCTTTTCTTGTTTCCTATAGGTCAATATCGAAAGTTCATCCCCAATCCAAATCACGTATGTGAAAAAGTCTACCTGATTTCATATAAAAATATTTCTAGCATCTGAACATACCCCAGGTAAATCTGTTCAAAGGGTGCCCTTGAGAGCAAGTATGGGACTGAAGTTGGTAAAGACGGCAGCTATCGCTTTGCAAAACTTGGTTAAATTCTGATGCAATATTGTTGAACAAGCACCAGTAAATGAGATGTAAATGTCACTCAAATAACCAAAAAAGCAGTGTTTTACATGAACATATTAACCACATACCCGAGTCCACAGCTAATATCTCACGATCCATTGCTTCAGCCTTGACAAGCGGCGATACAAAGAATTGAGAAAATCTAATAATGCAATCAGAACCAGTAATTTCAAATTTTGATATATAACTCATATAAAACTAAAGAGAAACGATAAAATGACAGCAACAACGGTGAATGGATGACAGCTACCTGTCTAAGGCTCCCTTTAGATACTCCCGTTTGACCTCAAAATGGTAGCATGTGTATTCAGTTTCTGTGAAAGCATTGGATGCACCACCATGTTTGGACAGGTAACTGTCGTACTGCATAAGAAAAGTTATCATGTAACTAAATAGCAATGGTTAAGAATTGCTCAGATATATGTATGTTAACCAGAAAAAATGCAGAAGGGCATGGAATATCCATAGCCACCACTCTTTGCGGAACATTGTAGCAGCATGATAAGGGGATTGACTTCTCAGGTTGTATTAATATGTCACACATTTGCAGTGCTACAACTGCTATGGGTGAAATGTAGTAGTGCTTCAAAATAAACACATTTCATATTTTCAAAAGAACATAAATGGATGGCAGGTTTCATCTTCAATTCAAATGGTTCATTAGTATGTACTCCTTCCATTAATGTTTGTGAGGTGTAATTTAAAAAAGCATTATTCCCTTCAAACAGATGAGCAATGATCATTTGATCAGAAGTCGGTTGCGCATATGGAGATGCTTCAGGGAGAATCAAATAACTAGGGGGAACAGAAATAAATCTACAGGCACACCTTCTGTTTACTAGAAAATTTGAACAATGTAAGAAACACATGGAGTACAAAGTATGCAGAAGGGAGCATTTTGGACATGACAGAGAATGGAGAAGATTCAGGTTAATTTAGGTTCATCATCTTCATCGCATAATGAAGATTTGTAAGAAAAAATCATTACAATGGCTGTTATATTCTGTGCCATAACAGACATTTGATGTATACATGTCTACTAGTGCATTTTGGGCAGACCAATCAAATGGCATTTTTTTAAAAAATATCAGTACAGAAGAGTGAGTTGTTCCCGCTATTACCAGATCAAAATTGCTACTTAAAATGAATAGATCACGATGGAACACATGATGGTACTAGAAATAAGGGAATTGACAGTCTAAACACATAGGCTCTCAGTTACAGATAATCTCAGATGTTGCCTAGCATAATAAAGGAATGGGCAAATTCATACAGTCATGCACACAGTACGAACCTCGTTTTCATCTGGAAATTCAGAACTCCCCATAAAAAGCATGTGCTCTGCAAAGTCGTAGCACTCTTTTATGTCAACATGAAAGTATGGGTATAAATCCAGACTAATTTACTGAAATTTAGATATAACAACTGAGGATATATGACCAGATAGTCCAACTGTCAGATAGCTTCAAACAAAAAAGGAATTCAGTTTTGAACCTGTTTGCATGAGTAGGCAATTTAAGATATGCAAAACAGAAAAAAAGATGTCATACCTAGAAAATGTGCCAAGCCTTGTGCGTTTGGGGGGTCGGCAAAACTGCCCATTCCTACACACATTGCAGCGGCAGCCTGTAATGCAATGGGTCATCTTTTGAGACGAAAAGAAATAAAAGAGAAAATCCCAGCACGCGCCAGAATCCCAACCAGGCAAAATTGACATTGTAAATTCATGCAAATTAAATAGCTGAGAACTGTGTGATGCACCATAACCCTGTAACTCGCAATGTATTTTTCCACCACAGGACCACATCAAAGTCGTCTAGATGGAGATTTGGTTCATTACATGTGTGACATAGATGTGTTGTTTCAAATTAAAAAAAAAATAACTCTTGACAGGGCACCAACGTATACTTTTATCATGTCCAAACACAATGAAGCTACATAGTTTATTCACAATGAATATGATCCACTTAGATTATCCTTCCCAAGTTTCACTACACTAAATCAAGCTAGATCCCAGTGTTCACTAACAGCACAATATCACGCTATGTTTAAGATAAGTTGACAAAGTAATGGAGGAGTAAGAGCAAAACCCATCGCTACCTTCTTAACGAGTGTCTCGGCGCCACCCTTCTCTTTCCTTCTCTTCGGCTCGCTCCCATCCTCTTCTTCATCCTCCTCCCCCTCCCCTTCATCGCCCTCGTCCTCCCCCTCCTCGTCACTGTACTCCTCGTCGTCGTCATCCTCGTCCTCGTCCTCGTCACCTTCGTCCTCCTCACCCATGTCCTCATCTTCGTGCGGCTTAGAGGCATGAGGGTCCGGGTAACCGTCGGCGTAGATCTCAGGGTCGTGGACAAGGAGGGCGCAGAGGCCGTTGGCGAGGCGAAGTAGCCGGTAGGACCGTTGGTCGTTGGGCGACTTGATCACCAGCTCGTCGTCGCGGGATACCGCCTTCGCCATCTCGCCGCCGCCGCCGCCGCAGCTGCCTGGAGATTCTGCGAGAGGAGATTGTGGAGATATGCGGCGACGGTGCGGGGAAACGCTTCCTGTGTCTGGACTTCGTTTTTATATCCCTTTTCGGGATTAAATTAGGGTTTATGCAATTTGAAACTTGAATGCGAATTTCAATTTTAAATATGCAAAGGTGTGTCCGATTTCATGCGTACAATTTTTTGAGCGCAATTTGATGCATACAAATGCCTAGACAGACTTAGGCCCATTTGCAATGGAGGTTGGAGGATCTCTTCCCCCATTCTCCAGGAATTGAATTGTTTTCTGTAGAATTTTTGTAAAAGTTCCTGTGAAATTATTACGTTCCAAATGAGGGCTTATGTAGTGCAGCGTATTTATTTTTTCTACTCCGTTTTGTTTTAGCTAAGGCACATAAATTATGAAGACATAAAAAAATAAGAGTAAAGTGCATGGCCAGTTCTCGAACTTGTTCGGGTGTGTCATCTAGGTCCCTGAACTCTTAATTTGCACATCCAGATCCATGAACTTGCTAATTGGTTCACCTGAAGTTCAAATCATTATAATTAGTGTGGATTGCCTTCTTAGTGTCTTCATGCCACCTGTATGAGTATAAACTACGAATTTGTGTTACGATCGAAGTCATGAAAAGTAGGGGAAAATGTCAAAACAAAAATGATAATCTCATTTAGGAAGCACAAAGTGTCTGTTTGCATTTTTCCTTTTTATTCTGACGTGTGCCAGATAGTAATTAAAATTGTGAGTTGACAAAATTTGACGAGATGAATGCCTCAAACACGCCAAAATAGTGGATCAACACTAATAAGAAGATTTGGACCTCGAGGATTTGCCGGCTCAGTCTACAAAGATGCTCGTAGGGGTAGTGTTTGCGTATATGCAGTCACAGAGGTTATCGCAAAAAAAAAAAGATTTGAACCTCGAGTGAACCACTTAACAAGTTCAGGGACTTGGATATGCAAATTATGAGTTGAGGGACCTAGATGGCACACCCGAACAAATTCGAGGACCGACCATGCACTTTACTCAAAAAATAAAGATTGCGTAAAAACGATGAATAGTAAAAGAATAGAGATAGAGAGAGAGCTGCATTCAGAAAGTGAAAATAACACCTAATATGAAAAAAAAATTATTTATTTTTAGAATGACACTTAAATGAAACGAATGAAATAGTTGTCTGATAAAAAGAGAGTGAAATGTATGATCGGTCCTCGAATTTGTTCGGGGTGCCATCTAGGCCCCTGAACTCTTAATTTGCATATCCAGGTCCCTAAATTTGTTATGTGGTACACCCGAGGTCCAAATCTCACTAATTAGTGTTAATCCACCAGCTTTAAGGTATTTGAGACATTCATCTCACCCAAATTTGTCAATCCTATTTGTATTACTATCTGGTCAACGTCAAAATAAAAAAGAAAAAATATCAAACTACTCCTTGTGCTTCCTAAACAAGATAAACATTTTTGTTTTGACATGTTTTTCCTAGTTTTCATGACATTGATACTCATATAGCTGCCACAAAGACACTAAGAAAGCAATCAACGCTAATTGTGTAAATTTGGACCTCTCATGAACGAACTAGCAAGTTTAGTGATCTGAATGTGCAAATTAATAGTTTAGAGACCTAGATGGCACTTCTGAACAAGTTCGAGGACCGGCCATGCACTTTACTTTTTTTATAAAAAAAAGCTTGCGCAGGCACTACTGACCAACAAATTTGCCGCTAAGCCTAGCTTGCGCGGAACACTACTAACCAACAAATTTGCATAAAGATTTAACGATGAACATGAATTTAAGATGAGGAAGAGCACCAATTTTTGGTACAAGGTGAAGCTTACCGTGAGCAACAAGAAGGCCGTGCGTGGCTTCGCCTCTGCAGATGACCGTGGCCAGAAAGACGAGCGCCGAGACGGCGAGCGACACGAGGACGAGGAAACGCATCGACAACCACCAACGCGGTAGCCGTGCTCTCGATTTCGGCGACCTGGCCTTGCTCTGCTCGGAGCGCGAGCAGACCTGCCATGGCAGCTGGTCGTTGACCTTTCACCAGTCATCTTTTTTTTATCCGAAAATTTCACCAGTCATCTTCGGGTGACACAAGTATTCGATGAAATGTCTCGCATATTTGTCATGAGTTGTAAGTCTCCAAAATGGTTGGTGAAAGTACCTTGGCTTTAACGCATGCCTCCTATAGTTTTATACGTGTGCTTTTTTTTCCCTTCCTAAATAAAAGATTGCTCATCCAAAACATATTGGTACGTTCTTAAAAAACTCGATGACATGATGATATACTCGGGCCGTCAAAAGTCTAATTTCAAAATTCAAGTAAATGTTCTAATACATGAATTGTGATGACTAGGGAGGAAGAGAGAGGTGTGTTGATAAAATTCGCCAAAAGCATATACAAGGTGATCCCACTCAAGTTAAGTCAAGCAACCAAACAAAAAGTTGCACTAGCCAGCTGCTTACCCATCAAACCAAACACACATGCATTTTTAAGCATTCAATTGCAAAAGTCTAACTTGAGCTGAGTTGACTCAGATATTATATAATGCTTAGCTAGTCCAACAAACCAAACACACACATATTATTTTATATAACTATCTTACTTCCCTAACAATTACTTTGTCCATTGCACCTCTAAACGAAATCATGGCTCGAGACTTAGTTTCTCGAACAAGAACAAGTCAGTGCAATGTACCCTATTAAAGTTTATATTTTTTTCCTTGACTACAATGATGATATTTGACACGACAGACTATGTTAAAACAACTATAACTTATTTTTCTTATACTTTCTACATAGTTTAGATGAAATTGATGATTGATACATGCAAATGCTATTAGAAAAATATGTTAAAATTGTATTAAGATAGGTTGTTGTGTGAGCTACCATCTTTTAAAATTTGAGCTTCGAATTCAACTTGTATGTCGAGAAATAAAAAAAATCATAATGAGGAGTAGATTGCACCGGCTGAGGAGTAAATTAAGCCAAGATATTGTTTAGAGGTTAAACGGACAAAGTGAGTATTCAGATAAACATAATGGACTTTTTTTAGCCGAGAATAAAATGGTCTTTCTCCCTATACTTTATTTAATTGGGCTTATTACTTGTACAAAAAAAAATAGGTTAGTAGAAATACCAATAAACTTTAAAGGAAAAAGTCCATTTTACTACTCTGAACAATCCACTTTGTCCGTTTCACCCCTAAACAAAATAATGGCTCTAAACTATTCTATTTACATCCTATTAAAGCTTGTTTTTTTTGTTTCTCGGCATACAAGTTGAATTTAAAGCTCAAATTTTGCATGATAATAGCTAGCACAATACCCTATGTTAAAATAGTTTATTATTATTTTTTTGGTATCATTTGAACGCATATAACATTAATTACTATTAAACTATGTAATCAATATCCAAAAAGTCATAATTATTTTAACATTGTCATGTGAATTGTCATCATGCAAAAATTGAGTAAATTCTTTTTGTGGGCAGAGAAGCAAAAAAAGACAAACTTAAATAAAGTGTCAATTGCACCTAATGGAATTGTTTGGGGTCGTAAAGTCAGCCATTATTTTGTTTAGGAGGTAAAATGGACAAAGTGAATTGTCCGGGTGAGTAAAATAAACTTTTATCAACTTTAAAATTACATATGGAGGAGAAAAGTCCTCAATACACAAATTTATAAGCAAAATAGTTTTGCTTTCTACACTCTGAGAACAATTCCAATGTTGTCCGTGCTTGTGTCGCAGAACAAGATCTTATAAACGTCCATAAAGTATCTAATAGCATAAATGAGGAAATGAATCTTATTAGCATAAATACATGTACCTATTATTCCAAATAAATAAAATTTGATCTACTAAAGAACATAAAAATCATATTTTAAAGTATCTTATTTTCTACAAAAGATTGAAGTAGGATTTCTTGTTTCAGGCAGGACCGGACAAGAAACTTGTGGCTCCGAGCAAGCGGGCTCAGCTCGTTTCTAACTCAACTCAGCTTAATTAACAAGCGAATCTGAAAATCTAGCCAGTCTTGTTAACGAGCTAGTTCGAGCCTTGTGAGCGGCTTGTGAGCTTAATGAACCAAGCAATATCAAGTATCATATCTTTTTTTTTCCCCAATAATCTTGACTCTCAAACCATATTGTCGAAGTCCCAAGTATTGATGTGCGATCTTCATCTCTATTTGAAGCACTACTTTGATGATTCACAGTCTCTAAAGATTTAGAAATTACATCTCTAGATTCTCTACTCTTACGTTAATCAATAGTTCTGGCTTGCAAGCTTAATGAGTCGATCTAAGTAAGCTTTTTTTTCTACTCTCATGTGTAGCTACTCTCACATTAGTATCTCACAATCTAAAGAGTCTCTCACACAATGGGAGGTATCAACATGAAGTATGTGTTCATACTAGAGTATCTGAAGTGATATTTCAGCTGGATATGTCCACTACCAATTTTCTTATATCAGCAATATAGTATATCACTATATGCTAAAAAAAAAAGGGTTGTCACCCAATTTTGTCATGTGGTTCGCTTTAGGGTCCTAGAATAGGTATGTTGACGTACTCAAAATGATAAATGGGTATGTAAACATACCCAAGATGGTTTTTCAAAGCAGGAGTAGCTACACTTGGAAGTAGAATGAATTTTTCCATATTTAATTATCCAAACGTTTCGGTATATTGTTTTTACTTGAGGAAAAGAGAGCTTTAACAATACTATAATGCATTGTCATGTGTTCATATTTACTTCGAGAGAAAATTCTCTTTAGCTACCATACATTAATGCAAGACTGATTCTTGAAATTACATGATCAAAAGAGCTTCATGGATCAAATGTACATATGTTCCAAAAGAGATAATACATGTGATCAAAAGAGCTTGATTGCAGATAATACATGTGTTCTAAAAGAGGTTCCACGAACAAGTTCACATTGCCAAAAACAACAGCATCATCAGAGCATCCCGATCCAGATGCTCTGATTATCCCAATCTTAGCACACGGGAAAATGAATCCAAAACAGACTCGATGAGTCCATGATCTTGTCTACAAAAGGGGGTAGATCAGTCGATGTGATTACAAACATTTTCAACTAAATCGAACGAATTGAATAAAAATTAATGAACTGGAGGAAGCACAGATGTCAGACTATGAACAATGAAATCTAATTAAAATGCAGGCTTGATGAGAAAATCTCGTTAGAAGGTGCTGCTGCTTTCGCTGGCAGAGATCGAGCTGCTCTCTGACTTGACAACTAGTGGCCCCTTTCCAATGTCCAAACCCTGGAAGCGTCCGATAGAATCTTGCTGCATTATGTCTTGGAGTGTGTTTGGATGGGATAGCAGCTGGTGGCTTGGCACATTAGGATGAGGTTGGTGGAATGCAGGGGGCAACTGGGCACCACCCTGGTGCTGGGCTGTGTTTTGCTGGGAAAGCGGGAAGAAGGAAGAGTTGTATGGGACATGTTGAAATCTCATGTTGTATGTCTCGTTGGAATTTGTCATCTCACCAGTTGCGAGCTTTAGCCTCTCCAGCTCCTGCTTCAGCGCATCATTCAGAGCTGCAAAATGTATCACATTCCAGTCATCACTTTGTTTTACATTGTTAGTCCAATACAAGTAGCATTATGTTCCATATCATGTCGCATTTGCTCTAGAGGACCATCAGAAATGACAACATTTAACCCTATTAATGTAGTCTTGGCCGAAGTGAGAAAAATTAGAAGTGTTAATTTGCATTTAGATTATGTTACAGGAAGAATACATTGAAAGCGGCAAACTGACAAAAGAAACATAGTCACAAAATGCTTACCATCACGAAGCTGAGCCTGTTGCTCCATGGCCTGCAACCTTATCTTGAGCTCTGCATTTTCTGTAGAAAGTCCAGTCGTGTCTCTCTGCAACGTTAAAGGCAACATGTAAAAAAGTCATCCGGCAATAGAATAAAATAGCATATCAAACCAATAAACTATATAACACTTCAACATTCAGCAGAATAAGATATTGCAATTACCAGAGATTGGCAGTCAAAGCTAATAATAAGCGCAATATTGAACTCGCATAGCACGCACATGGAGAATGATCATTTTCTTTTCCATATGAAATGCCATTTTCCAAAATAACAGGAAACCTGAACTTGACCTGATATCCATGAAACAAAACATAGATGAAAAGCTACCTGAAATAGTGTGAGTTGTGCTGATAGAGTGGTGGCTTCAGTCTGAAGTGTTTGAACCTTCCGCTCAAGTTCTGTTATATAACGAGCCTTTCTTTCTTTCGACCTGGCTGCTGATTGCCTGTTAGCTAGGATCCTGCATGAAGAGGACACCAAATGTTAATGTAAAAATTACCGGAAAAATGGCGCTAGGCAAGGTCCACCTTACCGATCGAACCGTTCCAACCGAACCGGACCGGTAAGACCGGTTACCGGTCGGTAACCGATCAAACCGACCAACACCGATAAAAACCGAACAAAATTCGTCAAATTTTTAAATTCATTTCAAATTCAAACTCAAAAACTGGTAAACCGAGCAAACCGAACCGGACCGGTAAGGCCGGTTACCGCGATAACCGACCGGTTACCGACGGTTTTGCAAACCCTGGCGCCAGGAACATAGCACAAATGCAAGAATCATTAGCCGCAACCAGACTAGATTTTTTCTATAGTTTCTTTTAAAGCTTCCGCATTCCGCTCCTCTTTTCTGCTATAAATTTAAATAAATAATAGATCAGGATCATACTACATAGGCCACACAGTTCTAGATTTTTACTTCAATTTCCAAGCAAAGGCATGAGCGTTATTGATCAATAGAGGATACATGTACAATGAGTCGGTTCATAAGTACATTTCTATATATAGATCACTGCAATGTGACATGCATCCATGACATATTTAACACTCTCATTCGAGTTTTCTATCAATCTGAGAACTCTAAAGACAGTAAACTTGAGATGATGCAGAGTAATTCTACAAGGACTAAATGTAGATGGAGGATACCAAGTTGGTGGACATCATGCCTGAAGTCAGTGGAGCTTTAAAGCATGTTAAAGAATATGTCCATTGAGCTTAGTTTTCCTTTCATTCTGTCTAAAGGAGTATAACATTGAGCCAGTGAGGCAGCGACGTCTTTCATAAGTGATGTAACTAAGCACTATACTATAATCCTCAAAACCATCCAAACTTAAATATTGGCGCTTCTGCATAAATCCTCAAATTACAACCAGAATTATAACTTTGAGCTACCCTTTTCGCCCGTCACCTTTTCCCAATCATCGTCCACCCCCCATGACCCAGCAAAGGGAGAGCAAAAAGCATGGGTCACCCTCACAGAAACAAACACTTATCCATAATCCCACCAACCGAGCGCTAAAGAATCGCCACCGCCTTAACTCCCAAGTCCCAACTTCCCAACCAACCACTTAATGCCATCTATCCACAGTGTGCACAAGAAACAAACAAGGCGCAAATGCGAATCTTTTCTTCAACCTGCAGGCGTTTCCATGAGAATGCATGCATGCGCAATTGTCCTTGCTGCCCAGCTAGTCAGCTATAGATCGTCGCCACCTCGGGGGAACGAAAGGAAGGATACGTAGTAGACTGTACTACACAGCATTCCTCTTCGAGAGTAGGAAGAACTGCAGCATTTAAATCACTACTATGCAAAGTCATTCGGGGAAAGAAAACGTCGAATGGCTCGGCGACTGAGCCCAGAGCTCAGTCACAATGCCGAGCATGGTAGCACGGAGATCGGTAAGGAGGGTAGAGAGAGAGGGAGATCGAGGAGGCGGCACCTCTTGGCGCGCTTGGGGTCGATGGCGGCAAGCTCGGCGAGCTGCTCGGGGCTCATGGCCTTCTTGGCCTCCAGGACCTCGGCCAGCGAAGCCGCGGAGCCGCCGCCGCTGCCGGGGGAGAAGAAGAGGCCGGAGCCGTCTACGGAGCTGCTGTGGCGGTGCTTGGGGCGCGGCGGCGACGAGCTCTCGGCGGCGCGGTCGCGGTCGGAGCCCGCGGCGGGGCCGGCGGAGGAGATCTTCTCGATGTCCATGAAGGTGGAGAAGAGGTCGTCCTCGGAGCCGATCTCGTCGAGTCCGTCGCCGCCGTGACCGCCGCCGCCGCCGAGGTCGAGGTCGTCTGGCAGGCGGAAGGCGACCTCAGATCTGGCCCGGCGGTGGTGCGCCCCGGGGCGCGCGGAGGCCGCCGGCGGCGGGAAGGCCCGCCCCGGCGGATCGGCAGGCTCCGGCTGCTGCATTGCACGGCGCCGCGTGTCCGGCCGCCTCGCGCTGTCTCTCTCTCTCCGGTTGTCCGGGCACGCGCGCGCACGAGAGAGAGAGAGCGTTGGCGCCGGAGGATGCAGGAGTGGTGGTGGATAGAGGAGGGGGCTGCTGCGGCTGTGTGTTCCGTGTTTCGTGTAGCTTTCGGGTTTGGTTTGGTTTGGTTTTTTAAGGGGTGGTAGTCGGGTAGAGCGCCGTGTCGAGTGAAGTGGGATCTGGGAAGGAAGTGGTGAAGCATGTGAGCGCCCACGAGGACAGGTGAAACGAGTCGCGCTCTTTCGGTGCGGCACGCGGCAACGACGGTGACCCGGCGTTACCTCGACCGGGCGCGGGCTTCTTTCAGCCATGGCTCGAAGCCTCGAACAACCAGATGCCACGACGGGGTCACGATAAGAGGGTTGAAAGTCCGTACTTCCTCGTGCGGAGAGGCTGCCTCAGCAAGACGCATGAGGTCTAAAATTTAGAGCTTTAGATTAACGATTATTCTAATTACAAATAAAGTTTAATTATAAATAATTTCAGAACTTCGCTCGAATTCGCGTGACGAATCTAATGAGGATAATTAAGTTGTGATTAGAAGATAGTTACTATAGCATCATTATAGCAAAATATAGATTAATTAGGCTCATTAGATTCGTCTCGCGACTTAGAGGGGGTTGTGACATAGGTTTTGTCATTAAATCAATAAAAATATTTTTAAATAGTAAAATTCTTTTTATGTGATAGGTATAAAATTTAAAGGGGGGTGCGTGGGACGCACCCTGACTCCGACAAACAAAAGGCAAATTGGATAGCCAAATAGTCCGGGTACAGAAAAAAGAAGAGGCAGTTTTTTTTATGACTCCAACAAGCTACCAGGCAAACCGCAGAGCCAAAGATGGAGGACGCGTCGAGGGACTCGTCAAGGCCGCCGTGCGCGCGCCCGCCTCGTCACTGCTGTGCTGCGCGCTCCCGCCCGCCCCGGCATGCAGCGCCGCCGCCGCCGTGCGCGCGCCAGCCTCGTCGCCGCCGTGCGCGCGCCAGCCTCGTCGCCGCCGCGCGCACAGCCCGCCCCAGCCTGCCGCGCGCCCGTCCCGGCATGCCGCGCTCCCGCCTCATCGCCGCCGTGCGCCCGCCCGCCTCGGACCGCGCGCGCACGCCCGCCCCGGCCTGCCGCACCGCCGCCGTGCGCCCGCCCGCCCGACGCGCCGCGCCACCGCCCGCCCCGACATGCCGCGTCGCCGACGCCGTGCGCGCGCCCGCCTCGTCGCTGCCGCACTGCCCGCGCCAGCCTCGTCACCGCCATGCGCCTGCGCGCCAGCCACGTCACCGCCGTGCGCCCGCCCGCCCCAGCCTGCCACGCCGCCGCCGTGCGCACACGAGCCTCGGCAGGCCTGCCGCCACGCGCGCGCCCGCCCCGGTTCGCCGCGCCGCCGTGCGCACATGACCTTCCCCGTCGAGCGCGTCCATGTCTCCTCCTCCTCGCCAGCACGTCCATGTCTGCAGGAATCAATTACCTGTATCAATCTTTGGCAAGATTGATGCTCGTGACCGTTCAAATGGATTCATTGGAAGGTTTATAAGGTATGTGTGTGATCAATTTCGTCGATTTCATTGTATGTGTTGCGAATTTTGGGGATTTGGACCTTGCGGTTGGAAAGGAGGGGAAGGAATTGAGGAAGAAGCCCTGGAAGCAGTTGAGCTTGTCCCCGCGGCAGCGCGTCCGCCTTCCGTTCGCGCTCCGGAGCTCGCGCCCCGCTCGCCAACCCGGGTCCGCGCGAGCACTCGCCCGCCTCCATGCCAGCCCGTACCACCTCCTCGTCCAACCGGGCAAGCAAGCGCGTGCGCGCGGCAGGAGATAGCTTTAAGGACGAATCGAGTTCCCTTCTCATCGTCCCTGCCACGGCCGCGGTCCCTTCTCCCTTCTCCCCATGCTCCCGCCTCGGGCCACCACGCGCTCGCAAATGCATTGGAGGAGAGAGGGAATGTATTTTTAGGTCGCCTCTCTCCTCCTATGCAAAAATGGTTGCTCGAATGGCTGTTCTCTTGGAGATGAATTCAGGGATGCAAAGTGGGCTGAGAGATGCAAAAATGGCTTTGCATATGCTTGTTGAAGTCAGCCTCACCTGTACATCTATGCCTACATGACGCGGATAAAAACATTGCTGCATCAACATGCACCGTCGTTTCATTGACGCACATCACCATACTAATCTTGAGACACATGCTATAATAGTCATTACTTACTAGGAGCACAGTTTTGTATGAGAAAACCTTTTTATTGGCATATTAATTGCTTACACAATAAAGATATGTGTTTATATGTTGATGGTACTCCCTCCAGAATCAAAAAATCTTTTGTCTTGGATATTGAAACAGTCTTTAAAACATAGCTTTGATTAATACTTTTTTATATAAAATATTTATAAAATATAGATAAAATATATATTTATGAAACTATATTTCAATACAAATCTACTCATGTCAGTTTTATATTTCTAAACTTAACACATAAAAAATTATTTACAATCAAAGTTTAAAATAGTTGAGTTAGGACAACCTCAAAACGACAGCTTTTTTGACACTGGAGGGAGTACTCCGTAAAGCCACGGCTGGCTGCACCGTAAATTATGGTGCCCACGTCTAAGGGCGAGAAAACCAGCTGCTTTTGTGTGGCTGCTAATGCGTTGGGCAAGCAACCAAGCAACATCTTCTTTTCCTGTGGTAGCCTCACCGATAACCCAAATAGACTCCAAGTGTTGAAGTTAAGATGATTGCCGATGTGTAAAAAACGACATGTCATGTTTGATGTGTGTGTGTGTTTTGGGTTTGATGGAGCCCGCAACAGATCCGACTCGGCACTGCTCCTCTTCTTGTCTTCTCCACACCCTCAATTGTAGGTACCAATGTTAGCATTAGAAAAGAACATTGTGCTAAACTATGAACTATGTCTTCACTGGTTCAAATTTTATATGTTTCAAAGTTATCTTTTCACGATTGTAGTCCGAATATTTTTTAGTGAATGAACAACGATTATACGCAAGTGAAGTTAGCAAATAAGAACAAGGTAAGGAATGATAGTGACGAGCAGTGAAATGAAGTAGGAAATCATAAGGCAACGAGACACAACATATTTTTTTTATGACATGTAGCATTTCCGAGGTTGTTTGAGGCCACGAGACCACAATGCATATGTGGATAGGCTCGGATTGTTTGGTGGAGGTTGTAACGGATGGTGAGACATTGATATGTTGCCGACTAAGGGAATTGTAACCTAATTTGGGTTTGGAACAATATACTGCTTGGTGCCAGATCTGTTGGTATAGGAAAACTACTTCTGATGAGATTGTCCTATTATGGTTTTGAGCCCTAAGAACCGAGGCCACAAATTTTAGGTTTGTTGTCTCGAATTGATTCCTCGTGTTTTTCTGATGGTATTTGGATTTCATGGTTGATGCGGGGGGCAGGAGAGATCAAATATCACCTGGGGAGATCAAAAGTGTTGTAGACGTCACAACAATAATCTGCATTGGAGCTAGCTAGCTCTTACTCTTCTTGGGGAAGAGTTCTGGTGATTTATCCATGGTATTATTGGCTGCCTATGATTCTTACGTATCTGATTTCATGTTTCCTAATCATGTGAACTATATTGATGGATATATATAAAGTGCATAATCTAGACCTGGAAGCTGATATAAATGTTTTGGTTATTATTATATCCGTGTTCAAATAGTAATGGGCAGACTCTTGATGACACGATGTTGTGTTTACTGAAGCCATTCTTTCTAGACACTGATACTCAAGCAAGCACAACTTCATGTTTTTAGCTTAATTAACTAGCTACTTTTTCATATATGGTTTTTTCATATATGTTTGATGAGCGGATAAACACAATGTTTCTCTAGGATTTACATTTATGTATAGTACTGCTGCATGCTCCAACCTTAGTTAATTTGGTGACATTTTGAATGCTTGCAAAAAATACGTATAATCCAATCCCCCCCCCCCCCCCCCCCAAAAAGATCATTAATGAACATGTGAATCCTAATCATAGATTTTGATGTTAGTACATTGTTGGCGGTCGTTAAACCATGTTTTGACCGCCACCCTACCGGTAAATAAAGGCATGTCACCAAGATTCTGTGCATAGTAGTTAGGATTAATGCTACTCCATAAGTTTTGGTGATATTTGGATGCAGGAGAGAAATATGGAGGAAAGTGGGCCCAGCTGGCACAAAACCAAGCCGGCCGGCCCCATAAGGTGGCCTCGGCCTTCCTCCAGTGGGCTGCAAACAGGCCCACAACACAGAAACCAAGCCCACTCAGGAGGATTCCACCGACATTCCAGAAGGTGGGCCAAATGGGCCTAAACTTGACCCTCACTCTTCTTCTGTCGCCCCCACGAAGCCGCCGACTGATCAACCATCACCAGGAGGCAATCTGGGACGTCGAGGGGCGAGGCGGTGCTAACCGCCACAGGGGACGGCCGGCTGCCCCCCCTACTAGGCCGGCTGGCCTGCCTTGGCGGGCCCGCCCTCCACCCCGCGCTATAAAGCTCCCCCTGTCCTAAAACGACTATAAATACCCGTGGCCAGCAGTGGAGCAACTCGCACCTCATCTAAGTGATCATTTCATTTCTTGTTTAGTAGTTACTTTGGGAGTTAGAGTAGAGTAGAGTAGAGTGAGAGCTCGCTCGGGCTTCTAGAGTCTTCTCGGGTTTTGGTATAGTTCTTTGTATCTTAACTCTTATAGAAATATTCTTTTATTTAATATATTTATATATTTAGTTTTATTTTTATTTATTTCTTTTAGTAGTTCTTTTCTATTTAGTTTATTTATTCGGTTAAGTAAGTGCTCGTAGAAGTCTTGTTGTGGGATTCGCGATTGTTGTCTAAAGAGTACGAGAGAGTGCCTCCGTCGGAGGTGGCGTCCGCGCTTGGTGAAATATGTGCTCTATTCTTAAATAGGGCTGCTCCGTTGATCAAGAGTATATAGTTCCTCTAGGCGGGGTTGTAAGCGTGGCGCTTAGAGCTTGGCCATGCACATTTCGCACCTAACCCAACGGAGGATGGTAGCCGCGAGTGTATGTGATAGCTACACCGACCTCTGTAATCCACCACGTCCGAGTTGGACAGACAGGGTCTTAATTATAGCGGGTGGTTCCCTAAGGTGAACTAGCAGCACCGGGTCATTAGCCCTAGCACATCCGTGCCCCGAAACGACATGACTTGTATGTGTATGAGCTTAACTAGAGTAGATAACCTTTGTAGACTTGACTGCTAGGAAGAGTAAATATTAGATAAACACATAAGAAGTTTTGCCACTATCTCATTGTTCTCCCAAATGTATACTTACGGTGAGTGCCACCCATATACCATGCAAAAGCTGACCCCGTTTCAAGTATAGTTGATATAATATTTTTTACAATAAGTACAATGCATTGCTATTATTCAGCTTTCTTTCGCTCTACTTCCCCGCGGAAATATAAATACGATAACTCTTTTGAATACTCCAAGGTGAAATGCTACAATGGTGTTCCGTGCGCTTGCGGAATTAATTAATTTAATTATACGCATAAGAACCGCCAACATACATGCAAAATCTAGGATTTGATATGAAAACATAAATTGATTAGTGATATATACGGTGCCTTTCATTACTTTATATGCGTTCAAAATAACATCCTAGCGTTAATCTTTGATGCTATACTGACTTGGTGTCTATGGAAAGTGATCAATAGTCATTTGCACTAATAAATAAGATATTTACACAAATAAATCAATCACTTATGCTAAAGCTCAGTCACCGCCTACGTAACCTTTGTAGATGTCCTCAAGATCTTTACAAGCATCGATCTTTTTTGGTTTGTTTCCTTTTTATTTATTATTAAAATTATGCAAAACTCGTCCTTGCTTAATTTTTCAGCTCTAGTGAAGAAGTTGTCAAATATATAATTCTATCATTCTCTTTTTTGTGAGAAATTTATAGTACCTCGTTCCATGTTTCATTATCGACATATGTATCAAAAGATTCTCTTTAGTTTTTTTGCCTTGCGTCTTATCAAAAGATAATAAATTAATAAGTGAATGAATAATATTTGTCTTGCATCTTATTGTTTTCATAAATCTATCATGTTATCTAAATTTTATCGACTTAATTATGGTGTCTTTGTTATCAATTATACATGTTGTCAGCTACATCATAAATATTGTTTTGAGCCTTTTAGACACGTACACGCAAGGTAGGCATGATGCATATGTGGATATGTTTGGCTTGTGGGGTGAAGGTCGTAATGGATGGTGAGACGTTTATATGTTGCCGACTAGGGGAATTGTAACCAGCAGCGGTAGGGGCATATGTCCCTGCAACTTGGGCTCGCATGGAATGGAGAATGGTATGGTTTAGAATTACTAGGTCTTTAGGCGCTGTCCGCCGCGCGGATTTTGATTACGTGTTACGTTGTGTGTGGACAGGTGCATTGGACTGTTTAGATTGTATTATTGTGAATGGTGGTACTTGTTTGGTTTGGTACTTTGATTCCTGCCTTCTTCCTTTTTTCCCTCTCTCAATGTTAAATGCATGATTCTTGGACACATTGAACCTAACACGTGTCACTATTGTTGGGAGACTGCGTGTTAAGAACTCAGATGGAAATCAAAAGTTCTCGGTAACTTGTTTGGGATTTTAGATCGCATTACACATACACTACACAATGATAAATTAGGATATTCATATGCATACTGGAAGCAATCCTCATGCACTTAAACGATATTGTGCAACCGAGGGATTATTTTTTTTAACTGAAAATAACCAGATAACCTCATCAATCTCTGTTTTTGGCATGCCACACAAACGCATATACAATATACAATGATCAATACCCTTATGCATACATGATGTAGCGCTCATATGCATTCCAGAAGTGCAGCCAAATAACACTAGCACCATGCAATGAGGAGCATTAATTTTTTTTAATCAACTACGACATCAAAAGATAAAAAAAAACTCAAAACCCTCTCAAGGCAGCCACAGAATCCAACTGTTTGATATTTGATGGGCGACATTTGTTGCACAATGCAAACTAATTTTGCCATTTTAAATGACATTGCTTCAAGAAAGGCAGACGCGACAAAAATTATTACGAACTTAAGTTTCCGAGAAGTTTATGCCACAAGATCCTTAAAAATAGGTCATGATGAAATGGGAAATGGCGTATGAGCTACAAATGTGAATAACATAACAAATTGTAATCTGAACATAGCTCAACTGGTTAGTTTTTTTTTTAAAACCAAATTATTTGGATTCAAGTCTTAGACTGAACACGTGTGTTGTCTTTATAACTAATTATTCTTAATGCGTATGTTGTTCATAGGAGCGAGTGCTACGTGAGTGTAAAAAAAATGAATAGCAAACAGAAGTTTACTTCCTCAATTCTTAGATTTACTTTTATTTTAAAATTTGAAGTAGTTTTTTTGGACCTTTAAAATTTAAGTACTTCTTTCATTTTTAAATTGATGTCGTCCTTGACTTTTTAAGTTACGTTGACCGTCCTTCTTATTAAAAAAATTAAAAATTATCATATATTTTGTTATCATTTATTTTATTAGTAAAAAATTAAAGGAGAAGTCTATCTAGCTAGTGGACGCTAGCTTCGTGGAGCCATCTACCAGGTGAACCTTCTGGCGCATCGCGATGGCAGGTGCTGGGTGGCCGCGCGAACAGGCGAGGGGGGACGCACGTGCAGGCAGGAGGTGCGCCGGAGTGAAGGGAGAAGGCGGGAGCTGCGCCGGGAAGATGATTTGAAATGTTACTGTGAGATTGTGGTTGTCGGGAGGATGAACTTAGACCGGTAGCTAGATCCCTTTGATCTAGCTACCGGTAGCTGATTAGTCACATTCAGAATTAAAATATAACGTAAAATTTTAGATATTTGAGCAGATATTTCGAATAAGACGAATGGTGAAACGTAACTCATAAAGTTAACGGCTACATCAAATTAAGAAGGCTTAATTGCAAATCCCAGCTCATAACTTGGTTCTAGTTTGAACTCCCCCCATAAGTTCGCTTGTTACAAAAAAACACCCCACTCCACCTCAGTTTTGGTTGAGATAGCCTCCCGATTTCCTTGTGCTCTTCCAAATAGGCCAAAAATGCCACGAAAATGTGTGTCTAACTCCTAGCTCGAGCTTTGCACCTGCGTACGGTAGCGGTGAGAGACTGTCGAGCAATTGGATTCGTTCTTTTCGGGTGTATTTGTAGGCGTTCAAGACACAATTAAAATAGCGAGTTCTATTATAGTGGGACCACGACAATATCGGGTACGGTCAAATTAAAAAACTCGACCCGACCTAAATTAATCGACTCAAGTAGCCGAGCATTTATGGTGACATTTTTTATCTTATTTAGGAGAGCACATGAAAACCGGGGAGCTATTTTAACAAAAACTGGAATGGGGTGGAGTGATTTTTGTAACAAATAAGCTTATGTGGTGAAATAGCAAACTAAAGCCAAGTTAGGTGAAATTTGCAATTAAGACGTTTAAGAACGCAGGCAGTAAGTAATAAATGAAAGCGAGGAAACAAAAAATGGCGCGAGGTGTGCATGCTCTCTGATCGCTGGCGGCTTGCTTCACGGTTGGGAAGCGGCGCGCGCGGCAGCTCTCACCTCGCGCCAACCAAACCGCCTCGTCAGCCAAAGCGCGCTACGTGGACGAGCACATGAGACGCGCCATGCACGACGACACGTGCGCCGCCCTCCGCTTCCACCCGTCGCCGCTATATCATCCACGGCTTCGCACCGAACGAAGCAAAGAACAACAGCACAGATCGACGGCAGCAAGAGAGAAAAGTAGTAGCTAAGTTGCCGCGAAGAAACGATCGAGGCGATGGATCGCGGGTCCGTGATGGGACCGCTGCTCCTGGCGCTCCTCCTCCTCGTCGTCTCGCGGTGCTCGGCCGCCGCGCCGCGGCACGGCGGCGAGAGGGGGTGGTGGGAGGAGGGGGAGTGGCGGCCGGAGGAGGAGGAAGGCAAGGGCGGCAAGGGGATGTTCGTGCTTGACCGGCTGGAGAAGGTGGTGGATTCGGAGGGCGGGCAGGTGCACGTGGTGCGCGGCCAGCCGTGGCTGCCGGCGTCGTACCGCGAGGGGCTCATGCACATCGGCTTCATCGTCATGGAGCCCAAGACGCTGTTCGTGCCGCAGTACCTCGACTCCAGCCTCACCATCTTCGTGCAACGAGGTATTTACACACAGCAACGTTGCTTGTTAGTACTACTTGAGGTCGAGTTCATGGTGCGGTGGCGAGCTTAAGTTGCGCATGCACTGATGGAGACTGGATCTCTGCCGTGGTGTCATGAGCAGGGCAAGTGAAGGTTGCATGGATCTACAAGGACGAGCTGGTGGAGAAGAAGCTGAAGATGGGCGACGTCATCCACATCGACGCCGGCTCCACGTTTTACATGGTCAACTACGGCAAAGGCCAGAGGCTGCACCTTATATGCAGCATCGACGCATCCGATGGCCTCGGCTTTGGTCCTCCTTATCACGTCAGTTACCCTGCATTTTTTAAGTGTTCATCAACACAAAAAATTTAATCTAGTACTGTATCTTTCATCTCCTGTTGATGAACTGCCGATGCATGTAGGCCTTCTTCCTCGGTGGCGCAGGGCACTCCAACTCGGTGCTCGCCGGTTTTGAACGGAAGACACTCTCCGTTGCCTTCAATGTGAGCTACAATTTGCAAAAATCCACACCCTGTATAGCAAATCTCCAACCGATGTGCTATATGCCTAATTGCTTTCGTGCCATGTGACGAACTAGGCCACCGATGAGGAAGTGGCAAGCGTCTTGCTGGCACAAACCCGCGGCCCCATCGTGTACTACGCCGCGGAGCCAGGGGGCGGCGGGGAGGAAGAGGAGGAGGAGCGCCGGCAGCAGAGAGACGTGCACAATGTGCCAGCGGACAGGGGATCACGGTGCAGGGAGGCTGGCGCGTGGAGGCCCGGGGGCAGGGGAGAGGAGGATGACGACGAGTGCGGAGGAAACGACGACGCACGTCAGCAGGCGTCGGCGTGGTCGTGGAGGAAGCTGCTGAACAGGTTCATCGGGCTCGGAGGGCGGCGCCGCCGCGCCGGCGAACAAGAAGGACAAGAAGAAGGGGAGCGCGCCGGACCCGTACAACCTGTACGACCACGAGCCCGGGTTCAAGAACACCTACGGCTGGACCGTCGCCGTCGACAAGCACGCCTACGAGCCGCTCAAGCACTCCGACATCGGCGTCTACCTCGTCAACCTCACCGCCGTAAGATATCCCCTGCAACAGACACGATTGTAGTAGGAAGTCTGATCGCAGAGCCAGGCTGATTCGATCTCCTCTGTTCTGTGTGTCGCTGTCGCATGCAGGGGTCGATGCTGGCGCCGCACGTGAACCCGCGGGCGACGGAGTACGGCGTGGTGCTGGGCGGGGAAGGCGTGATCCAGGTGGTGTTCCCGAACGGGTCGCTGGCCATGAGCGCGGCGGTGCGCGCCGGCGACGTGTTCTGGATCCCGCGCTACTTCCCCTTCTGCCAGGTGGCGTCGCGGGCCGGGGCCTTCGAGTTCTTCGGCTTCACCACCTCGGCGCGCCGGAACCGACCCCAGTTCCTGGTCGGCGCCACCTCCGTGCTCCGCACCATGCTCGGGCCGGAGCTCGCTGCCGGATTCGGCGCCCGCGAGGAGGACTTCAGGGACCTGGTGCGCGCGCAGAAGGAGGCCCTGATACTGCCGTCGTTCCCGGGGACGAGGAAGGAGAGGCACGGGAAGAAAGAGAGGAAGGAGCACGGAAAGGGGAGGAGGGAGCAGGTGGCCAAGGAGTAAGCTGTTCAACGAGGCTTTTAGCGAACAGATGGTCGATCCGTCGGTGATCAAGAAAGCAGGCGCTTCTTCTGTTTACTGCTTCTTGTACGGAGTAGCTTTATGTTCCTCCTGATGAAGCATGCGCGCCATGTCGTTGCTAGAACTCTGCTGTTTTGTTGTACTGTGTTTTTATTTCCTGGCGCCGTTGATAAATAAAGTGCTTTGTGTGTTAGCTTTACATGTTGGCATAGCACAGGCCGTGCAGTGGAAATGGAATAAAGTTTTTGAGGTAGTATGTGATACAGTATTGGGAGGAATGGGAAAAATTAAACTAGGTAAACAGATGCAGCTAGAAGCACACCAGCATTGGTGATTTTGTAGAAACATCTCTTTGTTTTCTGTACACTAGTACAAATGCACGTGCGACACGCACGAGCGTACGGAAATAGAATTATTGACGTCAAGCAATATGAAACCAAAGGAAATATCATGGGTATTGATTCGAAGGAAATGTTTTCCCCAAAATGGAAACAGAATTATTGACCCCAATCTATATGGAAACAAAGGAAATATGACCACGGGTTGAAAATATGGAATGCGCCAGCTGCTCTTAGCAATTACAAAATCGTTGAACTTGTTAATTCTCCATTGATTTACAACCAGGCAGTCTCCTTACCATCTAAATTAATTACTCAATCTATACATAGGGATTGTAGAAAGTATGGCACACAGGATGCGCCTGTAGCGCAACCGGCAAACCATGCAGGTGCCGCTTGATTCTGTACACAAGTGTAGCAACAACAGATTGGTGCATAAATGTACCAGAATTAATCAAGAAAATTATGATACACAAATAATACAAAAAGATAATGTGCAAGAGGATCCCAGAAACTTGGTAATGTAAAGCATAAAAGGTGCTATAGTTGTATTCAGAACCAAGCTTTTGCTGCAGGTGGAAAACAAATTTGGCTACCAATTCAAGCATTCTAGGATAAGATTCTATGGAATGGCATTCCATCAAGAAAAATTTCGCAAGCAGCAAAGATGTGTTCCTTAATTTTTAACAGCCTGGGCACCTATCCTGCAAGTATATGTAAAAAGTGTTCTAATGACACCCGCTTACTTGGTCGGCAAGACCAGACAATTTTCTCAGGATATAATGGTTCGAGAGGATTTCAGAACTGCATATTATAATTAGTTGCAGGGTCCAGTAAGACACACAAGAAAATAGACACATATGATCCTGAGAATTTTCACTGAACAATTTATTTTCAATCAGCGAGGGAAGGAAGCCATGTAGAAGCACCATGATAAAAATCCTAAATTTGCTCCCAAGTGCATCCACTACATATGATTTCCCAAAGATTTGATCATCTTACAAAGAAAAAAGAAAGCATAATATTGTGAGTACAATCTTTCAAGTATACCACTCCAATAACATATCTTAATCTATTGAGATGTTAAAACACATATGTAGAGGCAACTACATAACTAAAGATCTATGTTTTTTATCAGCAACTGAATATGAATACTGAGCACAAGAAATCTAGTATTTACTCTCAAACAAACAAGGATAAAGAAGTGGCATCGGTACCTACGGAGTTCATGCTGATTTTATATAGTACCACCAATTAGAAATATCATCATCTAGTTAACTGATGTAAATCTATTATAGCTGAGCAATACCTGAGACCTTCCACAATGATAGTTTAAATCTTACCTCAGGTCCATCATAGATGTCAAAGACACCACAGAAATAATTTATATGGCATGATGTATGGGCTTATAACACGCTCTGCAAAATTAATAGTTCATTAGACCCAATTGTCCATTAGAAACCACACTGAAATTAAGTATGCAGAAATAGGTTGCAACGAGATATTTCTAATTACAACCTGACTTCATCTGCGGTCACTTCCACCAAGTTTAGAACTTTTTGCCTGAAACAAAAATGGAAAGGTAGCAAACAATTACAACCTGTAAATTAATTAGATCAAATCCTACCTATAAACGATTACAATCTACCCATGCAATCAGATGCATCAAGACAGGAAAGTAAGGTGCACTAAAGAACCAAAATAAAATTATCGTTCTGGAAACAAGTTGTTTGATACCACTCTACTGAACAAATCAAGCATAATGTTTCGTACGTTGAGTAAAGCAGCAATTGTAAATCATCATATATCATATATGTAGCAGTGCTTCATCAAAGGGGGAACCAGAAAATTGAGAATGAAATATAAAGCCAGTGACAATACTAAATTATCCGAAGGAATTATTTCCAGTTCTGCCAAATCATGAATCAATCAGTGCTATCTCAACTCAAGTCCTCTGGTCAGAATTTGGGGGGAAAGCAGTCATAAACATACCCAATAACTTGAAGATGTAATAATTAGCTCCAAAAAAAAACAAGTGTAGTATGTGACCCTGAGATTAGAATGCTTATTGTTAAACAGCATTCAAGAAAATAGCACTGGTTCAAGATCAGAATTAAGTATGCATTGTATTAATAACTGAAAAAATTACATACTTTAATATTGGTGGTTTGATAACTACACTTGACATAAAAGAGACTATTGGCAGTACGGTAGTAGCGAAAAGAAAAAAACAGAGGAAAGTAACAAAGTCATATGGACAATCTGCCATGAGTCATCCACAAACTCGATTCATCACGGAACAAATGTGTAGAGCATAAAGCTACTTGAAAACATGAATCATAATTAACTTTACCTTGGGATGCTGCCTCTATTGCCTTTTCAATTCCTAGACCAAGATGCAGAAAAAGAGTAGAACTGAGTCAAAGGAGCAGAGCTTATGGAAAAAAAAAATATAACATGAGATATTGTAAACATATATAGGACTCACCGGCTTGCCTTCTGCAAGGCCATGAGGAACAATATATGTTTCTTCCTGTTCACAGGCATCAGTTGTTTCTGGCTTTCCTTTTCTCTTCATCACCACCGGTTCTGCAGACTGCATAGGATTAGTCAGGCTTGCAGTGATCTTACCCACAGACTCATCAGAAAAAAAAAATCTACAGAGCCACTGCAAGCACAAACAATGCCTCCACTCAATGCTTCATTACTATCATTAGGGAGCCGATGGGTAAACTCGCTATTTTTAACTAATCAAATCCACAATTGAAGGATCAGGGCAATAATGATGAGAATCCTCGACCGACTTGCCAGCCCCCTGCCCAAAGAAACTACATCGGAACTAAGCCTGTAAACGAGCCGAGCTCGAGCGAGCTTGGCACCTCAAGCTCGAGCTCGATGGATGCTCGAGCTGAGCTCGAGCCGAGCCTGATTTCTGGCCGAGCCTGCACACGGGCTCGAACTCGGCTCGATGAAAGCTCGCGAGCTCGGGTAGGCTCGACAATGGAGCAAATTTGTCGGAGGAAATCCAGAAAAAAACGGTGCGCTATATCCTTTGCCGATTGAAGCGGCCGTCCAAACTGTGGCTAAGCAAGACAAAATACAGGAGGCAAGAGCAAGAGCACAGAAGGGAGGAAGAAATAATCTGGAATCTTCGGAGGAGATGTGAGTATCCTGTTCATCTCCCTGGTTGCTCCATTTGTTTGTGGCTCATGGAAAGAGGCCAGATGGTGAGTGAGGAGAGGAGCTGGATGCGCGGCGAGCCGGCGACAGCGTGGGGGAGAACAGGAGGAGCTGCAGATGCGTTGGGGGGCGGCGGGATGGGCGCTCGGGAGCGGAGGCGTCGGTGCTTACGATGGGTGAAGGAGAACATGAAGCTTCAGGAGAGACCGAGAGATGCTTCTTCTGGGCTGGCACTTGTTTTGTTTGGGCCATAATGTAAACTGGGCTGTTACTTGCTTGTTGGGCCACCTAGAAAATAGCATATTCGAGCCCAACCGAGCTATTCGAGCTCGGCTTGTTGAAGCTCGCGAGCCCAGGATCAGGCTCGAGCTTGGCTCGTTTTTTCACTCAAGCCGAGCTCGAATCGAGCCTGGAGCGAGCCGAGCTCGAGCAGCTCATCGAGCCCGAGCTTTTCTTTCAGTCTTAATCGGAACAGATCAGACTGGAGTACACGAGAGGGAGGAGGAGCAGCAGATCGCGGGGGCGAGGGCAGCGCCAGAGACTTACGACATTGCCGAGGGCGACGACGTTCAAGAAAGTGGTGGCGTGGCGGCGCCGCGCCGGAGAGAGGTCGTCGGCAAGGAGCGACGCGGACTGGTATTGAATGCAGATCATAGATATGTAATAGATCGTCTATGTTAGTTTTTTATAGTCCCTAAATTGTCAACAATATATCAAGAAATATAACACCAGAAGATAACATGCAAAGCACCGAAAAAGGATTCTGGGTGACAATTTAGGAAATATCATATATTGCCTCCTACAGCATTAAGATAAAACATACCGAAGAGGTATAGTATGTGCATACCATCAGTAAATAACTCCCCAGCTTCGCAAAGCCTATAATCATTAATAGGTAAGGAAAACATCAATATCAAGTAATTTTGCATTATGTTGCACGAAGAAATAGAAAGCCCGTCGTAACAGATAGCAGGTCCTTTTGCATACAACGCCATGTCCTTTTCTAAACTAATAATACATGCTAGTAAATCAGACGTCGACTTCTCCAACACCTAACACCTTTACAAGATCCCTAGCTATCAACTTAAAATCACAGAACAGAGCAACTTGATTACCTGAAAATGCCAGGATTCCATAGGATGCCGTTCTTTCTTCCTGTGGCGATTCATCTGCAAAATTTAGACGTGAATAGAGAAGAATATGTCCAACGGCACAAGGATTGGGAATATGATCTACCTCCTTTGTGAGTTCAACACGAGGGACGACAATGGCGTCGGCTGAAGAACCGGGGGACGACAGGTCACAGTTTGATCCAATTTGGAGATGGACTCCAGTGATGACTAAGAGCAAACGGAGAGGAACAGACATGGAGATGGGGATTTGCAAAAGAGAATAGACTGGTGGGGGAATTCTGGGATTGGATTGTGGGAATGGGGAGGGGAAAAACTGCGGGACAGGTGGATTAGAAACGAAAGAATGCAGATGATGAACTGGATGTTACCTCTCTCGTGACTTCGACACCTTTGCGCATGGCAGAGTTCCTCGGCGGCATGGCGTCCGCTGCCGACGCCGCCGTTTCCGTCGTCGTCCCCCGTGGAGTAGAACTCCGTCCCTGTCCGCTTCAGGCCCGAGCGCCGCCGACACCTCCTCCTGGCCCGGTGGGGCTAACCGCGAAGTGGCGCATCGACGACGGATCCCCGACGTGGAGGAGCGGCGGCGAGGACACAAAGCGATATGGTGATACTGTAGGAGATGGCGATGGAGAGGGTGGACGGGGAGGAGGTGATGCGGGTGGAGGACGGCGTGGTGCAGGCGACGCCGTCGGAGACAAAGGATTTGAGGTCCTCGCCCCTACAGGCGTCGCACTCATCGCGGTCCTCTGTCTTCCTAGATCGAAAGTGCGGCGTGCGGCGGCGATGGCGAGTGGAGACTGGAGACTGGAAGGAAAGGAAAGCGCGGAGGATTTTGGAAACAATACGATGGAATGGAGTCAGGCTAGCGGTAATCGCGCGATGGGTGTTGCGGGCGGGTAGGATATTAGCCTGGTGCGAAAAACAATTATTTGGACCCTCAAACGTAACCTATCATCACAGTGTAAAAGTGTAACAAGAGGTGTTACATCTATGCAACGACCCCACATTGCTTAAAATCCGAGGGTGGAGGAGGTTGATCAAGGTGCAATCAAGGGTGGATTAGAGAGGTGGGTAGATTGGTTGTGGGTGGATAGATGGTTCGCAGGAACTCGTGCTTTATTAGTTTAGATTTAGATTAGATTTGTATTGCAAACAATCTAAAATTTAGTAACAGGTGCATGCCCAAAAAATATGCTGGTTCTTAGCGTTAATATTGGTAGGCACGGTTCCCTAACAATTTTTCTTCCTAGCGAGGCGTAGCGCGCCATGCTTTCCTAGTGATTACATACTAGAACAAGAAAGACCGACCAGTTTCGTACATACGTCAATCTGAAACCGTGCTTCGTACAGCGCAGGAAATTAAGCGCGGGCGAGAAGCACACCAGCACGGCCGATCGATCTACGGCTGTGGCCACGAAGGGAACTGGCATGCCTCGATCGATCTTCAGCATCGATCCGGCATGGATCCTGCGCCATGCATGCATCGATACTCATGAATCATATCCTGTCGCGCAGCTTGTCTCCCTCGACGAGCGGGTTGCTTCGGCGGATGGCGATGCGGCCGGCGCGCTGGTAGTCGTAGACGCAGACGTGGGTCTCGGAGAGCCGGTGCGCCGGGCAGAGGGTCTTGCCGCAGCGGCACGTGAACCGCCCCACCAGCGTCAGCTTCTTGAAGCAGTGCCCGCACCTCTTCCCCCAGTAGTCCTCCGCCACCGCCGCCCGGCACCGCGCCACCCACTCCTTGTGCTTCAGCTCCGCGGGCGTCAGGGCTTCTTCTTCTTCTTCGGCGGCGGCGGGAGCATCGGCGGCGGCGTCGACCCCGGTTGCCGTCTCCACGGCGGATGGCGGCGCGACGGTGGATGTGGCGAGGAGGTGCTTGGTGAAGCAGACGGAGCACATGTTCCGGGTGTCCGGGCTCCCGAAGAAGCCGCAGCCCTTGGCGCACGGTGCCGGAGCGCTGCTCTCACGCGGTTGCTCCAACGACGGCATCTCCCGGTGGGGGTGGAGCGACATCTTGCTCGCAAGCGATCGATCGGGGAGAACGAACACGATCTCGGTCACGAGGAGGCGCGACGGAAGGGGGCTTGGAGGCTGGCGACGGGCGTGCGTGCGTGGTCGGTGGTCGATCGATCGATCCTTCTTTCTGTGTACAATGGTATTTATAGATCGGTGGTGGCGGCGGTTCGAGGCCAATCGCGGCCGAGTCGAAGTCGAAGCGACGCTGTCGGACTCGGACATGATGGAGATGCCGATGACGCGTCGGAGAGCTCGAGTCCGTTCGAGAAGTTGGCGTATCCGTACGTGTTTGTAGCCAGCGCGTGAAAGATCGATCGATCGTACTCCCATGACCAACTCTTGTGGCGTGTGGGTCAGACATAGTAAGAAACTCAACCTTCGTCCGCCGCAGGTTCGCGTGCATGCGTGCCCACGTTCACGCCGCCGCAACGCTGTCGCCGGCCAGCCGGGGCATGTCCGTCGTAGACCTGCGGTGTGGTGGGGGCACACCGTGACGACGACGACGGCAACGCCGTGCTCGCGGCTGACGCAGGCGTGCCAGACGGACGCGCGCAGGCAGCAGGTTGCCATTCTGCTCCGTCGACGGGGTGGTCGCTATTTGAATTGTGGCGACCACCCCCCTCCACCGCCGCCGCCCAGCACGAAACAACGACCGCCCCGTCGCCACCGCTGGCGAGTGCAGAGAGCACGACTCGCCGCGCCTCGTAGCACATATCGACTAGCCGGACGCGGCTCCTCTGCTGTATGGGTACAGGCACAGTAACACCCATCATCCACCCCCAAAACCTGATCCTTTGCCTCTAATTGTTATTAATTAACCACCACCATTAATTAGGCTGCACTGCTTACTATTGCAGCTCATCGAAGTCTCCATTGTGCTCAAAGTTTCCACATAGGGTGCGTTCGGTTCTCCCTCTAAAAACCCTCTAAACTTTATACCCCTCTAAAGTAAAAAGAATCTTACTATTTAGGAGTACTAAATAAAATTTAATTACAAAACCTTTCTGCAGATGAGCGCTATTTTTCGAGACGAATCTAATGAACCTAATTAATCAATGTTTTGACACAGTGATGCTACAGTAACTATCGTCTAATCGCCGCTTAATTACCCTCATTACGTTCGTCTCGCGAAATAGATTGGGGGTCCTGAACTTAGTTTTGTAATTTGACTTTGTTTAGTACACATAAATGCTGCCGGCATCTTTGATGTGACCCCTTTATACCCCTCTAAAGTGATCCGAACGCAGCCATAGTATCCATTGTGCTTGTATCTCTCTCTCTCTCTCGCAGAGAATACTGGTAATAATCTCCGTCAAGAATTCTACCTGGAGAAAAATTCTCATGCTTGCCAAACCAACAATAGATGTTACAAACCTCACAGATGAGGTCTGTAGTTGCAGTGCTCCATCTAGAAAAAATGATCGAAGTCACTTGTATCGCTCTCTCGCGGCCCAAGTCCAAGGTTCAGAAGGAAGACAATGAAGAAGTTGGTGAAGTCTCCACCGTTTTCACTTCATTCTCTGATTTTTCCTCCTTAATTAGTGAGGCTATCTAATTAACGACGGTGATTCATTGATAAATATTAGAGCCAAAGGATCAGGTTTGGACGGTGAATAGTGGGTGTTACTGTACCTGTACAGTAGTACCTAGTATACAGCAGAGGAGCCGCGTCCCGACTAGCCATATGAATAATGTTCGTTGTTGCATGTTCTGCTGCCCAGATGAATAATGTATCGAGTATCCACACAAGTCATATCGATTACCCGCGTACGACTACCACATCAGGTTCAGGTTCAGTGTCGCTCTTGCATGTTCGCGCTGAGGTGATCGGTTTTCACAATTCAGAAAGAGGACAAACAACCAGACCTGGGCAACTGGCTGGCCTTAGTCAAACAGAGCCTGGCGACATGACACTAACACTCAAATAATCGTGTGAATCCAATGTAGGCAGCCATTAAGTCTCACAAGAATGCATGTTTTCCTTCTGTTCTTTCCACCTGTTCTTGTTTTCTTTTCACATGGCAATGCTGATTGATCGACATGCTTCTCAGATCCTGACATCACACTGAAGGAAACTTGCAGCCTTCCTCCAAACGCGCCAACGGAAAGAAATATTTTCTGTCAAACACCAGTTTGACGCGTCCTTGCTGACGCTCCAATGGTAGTATACTTTTAGACTCTTCGTTAATCAAGTGATGCGTGCAGACAAAATTTCGACGCGTCTAGTTTTAAGCAAACAATAGCGAGTTGGCGACCGCCCCTGTCCTTGTTTGATACTCCTACTACTACTTTCAGTGTTTAACCTGTACATCAATCAGAATTCAGAGGAGCAGCTAGCATATTACCTAACCTGCAGGTGCAGGGAGGAGCAGGAGGCAGCAAGCCCGGGTGGGTAAGTTGGTAAACCCACCGCCGACGTGGCCTAGAAGGAAGGCAGATCGATGCTTGTCACACTCATCATCGCCGTGCTGGTTTCGGCATGGCCGGCGGCGGCGAACGCGGCCTCATGCCAGCGCCGGTGCGGCGACCTGGACATCCCGTTCCCGTTCGGCATCGGCCGCGGGTGCTACCACTACACGGGCGAGGGCGACATCACCTTCGGCCTCACCTGCAACCGCACCGCCGACGGCCGGCACCGCACCATGAGCGGCGACTCGGTGGAGGTGGTCGGCATCTCCCTGCGCGCCGGCCAGGCGCGCGTCCTCACCGCCATCATGCCCTGGTGCTACAACCGCAGCAGCTCGTCCATGGACGAGGCGGCCCTGTGGTGGACCGACCTCTCCGACTCGCAGTTTCGCCTCTCCGACGAGGCCAACCGGTTCACCGTCGTCGGCTGCAACTCGCTGGCGTACGTGCGGTCGGTGAACGCCGGGACGGAGTACATGACCGGGTGCATGGCCACGTGCCCCGGCGCGGCGCGGCTGGTGAACGGCTCCTGCTCCGGCATGGGCTGCTGCCAGGCGGCCATCCCGCGCGGGATCAACACGTACGGCGTGCAGTTCGACGACCGGTTCAACACCTCCGCCATCACCGGGTTCGGCCGCTGCAGCTACGCCGTGCTCGTGGAGGCCGCCGCGTTCGACTTCCGGGTCACGTACGTCACCGGCGCCGACTTCCTCGAGTCCACCGGCGGCAGGGTGCCGCTGGTGCTCGACTGGGTGGTCGGGAGGGAGACGTGCCGGGAGGTGACGACGCGGAACGCGACGGGGTACATGTGCGTCAGCAGCAACAGCGTGTGCATCGACTCCAGGAACGGGCCTGGCTATCTCTGCAACTGCTCGGCAGGGTACGAAGGCAACCCGTACATAACTCATGGCTGCCAAGGTGCGTGAGTGTGATCTTCATTTCCTTACAACATCTGCCTTTGATTATTTCTCTAGTACTACTAATCAGTCGCTGGTTTAACTGAAGTTTGACCTTTGATTTTCACTTCAGACATCAACGAATGCGAGGACAAGAGGTTCAAGTACCCGTGCTCTGTTCCTGGAACCTGTATCAACACTGCCGGAGGATTCATCTGTTCTTGCCCTGGCAAGACAACAGGCAACGCTTACAACGGCACATGCGAGGCCAAGAAATCCCAACTTGGAGTGCACATGGCAGTAGGTAGGTACATCATCTTCTCTACTGCCTCCTTATTCATCATCTGACTCCTCGATCGACTGCGTTTGATCTAGCAAATTTACTGCATGCAGGTGTGAGCATTGGCGTCGCCGTGCTAGTGCTCGCCATGTCCGGTGCTTGCATGATCCACCAGAAGAGGAGCCTTGCCGCCGTGAAGAGGAGGTACTTCAAGCAACACGGGGGCCTCCTGCTGTTCGAGGAAATGAAGTCAAAACAGGGGCTCTCCTTCACGCTCTTCACAAGAGAAGAGCTCGAAGAGGCGACCGATGATTTCGACGACCGAAACGTGCTCGGAAAGGGAGGGAACGGCACCGTCTACAAGGGAGTTCTGAGAGATAAGAGGCCGGTCGCGATAAAGAAGTGCAAGCTGATTAGCGAGAGGCAGGAGAAGGAGTTCGGGAAGGAGATGCTCATCCTGTCCCAGGTCAACCACCGGAACGTTGTCAGGCTCTACGGCTGCTGCCTCGAGGTGGAGGTCCCCATGCTCGTGTACCAGTTCATCCCCAACGGCACGCTGTACCAGCTCATCCACGGCCGCCGACACAGCCTCCTAACACCACGCATCTCCTTCGCGACGCGCATTAAGATCGCGCACGAGACAGCCGAGGCGCTCGCCTACCTGCACTCCTGGGCGTCGCCGCCGATCATCCACGGCGACGTGAAGTCGCCCAACATTCTGATCGACGAGAACTACACGGCCAAAGTCTCGGACTTCGGGGCCTCGGCGCTGCTGGCGCCGACGGACGAAGCCCAGTTCGTGACGTTCGTGCAAGGGACGTACGGCTACCTCGACCCGGAGTACATGCAGACGTCCAAGCTGACGAGCAAGAGCGACGTGTACAGCTTCGGCGTCGTCCTCCTGGAGCTCCTCACGGGCAGGAAGGCGATGAACCACCACGCTCTCGACGACGAGGAGGTAAACCTCTCGGCGCATTTCCTCGTCGCCGCGAGCCAGGGCAGGCTTGATGAGATACTGGACGAGCAGATCAAGGGCGAGCAGCAGAGCGTTGAGCTGATCGAGCAGGTGGCGGGGCTCGCGAAGCAGTGTCTGGAGATGGCCAGCGAGAAGAGGCCCTCGATGCGGGAGGTCGCCGAAGAGCTTGACAGAGTTCGGAAGCTGTCGCAGCATCCTTGGGGACAAGAAACTTCTGATGACGAGTTGAAGGCCTTGCTTCTTGGATCGCCAAGCACGTGCCCTGAAATAGAACTTAGTAATGGGTATGTTAGCCTGACGGATTCAGCGTACTTGGGAGTCCAATCTCCACGATAATGTCATTTTTTAGTTTGTTCTCTGAATTAAAACGTGCTAAGAGATACAATATCGTATTCTGAAGGACACCACGAGAATCTCAGGTCAACCCAAGAATGTGAGAAAAATGTAATGTGTCCAAGTCCAAGAAATCAAAATCATGTAATGATCGAAGAATAAATGTTGCCTTAATGTTCAAGAAAAATGCCGTCCAGTTAATGTATACGTGGCAATTGTATATTTTTTTTTCTTGAATCGTAAGTTCTTCACAAAAGATTAATGTTCCAAGATTGTCATTCCTCCTCACTGCAGGGGTTTAATTATGTTGTGATCAACTGCCTCTGCATGCGGTGTTAAATTCTCTAATTGTTTTGCTTTGCCACAGAACAGAAGAGGAGCGCGCTTGAGATATTGCCATTTTTGTTACTAATATAGCTGATATACATCTTAACATTTGCCATGTTATGCCACCTAGTGAAGTGTTCCACTGTTAAACTGAATTGCTGAAACCTTATGCGGGGTAATAAAGTCCGGTTAAGGATGATGATCCAGTGGTGGATGATTTCATTACTGATGGTTGGTTGTTTTTGTCCTTCCTGCACTGATACAGCAGCATTTAGCAAATGCAGTTCTATGCTGGCTGGATACGGCGCAAGGCAGCGCCAGAGCTCTCAAATATTCCAAATCCAGGACATGACTTATGTGGTAATCCATATGCGTTAATCGTGATATCATGTACTAGAACTGAAGGATTGCGAAAAATGCAGGTGTGTTAAGCAAATGCAGCGCATGATCATCAGGTTTAGGATCCAGGACATGACTTGTTTGGTAATCGATATACAATAACCAAGAGCATCAGAACATGCATAAGAATAGCATTCTACCTGATCATGCTGCAGAACCAGTTATTTGAAGTTGATATCCGCCTTCCGATACCAGATGGTAAATTTTGCTCCGATCGAGTCGAAACAATTTGAAGAAAATTGGTGCCTCCGTCAGAAGAACACCAAATGCATCGCGTGCCAATCCAGTTCCGTTTTTTTGGTCAGAGGTTCAGACAAACACGAAATCACGATGCAATTGCACGCAGCAGAGCGATTGAGCGAACCTCCTCTTCGAGAATGAAAACCCAAACCGAAAGGGAGATCGCTTCCAAGGCCGCTCAACACAGGGAAGCCTCGAAATCGTGTGAATGCTGCGGGCCAGTCCGCTTAAAACTGGATGCTCACTGCGGAACGCCCAATTGCAGGGCCTCCTGCGGCGCGAGCGCCTCCTTGCCGAGATGCTTCCACGAGACCACCACCCCGCGCTTCACCGCGGCGGCGTACACGGCCATGGCGTCGGGCCAGCGCCCCTGCCGGGCGAGCTCGCCCAGCAACGCGTCGAACGCGTTCCGCCCCGGCACGAAGTCCCGCACGATAACCAGCACCAGCACCCGCAGCGCGTCGCGCGCCCGGCCCTGGTCGCACAGCGCGCGCACCACGTCCGTGTAGGCGCGCTTCCGCAGCGCGTACCCCCTGCGCACCATCTCCTCCAGGAGCGCCACGGCTGCGTCCACCTCGCCGCCGTGCGCCAGCGCCTGCGCCATCAGGCAGTATGCGTACGACGCCGGCTCGTGCCCCGACGCCACCAGCTTCGCGAACACCTCCCGCGCGTCGCCGAGGGCCGAGGCGTCCGTCGCGCACCGACGGCACAGGCCCCGCGCCAGCGTGTCCAGCGCGCGCCCGTCCGCCTCGAACCCCGCGCGCTCCATCCGCTTGTACGTCTGCCACGCCGCGGCGACCTCGCCGGCGCGCAGCAGCGCCGGCAGCACGATGCCGTAGCTGATCTTGTCCGGCGGCGGGCAGGCTCCGTTGCCAGCGCACATCTCCATAAGCAGCCCGTACGCCCGCAGCGGGTTCCCCTCCTTGCAGTGGCCGTTGAGGAGCGCGTTGTAGGTGAATATCGTCGGCGAGAGGCCCATCCCGACGGCTTCGTGGAAGATGGCCATGGCCTCCTCCGTGCGCCCGACCTTGCAGAACCCGTCGAGCACGATGGTGAAGGTGTAGATGTCCGGCGTCTTGGGCGAGCCCTTGAGCTTGTTGAGCAGCTCGAGCGCCTCCTCGAGGCGGCCGACGTAGCAGAGCCCGCCGATGAGGCTGTTGTACGTGCGTATGGTGGGCTCGCACCCGAGCGCGCGCATGGCGTCGAACACCTCCATGGCCTTGGTGACGCGGCCGCGCTTGCAGAGGCACCCGACCACGGCGGAGAATGTGGCCACGCTGGGCCGGAACCCGCGCGCCACCATCTCGTCGAGCGCCAGCTTGGCCTCGTCGGGCGCGCCCTGCCGGCAGAGGCACTGCACGGCGGTGGCGAAGGAGTAGGCGTCGGGCTCCGGCATCGCGCGGAACAGAGCGAGCGCGGTGGCGTGGTCGCCCGCCCGCGCCAGCGCCGAGAGGATGTCGTTGTAGTCGGAGACGGTCAGCGCGGCGTCGTCGCGCTGCAGGAGGTCGAGCACCTTCACACGCTCCTCCACGGGCAGGCCCATGATCCGCTCCGCGCAGTCCCGCGCCCGCAGCCGCGAGCTCCTCCTCCCGCCGCCGCCGTCCTCGACTGGTCCGTCGGTGCACGAGTCGAGGGCTTGCGGCGGAGCGTGTTCCCTGTGGAGGATGCCGTTGCCGTTGGACTGGAGCGCGCGGAGGAGGTCGGCGTCGTGCTCTCTCTGCGTCGGCTTGCAGTGGCACGCCGCGGCTCGAGGGACGGCGGCGCTGCCATGGTGGCAGGAGGGCTGCACGGAAAGCCGCGAGGCGGGGGACGGCGGCCGAGTGGTCTCCGCGGCAGTGAGGTGGTGGGACGGGGAGAGCGGGAGGGAGGAGTGGTGGTACAGGGACGCCATGGATGGGCGCGTGCCGGACGGGAGCCGAGGAGCAGATTGGGTTTGGAGGCGGGAGGACGAGAGGCTGTGGTGCGACGCGACGCGACGCGCCACGCACGGAGCAAGCCGGTTCAGCGCGACCCATCGCACTGTGCAAAGATTTTGGGACTGTCTACATGACAGTTAGCTAAAAAATCGAATCAAAGGCAGGCAGATTTTGAACCAATAAAACATTGACACGTAGGTTGAAGTACATCTCAGACTGTTAACTAAATAGATTTCAGTCAAATTTTGTTTTAGTCGAGTTTTATTTTATTTGTTTGGCACCGAATGTGATTGCCAAAGAAGATTTTTGAAGGTAGGGCGAGATTGTTTCGCTTTTGCAACTGGAGGCCTGCTTCATTAATGGGTTGAAGGGAGGAAGTGAGCCCGTTTAACTAGACCGACCCATCAAGAATTCATGGGCCTTCGTGGGCTCTATATCGATGGCAGCTGTTTGACATGTTTTCGTCGTCGCTTTTTTCGGAGAAAAGGCCATGGGCCGAGAGCTGATTAGAGCCACAAGTACTGGGGGGCCTGTTTGAGCTAGCGGACACTGCTTCATTTCTTCTCGAGACCTTCCGTTCGCATCCACCTTCCGCATCTTCCTCGCGCACCCAATCCCGGCCGCCCGCCCCGCCGCCGCCGTCTCCGCCGCTGCGATGGGGATCTTCGACGCTCTCTACCGCGTTGTAATGCGCCGCAACGCCGTCTACGTCACCTTCGTCGTCGCCGGTGCCTTCGCGGGCGAGCGGGTACGCCCCATCCGTCCGCCATCCCCGATTCCCATCTCTCAGATCCACCCTTATCGACTCTATTTTTCTTCGTGGTGCCTCTCCGCGTCGTCTCTCTAGGCGACGGGAGGGGCGACACCGATACCCCATTACCACAGACCACCCGAATCCCGATCTGCATGTTGGGCGGCCGGATCCGCACACCATGACTCCCCTCGCGTTCTATCGTTGATTCTTACGCATCGTCAACTTTAGGGGTCTAATTTGGTTGGTTATTGTTGCAGGCAGTGGATTACGGTGTCCACAAGCTCTGGGAGATGAACAACATCGGGGTAAGATTATCTACGCCCTTTCACCTTTTTGTATTTCTTTATTTGTCGTCCAAATCGCATCTATGATCCATAGAGTAGAGATGAAAATCCACGTTCTAATGATCTAATCACGTAGTTGTGCGATTATTGAGTATGCGAAATGTTTGTGCTATGTAAACCTGTAGCTAAATCAGGTGCAGGAGTATGTGATATGATTCTTAATGTCTGCACAAAATTGGGTCGCATGTTTGGGTTTCTTGATCATGTTGCTTGCGCACACATTTCTCCTCTCTATTGTGATGTTTCTTGCAAGAATAGGTAGTGTCAATTCGTGGCAGCTTACTGTTGCTGGAAAAAATTGATCCTACAATTTACATTTTTTCTTAAATTAGGTGTCCCTCCCATTGGCTTCTGTGGGGGCTATTCGGGCTTGTGATTTAATCAATCTTATTTCTGCATTAGTTTGCAACATATGGTGGGTCTAATATCAATAAACGCTTTGTGGACACTTCATTTAAGCTTTTTTTTTTGTGATGGGTTAAGAAATGTGAAGTTTTCAAAATGTATGGGACTTAGTTTGGTGTGCATTCATAAGGATCTGCTTTAGAATTTTTTTGCTAAGTACATATGATGATCAAATGGAAAACTCTTTAAGCATACCAGTGGTCAAAATGTTGCAAATCCTGCGCTTTCATTGAAAGGTATAATGTTGTCAAAGTTGTGTTCTGCCGAAATGAGTTTGAAAATATCCACAAAAATGTTCTGGGATAAACTCCGATTCTTGTGAAACAAGTCACATTGTCTGACTGGTCTGGTTTTCTTAACATACACAAGGACTCGTTAGTATCCCCTTGCTTTGCGAACAACAAATTTTGTTTATTTTAGGCAGTTGTTCTTACGTACCAGGGAATCAAATGGTTTGGATTTGTTCCAAAAGGATATGGTGATTTTATTTTTTTATGATGTGGCTTCTCTAGGATTCTCCCTTTGTAGTCAACAATAAAGGCCTATAGGGTAGCAAGATACAGCAAAGACAGCCTGCTTGGCCAATTATTTGTTGAATGTCATCATTTGAGATTTGTTGTGTATCGCCATTTAGCATTTAGAGATCAAAAGCTATAAAAAAATACACAAGAGCATGTACTGAACATTTAGCATTTAGAAAGCAAAAGCTTTGATCATTTCTGTATAAACTTAGTCCTTTGGTTATGTGTGTTAATTGTGCTCAAATAATATTCATCAAAGACAGCTCGAATGACTGCTTGGCAGTTTTGTCTTGTTTTGGATTGGTGGATTCTATCCACGTGCATCGAACGGGATCTCGTTGCATCGAAAAAAGCCTGAGTGTTTAAGAAAATAGCAAAATGCGAAAGGAATAGGAAACTTGGGATAAATTTTGTTATAGTGTAAATGTAAACCTCATGCGAAACCAACTGCATTCCATGACACAGATGGGGAAAAGGGAAAATAAAAACTGTATGGCTCAAATAATCTTCTGTTATCACTATGTATTTTGTGCAACTAGTAACATGTTAGTACTTAATATTCCAATTGAGGAAACAGTTCTAGAGTTCTTTCATTAACTTGTCAAAGAAAATGTGCGTGCATGCAGATAATTAGGTTTTGGTGTACTAAACACTGCTTGGCTCCAGAAGCTGTCGTTTGGTTCTAGGAATTTTATTTGGTTACAACTGCATATAGCCGAAGCTCCATCATTGTTCACTTGTACATGCTATTTGGCTCCATTGTGTCCAAAATGCTTCGACCCTTGGCTGATGATTCTGGAATTGCAGAAAAGGTACGAGGATATACCAGTTTTGGGACAAAGGCCAGCCGAAGAATGAGAACATTGAAGCTTAACTTTCCCGGGATCTCGCTTTTGGTTAGACACCATTTAAGGCTCTGGTTTTATCATTTTCTTTTGACACAATAAGGGATGTAAAATTCATAACTTCATTCCTGAGACTTGCTACTCAATTTCGTAGCACAGATGGTTGAAACCTGTTATCGAGCACAGGATTGATATGTTTGGTCCTTCCTGAATCAGCTTAAATTGTTGAAAACATGTGTTTCTCTGATCGTGGAAAGTTTTGTTATCAATCATTTGGCCTTAGTAATTTAACCTTTGTTTTAGTTTTGGGGTATAAAGGTATTATGGATTAACAGGGGTTTTCCCCTAATTGTGGTGTAATTAATTCAACGTTTTAAGGTGATTTGTCTTCCCATCTGTTTTGATTTGCAAGGGGAGTTTATTTTATTATGGATTAACATAGGAGTTTATTTAAGGTGATTCTTTCCTTCACTTCTATAGAGCATTCTGATATGAATCAGAATAATTCTTTAGGAGATTTCAATGCACTAACACACCGCGTTGTCTTGTATTCTAGGAGACTCTTCTAGACCTTGTAAATTTCGCTGAGTATACAGAAGTAAAGTGATTCGGTAAATACGCTGCATGAGTTAGTTTTTAATCTGCACCGCACAATCTGTGCAGTTCTCTTAGAGCATAGTAGACGAATAGGTCCAATGCAAATTGTCCTGAATGTTCAGGTCCTTTGTCTTCTTTTTATAATTTATCAGAAACCAACCATAGCAACATTTGTAGCAGATTTTGTTGCCATATTACATCAAACATGAGGTAATATGCAATGATATCAAAAACAAAAATAATGACAGCATGTTAATGAGCAGCAATGTGGCCTCATAGATATGAAGTGACAATGAGCCCAAGTCAACAGGATGCAATGAAGTTTTTTCTTTTTAGACAACAGCCCATCGATATGTTTTAGGATGCAAAACAAATAGGCCCATATGTAAGGAGTGTAAGGTGAATTTCTAGAAACCAAGTACTCCCTCTGTTCTTAAAATGATGTTGCCGTTGACTTTTTGAGTTACGTTTGACCACTCGTCTTATTCAAAAAAGTTTAAAAATTATCAAATATTTTGTTATAATTTATTTTATCACTAGAGAAATTTAAAACATAACTTGTAATGTTGCATATTTGAACTAAAGTTTTGAATAAGACGAATGGTCAAACGTAACTAAAAAAGTCAACAGTGACATCAATTAAAAAACGGAGGGAATACCTACACCTAGAGGCCTGATGATCCGTATGAGATACGGATTTCACAATAGTTGTACGTACCATCCCTGATATGCAACTACTCCCTCCGTTTCACAATTGTTGTAACATTCAATTTTTTTTTCACAGTATCTGCTGTTAAAATTCAATGTCTGTATTTGTGAGTTTAGAGAGGGCAATCCACGTTCTAATGAGCTAAAATTCACAGAACCTCATGTTTCAGCATAGACTTCCGTCCATGCTCCTCGCATTTCCCTAGCAAAGCTGCACCGGCTTGAAGCTGAAGCACCAATGGCAACAGGACGTGGCGCTGCCGGCCTGAAACTTACATCGTCCCCATCCGCAGGAACCCTTTCACCCCCACGCACGAAATATTCCCTCACCTTCAAATAAAGCGCCCGCCTTCAGCAACCAGCCAAGCTTTAATCTGTTGTTCCCTTTATCGCTTTCATGATTTTGCACCCGCAACAAGCTACTACTAATCATGAACCACATCCTTTCGCATTCGATGCACCAACTTGAAAGGACGCGGGAGACGGGAGTCCCCAGCTGCTTATGTAATTTTGCTCTCTTCTTCTACGCACTTGAACAAGAGTTTGTATGCTCGGATACGCCGTATGTACTCCTTCAATAATCCTTGTTAGCTCTCCCAATGGCAAGAAGAAAAGTTCGGATGGAGTAACACATACTCCCTCCGTTTTTAATTAATGGGGCTGTCTATAGCTCACCCGGATGAAAAACTGGATCTCATCACCCGAATTTTAGACCATTGGATCAAGAATCAAAAGGATCTTTCAACCATCAGATCTAATCTGATCTGGTAGAGAAGAAAAATTCATGTATTTTAGAGGGCCCTAGCACCCGAATTTTCATTTACACCATCCATACTCAAAAATTACACCGAAACAATCACTGTAACTTCAGTATAAAGCAGCTGTAACTCCAATATAAATTGACTGTAACTTAAAGTATAAGAAAAATTTGAGTATTCATAGCCTTAAAAACACCTGATTTTCCATCTATGACATGTGTTCATTCTTTAATGCATGCTACTTAGGAAGAAAAGGAAGGAGACAGAATTCGGGTGTTGCTTTAATGCATGCTACTTAGGAAGAAAAGGAAGGAGACAGAATTCGGGTGTTGGAGGACAACTTTTCACCTAGGCAAATTTTATCTTTTCCCGGCTGTCTACAGCTCACCCGGGTGAAAAATTGGATCCCATCACCCGAATTTTAGACCATTGGATCAAGAATTGGACGGCTTTTTCAACCATCAGATCTTACTTTGTGGATGAGATCTAATCTCATTTGGTAGAGAAGAAAAATTCAGGTATTTTAGAGGGCCCTAGCACCCGAATTTTTATTTACACCAGCTATACTTGAAAATTACACCGAAATAATCACTGTAACTTTAGTATAATACAGCTGTAACTCCAATATGAATTGACTGTAACTCGTGGTATGAGAAAAATTCAGGTATTGAAGGCCATAAAACACCCGATTCTCCATCTACAACGTGTGTTCATGATTTAATGCATGCGTTTCAACCAGGACAAGCTGAAAATTCGTTCGATCAGATGAACCACCGTGTCTATCGAAGGGTCAAAAATTCGAGTGCCACCAGCGGAAGAAACACCTGAGTAGATTATAGCTTTTCCCTTAATTATATGACGCCGTTGACTTTTTCGTTGATCTTTGACCAACAATATAGATTTAAATATTTACTTTTTGAATGTGAAATGAATATCATTGGATTCATCATCAAAAGCACTTTAGGGTTAACTTATACACTTAGCTATTTACACAAATATTTTGAATAAAACGAACGGTCAAACGTAACAAAAAAGTCAACGGCGTCATATATTAAAAAACGGAAGAAGTAGAAGTTATATGTAATCACAAGTGATGGCCGCGCTGTTTGTATTACTTTTACCACCCGGCACGGCTCTAATGGTACGCACAGTTAACATGAACACGGCTTGTCCTCAACAGTATACCCTTTGGATTCTCATGGAGCAATCATGGTTTAAGCCCCATGCAGCAACGCCAAGATTCTCCTAAGCACTTCGCTCGCTGGACCTACCACTACCAGATACTGTACATGCATGGTCAAAAAGGGGTCATGTGGTCATGGCCCATTGGCTCTACCCTTTCCCTCCCTCTGCTTCTCCCGCCCTGAGTTTTGCTTAAGAAGTTTCAAGTGGGTACAGTGAGCAGTGGTGAACACAAAAGACAGGCGAACAGAGCTAAATGGTGGTGCCAAAGCTGCTCTTTCCTGAACTGTCTTCCACTCAGCACCATCAAATGATTTCAGCCTATTTCTTCATGCCAGGCAATGCCAATGCGGAAACCAGCGTGCTTCCAAGCAGAAGAGAGCAAACGCTTCGCGTACAGCTTGCACGACAGAGAGCTGGGTAGGCTCCAACGAAAACAAGGGATTTCCTCATGGTTACATGTCACGGGCTCTTTGATTTGACGGTCAAAAAAGCAGCTCAGAGCACACACCACCAAGAGCCTAATTGACGATTAAAAAAGAATCATCCAGTGGTTGGGCGATAGCCGACAAAGAACATACTTAGTAGATCGTGGGGGGACCAAACAAACACGACGATTATGCTCACTGCAAAACAGCTCCGGACGCAGCACCAATACAATCTTTCATAACTTAATGGTATCTTCTGCACCTTTAGGTGCCTGATTACTTAATTGTCAGTTCCTCCGCAGCAACACAAACAGATCTTATGTCCAAGGGAACCAAGTTATGCCAGGGAGACAAGTCCAAGGACCAGTCAGAGCAACTAGGTTAGAGTAAAGTAAAGAATGTCTCCTCCCACGAGAATATGCTAAAAAACGAAGATACTCTCGCAGAGAAATGCAATCAGGAATAAGTACATTAGAAAAAAGACAGAAGAACAATGCATCGTGTCAAGTACACATAGGAGTAACAGTCATCTGGGTGGGGTCCCTGTGAGTGAATTGTCTGTATAATTCCAAGCAAGTCAAGCAGATAAACAAACAAATGCCAAACTTTCTCTGACTGATATACTTGTTAGTATGTGAGCTATACTTGTGAGGTGGTCTGGTTTTAGTATAGTACAATAAGATTCACGACTGGATAGTCAGGTGGCCAGACAACAAAGCTCCAAGATGCAGCAAGTTTCACAAGCAATATGTTACTGCAAGCACTAATAAATTACATAGCTGAAACACAAATTACATTGCAAAGGAACTACCAAGTCACGAGCATACACTAACATTTCCCTATGGAGGTCTCATGCTGGTATAGTTGATGTGAGAGGATCCACAACATAAACCTTACTGATGAGGATCTAAGTCAAACACATCAACGGACCCAGGCCATGATACAATTGCAGAAACTATCAAAAGACTAGCTAGACAGTTCACAATTCGTTCCTTCTATCTAAAGCACCACTACATATAATTTCCTTCATCTTTAATCGTTTGATCAGTTACGAAGCAAAGAAGGATCTCAAAATAACCAAAAAAAACAGCCAAAGACGAAGCAAAGTAGATAGAACTTAACCTAGTTCGGTTTCGGGGCTATCCTGAGGGCACCTGATCAACTCCAAGATGTTCACCACCTCACACATGTCTGGCCTATTCGACGGAACCTGAGAAGTACAGACCAAACCAAGCTTCATGATTGGAACAGCCTCCTCCAGTGGAAACTTCCCGCAGAGCCTCTCATCAACACACTCCTCCACCTTCCCTTCATCCAAAGCAGCCCTCACCACATCGCAAAGCACAATCACATCGTCCTCCATGTACTCCACTGGTGTCCTCCCTGTCAGGATCTCAAGGATAAGAACGCCAAATCCATACACATCACATTTTTCTGTGATCTTCACAGTTCTGCATGCAAACTCTGGGGCCATGTAACCAAGTGCACTCTGTACCTTGCTGCTTAAAACATAGCGATCGAGCATTGGAAGTAGCTTTGCCAGCCCATAATCACCCACCTTAGCCTCCCCTGATCCATCAAGCAGAATGTTGCTTGATTTCAGATTGTAGTGGATAATATCATGCCTGTGCAGATGAGCCAGACTTCTTGCTATACCGAGAATTATATCAAATCTTTCCTTCCAAGAGAGGCAATTTGTGGTGGATGACTCATGCAACTGTTTATGCAAGTTACCCCCAGAGACAAACTCATAAATAAGAAGCTGCAGCGATGGTGTCCAGTAATATCCCTTGAGGGCAACAAGGTTGCGATGGCGTAGCTTGCCCAGCATCTTCACTTCTCTCTCAAATTCTATTTGAGATTTAACCAAGCTTGACACAGTGAGCTTCTTGATGGCAACAGGTTGCCCATCTCGAAGATTGGTCTTGTAGACAGTGCCAAAACCACCACGCCCGAGTTCACAGTCCTTGTTCAGAAGAGCATGGGTACTGGCACTGAATTCTGGATTTCCTCCTCCAAACATGACAAGCTTGCCGGCGTTCACATCGGTCGTGGGTGACTGGCTGAGATATCCATCTGAGAGTTCGAGTTCAGCAGCAGAATGAGATCCAGGGGCACGCACTCGAAGGTTAAGAACAGTGATGGTAATTACACCAACAGCAATTAGAACAGCAGCACCAATTGCAACAAGGGCTGAGATGCTCAGTATGGTTTTCTTGTGTCGCGGGCCGCCATCAGGCACAGGCACAGTCTGTGATAGAGGATCTGATGAAGAATCTGGATTCAGCACAATTGGTTTCGGAAGGACACCAGGACAAGAAGAATTGAGCTTTGCACCACAAAGGCCAGGATTATCAGCCACAGATGATAAGGGGATTGTGTCAAAAAAGCTACCAGGAGGGAGATCCCCAGAGAGCTGATTGTGTGAAATATTGAAGTGCAAGAGGTGGGGGAGGTTGGATAGCTGCTTTGGAAGGCCACCAGTGAGGTTGTTCCGAGAAAGATCAACTATCTGAAGATTGGTGAGGTTCGCTATTGTTTCCGGAATCACTCCTGTCAGATTGTTATGTGAAAGATCCCTGCAAACAAACGTCAAATGAATATCAACAAAAATAAATTGGTTTACTTCACCACTGTTGACATGCTCAATAACATGCAAACTCCAACACATTTGCTTAGTGACTCGACGGAATAAGAAAGATGTGCTCAAACTTACAGTGAAGCAAGCGAGGAGCATTTGCCGATCTGAGGCGGGATTTTGCCGGTGAGGGAGTTCTGCCCCAGTCTCAGCTCTTTCAATGACTCCCCTCCAATGGCAGCTGGAATGCTTCCATTTAGACGGTTGCCAGTCAGATCAAGAGCCTCCAGTGACTTCATCTCCAAAATGCTTGGCGGAATACTTCCAGAGATTGAGTTCCATGACATGTTCAACAACTGCAAATTCTGCAGCTTCGAGATTTCTGATGGGATGCCTCCAGAAAAGGCATTGTTCGACAAGTCCACACCCCGGAGCTCCGACGATGCATTCACAGGCACCGATACCTCTCCACTCAATGTGTTCTCCGACACCGACACCCATTGCACAGTAGACGCGAAGACCCAACCAGGCAGTCCACCTGTTAGAGAATTCCAGCTCACATCAACGTGCATCAGGCTCTTGCATCCACCAATTGACTCCGGTAAGACACCAGTGAAGCCGTTCCCCGACAATCTCAACTCTGTCAATGACATCAACCCACCAATAGACCCCGGAATCTCCCCTGAGAACTTGTTCCCGGACAAATCCAGCACCTCCAGGCTCGCCATTTCTCCAACCCATGTCGGAACACTCCCGGTGAACTCGTTTGAGCTCAAGTCAAGGTACGTGCAGGTGGAGAGCCTCCGCAGGGACTCCGGTAAATTCCCGGACAGCGAGTTGGCCCCAAGATCCACCGACCTGAGCAGCGGGCAGTCCCCGATGTCGTCCGGGAGGCTGCCAGTGAGGCGGTTGCCTCGCAGGTTGAGCGCCCGCAGGTTGAACATCCTGCTGATGCCGACCGGCAGGTCGCCGGTGACGGCATTGCCGGAGAGGTCGAGCGTGCGCAGCGCGTTGAGCGACCAGATGTCGCTGGGCAGCGCGCCGGCCAGGCGATTGGAGGACAGGTTGAGCGACGCGAGCGTGGCGCAGGCGCCGACGCCCCGCGGGATGCCGCCGGTGAAGGCGTTCCCCGCGAGCGAGACGTCGCGGAGGGTGCGGCACCGGGCGAAGAGCCCCTCCGGGACGGCGCCCGCGAAGGCGTTGGCGCTGAGGTCCAGCGTCTGGAGCGCCGGGAGGCGGGCGAGCTCGGCGGGGACGTCGCCGGAGAGGTTGTTGCGGGCGAGGTCGAGCGACTGGAGCGCCTCGAGGCGGAGCAGGCCCGGCCGAGCTTGCCGGAGAGGCCGAAGCCGGCGAGGGAGAGCGCGGAGACGCGGCCGGTGCGCGCGTCGCAGGTGACGCCCGCCCAGGCGCAGGCCCGCACGTCGTCCTCGGTCCACGTGGCGAGGCGGCCGTCCGGGTCCGTCACGTCGGACTTGAACACGATCAGCCCGAGGACGTCGTCGTCCAGCCCGGCCCCGCCGCCCTTGGCGTCGCCCGTCGCCAGGAGGGCGAGGTGGGCGGCGAGAACCAGCAGCGCGAGAGGCCGCATTGCTGCCGGGGTCGGCGTAAATCTGCAGGAAACGGACCGGAAGCTTCAAACAGCACCTTCTTTGCGTTCTTCTGCAGATTGAAGGCAAGAACGCCACGAATGTAAGGCTCTCTAGGACTAGAAATCGACACCACGAGCAACTTTTTGAAGTCGCAGAAGCAGATGCTCACCTGCCGAGCTAGGATGCACCCGTCTTCTACGTCGCCGCCGCCACCTCGCCGGAGAACGCCATTGCTGAGCGGGAGGGAATGAAGAGGAGAAAGCAGAGGGTAGTGGGCGGAGTGGGCGAGTGGGGACTGAAACTGCGAGTGAAGCGTAGAGCGAGGGGGGACAAAGAAGCTGCTCCAGGGCAGGACGACTGTGTGGATCGGACGGCGGATGGGGGCAGGCGCCGCGCACGACGGAGGGCTGGGATGCGCCGTGCGGACGGTTACACCGGCTAATAAGGCGCAGCGCACGGGATGGGCCGGGTGCATGGACCGAGAGCTCGTGTGTGCGTCCGTGCGCTGGTTGGTTCCTCCTCGATTCTCGCGCGGTGCGGGGCTGCCCGGTTCGAGGCCGCGGTGGACCGGTCCGGCCGAGCACAGAAGGGCAAGACCAATCGACCGACCGCCGCGAGAGTCGTCGTTGCTTTTGAGGCGCATCTGCCCGTCGCTGCGGCGCCCGCGTCATGTTCGTACTGGTACAGGGCGCAGGCGCAACGGCGAGCAGTCTCCCTGCGTCCGTAACTGGGCTCACTCGGTTATAAATGTGAACCACAGCCAAGCACTGCCAGGCTGAGGCTGGCGTGCTCTAGGATGTGCATAACTGGGCTCACTCGGTCTGTCACGCCCGTTGGCTGGGCTTGTTAGAAGTACGAAGTACGTGAAATGTCCGTCGCGCGGTCGCGGGAACCCAGACAGAGGCTGGAAGCCTGGAAGTACACAAACACGAAACTTAGAGCATCTCGAGCGTATGAATTAGAATGAATTGCTATATAAAAAACGCTAAAAAGACTAAAAACTGTCCAAAAACGTTTGGTACGGCTCGAAATTTATCGAGAATCACACACGTTTCAGATTTAATTCAGGAACATTTCACAATTAAACTGAAGAATCACAAATGTTTAATTATTGATTTAAAATCGGTGAAACGTTTCACAAAAGTACTAGAATAACTTGAAACATCTATTTAGGTGATTCTTATCTCTAGTTCAAAACAAAGAAACATTTCAAAGTAATTTAGGCAAGAAATATTTTAGCTTTTGACCGTTTGTAAGTGATTCATGTGATTTGGAGAAAAAAATATGAAGTGTTTCATGCATCCAAACGGACTCTTAACCCAAATAAAACCCACCCAATCTCATCTTAAAAATTGACATTTTGCACGATACGTCTACGACATGACAATATTTTTAGGAATGACAATTTCTTTTTGACACGGAAGAAAACGAGCATGCTCTGGACATTTTCAGCCCGTTCGGCGTGAGGAATTCCAGCAGGCTGCAGCTGAAGTAACAGTACCAAAAGCAGCAGGAACAGTATCAGCAGCAGCAGCAGGCAGCAACCATTTCAAATTTTAGAAGCAGCAGCAGGCAGCAACCATTTCAAATTTTTGAAGCAGCAGCAGGCAGCAGGCAGCAACCATTTCAGCAGGGATTGACCCTTAAACACATGATGAATAATTGCACACAAATAGCCGTTTGTTGCACAACACACATGGCAGCAGGTAGACATTTCAATAGGCGCCAACAGTCATATAGCTGGGGTTACAAACACTCAAATTTACGCTACAAATACATAGAACATGACGGTTAGATTACACATGGACAGAACTAGCAGTCCATTACAATACCCACAGTTCGTACAACTAATATAATTAACCTAATACTAGTATATACACCTTGTGACTTCGAAATGGTCCATTCATGCGTCATTGGCCAAATAATAGAGTTAACCGACTACTACTACATACGAATGGTACCTTCCAAAATGCAATCGAACGGACTGCCGACGTCCTGCAACCCTCATCTTTTGATGCCTCGTTGATAAGCCTCCTCCAGCTGCCATATAGTCCATAATTGATTACACAAACAGCAAGTATTGGTCACAACTGAGAAAGGAAATGTTTCCTATGATCACGAAGTTGTCATACCTCAATTTGGGATATGGTACACTCCGGTTGCGATCCACACGCGCATACTCGCAATTGAATCACCAGCAAGTAAATCCATCCAAATTCGGTTGACAGGGTGCCCAAGGATCTGCGGTTCCTCTGCTGCTTTCATGTCAACCAGATAGTTGTGGAGTGCGAAGCAAGCAATGATGATCTTCGCTTGCATGCCGGGTGCATACAAAGGAACTCCTTTCAATATGTGCCACCTGCTCTTTAGCACTCCGAATGCCCTTTCAACCACATTGCGAATGCTTGCATGGTGATGGTTAAACTTCTCCTCCAAAGATGTAGGGGGTACTTCCACAAACTGGTCGAGATGGTACCTTTCATTCTTGTACGGCGCCAAATAACCATGTTGCAATTTATATCCAGAATCGACAGCATAAAACATTCCTACAACAAAGTAATCCCACAGACCATTAGTCATCGATGGAGATACAACACAGTTCGAAATGAATACATTGCTTAACCTGTGCTGCATGATAGTAACCTGTGCTGCACGAATCAATGTCAATGATATTGATTTAGCGACAGCCCAGCACTTATCTATGCAATCCGCCGCTCATGCCGAAATAAAACACATGCTTAGTCAATTTAAAATAGGAGCCATCACAAGAATCTATGCCTTGCTACCCATACAGCTGGTAGACCATGAATCTAAATACTCTTAACACTTTAAGTACACTAGATAAAAATATTCCTGAAACAGGACAGCGAGGAATTACTACATGCTGACAAACAGAACATAACCTATGTGTATCCGAACTAGTAAGGGAACAAAAGTGAACCTATAGGTAGCAATCTGAGCTTATGGCTCACATGTAGATTTTATTTTCTAGATAGGATAGCAGATAGTCACTCTACAAGGACGATAGCAACAACAACAACATAGGCTAGAGATGTACATTAAAAGAATTTGCAGGTAAATCTCCAGTACATATATATAAAAAATATACAACTCATAAATCTTAGGTTGCAGAGCTGAACTTAGACTACAAAGTAAAACATGTTCAAATTTTGCAATTCATGATTTACGAATGAGAAAAAAAGAGTATCTGATATATTTCATACTAACTAGCAATTGATGACACCAGCACATCCTAGTTATGTTCATCATGAAGAATACATTGTTCAGGAGCATGATTTCAAATACGTAGTAACAGGACATAAAACTGTTTCATGCATCAGTTAGAAGACTGACCTGCTGGTGGATGTGGGAAACATCCGTCCGTTTGACAATCCCTTAGGACGGCCATGTCATGGCAAGCCCCTGACCTCCCGGCACCAACAAATGTGAAGCGCATTTCGTGATCAACTATTCCTAACACATTAAAGCTTGTCCAACCTTTCCTATTGATCATGTCCTTTCGTGAATCCTTTTTCACTCTAACTGGAATATGAGTTCCATCTAATGCACCAATGCAGCCATCAAAGTACGGTGACCACTTTTGCAGTCTAAGACTAACTCTTGAGTAGGTAGGGTCTTTGGGACAAATGACTCTTTGGGCAAATGTGAGCATGACATCTGCCACATGAGCCATCTTCCTATGTATAGTGTCCAAGGAACGATGAAACGTGTCCATGATCTGCCTAGTTGACTGACCGGTTGCACAAGCCCACACAAACATGCCTAATGCCTCAATGGACTCAACCTCTTGTGTAGATTGTAGACCACACTCTTGAACTAACATGGCATGGAGGTGATAGAAGGTTTGAGGATACATACGAAAATTTCGTTTGCAGGTTTCCCGGTCCCTCAAGGTCAGTTCAACCCATTGCCGGCCGGTGAGAAACTGAAACGGGGGTGGCGGTTCCTCCTCGTCAGACTCGTCCTCTTCGGCTGTAATTACCACTGCTGCACACGCAGCAGTAATAGCTGCCCAGTAAAAAAACACCGCCTCATCTATGGTGGACATCCTACATGTCATTAAATGAAACAGTAACCAACAGGTGACAAGAATAAGCAATGCACAAGTAATACCTATGGGACAGTGCAGGAAAGTGTAGTAGTACCTTTCCCTAATTGAATGAGGTGGCTGGTACCTTCATCGAGCAAATTCCTTCCTTGTCATCTGTTGCACAGAAAAGGAAGACAATCAGTTGCAAGCAAGTTAACTCAGGAAGTAAGTAAATAGTAGAGCTCATAATAATCCATCACACGTTACACAAATAATGCAGCACACATTGATGTGAACTAGGGTTCCCGATCTTACGAAAGGTTCAGATAAACAACGATTTGGCGGAGAATTGACACAAATCGATCCGGCTTCCGAACAACACGTTCCAAACCCCGCAATCGCAGCACCACCTCTCCTCTGGTTATCGACCGATGTTACACGGTCGACCTCGCCAAGAAGGCTAATCCTTGCCTGCGAATCGAAGAACACAAGCAGGAACAAGAAAGAATGCAACCAAATTGCAGATATATGAATAAACTCACAAGTTGGGGTCTCACAAACCGATGAACGGCGAAACTGTTCTTGACAGAATAATCTAAGCAAAACCCAACCTTAACTTGGGCGGCGGCTACTGATGATATAGGGTTTAGGGGCGTGCAACACCCCTGGACGCGCCCCTAATGGGCTCCAACACGATACAAAGCCCAAAGGCCAAATTACGGCGGCGCAGCACCAAGACAGATTCTGGACGTCAACTTGTTTCGACGATTCCCGATGACTCTGGACGAATTTTGATATGAGACTGGTGCCATTGGAAAGGTGATCAAATTATCTTTCCGTACATATAAAGAACGTCCAAAACCGAGCCCGTATGCGACCTGGGCCACCGTTTTAGTGCAGATTGCTCCTGGACTCCGAAACGGACTCGAAGTCGACTTGGATTGGGCCTCGAACTTGACATGGACGCCCTTACTGGTCCCTCCACGCCTCCAAGCTCCTCTCCAGCTATCTCGTCATCATCACCATGGTTCCTAACAATAATTAAATCATTAGGTATCATTTTATTCTTAAAATCATGCATACAAAGCATTAGGAACGAGCTCACCCGTAAATTAAATTCTCGTGCATAATTTCTAGTGATTGGACCATGCATATACAGCGGAGGAGCTTTGGTTGTATCCGATAGAGTGATGTCCTCATCATCCTCCCCTTCTTGAAAGCAAACCGTGCTCGGTTTGACCGTAGTTGTAGAAGATGTTGTTTTAACACCCACCAAGACTCCCCTTCTTTAAAGATAACCTGTGTCTTGACAGCAAAACTAGAAGAACTGGCTGTGATAGGATTAGTGTTATTGCAGCCCTCTAATTGATCACATTGTTGCACAACACATGGTTCCTTTATATTTAAACAAATGTAAACTCTATGCACCATAAACACACCGTTCTTATCATATTTTCCCATGGCATGAAATTTGTTTTTAGACAAACAAGACAATTCAGACTTGGAAAATATTCTCCTCTCTATAAAACATAGATCACAAAGAACGTCAAATTCAATATAACCCAAAGTATTTAGAGAAGACAACAATTTCAACTCATCATTTTCAGAGGTAATGGGAATCAAATGATTAATTTCAGCACAGATAGGTGAATCAAAAATAGAAGTATTGTTCCCATTCACTAGTTGTGGCAAAGATATAAGTGAAGCATCAACACACAACTCCTCTTTATCACAAGGACCAGCAGGTAAATCAATTTGTGACAAAGGTAAATCAAAGCAAGGTTCCACTAGATGTTGCGCTATATTAGCATGATTAGTGGAGAAATTCAGCACATTAATAGAATTCTCACCTTCCGTGTGCATAGCACTATAGGCATTACCGTTGACCTCAAATTCAGAAGGAATAGTAGGTGCATGATTAACTGATCCATTTGAACTTTCACATGAGGCCATGAGCATCTCATTTTCTTTTGCGTCATCCTCTTCATCTTTTTGTTCATGCTGCAAGGTATTAGTTCCAACAAGAGGCAAAGAAAAATGTTCCTCTTGTAAAAATTCAGATTTAGATGAAAACGTTGCGTCATATAAACCCGCCCATTCTTTCCTAAAAGGTTCATTCTTTCTTCTCTCGAATCTTTCTAGATCAGCTTCTAAAATTTCAGCAGCAGACATAGATGCAAGAGTAATTTTGCTGCCTTTGTATTTAAATGAATATCTATTGGCGATCTTATTGTGCAAAACATTATTCGAACAAATCCAAGGTTTACCTAGCATCAAATGACAAGCTTGCATAGGTACTACTTCGAAGTCTGCACTATCCTTGTAAGAACCAATAAAAAATTCAATGCGAGCAATTTCAGTTACCTTTATCTTATCATAAGAATTTACCCATCGGATGTAGTGTGGACATGGGTGCCGCCGTGTGGTCAAGCCAAGCTTCTCAACCAACTCAGAACTTACAAAGTTGCGGCTACTCTCACCATCAATGATCACACGACAACGTCCATTCTTCACAACAAAGAAAGTCTGAAACAAATTGTTCAATTGATTTTGCTCCGCCTTCTCCATTTCAGAACTCAGCACTTTTTGTGCTAGAGAACTCAGCAACTCATCAATTCGAGTGGTGTAATCTGTCATTGTTAGTAGAAAACAAGAAAAATACAAGAGTATATTTTCCTATCACTACTATATATGTGACCACAGTGGAAACTCTCAACAAGCAAATGGAAGCATCTTACCAAGCTCTTACAAGATTCTTAATAGCAAAGCAAAGGATACCTGAGGGTGTGATCCGGCGATTGCAAGTGTCAAAACCGTGTTGTTCCGAAGAGTATATGTGGAGCTTGGTAGGCCAAATATGTGAGTAGCAAGGAATAGCAAACTTGAAATTCGAAATTGCAAAGTTGAATAATAGTCCAAAGTACAATTCTATGTTGCTGCCTAAACCCGTCGTCGGACCTAGACCAAGCTAGCAATGAGAACGTACCATAGTACCTCAGACTAAAAAAGGATGCAAGCACTCTGACTTCTTTTTTTTTTCCGTTTTGTCTTTTTTTTTCTAGGTGTGGCTCTTTCTTTCTTACTTTTTTATCTGCACCTTTTTGCCTTCTCTTTTTTTTTTCAGAAGTGCCGCGATTTATACAACTCAGACACAAAACAATTCTGAAAAACAAGCTGTTGGTACATGTACCAAATATCTATGGCAGCCCAAAATTTGGAAAGCACAAGTAGCGCAATTGATTTAGGAAGACCCTACTAGACTATTTATTCCATCGAGGAAAATCGGATCAGCAGATTTTTTTTCCTAAAAAAAAACAGGTTGTGAAATCCTGAAAACTATTGCCTTCCCTTCGTTTTTTTTCCTAACACACCAAAAGGAACTAGACAAACTGCTATATGAGCTTTGGATGTGTAGCACGCAAGGAGAGACAAATAAATCTGATATATGCGCAGGTGCGTAGCAAATTAGGTGGCGGTATCAATAATTAACAGCAGGGACACGCGCACCGATTTTAAAGCAACAGGTCATGCACTCCAGCAGATGCAAATATGTTGGATATTCTTTTTGGGGCACATCAGAAATTGGCGCACAACAGCTGCAGATCAGACACGAACTTGATGACCAAAAATGACGCACAGGAAGACTAGATCAATCAAACTGTTACACGAGACTCTGACCTAACAAGATCTAAATCCAAAAACGAGGAGAAACCAGCAACACTAAGACACAACGATGGACGAGAATTCAACAAAACAAACTGAAAACAAATTTTGCAGCGGCACAAAGGGTGATAGAACAGCGGAAGATAGAACAAATAAATCTTTTTGTAGGGCAATTTTCTGGACTCTAGGATGGAACGAATTAATCAAAATAAACAAGGATAAGGGCGAACCTAACGGGATACCTGAAGCTCTGATTACTACTTGATGTGAACTAGGGTTCCCGATCTTCCGAAAGGTTCAGATAAACAACGATTTGGCGGAGAATTGACACAAATCGATCCGGCTTCCGAACAACACGTTCCAAACCCCGCAATCGCAGCACCACCTCTCCTCTAGTTATCGACCGATGTTACACGGTCGACCTCGCCAAGAAGGCTAATCCTTGCCTGCGAATCGAAGAACACAAGCAAGAACAAGAAAGAATGCAACCAAATTGCAGATATATGAATAAACTCACAAGTTGGGGTCTCACAAACCGATGAACGGCGAAACTGTTCTTGACAGAATAATCTAAGCAAAAACCAACCTTAACTTGGGCGGCGGCTACTGATGATATAGGGTTTAGGGGCGTGCAACACCCCTGGACGCGCCCCTAATGGGCTCCAACACGATACAAAGCCCAAAGGCCAAATTACGGCGGCGCAGCACCAAGACAGATTCTGGACGTCAACTTGTTTCGACGATTCCCGATGACTCTGGACAAATTTTGACATGAGACTGGTGCCAATGGAAAGGTGATCAAATTATCTTTCCGTACATATAAAGAACGTCCAAAACCGAGCCCGTATGCGACCTGGGCCACCGTTTTAGTGCAGACTGCTCCTGGACTCCGAAACGGACTCGAAGTCGACTTGGATTGGGCCTCGAACTTGACATGGACGCCCTTGCTGGTCCCTCCACGCCTCCAAACTCCTCTCCAGCTATCTCGTCATCATCACCATGGTTCCTAACAATAATTAAATCATTAGGTATCATTTTATTCTTAAAATCATGCATACAAAGCATTAGGAACGAGCTCACCCGTAAATTAAATTCTCGTGCATAATTTCTAGTGATTGGACCATGCATATACAGCGGAGGAGCTTTGGTTGTATCCGATAGAGTGATGTCCTCATCACACATGCCACAAATATTCCGTCACACATTACATAAATAAACCCTCTCACATTATTACAAATAGTTCATAACTACGGCCTCGTGGGCACTCAAGGCCCTAGAAAATTGTCATATGAAACATAGTTCATGACATAGCACACGCATAACACTTTGACAACAATGAAACATTATATGTCGCAGTTCATTTGAGCAGCTGCCAGTTGAAATCGATCCAAGCAATGCGGGACTTGCGGCTACTCAGGCGCATGAACTGAACATGATTCAAGTGTTCCTTGCAAAGATGCAGAGCTTTCAAGTAGTGTTCTGTGCCCTCCATAAATCCATCTGCGTGCAATGCCTCGAACACATCCAACATCTTGTCTTCCTCATCTTTCTTGGCCATCATGGCGTTGTTCTGAACAAAGGTCTCTGCCATGACCTGCACAGCACCTTCCATTGAGCTACGGCTCCTCTTCTTTGTTGGGCTGTTTACGCTCCCTCCAAGAGATGCCCTCTTTGACGCTGTTCTGTCAGCAGATCCCCCGAAAAGCTCCTGTTCAAAGCCTTGATGACTGTCAGCAGGAACTGAAGAAGGGACTGGAGAAGATGGTGACCCCTGGCTCACACCCCCAGCGCAGAGCAAATTGCCCCTGTCTTGGGGTGTCCTCCCAAATAAAAATTGCAGGTCTTCAAGGAAGGCTGGAGGCTTCCCACGATCTTGGACAGAGGTGGCCTCAACCTGCAGTGTATAGATGATTAAGCAAAGGTACGGGTACATTATGTGTGCAAATAGTGTTCTGGGTGAAGCACGTACCCTATCTGCATGTTCCTCCCAGTAGGACTCATCAGCTGCAACGCCGCCAGTGTTGCGATCGCGGCCGAGACCAGTTTGGGATTGAAGACCCAGCCATTTTTGGTAGCCCTTCTTCATACCGCCAAGCTTGTTGCTTGCTTGCCTATGGTCATATCTGCCTGGAAAGGCTGCGCGGAGGCCTTTGTGAATATGTTTCCAGCCTAGTGAAGTTGGGCCAGCGGCGTTGAAGTTGCGAAGAGTCTTCTCCGTCTTGCAAAGTTCCATCAACAATTTCGTTGCCTCGTAGTCCCAATTTGCCCGGTGCCGGTCCATCTGTACCCACATGCCAATGTGGCATTGCATATAGTAACTCTCTCCACAGTTCATTTCTCAAAGGAATAGTAACACTAGAGGTAAACAAGAACCACAACTTGCCTTGATTCGGTGGCGGCGTCGATTTGAACGCAAGGAAGACTGATGCCTGGCTGCAGTTGGAGAGCACGATCCGATGGATGACCGTGCCAGCGTATCGAATGGGACAACTAACAGAGAAGCCTTTTTGCATCCGGTTGCTGCATGTGAAGCCACACGAAGTTTAAGGTTTCAAATCAATACCTCGCAGCTACAGCAACCTAGATTTATCGTAACATGGCAACACTAAACTGTTACGGAACACATGAAAGCAGTGTACAACTTGTTGGGAACCAGCACCATGAACGAGGGCTACGAATCAAGCTGTGCACCTGGGTGTCTAGATCCCTAGCGTAGCCACTGACATAAAGCTGCTCGTACTGGACCAAATGAAGGTGGAGGCGGCAGGATCTACTCACCAGGGTGACGAGGCTGACGGCGACGATGCAGATCCGCGGCAGCTTCGGCGAGACGATGAGTCGATGAGGTGGTGCCGGCGACGGTGAGTCGATGGGGGGAACGCGGAGATAGTTAATCCAGGCGGTGCCGCCTGCGGCGTCCACGCGTCGCACCGAATCGGCCGCCGCCGCCACGGATCCAGGCGACAACGATGCGGACACTGGCCGGGGCGGCCGAGGCGGAGAGGAGGAGCGGACAGCGGCGGGGCGGCGACGTCGGGCGAGGCAGAGAGGAGGAGCGGAGAGTGGAGGATTCGGCACCGCCGCCACGGATCCAGGCGACAGCGATGCGGACACCGGCCGGGCGGCCGAGGCGGAGAGGAGGAGCGGACAGCGGCGGGGCGGCGACGTCGGGCGAGGCAGAGAGGAGGAATGGAGCGTGAAGGATTGGGCACCGCCGAACCCTATGCGAGTGGATAAGAGCCGCGCGAGCAACAGGCCGGGAATGAGTTGCGCGCACACGGCAGGCCGCGGGCTAGAAACAGCAGCAGCCCGCCGAACGGCTGGGCTGTTTCTACAGTAAGACGGCTTTCAAGAGCAGCTGTAGCCGGGCTGAAAAACCGGCTGACGAACGGGCTGTTTATCATTCCGGTCACGGAAACCCCCGTGCCGTGGCAGGACCTTCGGGGCACGAGTCGCTTCACGGGTTGGCAGTTGCACGGCGCCGTTGGGACCATGCACACGCCGTACGTACGTGTATGCGCCAGCACATTGATAGCGCCGCGCCGCACGATACGGATCGTGAGCCGTGATGATTGAAGTTGGCTACGGCGCTCGACGCGAAAATAGAGCACCGGAGTGGAATCGATGTCGTGCGTGGCCGCTGCGCGGTCTGTCTCGTCCGAGTCACGCTCGGCCGCTCGGCTCGGCTCTGCTCGGGTCGGGTTCCTCCCGCAGCAGGACAGGGGGCGCAAGGAGAACGAAGCGTCTTGATTGCCGCCATCAATACACAACACGCATTCATTGCCCTCCGCCGCGCGCGCTGTGCACAAGCGACAGCAACAGCGACAGCGTTCAGCTACTTCACGACTTCGGTCCCGTTCGGATCCCCCCTCTAAAACCCCTCTAAAGTTTATAGCCCTCTAAAAAAAAGAATCTTACTATTTAGGGGTACTAAATAAAATTTAATTACAAAACCTTTCTGCAGACGGGCGTTATTTTTCGAGACGAATCTAATGAGCCTAATTAATCAATGTTTTGACACAGTGATGCTACAGTAACCATCGTCTAATCGCCGCTTAATTACCCTCATTACGTTCGTCTCGCGAAATAGATGAGGGGTCCTGAACTTAGTTTTGTAATTTGACTTTGTTTAGTATACATAAATACGACCAACATCTTTGATGTGACCCCTTTATACCTCTCTAAAGTGAACCGAACACCACCTTCGTCGTCTCTCGTCGCCCCCGTCGCAGGCAACAGTAACGCCTGCGACGACGACGGGCCGGCAGGCAGGCACGATCAATTCGATTCGAGGAAAGCTGTGCGTACCGGGCCGGGGCCCACAAGTCCTATGCACATGAACGGTCGAATCTCGCCTTTCACCATCCGCCGTCTGTCGGAGGCAGCCCCGCCGTGTGTGCCTTTTTTTTCTCTCAACGTCCAGTCGAGGATAACAATAACATTCCTATCTCAATTATTCGAAAGCACATCAAATGGGGCTTTGGCTTATCGGAACAAAATTGCATATCAGAGCAAATGCACGCGTCATGACTGATGAGTGTGTCTGATCCTCACCATACGACATGATAAGGAGAAAAAAAAACGATGGTACCCTGCTTTCAGCAGCCAAATCTCTGCTTAGATCTCCGATTCACTCATTATCCATGATTGTTCCTGCAGATGCGCAGGGTGGCTGCGCATCTAATCTGTCGCTTTGGTCTATGGGTGTAGTTCATGTGTTTGTGCCATGGTATCACATTGCTGCTAGTAGTACGCTTATTAGATGCTCACGGGCACGCGAGAACAATATTCCTCGACACAAGCAAAATCTCACACAACACGGTTTGAGCCTTCGGCTGGCTACGTCGTGACAAGTGACAAAAGCTAGTGCACAGGCTTTATTTGGACGCTTTTGCGTAGCACGCGGCGGAGACTAGCCGAGTGCAGGAGCAGGAGCCCATGTCATGCCGAACCAACGAACCGTGACCAACCGAGTGACCGATCGTTGCTGCAGCCTGGAAATACAAACCATCACACGAAACAAAGCCTACTGATCTGTGCTGTTCTTTCTAGCACTAGGAAATGGCCAAGACGAGCAGATCGAAAGAATTGATCTGGGAACCCCGCCCTGACAAATCATGGCAGCGGTGAGTGAGCGTCTCAAAGCAAGATCATCAGAGCAGCAGCAGAAGGAATCGTTCGGGTAGCTCTCCCGTCCTCAAAAGGAAGAAAGGTCACGCACACTATCATGCTGCCCATGCTTTCTCATGGAAAAGCTGCACGCGCGCGCCCTTCTTTTGTTGGCTGGTTATCTCCCCTTTTGGAGCACCTGTGTGCTGCAATCCGACCATGCAACTCTCCTTTTCATGTCTTCTCCAGAGGGAGATCTAGGAAGGTCTCACCGCCTCAGTTCGGAGTACCATGTGAAGTAGTCGTTCATACTAACCATAACCATGCAAGGCAATGAAAGCAGATAATTTTGATCCGACAGGTTCGAGCAAGAACAGCGATATGCTAGTAATCAGAGATACAGGTATATAAAACCGATGCCACAAGCATTGGCATATCGGTCGAAGGCTCAAGCTTTATTGTGTGTAAGCCAAGAGAATCTATAGTGTCAACAACAGTATTTACACAATGTTGGCATGTAGTATGAGACATTCCACCGCACGTATGAAGAAAAACAAAAGTGTAAAGAGGGCTAAACTATGATGATATCCCCTATGCTGTTGTTCATCAAGAGTATCAGAAAGTGGTGCCCAACAATGTGTATCTTTTGAATCATACTACATCACACGGCAAATCTCTCACATTCACCCCGTATTTTTGCGCCTAGTTGACCTCTGCAAAGTCGTTGGCCACTGTTGCGGCAGTATACATTAGATGTTGCACGCTCCTATGTTTGGTCCGGGAAAAGAAGAACCCTTTCAGATATCCTCAGCATGCGTAACATGATGCTGGTTAAGGTTTGCTCCTTCTTGGCTATCCAAAGGCATGTACTGGGCCATGATCGCGCGAATCTCTGAATCCATGTAACTCTGATGACAAATAATCATGCAGATTCGAGTTAGGCGATAACAAATGTATCAAGACGGCTAATGAAAGCCTGCATGTGTGACCACATGCAAAACAAAGGCAAAAGGTGAAAGAGAGATAGATTTTTACCCTTAGCCGGTATTTGTACACTGCATATGCTCCAACCCCAGCAAAAACGAGCCCAAAGAAAATAACCCACAGGAAGCTCCAGCCAACAGCGGCGGTAGTAGTTTCTTTGCCTGAGAATCGTTCAGAAAATGGTAAGAGACAAGCAGTTGAAATATAGAAAAAATGAATAGCCATCTTTATTCAAGCATGCATCTTAGATTATTAATTTGACCGTACAATTATGTTTATATACAATAGTTTGAGTTACATGGTAAAGAACGTGAAGCCCAACACTACCATAATGAGGAAAATGGAGTGAGAACTGACAATGACCAGGACACAACAGTATATATTCAAGTAGCTCCACAGATTCGATATGAATCTGTGATGATTAAATGCCATTTCACGAAAAGCAATCTCAAAAGATACAGACCTAATTAGAATATAAAGAATTGAAGGGGCAAGAGGTCTTATCCCATTAATAAAAGCTGCTACTCTTGCCGATTCAAAAGTAGCAACATAGAACTGCAACAAAATTCCTGTAGATGGTATTACAGTTACTGAGAATATATAGTTGCATTGATCCCACTAATACAATATCTTCATTGCGTGGACCACACAGTATGATATAAGGTTGTGCAACTGCAACATTTCTTTTAAAGATAACCACAGTTCATTAAGCAACTACTCAGTAGTGCATACCAGCATTATTTCAGAAACAAACGAACAACTGAGAAACAACTTAGTTTCCATGGTCTAAAAGGAAGTACAAATCAATCATCTCAAACAAAAGAAAGTATTTTGCAGGTGTCGCATTTGTCATCGACGAAAAGTCTTCGCAAGGAAAATATGAGGCAGGACTAGATGGCTACGTATAAGTTCAGGTCAGGCTACTCACTGATGCAAGTATCATGCTCTCTCATGTATAACATATTGTCGCCGCCGCAGCTGCACTCATAACTTCCCCACGTATTTGTACAGCTGCAACCCTTGCATTGACAGAAAAGTTTTTCTTTGCATTCATCAACATCTGCAAATAGGTAGAATAAAAAAAATCTGTATGAGTCCAAAGTTTTCAAAACTGGAAATACAGAACCATGCTCAACCACTGAAATCTACAGTAAGAACTCCAGTGATGTGAACTGGTCTCGGATGAATATGTTAAGTGTTCCAAGCCAGTATGCGGAATCAATGTTGAACCTAATTGGGATTATGTTGAACAGTGTGGCATGGTGAAACTAGTTTTTGGGTGCCCATAGGGTCATGGAGTTGATTCTGAAATGCTTTGAAGTGACACCTAAAACAACTCGGTTGAGAGTTTTATGAAGAGGTGCCAAGTGAAATAAGAAGAGACAATGTTAGCTGGACTGAGTGTGCACTTTGGTGGACAATTTTTTTTTTTTTTCAGAATGTACTAGTTTCTCTGGCGGATACTAAAAAGAATGCTCTTTTACAGCAATGGAAGATGATTGTGCACAAGGAGAAGATAGTCGAGGATTGCTCCAATAAAGCAATGGAATATCTTCTGCAGTGACCTCAATAAGGATTGCAGCAACTCTGATTTGAGTGACCCTCATTTAATAGTAGTAGCACATAGTTTCTGATATGTAATGTCACTGTATTTTGGCTTCGCTCATAGTTTCTCTGGTATTGGGTTGGTTTGAACCTTGTGACCTGTAATCTCACTATCTCAACATGACAACGTCCCTTGAATTTTGGATCTTTGTTACGTTTTCAGTGCTAAGATTGTGAGGTAAAATACCCCAGCAAAAGTTTTCTTTGCTTCAATAAACCAATTTATGCCCCTTTACGTTTCAAAAAAAGAAAAAGAAAAGATATTATGCCCCTTTATAGTATTCAAGATTGTGAGTACAAGTTCCTGATGATACCTATACAGCCTTTTATTCCATCACCCGTGAAGCCTGCTGGACATTTGCAGCCTTCAGATTCTTCGTTCTGCAGAATTACACCATTAGTTTTCACACAGCAAACAAACTGAAAAAATAAAAAAAACTAATATCTCAATAGAACTGCTTACCAGGCAGGCAGAGATTGTCTTCCCCTTTTGAGTTTCCTTCCAGCATCCCCCATTGTTGATTTCACACCTCCCAATGCCAGAAGCTGACAATGGCAAGTGTCAATATAAGTTGTACTACCAAATACCAGCTAACATAAATCTGGTAATAAGGTGCTTTTCTGCTTATATGTAAGTCAACAGCATTGATTTACTACGACATCTGTTCTCTTTAACTTGTCCTAGTAGAATGTGTACAATCAAATACATAACAGCATTTAGGTTTGTCATGTGTATGTAGATTGCCACCAAACAATCAACAAACGTACTTTCATATAACTACATTTTAAAATATTTTCTGCCAACATATAATTAGAAATAATAATAGTTAAAGTTGTGTGTTGGAGATTATTGACTATCTCGATGTTCAAAATCTTAAGTTGAAGAGAACAAAGGTAGTTCCGTTAACGAAAATTATCACTACAGAAATAACTTCTGTTAATGAAATTCAGCAGTAAGTTCGCATAGTACCTTCACAGTTGGTATATCCATCACCAACAAATTTTACACCTTTCACAATAGGGCACTCACAAACACGCCCACGGAAGGTGTCCTGCATTCTCATATAACGCAAATAGAATTCTCTTATCAGACATGAATTTGAAATAGAAGATCAGGTTAAATATCAGCATGTATGGCATGAAAACTGTACCTTGCATGCAGTAACATTGTTAGCCTTGTCAAGCCAGCAACCCCCATTGTTATCCAAACACTCATTTGTTTGAACATCTATATGGCATAAATAGAAGGAAAGAAAAAAGTAAATGCCGCATCAGATAAGATCTAGGAAAACACTTGGCAGTAAAAAGGAAAAACTTGCAGACCTTCGCTCAAACAAGCAGCAGGCTCAGTTGTCTCCTCAAATCCTGAACAGATTGCTTTCAGGACAGCAACTTTGTCTAACTTACCTGAAGAGGGGAAAACAGAAAACTAATGTGAGATACAAGAACATAGCACCCCAAAAGGAGGTACAGAATAATAGGCATACCTCTGTACTGCCTGTTGTTAATGACAAGAGTTGGTAGTATCGTGACATCTCCTCTTTTACCATGACCAATCTATATAATGAAACACAAAGCGCTAAGTATGCCATAAATTCAATGCACATATGAAATAGCAATGGTGTACACAAAGCGCTATGTATGCCATAGCAATGGTGTACAATTTATGAATACAGTCGTACTTGGGAATCTTGTTCTGCCTTTAGAATTTCGTTGTCCTCATCAGCTTCAGGATCTCCAACACATTTGTTTATCTTCTCAGTGTCCAATCCTATAACCAGAAAGTAAATTGAGAATTAAACGGCGGTAGCTTAGTCAATTGGTTACACGTACTAAAGAACAATAACTAAAAAAAATAGGGAATTACTTCCTCCATTTCACAACATTTGTTCACCCCCACAATTGCTCACGGGCCAAGGATAAAATTCCAATGCAAAATGTAGCAAAAATATCCGCTAAAATTATGTGCCTGACACCTTAGAACTTGCAACAACAACATCAAAGCCTTTTTATCCGAAGCAAGTTGGGGTAGGCTACCTTAGAACATGCAAACCTACTTCTATACTCTTCATGCATTGATTTATCTCCTCCAAAAAGCACAATTTGTATTAAAAGTTTCCCAAAAAAAAGAGAGCATCAATTTCATTGACAAATATTGTTAGAGAGGCCATGTACAAACATAGCGAAATGGAGGGAGTAGCTCTCTATAATACATGAAAAAAAGTGCCAAAGAAACATACCAAGTGACTTGATAACATCATGGGCACATTCCTTTGTGTATTTCTTATCTTTCATTGGGCACCTAAGTGCGAAATCATGCACATAATCCCACCACAACCATGGCTTTCCAGTATCATTAGCAATCTTGAATACACAAATCTGATATAGATTCTGAACCACAACATCTTTTCCATCATACCCTTCGCTAAAATCCTGCTCTGGGTCTGGTGCACAATATCTTCCATGATTGATGCACTGTGATTTGCATTGCTTGCTTGTGACAAAAGATTCTGGGCAATACCATGTAATATAATGAGGAGTAAACTGTGTATAACCCTTTTTCTCAAGAACTTGAGCAGTCCCTCTAAAACTCTTGACAAAATCCATTTGCATATCGCATTTAGGACCACATTCATCATTACTGTTTGTCCAGAATTCATATTCTACACGCTCATCGGGATGGGGAAGAGATTCCCTCCAGTCCAGAAGAACACTGAGCATATCACCTTTTTCAGCAGATTTCTTAAGCTGTTCCCCCAATTTCTTTGTTATAAGCACTGAGGGAATAGTGATGTTTTCAAGGTGCTCTTTGCCTTCTTCTGGGTTGTCCATTGTGATCAAAGGTTCATCCTTGTCATCCACAACTAGGACTGCCGCAGCTCCAGCATTTTGTGCATTCCATGCCTTGGTTGTGAAAAAGCAGTCTGCATCAGAAAACATAATGGACTTGAGAATTAGGATAAGCCTATTCAATCATGATTGACAAGCCCTGTAATGTGTACCAACGGCACAAATACTTTCATGCTTTACACTAAGAGCAATAATATCTGCTTTGCTATCTAACAACCAGAGAACAATCATGATTTTCAAGAAACATTTCAACCTTAGATTGTTCTCTTGTTGGGGCCTACTATACAGATGAAAAGGTTGTGCAAAAAAAGAGTCTGCAGGTGTTACATGGAAATCATATTCAATTCTTAATATATTTTGAAGTTAAACATATAATATGAATCTTACTTTGATACTGCCATTCTGCATCGCACCATTCTGAATATGTTTTTTGAACACATATTTTGATATTTAATTATTTATTCAGTTGATTCTGATTCTAACATCACGGGGAGCATAGCTAAAGTAAGATTTTCTTATTCGAATTAGTAAGCAGTTCCTACGGTGAACTTATTCTAAAAACGGAATATGCATTTTAGGGAAAAGAATTCAAAATATAAAACTGCACAAAACTCATTCCTCAAGTGAGCTGCACGAAACTCAGCTCCGCAAGCTACTAGAAGAGCTATACTGGACAAATCAGGAGAAAAGATACTAATTCTCCAATTAATTGATCGACGACAGATTTCAAAAGAATAACTCCGATCATCACCAACCACCAAAACTACCTACCGCGCAAAACACAACTGAAAGGAAGCAGGAAAACAGGGCAAGACGGCGTACTCCGTACCTCCACGGTCAACGAGGACGAAGTTGGGGCGTCCCCCGGCGGCCTTGGGCTTGAAGGAGATGTCGAACTGGTCGAAGCTCTGGCACGCCTTCTGGTTGGACCTGGGGTACTGGACCCAGCCGTGCAGGGTGCCACCGTACTGCGGCACCCCGAAGTTGCCGATGGCGCACTCGTGCTTGCCCTTGAGCTCCTCGGGCGAGGTCACCTGTATGCTGTTCTTCTCCACCACGAACCTCGCCGCCGCCACGTCCGCCACGGCCAGCGCCACCACCAGGAGCAGCGCCCGCCACGCCGGCCCCCTCATCCTTCCTGCGCGCACCCCCGATCAGAGCACCGCACGCTAATTCGATCAAGAACAAGGCTCGAGCCTTGGCGCCGAGCCGGCGCAGAGGGATCAAATAGCGAGGTTTTTCAGAGGGATTGGAGCGGCAGATCGATCCAAGAAATCGACCGCGGGAAGCGGAGATTCCCACGGGGCAAGCGGGGCACAGATCTAGGGGCCCAGAGAAAAACTCGCGCGTGCAGGAAAACAATTGGAGGCGGCCGGCGAGATCTGCCGAGGCCGGTTGATGCCTGACGGATGGAGATGGATGGAGGAGGAGGACTTGGAACGCTTCCGCGCGGGGCGCACGCGGGGTCAAGTCGTCGGTTGCGCGCCTCGCCCAAGCAAAGCAAAGCCAAGCCAACCAACCAAACCACAAACAACTTAACTAAACAGTACGAAAGCGACATTGACAGGCAGCCACGGCCGTCGGATCAGGGCGCCGTACACGCGACGGCCGTTGAGCTCGGGGAGGGCACGTTAGCGTGTGGTTAGGTTTGATTCTTCTTCCCGATATAATCGAGCATCGAGATTTGCGGTCCAGGTCAACGTCCCGTGCCCCTCTGCCGAACGGATCAGGGATAATCTTTTCAAGGATTTTTTTTTTTTTTTGGCGCGAATATGATGTAGGGTCACTGACTCGCTGCAATATGTCTCTCAAAATCTACACTAAGACCACGTACACTGCAGTTTGTGGCCGTATCCAAGCAAGTGGGGCTTATACCAATCGTATTAACAAGTGGTAATTTCCAGCGGATTTGCTTAACGGTGAAGCTTAGCTTGGAGTTGCGTGGCTCCAAGCGCAAGAGTTTTAAAGTTTCGTCGCGCATACCGTCGACGGTAAGGCTTAAAATAGGTCGTTGTCAGAGTGTCATTGTCATTAACAAGGCAGTCACCATCTACCAATGAGACGTGGACAATATTATTTAGCCGGTGATGCAGGCCCGTAGCTGAGCCACATGAAACACGCACCGAATTTCAATCGCTAACTTTTTCCCGTGGTCCAGTGTTTTATGTCTGTTTTGCTACAAGGAAGCAGCGCAAGGGTTTTAAATATATTATTAAAAAAAACAGATTTACTTCAATGCAGTTGTTTGATCGAGATACAGCGAGTATCTCTCACTCGAATTTCAAAATCTAGTGCGGTTAGTTTTTTAGAATTTGTAGGGCTTCGAGGGTTTGGAGGCCTCCATGGTCGCCAAACTTAAAAAGAGGGTTGGAGGTGCAGGCCGGCTAAGCGGTGGGGGTGGGAGCGACATCGGACGTGTGGCACGAGAAGGCGGATGGACCAGGTCGGGTGGGGGAGATCGATGGCGACAAGTTATTTGCTGGACATGGAAAGAAGCCGTGGGTCCGGTGACAAGGACATCGTCTAGGGGGTGGGAGGGGGGGGGGGGGGGGGGGGGGGGCGAACACTGGCCCGTCGTTGAAGTGAGAGGTGGAGTGACTGCCAGGTGGGAGGTCGAAAATGGTAATCTGGCAATCCTTTTGAGATTCGACGTCTACCAGACGTCGAGTGAACAAACCATTGTTCTCACTCGCTTGATATTTAGTCGCCCCTTTATATTAAATATCAAAATGCAACTTTTCTTGATTAAATTGGTACCAAACAACAATTTCTGTTTCCGTCATAAATAGTTATTTTATGTCTTTGCTATAAATTATTGTATGTTTCTTGGGGATTTAAATTTTTATATTGGGGACTTAAACTTTTATAAATTTATTCTGAATTTTCTGTATTCACCTATTTTTCTTGAAATTCATAAGACAATCGTTTTTTTAATTACTTTTCTATTGTTTTGTTTCAAAACTTTCGTTTCTATAGTATGTGTATGTGCATTGTGAGTGTCTGAGTTTTATTGTGTAATCGCAAAAATAAAAAACTAGTAGAAAACAGGAATAAACATAAGCTATTTTTCACCAGCTTTTTTTTTTCAAATAAGGTGCTTATTCAACAAGCAGAAAGTTATGCCAAATAGGTCCGTAGTTTTGAGTATTTGTGCGGCCTTAGGGATCATACAGATCGATGGCAAACACCATTTGTGCGAAGCAAGACAACGTGGACAGAGCCACTTCAGAGCCAAAGGAAGATTACATCAAGCTCTCTTCTTTGGACAAGGCTCTCGCGTTCTTCCCCATCACGTCGTTCCACGTACGTCTTCGAGCATGCGATCCACGAACCCGCCGAGACCATAAAAGACGGGTTTTGTCGCATGCCCTAGTCCACTACTTCCCCATCTCGCCGGCCGCGCTGCAGCGGGAGTCGACGGCGAGCTCCGTATCGCTTGCACCGGCGAGGGCGTGGCGTTCGTGCCCGCGTCGGCCAGCTGCTCCCTGGAGGACGTCGAGCTGTTAATTCGACCCTCCTTTCTCCACGCTGCTGAAGGAGCTCGCCATGCATATGCACTACGGCGCGGAAGCGGCTTGCGGCCAGTCGATCGGACCCCTAGCTAGCTTGATGCTCTCATGCTCGTGCGCCGGGTTCGTCGTCGGGTTGACGCTGAACCACGTCGATCGTCGCCGACGGCAAGGGGACGGTGCAGTTCCTGCGAGCCGTCGGCTAGCTTGCGCGGTTATTGCAAGTTCCCAATAGGTATTTTCTGATTTTTGCGAGTGTTTGTGCCCAGGGCTTGAGCGCATCAGCAGCTGTTCTCCAATTTTTTTATTCCCCATCTGCATCTTATACTCGCTGGCAGTGACGAAGCTAGCGATCTGGAGAGCCAAGTGCCACCGCACACAAATAACAATTTGATGCACACGTTTGATATTAGAGTTAATTTAGACCCTGATGCCATGGCACCCGAGTGAGTCCATGTAGTGTCGCCCCTGGTCGCTGGTACTAAAACTTTGTAATCTTTCCCTGCTTACGCACTCGCGTGATAGCCTGTTTTGGATTAGTATTTTATAATCCTGGGGTCATCGCATTTTCATTCTCAGGACATCACCACCAATTCAAAAGAGAGGGACAGATGCTCTTACAAATGAAGTACTGTAATTTATTATTCCACATGTTCAAAAGTATAAATATTGTCTAACTTCTACATAAACTGGTTAAGTTTATCCTATCCAGACAAAAGAGAGGACCTTTTCAGGTTCCATATCGTCAATCACGTAAACCAGTGCTTTGTATTTCTGCATAACTCCATCGATCACGGGACCCTGATATCGAGCACTCTCCACCCTGTCAAAGTGGAGGACCGTGTGCTGCTGATGCTGTGATGCACGGCCCACGAACCTAGGACCTTGACAATATGGTCACTAGCTGATATCGGTTTCCAATCATTCGAGTAGGTCTCACTGGCATTGACCGCAAAGAAACATCCAAATGGCAGCAAGAAGGGTCATGCTTCCAATTCTCATGGATGCTTAGATTGATTTGTGGGAGCGTATCTCTAGCGTAAATCGATTGTACTGATGTTTGGTTTACTAGTGCTGGTTGTTTGTGGTCATATTTAGCGAGCAAGAGGGTACTATATATATAGACCGAAGATAGTTCAGGCATGGTGAAAGTGAACTGGATCCATATCCACACTTTTTTAGTTAGACTGAATTCATATGCTTAATTGGTGGCATGAATATCTGTTTTTATTTTTGTGAAGCATGCATGCTAAAAGTCTTCCTCACTTCTTTGATTAAAAAAGAATTTATTAATTTTCGCTACATGCAATCCTCAAATAGTAACATATAAAGTCCTGCTAACTAGCTACGCTATGTTCGTTCCTTAAAAAATAAAACCAAACTAAACTAAACTAAACTAGGCTATATTCTCCAACAAGTGCATGATTTTGTATGCGTTGCTACAGATTCACGAAGCATGATCTTATTAGTAGCAATTGTAGAAACTATTACAGGGAAATACATATGTTATCAACGCTACATGACAATAAAAATTTTCAGCATATGTTTTCATTTTCTCGAACGAAAATAATTTCCTATAACAGAACAAACGTACGTGTAAGGTGTTTCATCGTTCAGATAATATTGCTCACACAAGTCATATGTTTGTTTCTTTTATTCCAAATTGAACTACATGAACTATGTTGACTAATGATGTTTTATTTTTGTCATAAATTGCCTATTTTATGTCACTTCTGTTGATTAGTAACACCCTGATGACTAGTAATACCGTATTGATGTTTAAAAAGTGCACCACTTCAGCTGTATCCGATATGCACTACTACTAACTGAAAAACTAAAATCATACCCTGCCTCTATGTTAACTTGGTCTTTATGATTTTAGGAAAATGGTAGTACTAGTATGCAGACGACCCGACGGAAGAATGTCTGAGTACAATCTGACCTTGAAACTGCTCAACTTGATAGGAACATAGCCTATGCGTGTCAGCGTGTGCTCCTACAACTGGGCCCGACGTACAGCATGATGCATCTTCGGCCCTGTCTGGGAAGGCTTCTACCGGCTTTGCCTTCGCTGACAAAAAAACAACTAAAAAACTGCCGCTACAGATATGGCTCTAAACCGCTGCTATACGTACTCGCGTTTTTTACGTTTTTGACTTGTAAATTACGTTTGATCACTTGATTTTTCGAAAAATTTGTGCAAATATCGTTTATCTTGTTATGGTTTGTTTTATCATTAGAGATATACTAGTACAAAAAGAGCCTAATATGACATTTGAAATTTTATAACAGTTGCGCACACCAAACGATCCGTCACTGCTAACCCGACGCCAGTTACTGTAGTAACCATCAGTGGCGGACGGGTTGGCGTCATCGCGGCTATAGGACCAGAAGAACGCACCAGTGGCGGTGAAAGTGACGTCAGAAGCGTCCGCCACCGAGAACGAGACAACACAGGCGGATGACATGACGTCATAATGGTTCGCCACCGCTGAGACGCAAATCAGTGGCGGACGCTGACGTCAGATCCACCGCCACTGTTATCGAGGGCGGAAGTGGCGGACGGCGTGACGACACCGACCGCCACTAATACTGATCCATCAGTGGCGGACAAAAGTGACGTCACTTCCATCCGCCACTGATATCTGCTGACGTCACTCCGTCCGCCTCTGATTTGCTTCATCAGTGGCGGATGGAAGTGACGTCATGGCGCCCGCCACTGCTATCTCGCAACTATATAAACCTGCGCGTCTTCCCCATGCGAACAGTAACGGATCATCTCGACAGAGATGTCCGTACAGGGTGCACGCCACTGAAGGAGACAACAGCAGTGGCGGTGTGCGTGACGTCATGTCTTCCGCCACTGATGTGGTCGTTGCTGTGGCGGACGGTATGGCGTCACCATCCGCCACTGATTCTCTATATCTGTGGCAGACGGTCTGTGCGCCACCGCTCTGGACAGGCTTGCAGTGGCGGATGCTCGGTGGCGCACGCTTTGACCGCCACTGCTGGCCCAAAAGGCCCGCCACTGAAGGCCTTTTTTGTACTAGTGATACTTTAAGCATGATTTATTTGATTTTATATTTGCACAAAATTTTTAAATAAGATGAGCGGTCAAATGTGATCTCAAAAAGTCAAAAATGTTAAGTAGTTTGAAATGGAGGTAGTACGATGTTTTCATCGGGCAGTATAAACGAAGGATTTTACAGTCCATAATACTATGTAGTACTAGCTACTAGTATTCCTGCGACTAATTTAGGAATTGGAATGTTTATTGGCTAGTTTACGTTTCGCGAAACGGTCTCTTTCTTCCTGCCGGCTTCAGAAAACTAAAAAATGTGGTTCGGTGACCGTGCAATTATTAGTCGTTAATGACCACATTGTCTCCCCAACTAGCACGCCCTTGATAGGAACATAGCAGTATTTTTATATCCACCTCCTTTTGCCAGGGCATCTAATATAATCGCTGATACCTTATTCCGCTTTGCAAAGTATACATCTGCTCAAACCAGATACAGATGTCCTAGACTCCTGCTCAAGCGCAACGCATGCATGACAATGGATGCGAGGAAGAAGACGCCCTATGCCGTGGCCATAGTGATACAGGTGATCCTTGCCACGACGCTTGTGGTGTCCAAGGTCGCCTTTGACCAGGGGCTGAGCACCTTCGTCTACATCTTCTACCGCCAGGTCGCCGCAGCGGCCGTGCTGCTGCCCCTGGCCATTGCTTTCGAATGGTGACTGAGATCGACTTGAAACATGCATAACTTGCAGTTCCTTTGTTTCGCATCCGTGGCAGTGAGATAATGGTCGTTGACCATTGATTTTTTTTTTCGGAGCAGTTTTGATGATTAAGTCTTGCAGGAGAAATGCCCCAGCATTGTCTTTCAGGATCCTGCTGAAGATGTTCTTGTACACTTTTGTCGGGTATTGAAGGCTGTATTGTGTATTTCTTTGTGCTGGACTAAACATTTCCCCCCCTAGCATCATCTGACCACAGTGTGACTGTCTTGTTCTAAACCCCCTGTATTTGATTTAGGAGCACACTAGGCCTGACTCTCTACAACACTAGCCTGAAATACACCTCTGCAACCGTGGGGTCTGCGATCGGAAGCTCTGTGCCTGTGGTCACCTTCTTTGTGGCGTTGTTGCTGAGGTACTTATACTGCTACATAGTAGTATAAGAGAAAGGGATCATGGGTTCATTATTGAGTTGAATTTCGGTTGATGCATGCCCCCCGTGCAGGATGGAGGTGCTGAAGCTAGCGACCTCATCAGGCATAGCTAAGCTGACCGGCGTGGCGCTCTGCCTCACCGGAGTCCTCGTCATCGCCTTGTACTCCGGGCCGTCGTTGAGACCTCTGAACGGCCACCGCGTCTTTGCGGGCCACCGCAACGAGCCCACGGCCCAAGTCTCGAAGGGCGCGTGGATTGCATGGACATTTCTTATGCTCGTCTCCTGTGGAGCCTGGGCCATGTGGTTCATCTTCCAAGTGAGTCGCGAACTCGCAACCTGCTGAAAATTGAAAAAATTAAGAAAAACATATGTCCTCAGCGGGATGCGACCGTGATCAGGAATAGATAGATTATTATTATAGTCTAGATTCACGCTAAATTCCGGGGTGGGGATTGACTGATCACTAATTTGTGCTCATACTATCATATATGCAGGCTTTGCTGCTGAAGGAATACCCGAACAAGCTTGTTTTGACCCTGATCCAGTGCCTGTTTGGCACGGTCCAATCGGGCCTTGTTGCAGCGGCGATAAACAGGGACCTCTCGAGATGGAAGCTTGGGTTGGATCTCTCTCTGCTCGCCATATTATACTCAGTACGTAGTAAACTGATTTACAGTCTATATATGAGCAGGCAGAGGACGGCCCGTCGATCCATTTCTCTGGCTCTGATTTATAGCGGTGGATCAATCTGCTGCAACCATGCATATGATTGATCCATATATTTTTTTTTTATGTGACCAGGGCATCGTGGGAACGGCTGCTATCTTTTACCTGCAAACTTGGTGTGTGGACATGAAAGGCCCCGTCTTCCTCGTCATGTGGAACCCACTAAGCCTACTCCTCACGGCATTTTGCTCCTCGCTCTTGGGAGAAGCGGTACATCTCGGAAGGTAGAACAGCTTGTTCTTTTTACGGATGACCCAATGGAACTCTGAAGTGTTGTCATTGATGTGCATTGCAACTCAACAATAGCAATAGTGTCTTTAGTTAGAACAACAAATCACAGATAATACATGACAGTAAATTGTATTTCTTGGCAGTATTTTGGGCGGGATTCTGCTTGTTGGCGGCCTTTACAGCGTGTTGTGGGGTAAAAGCAAGGAGGAGTCTCGGAAGGAATCAGAACAAGAGCAGGGAGAGGAGGAGGAAGTTGAAGGTAAAGAGATGTCGGAGAAAGTGACCACACCATCGGATCAGCAAGTTTGAGGACTTGTTTTAAAAAGGCAAAAAATGCTTGTGGCAGGCATGTCTAAGGTTTGCATTGCTTTTGTTGCTTGAAATCTTACAAAGTTCAGCCACCTTCTCATGTCTCAACCAGTATAGGTACGTCTACAAAAAAGAGGTGGTTCCTGAACACTGGCCTGTGATGCTATCCACAACTCTCTGAACCCTCGATCTACTTCGATACATAAAAGAGATCTACTTTGTTCTCCCATTTTGTTCTTTTCCAACTTTGTTCCAATTTTGGATACCGGTTCAAGAACAAAATCTGCATTCAACGTACGCTTGTGATAGTTGCACACGTGAAAGCTGTTGCCGTTTGGACCAGCATTCATACGCAAGCTAGCTAAGCATAGATGTATAATCACATCATTATATATACTCCCTTCGGGTTCCAAAAGGAAGCCGTTTTGGACATGATTACACATACCAAGTTGTGATTAATTAGAGTCCTTATTTCCTGTTTTACCCATATGCAATAGTGATGACGACAAGTCTTTTTTTTTTTTTGAAGGTCACAAGTCTTTGTTACCACTAGTCTTTCTTTCTTTTCCTTTTTTATGAGAGAGAGGATTGTTACCACTAGTCCAGTACTTCTATTTACCTATATATACAAAGATCATAATTCCAGAAAGTAAACTATGTAAGGTTGCAACAATGCGTGTTGCCCTTCAATTCCGTACTAAGGGTCAAATCGAAAGAAGTCGTCCTCATCTCCCATGCTCCCGGCGAGCGATCGGACCACGATTGCGAAGCTGTTCGGAGACGAGGGGAAGCTGCCGCCTCCGCCACTACCAGGCCCAGGCATCTTGCCGCCAAGCCCTCCACTGTCCGGCGCCGACCCGGCCGCCGCCGCCGCCGTCCTTGACGACACCACCCCGGCGGAGCCCACGACGGCCCCGAGCTCGTCGTCCACCTGCATGAACGACCCGCCCGACGAGCTGAACACGTCGTCGCTGGTGGTGCACCACGACGTGGACAGCTCCATCGGCAGCTGGGATGAGGCGCCGATGCCGTGGACGACGTTGGTGGGGCGGCTCGCCGCGAAGCTGATGAGGTTGCCGGCGCCGTCGTGCGCCGTGCCGCCGCCGCCGCCGCCGTGGATGACGAGCGGCGGGATCGTGGAGGGGTCCCTGCACGTGTGCTCGCCGTAGTAGGTGACGACGTGCTTGGACGGGTCGGCCTCGCAGCGCTGGACGTGCCGCTTGGCGTTGCAGCCTTGGTCCGTCTTGTGCGTGCACCTGAAGTAGCTCCTGCACGCGTGCAGAAATGTTTCGAGATCACCTCCTCAGAGTCTCAAACATCGTGAACAGTTTTTTTGAATCTTGGAGAAATAATAAGCAAACATAACATCGTAAAGGCACGCGTGCGGAAAGAAATGTTTTCGGATCTGCTCCTCAAAACATCAGAAGCAGACATAACAGATCTTATATACCTCGGATGGGATGAATTCTGTATCTCTTTCTGCCCATACTTTCGCCATTCGTGGCCGTCGTCCAGCGTGGCCATGATCCTCTGATCCGAGGAACGTTGTGATCTAGCGAAGTATATGTGCATCGAAAGCAACAACATCAGAAACTGCGTGACGTGCATATGTTTGGTACAGTGGCCTAGCTTGGCCGTTACATAGGAACTCACCTTCTGCTGATGCTGCGTTTCCTCGTGTTCCCGCCCGAGCTCGCCGACGGCTGCGGCCTCGCGCCGTCCGACGGGGTGGCCGGGCTCTGCCCTCCCGCCGCAGCGCCGGCCCCGACGTCAAGCGTCGCCATCGCGTTCGACAACCTGTTGAGCACGCCGTCCGCCACCAGCTCTACCCACGGCGGGCGATGGTCCAGCTGCAGCAAGAAGCTCTTGAGCCTCTCGACGCCCTCGTGCGCCTCGACCAACAAGTCCTTCACCGCCGCGGCCGCCCTCTCCGCCGGCACGTCGCCGCCCGACGACGCCATGATCTTACTCGACCGCCATGCCGCCGATTCAGCACTCCAGCACCAGGGCGTATACCAACGAAGCGACAAGGTATATAGTGGTAACTAATTTTTTGCTTGTTATTATCACGGGGGAAAAGTGGTGTGGAAGGGTTGAAAAAAGGGAGCAGGGGAAGGTGCATGGAAGGAACTAGCAAAGGAAGCGAGAAAGGATACCAAACGTTGCTGCACACTCAAGCCGTCATCGCGATGACACAGGCAGCGTGAGGTCATGCAGGCATGACCGTTGACCCAAGGTCTCCGGCAATCCCGAGGCAATTTCTTCTCCAGGTTGCCACAATGCCACCGTCACATTCGCGTCGAAAAAGAAAGATGTGTTCTAGTAATGTACTTCGCTTTGTTAGTAGTGACAGCTGCTGCACTCTGCATACAACGTACCAATTGTTAGTGCAGTGATACTCCTTATTTTTGAATTTGAAACGCGGACAGGAGGTCAGTCTACCGCCGGCTTTGAGCAACTTCTACATCTGCTTGACCAGAGTGACATGTGTTGCATTTACGGCTATTATTTATTCTTAAGTTGTAGGTGGCCTTGCCGTCGATAGTGAGACGCCTACTGTGACTTCTTGAATCTCAGGACCAGCTGGCCCAATTTCTCATTGCGCTCCTAGAGGTAAGGTGTGCGTATATGTGTTCGTATGGTTGAGTAACCGTAACCAGGCCTCAATTGCCTTGATCTTCATGGCGGAACTGGGATCTGAACGCGGTAACCAGGAAAACCGGTCTGATCCGGCTCCCACGGTTAGCCGGTTTTTGGATTCTAAATTCGATGAATTTCAAAATTTGACAAAATTTGACCGGTTATCGGTCAAAAATTGGTTAAACCGGTTTGACCCGGCTTCCGCGGTTGAAACAGTAAGCGAAACCTTGGGTTGATCCAATCTGAGGTGCCTTTGGTTGCGTTATGTCAATATAAAGTAGTTCTTTATACATGTGGCTAATTGACTTGTTAGTGGTTTGTAAGCATAAATAGCTAGTTTGTTAGGGTACTATGAAATGTTTTTATAAGTGTTGCGTGTCGGTGTTTGAGGGGAGGGGTCGACAAAAAAATTAATGGTTTAGTAGGGCGAAAGTAAAGTGACTTTTTAGTGGTTTGTAAGCATAAATAGCTAATTTATTAGGTGCTATGAAATGTTTTGATGATTGTTGGAGATAAATAGAATAAAATCTGCAATTGGTATATATGTTATTTATTTAATGTTTTGTAACTACCAATATTTATGGTAGAACGACATAATAGACAATCAATTGTCCATTCAATCCGAAGAAAAAATAGATTCTTGTCCATGGAACATTGATAGAGAAAAAAACCGATTATCGGATTTGAACCGATGACCCTCGCAACACAAATGTGATGCTCCAGCCTCTGCTAAGTGGACTTATCTAACACAAATAGTGTAACAAATAGAAATGGAGCAACGTCCCCTTTCGTCTTAAGAAGCTTTCTCTGTGCCTGAATGCCCTGTTGCTAGAAAGAAAAAAAAAGTATAATTTAGACACACAAGTAATTAGTCCTGGTTCACCAATACCCAACCGAGCCAAGCTCCATCTGGAGCAATCAAGGACACCGTCTCTACTAAATCACGATTCGCGAAAGTGCCATAGTCCAGAGAATAAAATTCTCTTTCTCATGTTGCTATCTTTTTTCATTGTAGAATTATTGAGTCAATATTATGGATGCATTTATTATTTCAAGGCTGCAATGGCTACTCAATAATATTTTAAATTTACAATTTAATCTCTTCTGTCTCTTTTCTGTCAAAATTATTCAAATTCCTCGACTGGACAGAGACATGGCGCTCCTGAGCTTAGTGAACCACAGAACTACACATATGGATGATGTTATGACTATTTTATTTTTGTGAAACACAGACACTCAAAACATGCATGATTACACATACACACAACCATACTTCTGTGAGCGTCTCCGAAAGAATGTTCCGTCGACTGATCTTGAGATTAATGAAGTCATCACGTCGCCTCGCTATAGACGGGGACATCACCTCCATAAACGTGCAATACTCGTGTCTAATTTAGGACTTGAAACTGGGTGCGTTGGTTTCATCAAAAACAACAACAACAAAAAAAACTAGCTGCTCAGTTTGCAGATGATGTTGTCATTCCCATGCTCATGCTGATGAAGCTTATACTTTATGGATGATCTATGACCAGAAACAACAAAATAAAATTATCCTTTGAACTTTTTAGCTCCAATTATCTCTCAGTTGGATCCTTAGAACTGGCTTAATTTGAACCAATCTTGTTTATAAGTGAATCCTTCAGGACATTTGCATCAATCGCCTTTGTCTAGTCAACATCTGAAAATGCACTTAGTATAGTTGTAACTTGCTAATTCGAAGACCAAGCCCTAATGATTCTTTGAGATATCTTAATTTGCGCTAATTGTTTTCTAGTGCAACAAAGTTATTCATTCAGACCCTTATTAAAAGTCAGAGTATAGATATGCTTTGTTAAATCTAATTTGCAGCAAATTATAAGCCTTGTGTATACTAGGGACATTATGCTAAATGAATGAAAAATAAATATCAGGAATGAGAGATAAAGGAACCAATGTTTATTAAATATTATGATTTTAGTGTCAATTGATCGTTTTCATACAATAATAAGCTAAGCTGGTCTTCTTTATAAGTGAAGCCTTTAAAGAATTATTTTCTATCGTCTTTTCTTTTTTCTTCCACCACATCTTTGCTACCTTAGTGAACAGGTAACAAACATTCAATATACTGACCATCCTTCCCAACGTGCTCTCTGATGAATGTGTGATGGGTATAATAAAAGTTCTTTATATTACATCTATTAGGACTAATTTCATTTATTATTTAACAATTTATTACATCATACATAAATTTGTACCAAATTTGCATTGTCACCGAATTTCAAAAAGATTGGAACTCTCATAAAGTTGTGTTCCAAAATTTTAACTAGATTGGTCATAATATAATTGCCTGTATCTACATGATTCGTATATCGCTATCCTTCACTGAAAGATACCACTTGCTTATAAACGTGAGTAATTAGAAGTTTTTTTTACCACTACACTTTTTTTTTAGGTGGTGTTTGTTGTACCTTAACTAGAAGTTCACTCACATGATTAGTCTCCTCACACTACTATCATCCTCTCTTATAGATATAAGTTTTAATGATTTGGATACATGTTTTTTCTTTTCCCCTGAAAAAGAGAGACGTGACTAATATACATTGATCAATGGAGTCCTAGGACTCCAACCCAGGAAAAGATATTTTTTGTAAGGAGGATGTCACAGAGAGCGCCGCTGCCTGCTCTAGAAGGATGAAAACGGAGCTAACTGTTGGGAAAACTCCTTCATATTTTATCCGAACAAGAGAAATACGGGGAATGAAAACGAACTTAATTATATGGACAAGAGTGATCATCCATGACCAAGATTTTTTTTTCGCGGCGACAATAACCACGATATAAGCATTCACTGGACAGTTTACTTGTATGTTATTAAAGATGAAGATTTGGCAGTCCTAATTGTGTACTATTATATCGAAATGTATAATACTTCTTGAGTCATGAAGTTTACTAGTGCTGCTACTAGTCTATAATTTCTAAATCCGAATGCCAATTCTTGATCACGTACCATACTCTTAAATCCTACTGTACTCGTGATGCTTTACGTTCGGCATCTTGAATTGTCATGTCATTCTTTCTGGTGGCCGATGATCTCATGGTCATGGACGCTGGGGCTGGCGACGATGAAGGTCTGCGCCCCGATGACTGTCTTTTTTTGTTTCCGCTTCGGATTCTGAAGGGCGCCTCGGGTGAGTCCGGGTCGGGCTCTACCGCTCGAGTACTTGCTCTATAAAAACAACAGGCAACAGGGAGCTAAGCATCATCAATTCCTCCTCGCCTCCATTCACGAAGCCCTCCACGGATGGCTGTGTACTACCGGTACCGGAGCGGCGTGGAAACCTTCTCCGTTCCCGTGCAGGCGCCCTCCATCTCCGTCGCCGACCTGAAGCAGCTCATCCTGGGGACAAGCCGCCACGGCCACGGCCGGACGCGCGGCCGCGGGCCCAGGGAAAGCGTCGCCCTCTCCGACGCGCGGACCGGCGAGGAGTACACGGACGACGGCGCGCTGGTCCCTCGCAGCTCCACGGTGGTGGTGCGCCGGGTCGCCGGGGGTCCTCCCGCGGAGACCATCACGGTCGCGCCACCCGCTCCGCCACCGAGATTCCGACGGGAAATCGAGTTCGAGCGCCGAGGTTGACGAGGACAAGGCGATCAGCGCGGTGATCGACGCGGCGCAACTGAAGTGGGAAGACCACCGCCCGTCTCAAGGTTGGCGTTGCCACGGTCGCCGCGGCGCGCAAGAGCAGATTGCGCCGCCGGCCGGGTACGTGTGCCACAGGTGCCGTGTCCCGAGGCACTTCATCCAGCACTGCCCCACCAACGGCGACCCAAGGTTCGACTTCGGATTCGGAAGCAGGGCGTCGTCCGCCACCAACCTTCCTGCCCCGGCGCCGGCGTCCGCAGTCCCCGACGACGGGGTGCCACCGGAGCTCCACTGCAAGATCTGCAACAAGGTGATGGCGGACGCGGTGGTCACCGGCCGCTGCTGCTTCGACAGCTTCTGCGACGCGTGCATCAGGGGCCACGTCGCCGCCACGGCCAAGTGCGTGTGCGGCGCGCAGGCGCGCGCCGACGACCTGATCCCCAACCAGACGCTGCGCGCGACCATCGCCAACATGCTGGCGTCCAGGGCCGCCGCCGCCGGCGCATCGGTTGGCAGTGGCACAGACAACCAGAGGAGCTCAGGCGGCAGCAACACGTCGTCGCGCACGTCGCGGAGCACGTCGGCCTCGCGGGAGAGCCGCAACCGCGTCACGGCAGCGTGCTCGGAGCACAGCGACGACGGGAGCGCGTCGTCGACGTCCAAGAGCGCGGTGAGGGAGCCGAGGACGAAGCAGACAACGGCGGAGTCGGCCCAAAACATCGCGCGCGGCGCCGGCGGTTACCCGGAGCAGTTCGGATACGGCGGTCCGTTCGGCCCGGCATGCTACGATCCTTACTTCGGTGGCATCATGCCGTGGGCACCCGACCCGTACGCGTACTATGGCGTGCCTTGCGGTGGCGTCTACCCGATCGTCCCGGTGCAGGCTGGCTACCACGAGGGAGGCCCCCATGGGAGAAAGAGGACGACGGGGCGTGAGGATCTCAGGCTTCAGGAGCCTGGTTTCAAGAGGAGGTGCGGGAGCAGATCAGTGGTCGCCGTTTGAAGCGCAAGCCTGAAAGATGCATGGAAGCTCTGGATCATTGTCGGTGTCGGCTGCTCACTTGCTCAGAGGCTGTTCTACTGCAAAGCGCTGAACCTGAAGTTTGGATGTTGACGTGAGTAGTTAGCAGCTCTCTGAAAAGATGTCCCTGGGGATTTTTTATGATGTTTTGTAGTTGTACAATGATTCTGATTATCAATGAATTTATTCTACCAAGAAACCAAGACTCTTCTGTCATCAGATTTGACAATAACTAACAAATTTCTACTTTAATGTGAATATAGTAGTAGGAAAATCCGATTTGAAGCCACTGACAATGGTTACATTATGATGGATGATGAAGACATTTTTTCATCATGATTCCTTCTTGTGTTTGTCTTTCTTGTATTCTGTTGATTTATTCAGACAATAACTTTGTGTCTGTTTTCATTGTTTGTTGCTTGGTTAGTAGAATATGTTTCTCTTCATCTTAATATAAGGCTGGACAACTCTCCTTAATTTGTATATGGATGGGATAATGTGAAGGTGGGACAAATTCTTGTAGGAGCCCACAACAATGCAAATGTTATGAGAGTAATACTGTAACCCATGACCAAGGCACACAATCTTTCTTGCAAGTCAATACAAACTTTACGGTTGTGTTTCATGGTGTTTTTGCATTTCTTGCACTTATTTTGCATTTTTCATTTGAACTGCAATCTTATGGCCAATAAAATTTGGACAGGAGCCTAAAAGTGACAAGGCTTCCTTGTGGCCAAAGAGAGCCCATGCCCCCACCCCCGACGCCACACTAACTTTCATATTTTGCTAAAGGAAGTCATTATTTTATCACTTAACTGTAAAAGATCACACTAATTATGCTCTTTACTAACCTTTTCACTTTCTTGTGAGCCCCCACTATTGGGGGCCTCCCTTCAAACTTTCCTCAAACAAAGGATGAATGAGTGAAAAGGATTTTGTAAACGTGGTTTTGTTTCTGAAGTCGTCAAGAGCAGATAGATCTTGGCGGTGCAATTTTCTTCTTTAGAAGAAAATGAAAGATAAGATGATTATACATCTTTCTAAGGTCATGATCATAAAGATGAGACGAGAATAGCTCATGACTTGGCTCAAATTAGTTAAACATACATGAATTGTGGTGCGATAGCTTTTGAAAAATGAGTTTACCATAATTAAGCAACAAGTCACTCTTTCTCGAAAATAAAAGGCAAATTATAATTTGATAGAGAGAATCTTCAGACGACTTCTTTGGGGTTGGAATGCAGCATCGTTTTCATTTTCCAATTGTCATTTTGCAGTCTTAGACTAACTTCAACAATGCAATGCAAAGCATTTTTACATCAGATTGGACACTGTGCATCATCACCAAATCAAACTCCAACAGGTAATGCAAACGGACAGCCATTTTGCCTTCCCAGGAGAGAGGCGATATATTTTTAGATCGCCTCTCTCCTCCAATGCAATCTCTCACGCGCGTCGGACCGGCCTGCGCTCTTCGCCCCGCACCGCGCCCCGGCCACCAAGCTCCGCCCACCGCGCTTTGCCTCATCCCGCGCCTCCTCGGCCTCCAGCTTCTCTCTCTCTCTCTCTCCTCGTCCTCCACCGACACCCGGCTCCGCTGCCGCCGCCCCTACGCCCCCACGCCCACACGCAATCCGCCGCGGCGGCGTCGCCCCCAGCGCGCGCCTTCCTCTTCCTCGATTGGAATCGAGCTCGCGCGCATCCGGCAGTGAGGGACGGTGTGTGGGGAAGGAGGCGGCCAGGATTCTGACGGGAATCGACGAGTAGACCGGGAAGTGTGACGCGGCGCTGCTCGAGGTTGAGGTGGACCGTCGTCGATTCCGCCCCACCTGGTCAGATTTTGTCGAGCTTGGTGGTGGAGATGGCGGGGAGCTCCACCGCACGTCTTCCCCGGCTGCGGCTGGGCTGCGGCGCGTCATGGCGACGACGTGCGCGTCATGGCTGGGCTGCGGCGCGTCATGGCGCGGAGGCGCTTCACGTGGAGGCGGTGCGGCGACGTGCACGGAAGCAGGGAGGCGGCAGGCGCGACGGCGGTGTGGCCCGCGTGGCGCGGCGCGGGCAGGCTCGGCGTCGCGAGTCGTGGGGAGGCGGGGCGGCGCACGCGGAGGTGGGGAGGCGGCAGGCTCGGCGGCACGCGGGGAGGTGACAGGCGTGGCCCCCGCGGCGCGGCGCGGGCAGGCGGGGAAGCAACCCGCGCGGGGCGGCGCGTCACGGGCAGGCGGCGGCGTGACCCGCGCGATGCAGCGCGGGCAGGCGTGTGGCGCGTGGATGCGAGGGCGGTGGCGTCGCGTGCTGAGCAGCTGCATTGCGAGGATGCATGCTCGCTGTTGGAGATGGTTGAATTGAAAGAAAGGAAAAACACTCTACACATGATGCAAAAGACAAAATGCCTCTTAACAAAGCATCTTGTTTTAGATTCATCACTAGTGGATGATGTTGACTATCCCTCCTCTGTAAATAGAGGCCCCTCTGCCTTTTTTCACACGCCATTTTCTCTACTTCTTTCACCGTCTATTATATGACACGTTTCGCGGATCAGTCATCAGTAAACCCACAAGGCCACAACCATCTACTCTAGCTCGTCCCCCTCCCAAGTCCCAATCCATCCCCTTTGGCACAACAACCTTAAACCATCCTCTGACTCCCAGCGCGACGAGTCTCGAATCTTCCATCTCCTTCGCCTCCCGACAGACAACAGCAGCAGCAGCAGGCAAAGGTGACGGCGGCGGCGGCGCCCGATCGCGCATCCCCAAGATGCGGCGGCAGCAGCGCGCGGGCGGGGGCGGGGGCGGGGCTCCCGCGCTCGCTCTCGCGATAGCCCTCGCCGCCCTGGCGGCGCGGGGCGCCGATGCGTCCATCCACGAGTACGCCGGCGGCGGTTTCTCGCCGCGGGCCAACTCCTTCTTCTTCCACGGCGGCAGCGAGGGGCTCTACGCCTCCGACCCGTCCTCCAACTCCTCCGCGTCTTTCATCAGGTACGCTCTCGTGGCCATCGCCACCTCCGATTTGGTCCGCGCGCCTAGGGTTTTGCTGCCGGATCGCGCGCGCATTGTTGGAGTGCTCAGTATGTGGATCAGATGGGGGTGTCGTATGCGGCGCTTTTCGTTGATCTCGAGCCTGATGTTCCGGTAATGGCGTGTACGGAAGTAGCCTTAGAGGAATTTTATGGACGGCTAGAGTTAGACTGACCGCAACAGGGTCCTGAATGCTAAATTAAAGGGATCAATTTATCTGTACACGTTGCAACAATATCCTGTAAACCCGCCGCCATCTTCCAGGCTCCTCTCCAGGACCCCCAAATCTAGTGGGTGCCTCCGCGTCCGCCAAATCCTGCTGCGCCGCCACGCGCGCCTCTCCTGCTGCGCCGCCACCGCTTGCCCGCCCGCTGTGTCAGCCCAGCGACGCCAGCAACGCCACGCAGTACTTCTTGGCCGACCGCGACGCCGCCTCGCCGAGGAAGTCGACGAGCCGCGCGACGAGCGCGGAGCTCGCCAGGACGGCCCGCGCACCGATGGGCTGCTCGGCGAGCCTCGCGAGCAGCGCGATGGCGTCGAGGGCGAGGTCTCCGCCGTTGCCGTCGGCGGCGGAGAGCGGGAGGCCGGCGAGCACGGCCACCGCCTTGCCGTGGGCGTTGGCGCACTGGAGCAGGCCGTAGAGGCTGACGAGCGCGTTCTTGCGTCCCGCAGCCGCCGCCTCCCCGTCCGCCAATTCCCGCTGCCGAGACGACGATGACGGGACAGGTACGGCCCGGCCCGCATCGTTTCCACAAGCCCAAGCGAGGTCAATGGCGGCGTCTGGCAGGCGAGGACGGGGGCGGCGCGGCGGGCTGAGGTCGCGGGAGCGGGCGCACGGCGAGACGGAGAAGTCACCCAGCAGCAGATCCCCAGGTCCCGCTTCCGCATCGCTAGCTGATCCAATCAAATCAAATAGATCGGAGAAGAATTGATGAGCTGCTCTGCTCTGCTCTGCTCTGCTCTCTTCTTCTCCCTCCTCCCGAGAAGAAGGCCGTGCGAGGACACCGTGCGGTCTGCAGCGAGCGGCGCGAGAGGGGTGCGAGTCATGCGACTATGCGGAGCGGCAGCGGGGGACGAGGCCGCCGCGCGTGGCGTGGGTGCGGCGGGTGGCTTGGCTGCGTGGCTGTGTCGTGGTCGCGGCAGGCAGGTGCGCCAAGCCGCGCGAGGGGGGCGCCAGCGAGGTGCTGGTGGCGCGGCGTGGTAGAGGAAAGCTGGCGGAGAGGCCAGGCGGCGGGGCGAAGCTGGCGGGCGACATGGCGCGAAGAGATGGAGGAGAAGATAGAGGCTACTGATGCAACGAAATGGAATTTGGAGTGTGAAATATTTTAGAGGGGATATGTAATATTCTTTTAGAGGGTGAAAAATAGAGGCTACTGTTGCGGTCAGTCTTACTGACGAGAAATTGCATTCTGTGTGGTCACTTCGTGAGCGTTTGCCCCAAATCCTTGGGTTCCTGCTGTTGCCATTGGTATTATCTAATGGATCAAGCAGGGATTCTTGCGATTCGGTTGGTGGAGACTGATCTGTTGAATTGGTTGGATACAGCTGCCATAAGTCTATTGTTTTTTTTTCCTGTAAATTTCGTGACCTAGTGTGTACCAGTCAGTTTGACTATTGGTCTAGTTTTGTTCTTGTTTAGTTTGTCTGCTTAGGGAGAGTTAATGTTTTTTTTTTGACTCTATAAAGGGACATGAATAAGTGCTCTTTCACTCTTTACGCGGTATGGGGACATAATAAAGACTGAACGGTATGTGTTATGTATAAAATGCATTGTGATTGGTATGCCGTCATGCCGCATTATGTGGAAGACAGTAAAGTTAACTTAGTTTTGAGTGTGGCGCTGTGACACACACTTTGTGACCGGCCATTAGTTGTTACTCTGCAAATCGGTGGATATTGACACCAATTATTTTGATCATGCATGTCACAACACATTTGCATATTAGTAGTTTTTTTTTTTCAAAAAAATGTTAATAAGCATGGAAATATAAAATGACATGGTCAGATACCACTTTAATATTCTGTTACCTAATGGATTACTGTTTCAGGTTTGACTCTGTCATATTTCGACGGACCCAGGAGTCTGCATCTAGGCACGAGGACATGCAGCAAAAGACGGGATTAGTGGAGGCTATAATTGTTGAGATACAGGACAGGGACAAGATTGGTGGTTCATACTTGCACTCTGATGCCATATGCTGCACCCCTGAGCTTGATAAGGAGAAGTCATGTAAAGTAGGTGAAGTAATTATACGGCCGAATCCTGATAACCCTGACTGGCCTAAAAGAATTCAGACTTTTTTTGATGGTAAGAGTGAAGAAACTCCCATGGTAACTCAAACTGTGTCGATAAACAAAACAGGGATGTACTACCTCTATTTCATGTTCTGCGATCCTCAACTTAAGGGGTTGAAAATTATAGGCAGAACTGTTTGGCGAAACCCACAAGGTTATCTTCCTGGTAAAATGGCTCCAATGATGACATTTTATGGTTTCATGTCACTTGCATATCTTGCACTTGGACTTCTTTGGTTTATTCAGTTTGTGCGATTGTGGAAGGACATTTTGCAGCTGCACTACCATATAACAGCTGTTATTGCTCTTGGCATGTGTGAAATGGCTTTCTGGTATTTTGAGTATGCTAACTTCAATTCAACTGGAACGAGACCAATGGGCATCACCTTGTGGGCAGTTACATTCACTGCTGTAAAGAAGACTGTATCACGGCTTCTTTTGTTGGTAGTTTCAATGGGCTATGGTGTCGTTGTACCTACATTGGGTGGGATTACATCAAGAGTTGCTGCTCTTGGTTTTATCTATTTTATTGCTTCAGAAGCTCTGGAACTTGTTGAAAATCTGGGAAATATCAATGACTTCTCTGGAAAAACAAGATTATTCCTAGTGTTGCCTGTTGCGGTACTTGATGCAACCTTCATAATCTGGATATTCTCATCCCTATCCAGAACTTTAGAGAAGCTGCAGGTAGCCACTTTACGATCTTGCTAGTCCAGGAATACTTCCTTTTTAAGTCTATTAGATTTAGATTGTATCCGTCACGCCGTCTGCTATTATGAAGGAGTGAGAAGCATGTTACTTTTGGCCGTTTTTAACATAATTACAAGGTCTCATGCTGGACACATTTTTTAGCAAAACTTGTAGCTATACGCTATGTTGAGCCTACAATGCTACGTGTTTTACATATTTACAGCAATCCAGCCTGTATTTTACATAAATGACCTTTTCTTTCTTCACATGATCTCTGCTCATCTGTCTTTGATTGCATTATAGCTGAGGAGAAGCATGGCAAAACTTGAGCTATATCGGAAGTTTACAAATTCTCTAGCTGTGTCAGTACTAATATCGATTGCATGGATTGGCTATGAGGTATTTATCTTGTTTTATTTAAAACTTCATATTCGTGGTCCACAAAATGTGGATATCTTATAAATGTCGCAAGGGAATTGTGAATGTAGGAGCAAATGAAAAGGCAACTGTTAGTTCCTTTCCTTTATGCTATACAATGAGGATGAGCATAAAAAAATTTGGCATATGAACATAGGCATATCATTGTTTACATCGTAATTATGGATTTGCTTGACGAGCCTTTCCACCTTTCTAGATTTTATTATGATCTGACTTGTTTTTATCTTGAACCAGCTATATTTCAATGCAACTGATCCATTGAGTGAACTTTGGCAAAGGGCTTGGATCATCCCTTCCTTTTGGAATGTCCTCTCCTATGCCCTCCTAGTCATCATATGCATCCTTTGGTCCCCGTCTCGCAATCCAACAGGGTACTCCTATGAATTTCAGCCCCTTGTTTGAGTTTAATTATTAGTTTCAGTTGTTTTTAATTTCAATTTTGGTACCATGGCCAATCATATGAGATCTCTTGGATTTTATCTCCTGTCAAGAAGGTTTATATGATATTCAACTTTGAGCTATTGTTGTCATCAGCACCCAGCAGCAAGAGCGTATATTCCGAAAGAGACATTATTTAATCATGTTGATTCGTACAGTGAAAGAGAAAATTTTAATCACGTTGATTATGATATTGATAACGAAACTGCTATAAATCAACTCACACGATCCTTTCAATGTTCCATGGTTGATATTAAAGTAATCTTTGTTAAAAGCATGATAAATTTCCAGTTCAGCATGGATTTGTTGTGTTTTCATTTTAGTGTGCAAAATTTAACTTTGTTTTTGTGCTGCTGCTGATGTTCCGTACAGATTCGCATATTCAGAGGATGCAGGAGATGGGGCTGATGAGGAAGGGCTTTCTCTAGTAGGCAGTGCAGTGAAAGGAACAGGAGATATGGTAAACTTGCACGTCTTTCCGGAGGATAAACGTGCATGACAAGTTATTGCCTTGAATGCAGTTGTACTCCTGGCGGAATGCTGTGGTATGTGCTCATTCTAGTTCTCCATGGATGTTTCTGGCAGCATTCTGCTGCACTTTTGGTGAATCATTGTTCATTTTGTCCATACTGTTTCTGTAATACGGACATGTTTATCGCACATTTATGCTCCCCTCAAATTTAAAGCAATGCATAGCAAAAATCATTCCTCATTTACAGTGTCCAGTTTGCCGTCTTTACTCTACAGATCTGGATTTTTTTTAAATCAGATTTGCATCTTTAATTATTTTATTCTTTGTCCGCAATTGCAGTGAAGTACTTTTTTCCTCTGGATTCACGGCTAGCTGACATCTTCTAAGGCTTGCGTAAGATTCCAGATGTACAGGTGGTGATTTGTGTTGAAAGATTTGACTCGAGAATTTTACTTGTCCAGTTGTGACTATTCTATACAATAGTTCGGCGCAATAAACTAGCACTTTGAGGGTCGACGAGGGTTAGTGGTTGTAATCCTTGAGGTGGGGTGTAGACCCGTAGAGTTGAACCTTTTTCTGACTTGGAAGTTGGAACTGGATCTAATGATATATATGGGTGATTGTTGATGCATCGATTCTGAATTGCATGAAATTCGAGCGTATATATTGTGCCTAGTTTTCTATCTAGCTAGCGGCCCCCTTCCTGAGATGCTTGAATTGTGAAATTTTACATGATTTAGCGGAACATTTGATCCATGCAATTTGAAACCTATCCAAACTATGTCAGCCAAGCACCTAATACAGGTTGAGTAAATGTACAACTACTTTGACATGTGTTGCAAAAACATAGAGTTTGACATGTGTTTTTAACTATTGAACGGCATGGAAGGATGGGGATTAAAAAAAATAGTTCTCAAATTCCTGTGTTTGGATGACCTCGACGCATCGACATGAGCTTGATCTGCATGGCCATTCCTGGTTAACCAGCAGCCACAAAAAGCGTTTATCGGATATTTCCCCAGCCAGTTTGTCATTCATCCCTCTTAGAATTATTGTACATGTTTCTGTTGGATTATGGCATTATGTTACAATTCATTTCAGAATGAATTATGAGTGCACAGAAAACAAAGAGAAGAAAGATAGCGACAGGGATGTATTGAGAAGAGAGAAATGTACATTAAAAAGTGAGAATGACATGTAATTTAAGAAAAATGCTTGAATCTAGAATGACATGTAATTTGGAACGAAAGTAGTATGATCTTCGATGAGGCCCTCAAACCAAGCTCTATATGTATCTGCTGAATCCAGAAACAGGACGTTATGCTTATCTAGTTACTTCCTCCGGTTTTTAATTGCTGAAGTTACGTTAATCTTTTTAGCTCAAAAATGATCCATGACTGCTGTCTTTTCTATATATATTAATACAAATATACTAACATCATCAAATAAAAACCATAGGAGCATTTTATCCAGAGGTACACCAATGAAGCAGTATAAGACGAAATATTCACTACTTTGTGTTCTGGAACAATGCATATCCACGAAAGTGAACCTCTGTATTGTTGTAAAGTAGTACTGAGTCTCAAAAAAAAAAAAAGTAATACTAACTGGACAATCCACTACCTAAAACCTCCACGGCTGGAAGATGAAAATGGTTAACATACAGTGAGGAGATACAAAAGATTGGCAGAGTGCAAAAAGAATTGGTATCTATGTACGTCTTTATTATCTAACTACAAACTACCACAAGCTCTACCTTAAGATACAGAGTGTATATATCATTTTCAATATCTGTACATTTGTCATTTTACTGGCCGCCAAAGGCCGGAGCTGTTTGGTGCCTATCAGTACAGTCAGTTCCCCTGTCAGCCGCTCCTCGCATTCTGATGCCTCTTCTGTGACCCGATTTTGTACACCTTACCAATTTTTGTCCTCACGTATAATCTAGGACAATGGTTTGTCGAAATTAGAAAATGAACATAATAAAAGGTCCGCAATGGTGCATAATGAAAGGTTTATTGACCACATTGAAGCTGTAAAGAAACAATAGCAGCTAGCCGAATTAGAAAATGACCACGTCTGACCAACAGACTTGAAAATACAGTGCAAGCAACTTTTAAGCCCAAAGCAACTCTGCTATCTCCAAATGCAAGCACGGAATAGGGATGCATGGCTTGGTTGTAGCGGTAACATAATATGTGCATGTACGCAAAAAAAATATGCCGAGTTGTTCCAAGAAGTAAATTATGCGCACACTGAAAAAGTGAAACAGAAGAAACATATATCTGCATGGTCTCTGCATTTGTATAGAAAAGAAATAAACCACCATATAAAAGTGCATATAAAACTTACCAAAAATTTGACAAAAATCAGCTCAACAAACGAATCAACACAGCCCCAAACTGGATTGACAAAGTAAATGGGTAAACAGTTTGTTGTTAACTGATGTCATTATCAGGCCTTGAACCCAACTGTTGAGGCAGCTTTTTCAGTAACTCAGCTTCTCTTGCTATTTGAATATCAGATGGCCAAAAGGTCTGATATATTACTTTGCAAAGGAACCGAGGAAGCAACCCAAGGACTATTATAAGAATAACACTAAGCCAATAAGTCCTTGAAGCAGCCATGTTGTATATTGTCCTGCCAGAAATATGAAAATAGAATCAGGTTGCGCTTAGGCGATAAGAGAGAAAACATCAGTCAGCACTTACCCGTAATTAGGGAAAATCGGTATAGAATCTATTAACACCATGCACAAAAATGTAGCAGCTATAGACCCCCATACAGCAAGATGGGTTATAAGCACCCAACGTTGGATGTCCATAGCCAGATGAATATTGACAATTATGACCACCGCGATAGTCCATAAACTTCCCATACTCCAGATGTCCATCGTACTGATATTGTATGTGAAGAAAGGAACATAGAAAAGGACAAGGCTTTGCCACAAGGTGTCCAGCATTGTAATCCAGAATAGAGTCAAGTTGTAGCCCTCATTTCGAAGCCCTGCCTTATAAAGTCTTGGGTAATAAAGAAGTGTATTATGACTCAAGTCCTTGTCCAGAATACCAACTACTACTGTGGGAACCGATGTGTATATAAGGGAATAGAAGACACTGCTCCAATCTGTTAGTGCCAGAGTTGCGGAATAAGCGGTATATAGGATATACCTACACAAATCATGAAACAATTAGATCTACCTGCATAATTAAAGGACAAAAGAACACAGGAAGACAAATGAGTGATGAAGAACAGATGGGAAGGCAAACGAGAGTGCTCGTAAAGCTTCCATACAACTCAACTAGTCAACACCACTCACTCCCTCCGGTTTTTATTTGTTGACGTTAGGACAGCGGCAGCTAGATCATTTCTAGTTCAAACTTTTGTCTGAAACGTCAACAATTGGCGACCGGAGGGAGTATAGAAGACACATCTCCAGTTTTTTTCCTTTTTCTTTTGGCTCCCTTCCCTCAATTCAAATTTTGTGATTCAAATTTGAAAGCAAAACTATTGTATTTTGCAGTGATAACTGAATGCCCAAAACCCAACACCAAAATATTCATTTGAGAACACATAAATTCAAACAGCAACAGAAAAGCAAAGTGATCGGTACCAGAAAAGCATCAGCACAAAAACAGCGTTCCGGTAGAAGTTGTAGAGAATCATGTATGCGATACGCTGATAATTCCAGTGACCATGTACAAGGAGTAGTCTCTTCAGAAAGCGGAACTGTCCCATAGCAAAATCAGAAGCCATCACCGCCTGACGACCTTCTTGACCACATATTCCGACACCAACATCTGCCATTTGTATCATTGAAACATCATTTGCCCCTGCCAAGAGATGAAAGAGAATAAAAACTTAGTCTCCTTTTTGGCACATGGAAAAGCCAAAAAATGTGGGGAAATATCTATACCACAAAACTAAGGTGATGGCTGAAGGAAATTTAGCCAATACTACCTTATTTTGGAGCAATCAAATTAATAAATCTACTATGTGTGGCTGAAGGAAATTCTATGCTAATTGTTAGGCAACATACAGGGAAGTGGCTATCATGAACTCTTATCAATACAGAACCAGACTGGAGTAGCCATATCAAATGGAATGATCAGATGACTGGCAGGAGATATCAAACAGAACATCCAATATTTAAGTATGCTATGCTACTAAAACAGAAGCTCCTTAAAAACCAGTTGAAGCGTATAACACCAATGTTCAGATCATTTACCTGGTGATGCAATTATAAATTATTTAAGGAGTAGTTGCTATAATGTGGTTCAATTACAGCAGGAAACTAAAAAGCGACACATTACGGCAGAATCTCAGTTCCAGTTCAAGCAGGTTACCATTGGTATAAATTTGCCCAAAGAAAAAAAAGAAGAAAGGAATGGTAAACAAGAAATAGGTACGAAAATATGAAGAGCTAAACAGCAACAAAAATCAGATGCAGTATCTCACCATCACCAATTGCCAGGGTCATGTCGTTCGTTCTGCTTTTGATCAAATCAACAATTCCGGCCTTTTGCAGAGGAGCAACACGGCAGCAAATGACAACTTTGCAGGAAGTTGCCAGGTCATATAACTGAAAAAACAAAAAGCAAAAAAAATTGGAATGAGGCCACAGCTATCCCAATTGACCTAGATGTGTATATGTTCAGCTGTTGTATCTGCCTTACAGATTAAATGTGGGAAGTGACTACGTATTTCATCAACTGATATATCAAAAGATTCACAATCGCTACTAGTTTTTTTTTGGGGGGGAGGGGGTGATAAAAATCAAACCTCAGATTCAAGGTCTTTCTCTAGAATATACACAAGGGAGCTCCCATCAATTATCAGTGCCAGCTCAGCGCCATCAAAATTTGTTGGCTTCTCGCTATGCTCTGACTTGTCACCAGCAACAACTCCAGTTAATTGGAGATTTTGTATGGCACTTTCAGGTATGTGACCATTAGAGGATCTCGGTTTAGAATCATCACCGCTGTACAAATCTTCCATACCTCTTGTATCCCTTCGAACATCAGCTGATTTTATTCCAAATTTGGCTTTTGCATCAGCTAGAAGACGCCTGCATTCGAACTCCGAGGAACCATTTATGATGATCGAATACATGTTTTGAGTCAATAATCGACATGACAAACCAATCGATATAGCAGTTTCCTGCTTATCCCCTGTGAGGACCCATACTTTGATTCCAGCTTGTCGGAGGGACTCAATTGCCTCAGGAACGCCATCCTGCAACTTATCTTCAATTCCAGTTGCACCAAGAAGAGTCAGATTACACTCTACCAGACCTGCCGCCTGACGGAGCTTTGCAGATCTCTCATGCATCGAGGTGCTAGCTTCTTCATACCTTTCTTGCCATTCAGTAAATTCAGCATCTGTCAGGTTCTTTGAACAAATCACTAATGTCCGTAGACCCTCATTTGAATAACCTGACAAATGATTTTTTGTGGCTTCTTCAATTTTATCATGTAATGAATCATAAAGTTCGTCACCAATTCCTCGCTCCAAAATGCTTAGCATCGAGGTATCAGCACCTTTAACAAGAACCTTCACATTGTTGTCCGGAAACCTTACAACAACTGACATTCTTTTTCTTACACTGTCAAATTCGTGGAGACCAAGAACATCCAACCTGAGTATGATAATGAGATTATTGCTAAGTAAATACAGAGTGCAGATTTTAGAAGGTACAAAGTTATTACTAGACAGTTAACTGGAACTGGTATTAGTGGTCGCCACAAGGGTACTATGACAACCGCTTTCATAAAGAAGTCAGGACACTGTGGGACTTACCTTATCCTCTCCCCCTGAACATCTATAACAATGTGGCCGGTTGTCCTTTCCACAAGGGTATAACCGTAGGCAGAAGCTGCAGTTACTAAGGCCTGCTCATCAGGTGACTCTCCCTGGTAATCAATTGCACCTATCTCATTTACTTCGTTTATCGAATCGAGGCTCTCCGTGCTGACTGGAATTACTGTATTGCATGCAGCTAGAGTAAGGAAAAAATCATGGGCAGCAAGTCTTTCCTCCCCAACCAACTGTTGATTCAGAAGTGCCAGGAGTGCCGAATCAACATTGATTACAGACTTGGGCTTCCTTCCATTTTGTCTCAATGACTCTGCAAAAGGAGACAAGCTTAAAAATGGATAGTTATAGGCAACCATAGTTATATGATTACGTGCTAACTGGTCCTAGAGAACAAATGAACAGAGGCATTACGTGGTCACAGGAATAAGAAATCTGACTATTAAAAAAAATCCCCCGGATGTGTCGACCAGTATTAAGAAAACATTTACAAACAACTTTCTGGTCTTGGGAGGATCCAAATAAAATGAACAAGTTACTGTGGTGTATGGGTACTTTTTAAATGTTTAGGCAACTAGAGCATAATACAGAAAGCCTAACAAAGGGATAACTATGCTTTTTTTTTTCTTCAATGTTCTTCAGCATTCCTATATTTGAAGATGAGAGGTTGAAAGGCAACTTTACACTTCGGATTCAAGCTAACACAGAAGATTAATAGCTCCGCTACAGGGCCAAACTATAGGTGCTTTTCAGATAATTCAAATTATAAAAGGCCCCTCAATGTTCTTGCAATGTCACAAAATAAGAGAAGTAGCAAAGCTAGAATCAGAGGTCAGTGACCTTGCCTGTAGTGATTATTTCATGAGATGAGTCGCTAGTAACTTGCAAGGAGCTTCCATAGTTCTTCCCATATATGCTAGCCTGCTGGAATTCCATCTTGTTTTGCGTCAAGGTACCTGTTTTGTCAGAGAATATGTACCTTATTTGACCTAGATCTTCATTGATATTCAAGGACCGGCACTGAAATCTTGAGCCTGAACTACTGTCATACATCCTTGTATCTCCAATCATGAAGTACGACTGCCCCACCCTGACTAGCTCCATGGTGATGTACAGGGATATCGGTATCATTATCTGAAAGATTATAACAGAACTCAGGAAGGAGAAAAATATCTCCAAAGCAATGCCATAGAACTTGAAGTCTTTTCTGTTTTCCCGACCAAATGTGAAGTATTTTCTCCTGTAGTATGGTAGGGCATCCAAGTTTTTGGAGTTTTTGAATAGCCATACCCCCATCCCAGTAGCCACAACTGAACATGTGATCAAGAGAAAAGCTGATAACCAAAGGGTTTCCCTGTTCATATAACTCTCTAGATTGCTGCTCTTTGAAGGAGATATTGTACTGTTCAACATCGCTTTTGTCTCCTGACCAGCATAAACAACTACACCGATAATCCATTCTGTGTTTTTGAGCTGGCAACCACGCAAGACAATGTTTGATTGTCCAAGTGGGATCCTCTGACTGTTCAACTCCATGGTAGCTGTGAACTCATAGATATTTCTGTTAGGCTGCTCACATTTGATCAGGCCTGAATATGAGCCTTCACATACCATGGAAGTAGTTTCTTGGCGAGCATACCTTGTTTTTAGGTTCGACTCACCATCTAAATTCATTGTCTGGATATAAGCTATACCATTTGGATCACTTGTGCCAAGCAGGACCATATCACATGGCATTGTTTCATTCGAATGGATTTTGACAACCTCGCCTGCACAAATACTTTTCCATTTCTTCGACCGAAAGTCACCGTACTGAAAGACAAGTGCCTCTCGGTTATTTTCATTTCTGTCAGATCTGTGACGCCGCCAGTCTTCATAACCATCTTTAATTGCAGTCACAAACAACACAAAAAGTAGTGGGAAAAGAGAAGCAGTTCGTCCAAACACAGCTAGAGGAGGGAGCTGGTTAAGAGCAGCAATAACTAGGAAGTATACATAAGCCAACCGGTGAAATTGTATGAACAGGTTCTTAGGCAGAAAAGTAATCAAAGTATACTTGCTCGTCCTGATCTCATTGCCTGTAAATTCATATCGATCGTTGGTCCTGTCAGGATCATTAATGTATATTAGCCTTGGATCATGCTCCGATGAAAACGGATCTTCAAACTGTGTGCTCTTATTCCTGACTCTTTGGGAGCGATTGGGCTTCTCTTGAGAGGAAGATACCATTCCAATCTCAACAGATGATGGAGAGTGCTGCATCTCCATTACACCACCCCAAGAAACCTTCCGCTGCCTCTCCTTCTGAGAGCATTCCACCGAGAGACGATGGAAGAAGTGTGAATCGGCAGACTGGAAACGCTCGGCTGCCCTGCTCACATCCAACTCCTGAAGGTGTCTTGGCGCTGCCTCCCCTTCATCCACAAGGTTGACAGAAGCTGTGTCGCAATCCTCGTATAGTGATGAACAGAATGAGTCTGTACGGCAGAGGCAGCCCAATGAGCCCGCCGAACAACGAGCAGGAGCCTGCTGCTTTGAAGGAGAATCCGCGCTTCCAGATGACGAAAAAAGCAAGGGCTCACCGGTAGTCATATATAACTGACACCCCCCAGCCCATGCATTATCGCAATAAGCATCTGATTCACCAAACTGACGGGATCAGTGGCACGATACATGACTCCAGTGCCGAACACAACTCATCTTTGCGCGACTATGCACCATGTGCAGCTCCACAACTACAGGTTACTCCAACCTGTAGAAACAAAAAAGATATGAACAGCTCTAGCTTCGTTAGTTCCTGTACTACTAAGACTATAAGGAAAACAGCTAAAAAGGCTGCCACACAATTCCACAAGCTATTACCTAAAGCTAGATCAAACATTTCCACGAGCTTCTATTGACTGCTATTAACTTAAAGTGAACAGCTAAATCTAAACTTCATTAGCATAAAATGCAAGAAGCATTACTCACGCAAGAGAAACAGCTCAAAATCTTATCAATCGATTGCTTACCACAGTGGAACAACTAAAAATTCGAATTTCTAATCCTGGAGCTAAGTCTGCGAGCTGGATCAGAAAAGTTGCACCGCTTGCACCGAAAAGAGATAAGCCGCTAAAACGCCCCAGAAAAATTTACACAGAACATTTCCCAGATCGCGCCAAACAGAAACAACCAGGGGACCAGGACAGGATCAGGACACGCACCAGAAGGAAAGCCTCCGGATCGAGCCGAGCCAATGCCGAGCTGCCCGTGCTGCGGCCGCGCCCTCGTGGCGCGGAGGATCCGGCCGCACGCTTCTCACGGATCTGAGCCCGCGGCGGCGGCGGTGATGGCGGCGGCGGGGAGCTTCCGAGCTGGGATCGGATGGACCCAGCTACGCCGCGCACTACGCCTAGGGTTTCGCCGCGGCGACGGCGACGGCGCGAGGCGGAGAGGAGACGGCGGGCGGTGGAGGTGTGTGGTATGAGATGAACTATTTGTTTTCCTGCTCTGCTTTTTTTTTTTCCTTTTCTTTTTCGCTTCTTTTTTCCGCGTTCGCAAGATCGGGGCGGACGGAGAGGAGGCGTGTGACGGGTGGAGGAGCGCGAATTATTCACCCCATTTCGACGTGTGATTTGTGCGTTGCTGAAGTGTACCGCGCTGTACTTTTCGGGTATTCCGGTTTTGCCCATGGCACTGGGGCATCCCTTTCTGTTTTTGCTCACTGTGTTGGGGTTATAATAGGATGAGCTTCTCTTAAACTGCCTCTGGCAAGTACAAGCTCAGTTTTGGCAGTTCAAAATTTCAACCTGTTTGAGCTGCCCAACAACCTCCAACGTCTCCGGTTAAAAGGGAAAACCTGGAGTCTTCTGTTCTGTGCAAAGGATGACTTGATATTTTTAGGCTGTGTCGGTTAACCAACGCAAGGCTCAAGTTGTACAGGAATTGTGGTTACTTTATCATGCTAAATTTCTATCAATGCATGTGTTCTGAAGTTAGCTCTGTTTTGGTCCAAAATTGAGTCGAATTTCACTACCAGAACTATTATTACATGGCCACTGCTCTTTACTTTTTATAAAATTGGAAGATTGGATCCGGTTTTGACTCCCATAAAAGCTACAACCACACTCGTTTTTAATTCTAAAAAAGTTAAAACTAAATACAACCGCCAATATAAATTGTTAAACATCAGAAGTTCTCCATTACGCAACTTGAAACATCTCCACATCTCATGAAACTAACTATATCGTGATCAAAAGGATTATGTTCTCCTTTTTACTCTTTCGGGGTATTTTTGTCTAGGACAACTCGGCTACGTACGCAACATCAGTGGAAGCCACTACCTTATTTCTTTCATTCATGTATTGGGGAATAGTGCAAGAAAAAGGAAGCATCATCATAAAAAGGATTTTGGAGTAACGCTTTTTAAAGAAAGAAAAGGCAATCCGAGTGAGGGGATTGTATTACATATGCTTATCGGCTTTGTCGTCGTACCACTCTAGACATGATAGCAACAAATACACAACAAATAATGTTTCCCCATATTTATCTCCTACTTTTCTCCAGGGGGACGTTGTGCATCATCATATTAGAAGCATTATCTACCATTAGCTCTATGACACGAATCAACCAACAGAACTCGTTAACATAATATTCCATCGTTCAGATTTTATACAGGTCGGTAAGGATGTGTAATCACTAACAATTTTGAGGGGAGCACCAGAGGCTTTCATCTAATAAGCATGGAAGTTATGATTTAATTATCTTGGGTTTCTTTATAATAAAACATTTGATTCAACATTAATGTTTATATGCATGTATGCATTAATACAAAGTGAGGCCATTGCATAAAGTGTACGCATAAATTAGAAAAACGCTACCAAACGTAGCTCGCATTCTATTTTCTTTCCATCTTTTTCAGACTAGCTAACAACCATGTACTATCAATTAGCCGTGCTACAATCACAAGCAAAAGTTTTTCTTTGTGTGACCAAGTGGCAATTGACAAATACATGAGTTCTTTTGACGTGTTTCCACCACGGGAGGAGGCGACGTGAAGAGAGGTTTTTTGGTTTTGCGTTTTTCTTTCATTCGTCTGTCACCAAGTTGACCCCTAGGCCCACCACCACCGTTCTTCTTCCCCGACCAAACTCGCGTCGCCAAGTGGAGTGCAGGTAGCCAATGCCGGCGGCCCTCCGAGGCTCCAACCTGGACCCCAAACGGAGCTCTCTCATGGATCCAGATCGTCCACGCACTACCGCTAAGAACCCACTGGACCAGTAAATAAAGGGGTCCCAAACGGCAATAAAATCGTTACTCATTGGGGATAGATAATCTTATGGCGATTTTCACCAACTTGATAATCGTGTGAACTTGCCGTGTTCCGTGCGCAGAGCGCGAGTGGTAATTTCCGCGAGGGCAAACCGAGGACCTTTGGCGCGATTCAGAAGATCCGGGGAACCCGTGCGTGCGCGCACGTTGGCCGACGTGGATCCATGAACTTTTCTCGCGTCGCCGTCGCCGCCCTGGTTGGGACCATCGATCTTCCTTTGTCTGTCCCTTTCCTTTCCCGGCCGCATCGCGCTTATCGCCGCACATGCGAGTACTCCATGAACCCCCCGGCACGGAATGCTCCAGAATGATTCTTCCAGCCGCCGCTCACATATAAATCCTTCAACTGGATCGTCTGTCTCTTCCCTTGAAGACACAGCATAATGGTCTCGCGGTGCGTGTTGAGCCTAACACAACAATGTTTGAATACTTCCTCCGTCTCAGAAAAAATAGCATTCTGATTTTATACTAAGTCAAATAATCTTAACTTTGACCAAATTTATAGAGAAGTATCAATAATTGTGACACCAAATAGGAATAATATAAAAATATATTTCAAGATGAATTCAATGATACCAATTTTAAACTATAAATATTAGTATTTTCATCAAAATTTACTTAGGACAAAATTAGAATGTCTTTTTTTTTTAAGACAGAAAGAGTAGCAGGATACTACTGCCCGCTTACTTCACGCGAAGTGTGACGCATCAAACCGTCAGCAGCTGGTTGCGTCCGGGAAACAGATTGCAGCGCGGTTACGGAAACAAGTGCAGATGGCGCCGGCGTGCCGCTGCCGATACGACGCATATTTTTAGTGGAAAAATATATTTTGGAAACAAGTTTAGGTGATGCATTAGCTCACGGCTGTGCTAGACGGGGCTGCGAGACAGCCGCGAAATCTGCCGACGCCGCCACCAAAAACCCCGCGCGGCTCGCCGCCACCAACCCCGCGCGGCTCAACTAGCCTCGCTGCAGAACGGTCCACCGAACGCGCCACGTCCGGCCCCCGTGACACTGCCACCTCTCCCCGGCCCCAACGCGTGGCCGCCCCGCGCGACGGATACGCGCCAGCCAGTGGCGCCGCGAATCTTCGCTCCCGCCTTCGCCTCCCGCAGACCCGCACCGATAAAGCGGCAGCTGATTGGAGCGAGACTTGATCACGATCAGCCAGGAATCTCCCAAGCTCCGCTACCGAATTCCCAGACGCATATCCTTGCATCCAAGCGACCGTGAGACAAGGTGGTCCGCGGCAAGGCAACCTACTGTACGAGCTAGCTGCCTCGCTAAGCCGGCCGGTGCTCACATTCCCCGGCCGCGACATGCAGCTCGTTTGCAGGTCGCCCGCCCCCGCGCGGCCGCTGACGCCGCGAGGGACGACGGCGACGCGCCAAGCCCGGGTGACGGCCGCCGGGCGCGTGGCTCCGGTGCTGCGGCTGCGCGCCCGTCGTGCCCCCTGCGTCGGAGCCGACCTGCGAGGAGGAGCCGATCCCGAGCTGGTGGCGGAGCAGCTGGAGTTGCTGGAGGAGGCGGCCATCGCCGGGGAGGACGAGGGGAGACGGCCCACGGACTACGACCGCCGCGCGCACATCTTCGAGGAGAGCTCGCGGGTCTTCCGGGAGCTCAAGCAGCGCCACGACGGCGACGCTCGACGTGGTGACGTGCAAGGCGACGGCGGCGGTTCTGATGCCGTGGCGGCTGAGACGGCGGCGCACGAGCAGCAGCTCGGTGAAGCGTCTGTCCGACCTGACAAAAGCTCCACGTGATGTACGTACGGTCTATTCGTGAACGGGATACAGACCGTGCCTGTGCCTGTGTTGTATCGGCAGGCTGCATAGCCAAGAACTTGTACTAGCACTTGCTTTTCGTACATTACTTAACAGTTCATCTGCACAGATTGTAGCATATCTAATGTACAAACCTCCGTTCACAAATAATTAGCAATTTTGACTTTTTCGATCACCATTTGACCATTCGTCTTTTCTACATCTTTTTTTGCAACTACATAGGAACAAAATACATGTTTGAAGTATTTTTTGTTACAAATCTATTAATACAATTGTTAGCATCGGTAACTAAAAATTTAAAAAGTTATTGTCAGTCAAAGTGTAACAGTAAAAGTCAATATTGCCAAGTATTTATGAACGGAGGTTAGTATGAATTTTCTCCGGAGATCAGGCGAATGAGGACCAGTGCCATATTCAGTTGTTCGGAAAACAAAAACAGGAGTACTGAAGATTCAGAGAACTGAGCAGGACAACAGAAACCGATCATCATAGAACAGAGATCAGTAGCGATCGTTAATATACACATTCACAACACAGTACAGTATTTGCACGCGGGCAAAAACTTACAAACACCACGACGCACACAAAATTGCCCCTTGACACACGAATTGCAAACAACTCACACACCGATCAGAACTGCTAGCTACCAGAACACCCATCAGAATGCCAAGGCTAAATCTGTTTCTAAACCCTGTCAAAGTTTCCTACTGCTACCCTTTCCTAATCTCGCAAGCGTCCCGCCAAAAAAGTCGATCCGTGTTCGCTACGACCTGAGCTTCAGGGATTCGAGCCGGATCCCCTTTTTCAGGATCCCTTGCAGCGCCAAGCTACCACTCTTAACCTTCGATCTCTTCACTTTCACCGCACCGTCGCCTTGCTCACCTGAATCGTTGCAGACCCCTTTGCCCTTCCTATCGAACGCTTTCACGTCAGGCGTTCGTCCGTCGAAGCTTTCGAACAGGTCTGGAGAATGCCGAAGCAGCTCGCTCGCCGAGGAGTACCCCATCAGACGGTGAAGCTTGCCATCGTTGGCCATCCTTCCATCGATGGTGTTGAAAGACGAGTTCCTCGAGACGTACAGAGGCTGCCCGTCCTCGGTGCTGGTGGAGTAGCTGACGCCGAACGAGAGACCGTACTCTTCAGAGTATGACACCGGGTCTGCTTGACTGAACCCGGCTTTATGGTCATCAGCAGCCCGGTGCATTTCGTAGTCATCTGTGCTGTACTCGTCACCTCCAAATGGTGACTGCAGCTTCTTCCTGTTGGGGTCCCTGTAGGAGTAGGAGAGGACCTCAGAGCAGGAACCACACTGTAGCCTTCGTGTTCCTTTGCTCGGCACGCCGAAGTCTGTTGGCAGCTGGACTAGCTTGAGGCACTTGGAGCAGATGACGAACGGAGCTCCACGGAGGACTGGCCGGCAGTGATGTTTTGGAGGAGGCCGCCTCTTTATCTCCTTGACCGGTGGCATGTGCATTGCAGTTTCTTGTTTGCAGGTTCTGTAACACGGTAGTCGGCAGCTGTGGCAGCACTCGTGACGGCAGGGCCTCATCTCCATTTGCTCAATGGGATATCCTGAATAAGCCCTGTGCTCCGGTCGCCTCCGGTATCGCGGCAAGGGTAGTCCGCGAGGAGCAACCTGGCCAGACCTGCTTAGACGAGTTGCAAGCCCAGAATGCCTGGTAGCAGGATGGTATGCTGCAAGAGGTGCGCTGGACGTGATGGCTGGGCGAGGCATGTAGCTGTCTTGTTTTGGACGGGGAGGATGTGCCCTTGGCTTGCAATCTGAAGGTTTACTGAACAATTCAGACAGGTCGCCTTTCAGTTCGTCCACACTGTTCATGATCTTTGATTGAAGGGGCTCACTGGCCCTGAAGCTTTGTGACTGAAGGGAATTCCGTGCAGAATGGAAATCGAGGGAGTTAACCGAAGCTCGGAGATCACAAGACCTGGATTGCACCCTTACAAGATAACTCTTCTTGTTTAATGTGTGCTCAGTTTCGTCTGCTTCCTTCTGCTCAGATTCTTGGATACTGACGGTCACTTTGCTCTTTTCAGCAGAGAGTATGTTGTTCTCGGAGGCATTCAAGCGACGCTCGGAATCATCATTTTCACTCTCTTTGAAAGCCTCTGAATTCTCTGCACATTGTTCAACAGAGTGGGTTTCCACTTTGGCAGAGTCTAATTGAGTGTCATTTGTAGTGGAGTGTGCTGAGTCAGCAGGACCTTCCTTACTTGAATTGGCATTCTGGCCTTCAAAAATCTGATGATCCTTATTATCAGCATTTTCAACCTCAGCAGCACTCTTCTCGGCCGGCTGAACATCATCATTTTCATTGCTGCTTGTGCCACTGCTGTCATGCTCTGTGCTTGGAGCATCAGCAATGCGGGAATCACTAATGGCAGGACCAGTGGAAGCTTGGTCTTTGTTTGGAGGAGGCACTCCATTGCTCACAGAGGTAGCAACCGAATAATTGTCAGAGTCTTGCCGAACTTGTTTCGTGGCCACATGTCGTCCACTGCTAGTACGGATTTTAGCTGCACAAGAATGACATGAGGAGACGATTCAGTAAGAGCTCTGTAAATTGTCATGAGCAAACTGATGATAAGCATTGGCTATGCCTGTTGGCACTGTCAATTGTCTGAATTTACCTCGAAGAGTGGTGCCACATCCGCCGCACTTGTATACCGTAACATTGGCTGGTTCTGGAAGAACATTGAAGCACTTTGGACATCTCACAAGGCGATAACCTTCCGTGTTTGCCATCAAGAAAGAAAGGCCCAGGGCATCACCCACAGCTTAAAATTATCTAGCTGTAGTCCTCACCGGGTTGCTAAGCTTGTGACGGATTTCAGTCACCTGCAGGCGCACATTTTCAAGAATAAGAGGATCAGAATCTCTTCAACAGAGGAGACAAGCAGCCTTGGACACAAGTGGAGCAATGAGAATACAGATCAATCAAAAGGTCAATGATCAACTTGTAACAGCATATCCAAAATAAGAATAGTAGTAATAATAAAGGGAATTCAAGTGCAAGATCACCATGTCAACACTAATTACTGCGTTTGGACTTGAAACATTGAAATCGAAATCCTAGGCAATTATGCACTGTGGTGTATTGAAACCACAAACTCAGCGCATGCAAATAAGAATAGCTGACAGCAAAAAACAAAAATAAACAATCAAGTGGGGCATTTTTCCGAGTATTAGGAACACAAGAAGCCGAAAGCTGCCGATTCTTATAGGCCTCAAAAGGTAGTAGTTGTCCTAACCCATTTGGCCGATTCACAGGCACTGTAATAAACTAACAATCTACTTGAACAAAGACGCAATATTATTCCGCCATCGTAACTAACGTTTTGTTGGAATGACTGGAACTAACGTCGGCAAGATGGTTGGTTGGTGGCACAAAACACTCAGAACGCTCCAAGCAGGACGCCCCCAAAGAGGAAATAGGAGGAAAACTGGGCAATTTCATGCAAGCAGGACGCGAAAACACAGCACATGAATCGACTATTACGCATTCCGAACGCCCTAATCTCCTACCTCGCCTTCTACAGTAGAAAACATTGAGGTCGCCTTGGCTTGAGAGAAGGACATCACCGACTGAATCAAGCTAATCCTGTCACCGAGAGAGAGAGAGAGAGAGAGAGAGAGAGAGAGAGAGAGAGACGAACTCACCTTTACCTCCTGGATGCTCTACTAATCCTCGCTGCTTCCTCTTCCCCTGTCGCCTGCTCGTCTCCTTGCTCCTGTTCCTTTCTCCTCTCTCTCTCAAGCCCCCGTTCTTGGAAGTTATGCCGCACTGACCGCGCAAGGCGACCGAAACACTAGAGAAAAGAACGCGACGAGTCTTCCCTTCGCGCGGCGAGGAGAGCGGTTGACTGTGGCTGGCCGGGCGGAAAAGCGTTTAGTTCTCCATCACGGGTGTGAACGGAGCCACGCGGAGCGGAAAGAGAGCTTTGTGTGCGCGAGACGGCGAAGCCGCGAAGGGGACCGCCGGGTTAAGCTAGTGTGGTCTGGTAGCGTAATGGCGCGTGGTCAAACGTGTGCCCGGTAAAATAACAGGAAAGAATAGGTTGACCGGCCAGGGGTATGTTGACTACTACTGGCCCATGGGTAGGCGGGCGGGGCGGGACCGAGTCGCGCGGCGAGCGAGGGTGCGCTGGTCCGAGCTCCCTCTTCCTCCCCTTGCTATCGCCACGTCATCCTGGCCGCGCTGACTGGACTTGTGGCCTCTAGATGCAGCCGCCGACGCCGTGTGGGGCCGTCACCCTGCCCACACGCGTGGCGCTTCGCGACTGAGCGATGACGACGACGAAGCGGTGTGGATTGTTTTGGTTCGTTCCGAGGAGGCGAGGACTTGCGGTGCAGTTTCGATCGCCTGACATGATCGGCCGGTCGTGTGGCGCTGCCGAAGAAGCTCGGCCGTTCCTGTAGGTCTTACGCTCTTCGTCTGACTAGTATCTTGGTCGTTGGTACCACAGCAGCAGTTCCGGTAGGTCTCGCGAAAGTCAAAATGGGCACTCCACTAGTTTTTCTCTCCCGGCCTGCGACGGGCCAGGTCCCAACGAGACTTCAACGGATGGCAGGAGGCCGTCTCCAACACAAACCAAACGAAAAGATAGGGGCGGAAATATGTAGGCCTCTAGTGTACCAGCGTCATTGCTGATTCTGGAGAAGCTGTTGCTCCGCGGTCTACAACTACTAGTGCTGAATTGCTGAAAGAACTAGCTGCATGCGTGTATTGTTGGTGAGAGGGAGAGGCCTCGCGCCCTCGCACGGGCACACCCCATGTGCGCCGTCGTCGCGCAGGCTGGAATCCACGCGCCGCCAACTAGCCCGCCCTCGCACGGGCACACCCCATGTGCGCCGTCGTCGCGCAGGCTGGGATCCAAGCGCCGGCAACTAGCCAGGCGCCATCCCTGCCTATCCATGGAATTTATCGGCGACAGCTGCCTTTGCCCCCTTTAATCAGTGATGGCAAGTCCAGCTGCTGCTATCACAGTCTCACAGATCGACATTGAAGCCACTTACTCACGTGAAAGAGAAGCGATCCGAAGGAAGAAACACTGTACTTGGAGCCAAGCACAACATCATGAAGTTAACAACTCTTGTACTCTCCTAGCTGGCGACACCGTCCGCTCAAGTATTATATGGTTGGTTCCACGGGCGACGGCCATCTCCGTTGAGCAGTACTTTGCTCGATCATCGGCACCAGCAACAGCCAACGCAGCAGTGCTGTGGAACTATGGCGAGAGTTGTTGAACGCCGTCAGAATTGACTTCGGCGAACGCCGGCCGGCGCAATAAATCGGCCGGCGGAATCTGGTGCGAATGAATGATGCAGCGCTGTCACTGCGATCATCAGGTCCCCCATCCCCAGCTCAAAGCTTTAAACCCAGGAATGCTTTCACACAAGGACAGTGATTGCCGATCTGTTGTTCGTTGTACTGCTGCCAAAACTGTAGGGCCCGGTTAAACTAAGGTCGGCAGTCACGCGCAAAGTGCAGCTCGACATGGGCCTCCACTAGCAGCAAAAGAACACACGAGCAACAGAAAGCAAGACAAGATACAGTACTCCTCCTACTACATTACTAAGGCCCCGTTTGGATCACTTTAGAGGATGCTGTAGCAGTCACATCAAAGATACCGACACGATTTATGTGTACTAAACAAAGTCAAATTACAAAACTAAGTCCAGGACCCCCCTCTATTTCGCGAGACGAACGTAATGAGAGTAATTAAGCGGCGATTAGACGATAGTTACTGTAGCATCACTGTGTCAAAACATTGATTAATTAGGCTCGTTAGATTCGTCTCGAAAAATAACGCCCGTCTGCAGAAAGGTTTTGCAATTAAATTTTATTTAGTACCCCTAAATAGTAAGATTCTTTTTACTTTATAGGGGTATAAAGTTTAGAGGGCACTTTAGAGGGTGAACCGAACGGGGCCTAAACGAATGATTACATATAGTTACATCAGTGTCAGCGAAGTCAAAAGCCTCTTCATCATTATACATGACAAAATGGTTTCGCTTTTCACTAACCCACTGGACCAAAACGACCAAAAGATGACCCGGTCGAAATGGCCACGATTTCTCCTCCAATAGTATGTACAACTACAGCGTATTCTAATATTGACTACTGCACTAACTAGAATATTGGTAGAGTATGGCTCTCGTTCTGCGAGACTGCAACTAGTCCATGTGTCAATAATCCATTGGCAGCTCCCATTCATCCTCCGGGTCCCTCGTTTTCCTACGGAGTTTTCGATCACCAGACTTTCCCTGACTATTTGCTCTTCTCCTCCTGAATCTACCGTATTCATCGATCTCACCACCAGGCCCCCGGATGTTTTGAGTGCCCCAAATGCCCTAACATCCAGTTAACAAACAGTTTCACTCAAGAAGGCTTTTTCATTGCTTTTCAATTCAAGGCCCGCCTATTAGCATTTCAAGTTAAGTAACTGTATAAAATTCAGAAGTAGTCAGTGATTCAGACCTGTGTTAAACGTTGAACCCGGGAGACCGCATCTTCATGTACCACGATTGTATCAGAGACTATGTCTAGCACATCTTCTATAAACAGACAGTACGTGCTTACCTGGAAACAGAAGTTAGTGGTGTACTGAGGCAGAAGAAGAATATTTAGCAGGTTTAGAGTAGAATACCAAGCTAGAAGGCACAATAGAAAGCCCAAATGAATCGAGTTCAAGAGACTCCATAGCACCTGAGTTGATGTCAAATGTGAAGCCGCGTACCTAAGATAGGGAACAGTTAACTTTAAAAGATCCGAATTCAATAAATATTCTTTAGATGCAGGCTGGACATGAAATTGACACAGATTACCTCTCTTAAAGACCATATGGACTCACCTTGCCAACATTGCGCCGCCTGGAAGTTACTACGTTATAGCCGATCTAACAATTAAGATAATAATCATGTTAGATAACAAAACAATGAGAATAGTTTCACTCTGAGACAAAGGAAATGCCACTTTTGAGAGAAGTATATACATGACAGAAAAGTATTCCACAGAGTTTGAGCTAATAGTACCATTTTAATACTGATTATTAGCTGAACGAATATAGTTTGATAACAAGTCGTTTTCACATACCATCCGTACTTCCGAAGCTAACTTACCAAACTGTGCAGTCCAACCAGTTTAAGTTCGTTCTCAATCACAGACTCATCCTCAACAAGCACCACATCTCCAACCTACAGAAGGTACCCTTATGTTCATGTAGACAACAAGAATAAAGGTATAGTGGATTACGTTTATGGATATAACAAGAATAAAGGTATATTGAGAAAATAACCAGGCATTCCATATTATACCCACCTGATACATGTCCTCAAAAAGGAATTTCTCAGCTTCTCCTGATAGCAAGCTTGGTCTCACTTCAATCACTGCAACAACCCACTGAAAAAAATGGAACAGAGTGAGATGTTGAAACGGCGATATTTTTTCGACAAAGTGACTATCAGCAGGATATTTAGTACTAACTGCATGATACTATCGTACTACATAGTAATGCTTGACTAGTGTAAAAGCATATTTGAATACAACAGATGCATGACTGATTTCTTCAAACAAGACGACCCAAAGGACAAGCTCAGCAAGAAGGGAAGAGAAATGTAGTTATTTTCCCCCTTTTTAGCAAGCGAGCATGAGAGAGTGCCTATTTCAATAATAAAGAAGATAGTTTACAGTGTATGCAACTAGACTCGAAGCGGAACATGATTTAATCGTGGTATTAACAATCCTCACAAGCATCAAATTACAGTATACACTTTCTATGTCAACTACTTTTGGGCTATTTCCTTAAATATCGGTGTAAACACTAGATGTTGGGTATTGGAAACTCCAAGAAGTAATGAACAAGAAATGTCAGAAAAGCTCTCATTAGTTGAGCTTTGCCACTGACTGAGGTGTGTTCACCCAAGAATAATGTGGTGTTGGAATCACCTTTTATCATCACGTTTGCTTGTTTCACATGACCACATTTTCCTGTGTGGAAGCTGGAATTTGGACTACTGGTCTTGGTTCCAGGGAAATTGTGAATGAGAAACATGAGTAACTTGTGAATGAAAAAAAAAAAGCATTTTGAATGACTACGGAATTTTAACTAGTACTCCCGCTATCCCAAAAAGACTCTTTCTAGAGTGGTCCAAGTCACCTTAAGTTAATTTCATTGAGAACAGTATTAACATTGATAACACCTAAGAAATGCACTACGGAAATATAATTCATAACATATCTAGTGATACTAATTTGGTATTAAAAAATGTTGATACTTTTTTGTATAAACTTAGTCGAACTTAAACTAGTTTGACTTTGACCGTTCCTAGAAATAGTTTTTGTGGGCTGGAGGGAGTATAAAACACTGAGCCAGCACCTGAACCCAAACCTCTCTCTTGCCTCCAAACTGGTGCCATCCGTTTCTTACATCATTCAAAATCACAATCTAGCAAAAAGGACCACCTTAATTCTCACCGTCAGGATTATTCAGAAGAGGAACCCTTCCATCGCGTAGAACAGTGCATTATAACTTATTTTAAGATAAATTGTCAATATGCTTTATGTTAAGATATGAATTGTTTATGACATTATGCTCAACTGCTGATCATAGTCATGCTCTTGCACCTCCTGAGCAACATCGCAACTGACCCTTGACTATCACAACTTACACCATCATAGGCAATGGCATAATGATTCACTGCTAGTTACCTAGCTCCATGATATATAAAGAGAATCAAACTAATGAGCGAACCAAGAAAACTCAGGTTATCCAACCAGCAAATGTGGACTGATACATAACAAATCTTTTAATAAGAGCACTGCCATCTGCACTAGGTCACTGACACATTATCTCACAACGATACAGAGTTGGGGCAAACCCAACAATCACAAAGTTGTTTTGGTTATGCACATTAGCTCATCAGGCTGGCGATCGCAGACCCTAACACTTAAGATGTTAAACTGACTAAAGTAAGAATACGAACACGACGTTGTAAAACGTACAAATTATTAATCATCACCCATGAACTAATCAAGATACAGCGAAAGCAAAACAAGTGCAAACATTGCTGTGAGCAGCGGCAAGTACATACCGACGCGGAGTCGACCCAGAGCTGCGACACGAACCCGAGGCTTCGCGCCGAGCGCACGCTGACCACCTGCTTCGCGAGCAGCGCCGACCGCCTCGCCATTTGTCTCCGCCGCCGCCGCCGCATCCCCGTACCACCTGCACCCTTCTCCACCTCCCGTTCGACATCGCCCTCCACGGCAGCCCCAGCCCCTTCCTCCGCCTCCACAGCCACCATCGCCTCCTCCTGCTGCTCTAGCTCCCGCTTCAGCGCGAGGAAGTCGAAGCTGGACGGCGGCGCGGGCGCGTCGTCCGGGGCGGCCGCGCGGGCGAAGAGGGAGCGGCGAGCCGGGAATGGGCTTCGCAGAGGGATGAGACTAGGGTTTAGGTTCGGAGAGGGCCTGGAGAGCAGGTGGGGAAAGCTGAGACGCGCGCAGGCGCAGGAGCACATCGTTCGAACTTCGAACGAATTGATGGCCGAGGCCGACGACGAGGTCGGGAGTTGCAAACTTGCAAGGCGGAGACGATCCGAGAGAAGATGGGGTTGACGGTTGCCTGAACGGGAAAGCGGAGTTCAATAGATACGTTTCTTACACAGCGAGACGGCTTTTCATTATCGCTTTCGTTGCTAAACAAACGATGCGGCTTGGATTCATCACATAGTGGATTTGCGTGCCAGCATAGGACGATATAAGAACATGACATGTGATCTGAATAATCTGAATTCTGTATATAAAGGAGTAGTAAGATTGATTCACTTCTCAAATATAATCATTTGAGCATTTTTGTGTCATGTCTGAAATTTATCTTTAGTGGCCAGTTCTCAGGTTTCCCATTTTAGCTTCATTTCATATTACTGCTTTTTATTTAGTGATCCCCCCCTCCCCCCAAAACCCCCCAACATGCATATTCGGATTCGTAACAACTCAAATACTCAATGGTGATTATAAACCTGAGTTTCAATGAAGTTTTTTGAACATGAGAAAGGAAATACTAGGTGAGAACCCTCCCCTGCGATAGCATTGTAATTTCTCTGACATATCATCATGTTGCTACCGCAAAAGAAAAAAGTTGCTACCGAGAACTGAGGGTCGATAAGTCTGTTTGTCACTGGTGAATTGTGATAGAATCTGTCCACTCTGATCCAACTCGGCACAACACAACTTTTTTTTTTTGAGAGAAAGAAGAATTATATTAATATGTAGTTGAGTACATCATCAAGTTACAAGCACTCTGAAGACAAAAAGATTACAACCAAGAGCACTTAACATGTAGCTCCGAAACTCAAAACCAAACCTGTGTGAAGGTTCATACGGAAGACCGCACAGGCAAATGGCCTTCATGCGCCATAGACGGCTCAACCAGAAGTAGTGCCACAAGTGCCCAATGAATGACAGCCAACATACCTGTAGGCGGAATTGAGCATCATCTTCTTTCACATGTCTCTCTCCTTCTCGTTTCTGCCACCGAAGAAGAAGAGAAACTAGATCACAAGTTCTCATTAGACCTCCATCGTGACTGGATCTAATCACAATAAAACGGAGAAGGGTCCGGAGGCGACATCATTCCCGCCTTCATATCGCCGTCCGGAAACCTAAATCTCCATGTCGTCGAGAAGTTGCTGACGTCGCCACCGCTATCACCTTCAACGGAGCCGCCATGGAGAAACCAAATCCACCCTACCTTCTCACCATCACCGGAGAGGAATAGAAGGAACCAGATCCCTAATACCAAATAACTTAGCATGGAGAAGACTTGACCTTAATTAAGACTCAAACCACTAAGATTTATTGGAGAGATGATCCCCACTCCTTCCGGCCACCGGTGATAGTTGCCGGAGGCTAGAAAGGAGGAGGACCAACGGCGGTGCAGCGGTGGAGGCGCTAGGTTTTTCTGGCGGCGGCGAGAGGCACCACGCGACTCGGCACAACACAACTCCAGATCTGCTAGCACAATGTAGACGTCCATAGGGGTGAGCCGGTGAGGAGTATATATCAAGCTGTGCGTTTATCCCATGACATAACGTGCTATCAAAGCAACTGTTAGGCCTTAATTAATTAGGAAGACATTTTCCTAATGCATTCTCAAAGCAAAGAAACGGCTCCTAACCCTCAAACTTAAACGGCGCCGATGATGAATGATGGCCGGTGGCATGGCCCCACGCCGCACTGGCGTGAGCTCGTGCCTCGTGGCCACAAGCCGTCACCGTTATCCACAAGGAATCCAAAATGAAATCCGGATAGGAAAACAGGTGAGCAACTCGCTCAAAGCTTTCAACCGAGACGCCAAGCTAACGCCACCAACCAACAAGTCCATATCAGCCAAAAAAAGATGAGTAGAAAAACGGGAGTGTTGCCGCCAAGCAACGGGGACGGAAGATTGCCCAACTAGCTAGGTCTCCACTTTCTCACGTTTTCTAGCATCTCACGGGCTCACGGCTCTCTCTCCCTGCCGCATTCTTCCTTTTTTTTTCTTTTTTTTTTCTTTTTGAAATGGCCGCATTCTTCCTTCGCCTTCACGGCATACTACCTGGCCGCGAAGAAACAGCGCTCGGTGAAAGAAAACGATGGAGTGAAGGCGACCTCTTCCACTGTTCCACATGGAACATGATTTCCACTCGGGAGATGTATGGTGAGCTCTATCCAACAGATGGATCTCACCCGGATAATGTTTTTTTTTCCGTTGTCAAATAGGAGTGCAAAAGTTTTTAGTCGAATGAAGGAACAAAAGTTTTACAAATGCGCATTGAACAAGTGACATGCAAGATTTTTTCCGTACATGACTTTTAGTGAATCTTCACAACTCGTTTATGATTGCAATAAATAAAATGATTGTGCTAGTCAATTTCTTCCGTGCTAGAATAGCAATTCATGACACTCATAAAAGTTCAAATTAATTGTTTATCAGTGCAAGTTATAGATGAACCACCTCGCAAAAAAAAAAGTTATAGATGAACCAGGCATGCCACACACATTTAACTCTAAAAGTAGTCTCTTCTGCCTCGTAAAAAAATAAACATCCAAGAATATTGACACATTTGACAACATTTTAGTTAAACCTTTAATTTCAGGGAACTAATATCCTAGTCATTTGAATACAGCTACAACAATTTCAAAAGTCCAATAAAAATACTTCAAGAGATATCGATGGCCAAAAATTGACACATGTTAACTGTAAGTAACCAACAACGAAACATATTTACGAAGAGAATGGACAATTTATTTAGCTGCAAATCCAACGTAACTCATGCTTATGTTCTTTTTCTAGCACTTTTTTTCAGCTTTAAATTCTACAATCCAACTTTTTTCATTGTGGATTAGAATACGAGATTCTGAAAAGTTGCTCTCGAAGCAAAAACGAATGTAACCACCTGCGTCCCTGACTCCCGCTCCATCCAACTTGGCCCGCCGCCCATCCGCATATTCGCTCCGTATTTTTGCACGATGCGCGCCTCAGCGGATCCGACCAATACCATGTCGCCGCGTGTCCCCGGCCCGCTCTCGTAGTCCCGCGTCCCCGCCCCTGCTATATACGCCCTTCGCCGCGCTGCCGCACGAGCTCGCCGAGCAACCCGCCGCCGCTTCCAGCCGTTCCCGTCGCCGCCCGCTTTCTTCTCCGAAGGTTCGTTCGTTCCCCCACGACACCTCCTCGCCGCTCTCCTTCCCCGCCGTTTCCTTTTCCTCTTGGTCATGTTCGCGTCTCCCGATGCGGCGCCCCCGCCGGCTCGTACGCGTTTCGTTTCTGTCCTATCTTGGTTCCGATTTCGTTGGATGGGTGTAATAGTACTGCGTTCGCCGATTTGAAATTCTCGCTCGTGTGCTGCGCGTTAGTTTCTTGGGCGCTTTGTTTGGGCACGGGATTCGAGCAAGTGTTTAGATCTGTAGGGAATTGCTTTCTTTGGATCTGGCGCTCTGGTGGTCATGATGATTGCGGTTAGGGGGATTTAGCTCGTGATGGTGCAATTCCACTCCAGCCTGGCCTGGCGATTGGCCTTTGTGCGTCTGCTATAAGGATTTGTTTAGGCAATCTGCTCTTGGGAATTTATGCAACTTAGGTTAATTTAGTTGAGACCTTCGAAGGATTTGTGGATATGTGCTGCTAGGCGGTAAATTTTGAGCTATCCATTCCCGGACATGCTTAGAAAAAAAGGTGTAGGAGGATTGGGAACGACAATTTTGGTGGGCCTTGGCTTCGAATGGCACTGTAAGTGTAGGTGGTCGTTTTCCGGATCTGACTTGGGATGGACAAGTCCGGGAAAATCTTTTGCCCAATTGAGCTTTTGACCTTTTCATCTGACCTTCTATTGGTTAGTTTGGGTTCTAGATTTGGAACTCTCTTGTTTTTTGAAGCCGACACCCGCCAATCTTCTATGTTACATAGCAATTAACTGTTCAGGAATATGCTTCACAATTTCCAGTCTTTGATGAATGTGACCTAGTGTGTCACCAGTTTTACTACAAATGATTTGACACCTTGAGGGGACTGCAAGGTCCCTTTCCTTCAATTATGGAACAGTTGATTAGCTGACCTCATTAGTTTTTTGTTGCTGAGAAATAAATTTGTTCTACAATGCATTTTCCTAACAGAATCTGATTCCTTGTTGCTTTGTAGTTTTGATCGTTCATCCATAGTAAGAAAAGAAAACTGTTATATGAATAGGATCGACTTTCTTTGTGTTCTCTTGTGCGAAATCTTGTGGACAGCTTGATCTTGTGAGCATTGTTTGTTCTGTCTTGTGCTCATTTAAGCATATACTTAAAAATATATAGCTTGCTTAAACAGAAGTAAACTAAAACATGTGCATTAAAAAATTAATTTTATTCTGACTGGTTCACTGGTTCGCACCACAAACTACTTTCTGACTGGTTCACTGGACTCATGATTGGTACATTTTATTTTGAATGATGTGACTGACTTCAGGCATAGGCATTATGCAACAACTATACAAGACAGAAATTTGCTACTATTTTCCCTTTTTATACTATTCATCAAGGGAGCTGTGCTTTCAGTGAAACTAACTGTAGTTTAATTCTATGTGCAGCCCACAGGCAAGTTGATCTCATGAATTCAAGAAGAACAGTGGCATCCAAAGTTTCCTGTTCAGCGGGAAACAACGGCAGCTTCCCACCCTGCCTCCTTCCCGGATTCCTGGGGTTCCCCGTTGTCTTCGTAAACTTCCACTTGTTCAAGGCCGTTGTCCGCAGAGGAAGTGGAGGCAGCCTCCCTTAGGCAGCTGCCCATACAACGTTATCCTGGTTAATCTGGGAATTGGTTGTGGGAAGCTGCCCGTAGCTGACATTGGGCTCAAGACTTCCTTTCTAAACTGCTGAATCCTGGGCCCTTGAAGATGGTTTCCTCTGAGATAACCTCTGTTACAGCTGCTCGTGCACAAGGTCCCAAGCTCTTTAGAGGGAAGATAATTCTGCCAGGGGGGCCTCCAGATGTTGTGCCATCTGAAAATGTTGAATTCGACTTTTCTGATGTCTTTGGACCTACTGCAGTCCAGACTCCCACAGAAGTGAGTATTCTCACTCCGGACAGTCCAGCGCCTGTGGCTGAGTCCACCGATGAGATTTACGATGACCCTGTGGTCATTGTCAAGCGATCTCATTCTCTTGTCGGTCCATCATCTCTTGTCAGCCAGTCTTTGCCACTTAGCAAGCTTACACTACGCGAGACAGATAGCTCATTGGACCTTTCAGAGTGCTCTTCTAAAGAAAAGCAAATTAACCAAGGGCCACTTAGTGATGAAGAGCTTGATGATGCAAAAAAGGAGGATGAGGGTGTTGGACTCGATGACTTTGAAGTTTTGAAGCTTGTTGGCCAAGGGGCATTTGGCAAAGTCTATCAGGTGAGAAAGAAAGGTACTTCAGAAATATATGCAATGAAAGTCATGAGGAAGGACAAGATTTTGGAGAAGAATCATGCTGAGTACATGAAAGCTGAGAGAGATATACTGACAAAAGTTGACCATCCCTTTGTAGTACAGCTGAGGTACTCCTTTCAGGTAGGCAATTGCCATTTATATGCTATTCTTTGTTGCCATGTTTGCATGCTACACTTCAGGGGTATCCTGTTGCCAATATTTAACATTGCACTCTATTGGCAGACAAAGTACCGACTTTACCTTGTCCTGGACTTCATAAATGGGGGCCATCTCTTCTTCCAGCTTTATCAACAGGGTTTGTTTAGGTAATTTAACTTTATTGTACTACTTATGCCTGCCATGTTATACTTGCTTTTAATTGCTACCTTTTATCTGGCAGGGAGGAACTAGCACGCATCTATACTGCTGAAATTGTTTCTGCCGTAGCCCACCTCCATGCAAATGGTATTATGCATAGAGATTTGAAGCCTGAGAACATCTTACTGGATGCTGATGGCCATGTAAGGACCATTCAAATATGCTCTTCCCCTCCTATATCATCTTCTGCTCCCTTTATGTATTGAGTATAATGTTGATTATTTTCTGGGTCCTTCTCTACGATATTTAGGCCATGCTGACTGACTTTGGAGTGGCAAAGGAATTTGATGAAAACACTAGATCAAACTCAATGTGTGGTACTGTTGAATACATGGCCCCAGAAATTGTTCAGGGCCGAGGTCACGATAAGGCTGCAGACTGGTGGAGTGTGGGAATACTTCTTTTCGAAATGCTTACGGGCAAGGTGAGTTGTTTGAGCTTGAGCAGGAAGCTTCTAACTTGGAAGTGTTTGCTTGTTAGACGATATCCGTTTGATATCTCTTTTATCTGTTATTCTGATTATTCTTTTGCAATATATGGCAGCCCCCATTCGTTGGTGGGAACAGAGACAAAGTTCAGCAGAAGATAGTGAAGGAGAAGATAAAGATGCCAACGTTCTTGTCTAGTGAAGTTCATTCTCTGTTGAAGGGTGTAAGTTGCTGCTATTCTCACCTTGATCCCAAGTTTTTTGTTCAGATAGATTGATTTCTGTGCTCAAAGTTAACTGTTTTGAGCTTCGCACCAAACCGACTAATGTAGCAAATAAATTAGCTCAAGTGCAGTGTCTGTGGCACCCCATACATAGCTGCTGCCTTGTTAGTTGAACTGAAATTCAGATATCCTTACAGCTCTCATCTCGTAGCAGGTTTCTCAAGAAAGATTCATCTTGACATAACTAGTTCAAACTTCTGAACCCTGTATTATTCTTTTCAGTTACTACACAAAGAAGCTGGCAGGCGGCTGGGAAGTGGACCAGGAGGCAGTGACGAAATAAAGAACCACAAATGGTTCAAATCAATAAACTGGAAGAGGCTAGAGGCTCGGCAGATCCAGCCAAGCTTCCGCCCGAATGTTGCTGGCAAGACTTGCATTGCGAACTTCGACGAGTGCTGGACGAGCATGCCCGTGCTGGACTCTCCAGTGGCCAGCCCCGTCGCTGCCGACAGCAACTTCGTGGGGTTCAGTTATGTGAGGCCGGCGCCGTTCCTTCAAAAGCCGAGTCCTCTAGGCTGATTCGCTTCTTCAGAGACTGGAGATCACCCCGGATTTCGAGTAAAATTATCTTTGTCCCGTTTGCCTGTTCGGTAGTTATGTTGAGACGCCTACATGTTTGTTCAGGACTGTAAAAGTGCATGTGTAAATTTACTGTTGTGTTGCACTAGGTATATTTATCATTAGACTGGGGAGAACGGCTGGGAATGACTAATGAGAATGTGTAGTGTTGCCTAAGTCTCTGATTAAAGCGTCATTGTATCCAAGTCCTGGTTCATTGGGGTTCTACTTTTTTGTACAGAGCGTGTCTGCGTGTGCATTTTTACTTTTGGCAATTGTTATTGAAAAATACGCACGGACATAATCGTCTACCGAATCACTGAACAAGAAGACAGAATTTACGAAATGTGGCATGCGCGAGGGACGTGCGATGATGCATGGAGGCCAAACTCCGTATGCATTGAGCGCACGGGCCCGTTCGGCACTTCCGCCGCGTCGCAAACCGCGGCCAGCTCCATGCCGGTTGCCAACCCTACTCCATTCTTGTATGTCTTCAGCATTGCCCACGCGACAGAGCTGCACAAGAACGAGGAAGGCGATCGAACTGGCAGTTGATACAGGGACCAAAAATGGCAGCCACCGGAACAATCGCAAACGCAAAAGTGTTTTCACCATGTCATCTGCTGGCTGATTCAATGAGTCTTACATGATCGATGCACAATGCGAGTGAAAGGTCACACAGTCATCGCTCAAAATCCGAGCAACGCGAGCTGTTCCCCATGCGGTCCAAGCACTCACTCATATACATGGCAGTAGTAGTAGTAGTTACAAAAAAGAGGGCATCGGTTTGTGCTGTGGATCACACTCGCGATCCTGCCGGGAACCAGCCGCTGCCATGTACCGCGCTTCCATCGGATCAGTCGCCTACCTGCCGCGGAGGAGCGCCTTCTCGGCGGTGTCCATCTCCTCGAGGATGCGCGCGCGGCGCTTGGCCGGGATGGGCGCCGTGGGGCCGAAGCTGATGTAGTGGCCGGACACGGCGTTGAGCGCCGAGTACATCTCCCGGAACGACGGCCGGCCAAGCAGATTCTTCTCCCTCCGGTACTTGGCCACCCACGAGTTGGACAGCTCCCGGAGCTCCGCCACCGCGTCCGCCACGTTCGGGTCCGACTTGTCCATGCTGATCGTCGACCGCACCTTGCCGATCACCTCCTTCGTCTCGCTCACGTACTCCTCGTCCGCCGCGCGCGCCGCCGGCGCCGCCGCGGCGAGGACCAGCGCCAGCGCCGCGCTCAGGCCGGTCCCCGTGATGACGTCGCGCCTGCTTGTGCTCACGCCATTCGCAGCGGCCGCTGCTACGGCGGCACGGGGAAGCGGCTTTACGGCTGCAGTAGCAGCAGAGGGGGCAGCAAGGACGGCGGCCGGAACGGGGGACGACGCGGCCCTCATCTCTCTCTGACGTGAGTTGGCCGAGATACAGAGGGGCAAAGGAAGAGTCAGTGAGCTGGGTAGCGGGTTAGGTAGAAGACCGAAAGCCAGGAGCGCGCGGGAAGGAGGCGACACGTCGGCTTATCCTCTTATCCCGACTTGCTTCCTTGGGAGGCTGTGTTTGGGTTTACAGGATTTTGATGGATAGGGATGCCATGGTACATGGCAACAACACGTTTTTGGTAACCCCAACTCACAAAGCTCCTGAAGATGCATCAGCATTCCACAATTGATTATGAAAAGAAAAAGAAAAAAGAAAACACAAACACTTAACATAAGGGAATAAGTCATGGGCCGCAAACATAAACCCTCTCATCTTCGAATTATAAAATTAACAGCAGCAATCAAAGTATAGAGAACAGCTGAAATCCAGCCAACGGTGTCGGCAAAATGAAAAGTAGACAATAATATGCCAACCGGCAAACTAGCTTATGTTGTTTTGATTGGGAAGAGAGCGTCTGAGCACTGCAAATTAACTTATGCTCCGGCCTTCCGGCGGCCCACTTGAGCCACGAAACCAGCTTTGATAGGAGCGACAGACCTCGACGAGCCACACTGTGTGAGGTAAACAGATCGAGCAGTTAGTGTGATCACACAAATAGGATATAAGCAACACCATTCAAGTTACTACATAGTACGACGTATTCTTAATTTCATAATAAGCTGTATCCTTCTATTGCATAGACTGTCAAATCTATAGCAGGAAAAAACCATGCCTTATCCTCAGATATGTCCAACAATAAAGCCTGGGAAGACTAGTAATGGGGGTGTTAAAAGTAAAACAATCGTAGCATATTTTTAGACAGAAGCAACAAACGTGAGATGAAATGAATCTAGTGACACTGCTATATGCCTCAGCTGTTGCGGTTATAATCACAAGAATACCTGTCAAATAATGTAGGCTAATAACTGTGCAACTCATCATAGGCAATCCCCTAACACAATAGTAGCAACTAGAAAACATTCTCATGCTTCCTTGTACAGACAATGCAATGCAGGAAGCTAGCTAATGACATATACTGACCAAGTTTAAAACCTCAATGTTTGCAATAATTATCACAAATACTTGTCAGACAATGTAGGAATTAATTTCGCAAATCATCACAACAGCAACAAAAAGACCAATGCTACCAAAGAAATGCAAGATGATAACACCATTACAAGCCTCAGATATGGCAACCATCATCACAAAGATATTTATCAGATAATGTAGGCATTATGCCGGATATCATAGGCTAAATTGTTAAAAAGCACCATGCAGTTATTTATGACACGGGGGTCAGGTATGGTAATTAATGTTTATAGTTTTTACAGTGACAAATGCTCCCATGGAGCACTAGATGCCTTGGTAGACTAAGCCCTGAGTAAAGCAAGGTTTTGCCTGGGACAATAAGATGCGCGAAGCAAGAATGCAGAGACCAATTTCAGAAAAGAGTAATGATGATTGGCGTAAAAATTTCCTCATGCTGAAATAGACACAATTGGGCATACGGATATTGTACGTAACAATTTACCTGTTCACAGCGAAGGAAGAACAGCCGGTTCTCCTTGGAAAGAATGGTGTCCGGGCTCTTGCATCCATTGCATATGACATATTCATCTAAAAGAGAATTAGCACAGAGAGTGAGTTCAGCAAGTTCATACATCCTAGAGAAGTACAACAGACACTTCTACCTACATAACAAAAACTTCTTTACACTGCAGAGTCTTAAAAATAAATTGCATATAACTACAGTACTAACTATTAAGAAACTCTACAAAGGCGAACAGAAATGTTCACAACGAATTGGGGATATTGCGTTGAGTGGTTGATTACATAGTATGTCACAAGCAGACAACAGATCATAAGTTGTGGCTGGTCCTATAAGTTAATATAGACAAATTAACTATTCATCTGCATTATACCACACCAGCAGGCTAAAAGATTTTAGTTCAGCACTATTTGCCCATCGCAAGAGAAGGATAAAATCCATGTATTATAAAACGAGCAGCGGAGTTTTAGAGTCATGAAATACAAGAACTTACTGATATATCTTCTAAGTATTGCTTCAAAGTTCTTTGGAGCAAATCTTCCTTTGATAACCAACCTTTGCTGCCCATCAAGAGATCCACTCGTTCCCATCTCAGCAAGCAAAAACATCATGACATGTTCAGGTTGTCTATGCATACTGGCAACAGAAAAATTTAATGCTTTTAGTTGGATTGTTTACTCAATGAAAACAGACGATGATAATCAAATGAACTGGGATCGTACGTTTTGCACAGGTCCATGAAGTTAACAAAAACAGTCTTCTTTGTTCCTTCCCTGAGAACTTGAGGGGGTCTCATAACAGTTCTTCGCCTATCACCAGCAAGATCTGGATTGTTTTCGCGGAGAATATTGAATACTCTGCCAAGCAGCTGTGGCCAAACAGATTGAACATAAGGTTTCATCATGAAACAAAAATAATTGGATACTGGTAAAAACTAATAAAAATATGCGATGCCAGTTTATTACCCATAGCGTCAACGAGGAAAATGCAATAGCTAAATCAATAAACACATAGAAAAGGGAATTTTAATGCTTCTGATTTCTGAATGAATGCTAACAAAACTGATAAATACATGCGATGCAAGTTTAGTACCGATAGCATCGATAATGAACACAACACAATATATAAATCAAGAAAAGAATAGAAAAGGGAACTTCTTGCTTCGGATTTCTGAATGAACATTGTAACATAAATATGAAAGAGACTAGAGACACACAACATAGATGATTGGTACTACCTAAGACCTAAGTTGCATAACTATTTGAAATCGATTTCACTGTACCACTAGGATCCGTCCAATACTCCTAAGAAAAAAAGGGCACGTCTCCAATAGGACAATGAGAAATAGTGAACAGGGATGCATCAAGTACCTCTTCATACTGATAATCTCTGTCAGTTCCTTCCCAAGGGTATTTGGGGGCACCACCCAGCACAATACCTTCACCTTCTTCATCCTCTCTAACTTGATCATCTGGAGAATAGATGCTCAATCACGTTAACATATGTAACAAAGAAGGTACAAAAATGATTTGGTGGGTATTATATTTACCAGCTGCGTCATCACCATCTAAAGCTTCAGTAAGAGACGGATCAAGTTCCACCTGAAAGTCCCATAGTTTATTAACTAAAGCATAACAGCTAGTCAAACCATTTGGAAAGTAATGACAGAAAGATAAACTCACCTGTTTCTTCTTCTTCTTTTTCATGCCTGCAAAGCTTGGCTCTCCCGACTCTGTGACTGCAGAAAAGGAAAAAACAAAGTATCACAAAAATGCCCCGGTGAAGTAGAGAAATTCCTTTCTACAAGTATTAGGCGGACCTGTCAAGCTCTCTGTCTTTTCAGCCAACTTATCCACCTCATCAGATGGATCTTGGATGACAACCTTCTTTTTCTTCTTTTTCTTTGTCGGATCAAAAGGAGTAAGCTGCAATAGTTGCAAAAGTTATAAACACAAGAATTTCTGACAATTTTGGCAAGGTAGTGTATTGATTAACATCAATTGTTGTCCATCCATATTTACTTTTGCATCCATAATTTTGACACATGTATTTCAAATATAGAAAAATAAAGGAAATCCCTACAAGGTATTAAAAGTGAAAAGCCAAATAATTCATGCACCCTGGTTTCAAAAGTTCAAAACAAGGAGATGAGCGTGTCGGTAGGTTTCCCAGGCACAAAACAAACCACTAGACATTTAAACCTAACAAATCAGCCATGCCCAGTAGAACGAACAGCTTCCTGACTTGAAATCAACCCTATCCTTCGATTCGGTCCGCTTCAGCAGATTCTACATCTACATAATCCGCAGAAGCACAGGAACGTAGAATCCGCCATATCGGCCCCTTATTCGCCACCCAACCCGATAACCTATCCAACCTCTGATGCGCTACGTAATTGAAACGGGGTAGGAAAGGGCGAGATGCCGCCTCACCTCGGGAACCTCCTCCTTCTTCTCCGACGGCTCGTCGTCCGCCATGGTGTGGCTGGCCTTCGCTTCTCTCTCCGCGGCGCAGGCGGCTGGAAACCTAGGCGTCAGGGCACGGCGGCTAGGGGGAAGTTGGCGAAGCGAAAGGGAAGAAGCGGATACGAGCGCCTGAGGAGAGAAGGCTACGGAGAGGGGATCCAGCGGCTGGAGAAAGGCTTTAGGTTTTCGCAATCTATCCAACGGCTGTTATGCGTTTCGATAAGCCGCGTGGCTAATATAGGCAGCCGCTTGACAGGAACTCGAATTGTCAATTACGTTACGCTCAAGGAAACGCCTGGAGCTGTGTCAAAAAAAAAAAGAAAAGAAACATTTTCTGCTACACACTCCTCAATCGTAACCTTTGCTGCTGGACACTGGTCAATAGGGGCGAAGCTAGGTTCATAGCTGTGGGTGCAAATGCACTCACAAAAGTTTGAAATTTGCTTGTAATTCACTTGATTTTATTATGTATGCACTCTAAAATCCAAAGTTAAGCACCCATAGACAACTAAATGAGGCAGTCTTGCACCTTCACACATTTTTTTCTAGCTTCGCCACTGCATTGAAATGGTGTTTATAGATGATGGAATTTTTGGTTTTTTAAAGTTTTTTTCTGCCATCAATAAAGTTGGAATTATTTGGATTGATTTTGTAATCAGGAGATGTAATTTGCTATAAAATCAGAATTCCCTTTTCGAAAAAAAGTGTCTGAGTTGTAATAAAAAAAAGAGTGAAATGATATAGACTGATCTCTTCGCCAAAAAAAAAAAAAGGAATTATCGACTGATCCCAGCAAGCTGCTGAAAGCTGTACCGTAGTCTGGCCTAGTTTAGGATTAGCCCAACCCAAATACTCTAAATGGGCTTCCAAGAACTTGAAGCCTAGAGAGTCAGGATCGAGCATCGGTCCAAGCTCCACAAAGCCCAGGCACATCGTTCCAGGCTCACAAAAGAGCCGAGCGGCAGTCATTGTTATCACAGTTATCCGACGGTGGTAGTTGAAAGCAGCGAAAGTTTCACGTTGAACAGGCTCTGCCGGCAAACAGCCGGTCGAAAAGAAACGACGGATTTTACAACTTGGAATGTCGTTGTTTATACACGCCTGCTTACTCCGATACGACGCGGCTGTTGATCGCATGCATCCACCGTAATGGCTGACCGTTGGTTGGACTTTTTCAGTTTTCGCGTGCGCCCTTAGTACACACCTGAACACCTGATCACACTCGTCGATTCAGTCTTCTAAGACTTAGATAAGCTTAATTAAATAGATGTTTATTATTTTGGTACGCGTATTTATCGTTCCAACTCAAAGAAGAACTTACCTTGTCGTGCCTCGATCCATCAGTTACCAATTTGACAAAATTCCGCCCATTTCTGTGTAATCCAAGTCGCAATTGAAGACAGCTGTTACCAAGTGGCAAGTGCGAACCCCTCGCACGACCAGGTGTGCAGGCAGATGTGATCCAGGAGCTACTTCTTTGTCATTTTCCTTTCTTTTTTCTTTTCGAGCAGAGCTGGTTCCTTGACAAAGAAAAAGAAATTCATTTCAGCTGGACGTACGACTAGCTCGCAATGAGCTCTATCGACGTTCGGCGCATTACTGATGCCGTGTCACGCTGGCACGCCGTGTGGTTATGACTTGTGATGGTATAGCTGGATATTGCTGTCTGTACACCCAACCGATCATATTTCATATGGGTGTTCGGCAAAGCCTCTTGCAGGACCTGGTATTCTAGGAACAGGAAGGGATTAGGTCTGGCCAGAAAGGCACATAGATTACACAGGAATCGAATCATTGCACGTTCGTCCCTCTTACGCAGCAGGACAAGCATATTGAATCAATCAGAATGGGTAGCGAGTCTTCTAGAAATTTGCACGGAGCCTCTCAATCGTGCACCGAAACGACTCAAGCGACTTCCCAGCTCAGATCGGTTCATGACAATGCACCACTGCACCAGGTTCATTACAACGCCCTTCAGCTCGGGCTGTGAAGGAGCGAGCTCATGAAATCGAAGTGACCACCGAACCGAGAATGCACAGACATCGGAATTATGCAGAGCGAACTCGCAAAAAGGAAAGGAGTTAACCAGAAAGACAGGCATATGATGTTGGACACATCACCCCATCAATCGATATCTGCTACTGTACATCCATAGCACTAAGAGCTTTGTTGAACAGCACCACACCTCTTAGGAAAAGCGACGTGCTCAAGACATTGTACACATCAATCAATTTGTCTACGGGAAGGATATATCTTAGCCGTCAGCTCAAGTTATAATATACAAGAAAACTCTTAACTGTTCAACCAACTTAGATTCACAATTGAGAAATATATATTTGTCTATAAGAAGACCTAGCTCTGCCAATAATCTGAAAAAGATCTGCCAATTAATCAATCCACTCATGATTCAGAGTTTAGACTCGTTCCTAAGTCCTAAACACACGTCACATGATCAACCAGAAATAACGACCATGCACATCATTTTCTCCTTGTTGGGTCAATAGCCGCGGTAAATACAAGCCAATAAGTGTATAGTCATTACAGCAGTGGAGAAAAGTACAAGGCAAGACAGAATATCTAGTATAAAACAATTCTGACTTCTGGTCCATAACTTGCGAGAACATCAACAGAAACTCAAGAAATATGCTGAATGAATAAATTACGCCGGCAAGGCAACAGGTGGATCCAGTTTTACCTCACCGCCCCTTGGGGTTCATGATCTGTGAGAAGACAGCACTAGGCGTCAGCCCATCCGAATCCATACTTGCTACACTCTGATCGCCCATGCTAATAGAGGTGGTGGTGGTTGTGGTGGTGCTTGATTCGATTGATGGGTCATTAGGATCCTTCTTTCCAGGCATCATAAGGGGAGTGCCTTCGTCTGACATCCCACAGCCAATGCTTCCACTCTCTTCAGCACTCTCCTGCATTTGAAGGGCAAACTCCAAGTTCCAAAGCACATCACCCATCGAAGGACGGTCAATGCCCTGATCAGAAACACACTTCTCAGCTGTCTCGGCAAACTTCTTGAAGCACTGAGGAGCAATCTTTCCCTTCAGATAGGGATCAACAATCTGGTCCAGAATGCCTTTCTTCTGGCAGTGCAAAGCCCATTCCGCCAAGCTAACTTCTTCTTTCGCAAGCGTAGGGTTCAAAGCAGGCCGCGCACAGAGAACCTCAAACAGCACAACACCAAATGAGTACACATCAGATTTATCAGTGAGCTGCTGCCTGCGGAAGTATTCAGGATCAAGGTAACCAAAACTGCCCTTGACAACTGTGCTCACATGAGTGTGGTCCATAGATGGGCCAGTCTTGGACAGACCGAAATCCGAAACCTTGGCAACCCATTTCTCATCCAGGAGGATGTTTGTTGTCTTCACGTCACGGTGGATAATGGTGTGCTTTGCACCGGTGTGAAGGTAGTGAAGCCCACGAGCGGCACCAATGCAGATATCCAAGCGTTGCCTCCAGGTAAGCGGCGGATTCTGGGTCTTGTACAGGTGTTCACGCAGAGTCCCATGAGCCATGTAGTCATAGACCAGGATCATCTCATTCTTCTCCTCGCAGTATCCAATGAGCGACACTAGATGACGGTGGCGAAGCTTGGACAGCATTTCAATTTCAGTCTGGAACTCATGCACACCCTGCTCAGACATGGGATTGCCACGCTTGATAGCCACCTTGGTTGTTCCTCCATCAATCTCACCACGGTAAACTTTACCAAATCCACCCACACCAAGAATAAGGGACTCATCGAAGTTGTTTGTTGCAGTCTTGATCTCGGCAAAAGAGAAATGGCGGCACAGGTTGGATGGCAAAGATGAAGCATAGCTACCAGTAGTGTGCGACTTGGCCGAACTGGAAGTGTGAGAATTGCCATAAAGTGACAGCGGCAGCCAGCCAGAATGACCATCACTCATGCCTGCATCCTTCCCGGCAGTCCTCTTGCGCCTGCAGATCGCAAAGAAGCAATATCCAAGTGCAAGAACTACCAAACCACCAACGACACCACCGACAATAGGTCCGACAGCTGACTTCTTCTTAGATGCCCCGGAATCATCTGATGGCTCAACACTTGGGATAGGGTTGAGTCCCGCAAGGCTCCCATTAGCAAGCTGCAACTTGAAGACCTCCATCCCATTTAGGATAGCATCATAATATTGTGGCTTTGGGTCAGCATACGGATGGAGAGACACCCATAAATCCAAGGTTCCTGAACCAAACGTATTCACCACATAATCCTGAAACACCGGACTGCCACTACCGGTGGAAGCACCAGCCACGGAAGTCGCCCACGCAATCACATCAGCATCCTTCTGGGCTGTCTGGTTGTTGATGTAAATGCTGAACACCCGCTGATTGACCTTAGTGATCGGGTCCTGTATCTCACAAAAATGCATCCTGACAAGATACATGAAGCCAGCATCCACCGGCATCATCCATGTGAGATTGGAATTCATGTTCACATGCTGGTCCGGCCCCATGGAGCGCGCCGTTGAGTAGACATCAACGGGGGCCACATACTCCGGCAAATTGTCCCGGTAAGTGATGGTGATATCCTTGTCATTCGGGTAGGTCACCCCAAAGCCTGCACCGAAGATGTACAGCGAGTCATCCTCCCACGAACGGAACCCGCCGGTGTCCTTGGAGGGGGAGATCGCCTGGCCGCCGACGTTGAGCCTGTACATGGTCTGCATGGCCGTGCCGGGATCGATCGGGAACGGCTGGTTGTTGCCGTCCCCGGTGACCAAGTTCGGGGTGAGGATGTCGAAGAGGTCGGGGGAGGAGACGACCTCGATTCCGTTGACGAAGGCGTAGGCGTTGGGGCGGCCCTTCTCCGGGGTGAAGGTGAGCTCGAGCGTCGGGGAGCTCACATTGACGGAGAACTCCCGGACGAGGTAGTCGAGGTTGAAGGCGGTGGCGGTCTGGTAGGCGCTGAAGTTGGAGAGGAGCGTGACCTTGCCCCCAGGGACGGCGACGGAGACGGAGAAGAGCGCGTCGGCGGCGTCGCGGTTGGTGTAGTTGGCCGGGTAGAAGTGGAGCCTGAGGAACTTGCGGCCGGCGCCGAGCGGGAAGGAGTAGGTGAAGGGCGAGGCGGAGGCCCGCGCGGTGAGGTAGGGCACCTGCGGGACCGAGGGGTTCTGCGACGTGGCGGCGGCGGAGGCGAGGTTGGGCGGCAGGTACTTGGAGCCGGTGTCCCCTCTCCAGACCCGCCCGTCGGTGTCGTTGCCCTGCCCCGTCGCGCCGCAGTCGAGCAGGATGTCGTCCCGCGGCACGAACGGCGTCGTCGCCGAGGAGTTGCCGCCCGCCTGCGCCAGCGCCGGCGCCGCGCAGGCGGCCAGGAGCAGCGCCGCGAGCAGCACGCCCCTCATGGCGTAGGTCGTCAGCTCGGCGCGGAGCGAGGAGGTCACAGATCGGGCATCAAGCGGCGCGCCGGCGCCGATCTGGGTGCGGATTGCGCCGGCGGGGTGCGAGATTTGCGGGGTGGTGGAGAAAGGAAGGTGGCGGCAGCCGCAGGTGGGGAGGAGGGAGAAGGGAGGGTGGCGTTAAGGGAACGGAAAAGTGAAGCCTCGATGGGATTACGGGTGGGGCGGCATTTAGTGGGAGGGGAGCCAGCAACGGCAACGGCGACCTACTCCGCTCTGCGCTGCGCTCGCTCTCTACTGCGCGCCGCGCGGTTGCTCGGTGAATGTTACTGCCGCGGGGGCCCACGGGGTTTTCGGTGGTTTCGCTGTCTTGTGGGGTCCAAGGGGGTGGGGGTCCACGGAGCAGTTGCACGAGTGGCGGTGGTGTGCGTGTAGCGTGTGGCGCGGTGACGGTGGCTGGTGAGGGGTGGAGGACAGCTCGCACTGTCGTGCTCGGCTGAGCTTGCGCTTGCGCGTCCCCCCGTTTCGGGAAAATCTCCGTATTCTGATCGGTGTGGGTGTGGTTTTTTAGCTTTTTCGGCAGCGGCGACGCGGTGGTGGGAATCGCGTCCATGTGCGGGACGGCGCGGGGCCCACTCGTCAGCTGACGACGCTGGATTTTTAATGGGGTTTCTTTTTTCTGAATCAATTTTTAATGGGGTTTCAGGTACCAACGCGGACGGTTTCGCTGTTGTTGACAGCCCGTAGCCAGTGTGGGCGCGTAACTACCACTGACTAGCGGGTCCACCAATGGGTCCACAAGCCAGCGCGGCTGCGCGGGAGGAGTGAAGGAGTGGCCAGCTGCAGAGACTGTGCCGGCAGCTGCCAAATGCAGCTGTGAGCCAGCCAGCCAGCACCGGGCTCAGCGCTCAGCGCGGGGCCCGCACTCGGAACGGCTGGAGCTGAGAAAATATTTGCTCCGGCACTCGGGTTGGCGCGATCACGGCCGTTGAACGGGGGGCGACGCGGAATGAGGGGCCCACCTTGGGAACAGTGTGGGTCCTACTAACATGCAGGGGTGTTCGGGGTCGTGACGCCCACCGCCCTTCTCGTCTCGTGTCGTCGTCTCCTCGTCTGATGAAGTGATGAGGCGCCGTCGCTTTGACCTCGACGTGCCATGCCATGCTGTTTGATGGAGTAATACGTTCACGTTGGCCCTACACATCATTAAGCTATAGCGTAACTATCTTTATCTTTATGCGAAGCATCTTTAGTATGACCACAGTACCATTGAAAATTTCAGCATGTCTCGGCACTGTGTCGTCTTCCTCGCCAACTAAAGTCTGGAGAGCAAAAAGTTCCGCCGTAGTTCCCGTTTCCCGGCCATCACGGTGAGAATTTAGTATCTCTCTTTCAAAATATTTATGATTCTAGCTTCGGACACAAGAAATAACGAGAAGTGAAAAAAGTATAGCGTAGAAAAAACTGAGATACATAAAAAATTTCGTAGAGGGCACGGAAATTCGTTCTGGTTTCTCAACGAATCGGTCCAGTTTACCGATCGGTTTGCAAATTTTGAAATTCTGAATTTCGTTCAGTTTTCGGGCCGGATTTTTCCGTTTTCCGAAAAACCGGTCAAACCGATGGCATCTGGTTTTAACCGTTCATTCGGAATTTCAAACCTTGTTAGGGCCCTAAAAATCGAACATCCTAGCGTTAAGTTCCTTCCAAAGTCTCTACTGTAGTCTGTAGAAAACTTGAATGACTCATGGACGTCGGGCTTTGTCCAACCGCTTTCAGTTTGCAACCATCAATGAACCATGGGGAGAGCTCACCATTCGGTGCAAGGTGGGCAAGATTGATCCTTCTGTGCATCAGTGCATGGGGAACCAGGTTTCCTTATTATGAACACATTCGATGAGCGAATGGTCTAGGGTCTCCGCCTCTTATGCAATGCACATGTATGTGATTCTTGAACCCATAGCAGAGCACCTACCTGATGTCCAGCATCGCTCATGAAAGTACGAGCTAAAAAAAGAGCGACATTTGTTTGGCACGAGAGTCTTCCAAAGAAAAAGGGCACAGAACTTCTGATCGAACCAAGAAAAAAAACCTGATATGCACTGGCACACGAATAGCGACCGCCCGAGTGAGCAACGATACTACTACTTTGATTCATATTTTCGTTTCTTTACATTTCTTACCATATATAAAAGAGCCCGTTGGTGGTGTTCATGGTCGTCGGTCGCCATGCCCGCCTGCCTCCAGCGGTCCAGCCCATAAGCGCCGACAGGTGGGCCAGCACCAGCAGCACGAACTTGAAAGGGATGCAAGATGTCGTATATAATCAATGTCAATATCAAGTTAAGCCATATATAAAAAACTTAATATCACATAGCTCCATCACAACATTCCTAGGTATCAAAATTGGCCTACTGTTCGGTCACTCCCAGGACATTCAATCTTGGGATCCAGAGACCGGGATGGCAGAATTCCTCAGATAGGTGCTTAGCTCAGCTGCGTTCTGAGACGAAGTTAACTGAATCTAGCCCGGTTTAAGTTATAGTTATGCGTTTTCAGCAAGATGGATGCTGGAACCCATCGATAGTAATCAACTGTGACTGTGTACAGGATATCTCCTGTAGAACAGAACCATAATGTAGCTCGTGCACCGCGGGGCTTCCTGGGGTTCGTCGTGTATACACCATACACCGCCCTTTCTTCTGCACTTTGCTCTTATCTGCGTGCACGTTTCTGCCGTTTATCTTCTTCCCGATACCTCTCGCGCCTCTCTTCCCTCTGTCGTTTCTTCGTTAGTTGTTCCGTCTTGGCTTTCTCTGCCTCGTATGCTTTCTTCTTCTTCTCTTCCTTAATCTTTTTCTTCTTTGCCTACAAGAATCCAAGAAAAGAATAAGCAAGCAGATTAACGTCCGAGAAGAACATCAGTTGCGGCGAGGAAAAGATATATTACCTTCTCATGTTTTAGAAGCATTAGCTGTTGTATAGCTGTGTATTTCCTCCTCTCACTGGGATCCATAACTACTGGTACTCTTTTTTCAATCGGTGGTTTCTTCTGCTTAGGTCTATCCTTTGGCTTAGATTTAAAAGGGAGTAAATTCTGCAGCTTGGCAGGGATCTCTATAGGATTGAACTTCCGTGGTTTCCGCTCAATAGGCTGCAGAATAAAGATAGACCATGAGACCAAAAAAAATAAAGAGAGAGGATAAAATAAGGCTACAAGAAAACAAATAAAGGCTCAAAACCTTGTAAACCGAGTCCTTATTGTGTGGAATAGGTATATTGTGTGACCTACGCAGCTCAGCAGTTGTTCTCATGCCTTGCCACATCTGCTCTCGGGGTTGCAGAGCAGTAGTGACAAGGTTACAGTACGTGGGAACATCAACATTGACCCAGGCACGCAAGAAGACAATGTCACTCATAAGAATTCTGTCCTCAAAAGTGCACCTTGCAATTCCTTCAGTACTTTGCCCTTTTCTTTTCAGAATATCTCCCGGTTCGATCTTTGCAGCCTGTAATGAACAAAAGATCAATGCACACTTAAACAGCCGGATAGCCAAATATTCATGACATTATCAACAGTACAATGTCATCCACGAGCCTGAAGTTCCTCTCCACTAACACCTCATAAAAAATGACACTTAAGTCCATATGCATAGACATTATGATCCAGTTCGGTAAATAAACATAAACCTGAAGTGGTGCCTGCATGCTCTTATAATAGACCTTTAACCCCCCCCCCCCCCCCCCCCCCCCCCGATATGAAGTAACTGATTTCTTATTTAAATTAACTTAAATCCTAATCCTTTGTCCTGAAGTTATTAAAATTTGTTGTGAATACCTGAGGAAGGGCTAAGGGTGCTAAAAATTTCAGAATTCTTGTTGGCCCCGCAAAGTAAAAGGTTTACAAATGTATTGACATACCAAGCTCAAATACCAGCCAAAATAACTAAGCATGAGAGAAAGAAGCTGAAATAATAATAATAAAAAGGATTCCAGAAACTCTTTAGATGACAACAGTTGAGAATCATCGTTGTGATACAGAACTCTTGTAAAATGGTTTATAGGTTACCTTTTTAACTTGTCCACGGATCCCACTTACAGTCCTTATGGCAGCACCTTCAAACCTAGCAACCTCTAAATCAGATGTGAACATCCCTTTAATAAGAGCGGTTTTCTTAAATATCTTGCATGGTTCGCCTGTGAGCTTGATCTTCTTCACAATTCGGGCAGTATTGTTGAATTCTTGAATCCATCCTGTTGCAGTTATCCTAAATGGCACCTGAGTAGACACCAAGTATTGTTATAAAGCCTAAGGGTGGGCACATACAAAAATGACTATATAAAAAACATGAAAGAGACAACAAAAATCAGTGGACAGTAGTTTGAAGGGGGCCAGGGTAATCTGTTGAAACGACAGCATCAATGTGTTCTACTTCCCAACATAATCCCCTGTCAAACCAAAAACCATCGTACGCATACATCCACTAAAACTATGCCTTCTCTTCAATAGCATTCCGGTTTCTGTAGTTTGAAGTAAGGCTTGAACCCTACTTCGAATATTATACTGTTTTTCAGACAAATGAGATAAGGAAACATTGATATAAAATAAAGCCTAAGTCAACGTCTGAGATGGCAACACAACAATTGTGGAATTCATTCATCCAGTTAGCAATTATTAGTAGTATAAAGCCGCTAAAGAAAATAAGTGTCAACATATTTTGCAGTTACGACAGTCACCCAGAGTTGTAGTTGTCCGTTGTATAAAGCCATTAACGAAAATAAGAGTTCCAAACAAGGCAGGAATGGTGGTGGTACATGGCATTAGTCTGATCTGAGGAAGCACTGAAACTACCATGGTGTTTCTCCACAGACCACACCTCCAATCATGCATGGACTAATGTAAACAGATCACTGAATCTACTTAAATGTTGGAAATATTCTAATGCAAACAGATCATTGATTCTACCTGGTTGTTGGAAAGATTCTGGACTGCTAATACGCCACTCTTTGGAGGAGCAAGTGGGCCCCAAAACATAGCAAAGCAATGCATATGCTCTGGTGTATACTTGAGCATGCGATGCCGACCATTTCGATCCTCTATTGCATACACAGGAGTTGTTTGGAATCGCCTCCATCCAATTGATACAATGATTGGGTCCCTTGTCTTCAGCACTTTCCTGTGCCACCTATGACGTTTCAAACTAGCCTACATGACAGGTTAAAAGGCACATGTGAAAAACAAACAAGATAGAAACAGTAGTGACTTGTGTGACCCATTGTAGATTTCAGAATTTTAGCTGACCTGCATGTATCCTGTATTATCCTCACCAAGGCCAATACCCCCAACAAGAATTGGGTGGCGAGGATCAAAATGCTCAACGAGCTCAAATGGCACATCATGTACCTCTAATCTGACATAAGTGCCAGTCCTGAATCCTTCAATTTCAACTCGGGTATCTTCATCAAGATCGTTGAGTTCAGATATATTCAACTGCTTGCGAATTTCCATTTCCTCCTTTAACTGCGAAATGTATGAATGCCCATCAGTACCCAGGACTAAAGAGAAAAGCCTCAATGAATTAACAAGCCAAGTGCACTCGGATATACTTTGTCAAAATAGCCCCCCTCATTAGGCTGTTCTCTTTTGAATTTCTTCTTGTCAGTATCAACTTCCTCATCAGAGGCAGATCCATCATATGTAGCTTTCAGTCAAAGAACCAAAGGGGAAATGGAAAAATGCATGATTTCAAAATAATAAAATAATAAATGAATTATAAGACAACAAAAGGATTAAGCAATCCTGTTAAGTAACAGAGCATGTCGAGAAATTTGATTGTCCATAAGTGGAAGATGAAATAAAAAATATGAATAAAAACATTGACGATGTATTAAGGATATTGTGCATCGAATTTTGCTTTAAGTGCAAGCTTCTTGAGTCTTCTTTCTTCAACTTCTAGGTCATCTTTGTGAACACCACTGTTTTCTTCAGCATCTTCGCCAGCCTGGCTCTTATGTACCTCACCAGTCTCAAGGTCTTCAAAATCACCATAGACGTCTTCATCCTCCTCCCCATTTTCATTTAATTCCTGCCCTCTGAGAGCAGCTTTTGACCAATTTCCAGTCACAAAACGATCACGGATACTATTAATGAGTTCTTCAGTAGACCAATCTCTTTGTTCTGCCTTGATAAACTTCGAGCAATCCTCAGCATCCACATCATCAAAGCTTGGTAATTCAGTCTTTCCTTGCTGCGAAATAAAAACTGCAAGTTTATACTTCAAGTTGATAGACTAGCAGCACCTCTTAAAACCATGTGCATTAATAAATTAGTTCAGGTTGATGTCACATATAAGAAAAAGGAAAATGTTGAACCCTTCACCCAAAATACAAGATGAGGAAAGTTACGAGACAGCAAAAGATTAGCGCACTTAGTCAACTGGCACTTTAATTGTCCCCAACACGTAGAAAAGAAATGGTGCTAAGGTAAGAGGGTCTTATCATCCTCAAGCCATCTCGTTCTTAGCTAACTAATCTAGAAGAAATACAATGTTTAACTAATATAAGCATTCGGGCAACGAGACGAGATTGGGATAACTATCCTAATAAAAACAGGAGAACATGTCTTCAATACATTAGCCGCATGCAACATAGTTACCTTCTTCTGTCCTTTTGGTACAAAAAATTCTTCATCCGAGCTATCTGTTCCGTTACCGTCATCTTTTGATACCCCACTTTCTAGCTTTGAAGATGATTGACCATATACAAGTTGCATTAAATTAGCACTGCGGCTGGACAGTGTTCTAGCAAGCAAGGATTCTTTCCACTTGGAGGCATTTTCACTTTCACCATCTAAAATAGCAAAATGGAAAGAATCAAAACAAAAAATTGAACAAATATGCAAAGTATTGTTACAACAAAGAATCCTGCTATAACGATCTGTATACATTTGCAAAGATAACTGTTTCAGCAAAGCACCTTGCAATAATAATCTGTATACATCTTAATTGTTTCGGTATAGAACCCTGAATTAAGGATCAGTATGTGTGGCAGACTCAGCGAATACAGTACCTGAATCGCTGGCTTCTCCACTATCATCTGATGATACAGAACCTTCAGACAACTGATCATCGTCAGAATCTTCACTATCACTGTCATCTTCATCAGTACCCTATAATAAACATAAACAAAATATTGAAATATAAAACCTGAAAATCTATAGTGCTATGTAAGTACTAAAGAATTAGTCCATGAAAACAATCCCCACTTTAGCCCTTTGACCAAATAGACTTCATGGCCTGCGTCAGCAGACTCACAGCTATGACAACCTTCCTGACTAGATTAGTACAAATAAGTGCATATGCTGTAAGAAGAAAATACATAGTTCCTAAACATAAACCCATCCTCTGCAGCACATCGTAAGCTAAACATGCAGCAAAAATTGAGAAAAACAAGGCCATCCAGTGATAGTAAATAAGGGGAAAATGAACCTCCTCATCGACGTCATCTTGAAAATTAGTTGATACAGCTCTTCGCCTCAATCTTCCATCGCAGAATTCCACTTTCTCCATTAAATTGACATCACGATCACTTAACTGAATTTCATCATCATTGTCTTCTTCACTATCACTAGAACATTCAGAATGCTCGTTGCTCTCCAAGGTGGCATTGCTAATGTTTGCATCTTCCTGGTCTTTCTGGCTTGCAGAATTGTCATTGCCTTCTGCGTCACTCTCTTTTGACTGAGCACCAGGATGTCTACCAAAAAAATTTATAAAACTCTGTTCCAACTTTTCATTAACAGAGTATCTTGTGTTCTGAAGGTTTTTTACCATGGCCACACCAACATCATTACCTTTACCTGTAAAGTGAAAGGCCCGTAGTCCAGATATTAGAAAGGCAAGTGCAAACTGAAGTTAGCTATTGAGTGTCAAGATCTCAATGAAAACTGGAGTTAATCCAATATGTAGCGCACAATTATAACATGCTTGGAAGCACCACATATTATGGTCATTCCGATTCACATGCATATAGATACAAACTAACCATTTCATATATTGACACACAGCAAAACACACACACAAAAACGATATCATAGTTGCAAGTTGCAACAATGGAATGATTGGAACACCACAAATACACATTATGGACATGCAAGATGTAGTTCCACCAGAAAATCTTTCATTTCTCAGATATTTTCACGGGCATGCTGAAACCATACATGCAACAGCTAGACTCATTTCACAATCTATCTAAGCAGCAGCAGCAACAACAACAACATAGCCTTTGGTCCCAAGCAGGTTGGGGTAGGCTAGAGATGAAACCCACAAGAAAGAGTCTCTACAACTTATGAATCCTGAGGAGGTCGTCTGCCCCAGGTTATTCTGCCCCCGAAAAACCTGTATTCCGCTCCTTGCGATCAAAATCCCGTCCTGTGATCCGAAATTCGCGCGCTAACCCGTGGAGTGGACTCGCCCCCGTCAGGCCGCAACTCCCCGCGATCCTCCCCCGCCTCCCTCGTTCTGTGCAGCTCCCTCAACTCCCCAGCAGCAACGCCCCCGCTCTGCCGCCCTATCCATCTGCCGCCTCCTCGATCGGCGCGAATCAGATCGGCGCCGCCGCCGCTACGGCGCAGATCTTCCCCACCAATGCCCCAACCAACGGCGCCTCCTCGATCCCCATCCCGACGCCGTCCCGCCCATCCCCAGCCGTTGTAGGGCGTGATTGGCTCGGCCCCAGCCGCTGCTACCGGATTTGGCTGGGATCCAGCCGTGCGGCTCCCTCCCATGGCGAAGCAGCAGCCTCCTCGAGTGGCGGTGAAACAAAGACGCATATGACGATGGGTCCTCGTCTCCTCGAGCGGCAATGGAACGAAGAACCAGGTGCATTGCCCAGCTTCAATGTCTTTTTGGTACAAGTGCTCTGTCCTTGATCCACAAATTTCTTCAGCGTAGTCTTGATGTGTGAGTGTCATTTGTGTGCTCAGGCTTATGCTTCTCCACTTATGGTGACTTGTGTTCTTGCTTCTGAATGCTAAATTTGAGGTAGCGCGCAAACTTGAAACACTGACATGTCTTGCAGTAGTACATTCCAAAAGGTGCGGTACTAGGTTCTTGAATTAGTCACGAATAATAATTGGGTGGCAAAATCTCTCCTAATGGTGCTTGAGCATGGCCAAGACCCTGCCTTGATTGTTCTAAATGTTCACTCAGAGTTTAGTTATTTTGTCCTGTCAGAGTTCAGAAAAATTAGCCGTGCTTGTGCGTGTGATTGTTGAACCTTGTCAGACAGCATGTATATTCTCCGAAAGTAGTAGGACCATGGTTTCAGATATTTGATCTTTGTGTAGATATGTTGCGTCAAATATGGTCATGGTCAGCCTATGTATTTCTGAAATTTGAAATCATGACTGCAAGGACATTAAAGCAGGTTTTTACGGCTCTTGTCCTGCTGCATGGCTTCCCATAGCTAGATAGAGCTGCATTTTAGATTCTTTTTTTCTCAGAGATTGTCCTGTTGAGTGTGGATGCTCATGTAGATTTTTAATTGAAGAATAAGAGACTTTTGTGGAAGAATAAGGCAGACACATTGTTGTCCTGAAAGCAATCTGTTTAAGGAGATGAGGATACAACAGAGCCTGCTGTTTGTTTGAGCAACGGTCTGCAAGTTTTTCCTTTTTATTACTGCGAAGTGTTTTCCTATTTCTTATTTGATGCAGTCATGCAGTTTTGACCCTTTTCTTTCCTGTCATTTATTTCATATGGACGTTAAAACAAAGTAGTGTTTGGATCACAATGGGGTTTGCTGGCTTGAAAGGCTATCAGTGTTACTGCATGCAAGGTACAGTTTGATGCCAACAAGCTTATATTTAACCTGGTCTTCTTTTCCAATGGCTGATGTTACTTCTTCTGTTTTCTATGTTGAGAGTGCATAGAATTGGAAAATCATGTTTTGTACTCCACTGATTAGCTTCTTGAGATGCACACCACACCATGCGGTCACAAATAATTTAGACTGTAATTTCTACAAGATGCACCTTGAATTCTTAATGTCTACAACAGGAATAGAGCAAGACCTTTTGCTTATCCCCCGATGCTTGTGTAACAACAGGGTTTCAGTAGCCCGAAAGGTCAGTTGAATTGTTTATTTGCTACAAACATATCAGTAGTTTATTTCTTCAATTAGTTCAACTATTCTAAGGACTTCACATATAGTATCATGTACTAAAACAAGAAAAGTAGCCTTTTGAATCTACTAAGACTGGACAATAATTTTCTTAGGAAGTATATCAATGTGTGTCACCGTAAGCAATTTGGAAAGTACTCTGTAATTATTGATGAGTTCATCAGGGTGTTGAAGTTGCGTTTTGTATTTCTTATTTTTCACCTTCATTTTGCATCCCTTATTTTTCAGCTGGTAAAGGTGCTATTGAACATGGATCATCTGGCACTACAAACCCACAGCAATACCGTGAAACACTGCAGGGGTATTTTTTTTTTCCTGCAACATTTTGTTTGATCCTTTGCTACTGTAGACTCACCTGTTACATTCTCATAGTTCATGTCACCTTGACGTGAAATTATTACATGTGTCGAATATTTTATGCCTTCACCAAATAGCTCTCCGACACACTCGCGTTTGCAGCAACGAAGCATCCTGCATGCTATATTTCGTTGTTCCACCGATCAATAATTAAAAACGAACTAATAGAACTATATCTTGATCCTACTTTCATGGTTCTAGATGCTTTTGGTATCTTTTCTGTTTTTATATTACAGTGCAAAGATCGAAGATGACCTCAAAGAAAAGATTGTTCAAGGATGTAGGTACAGCTGATAATATGGTTGGTTTATTTCACTGTAGACTTTTGATTTTTTCGAGTTATTCCTCCTTAGTCCAGTGTTGCAGTTTTCTCCTGTCTTATCTTCCCTTGCTGTTAAAAGGAGACATAATTAATATTTTGAAATTTCCCTCAGCGACAACACTCAATGGTATGTCGGTATTGAGTTAGTGCCATTGGTAATATACTGACTGCTAAATTATCCATATATACCGTTGTTCCAATTATTTTGCTATGACATATCCATTGCATTTTGATGGTATACAGACTTTAAGATCTCATGGGCAGTGAAAAATCTTGTACTTAGGATCTATAAGAAGGCACCGGTGGCTAAGAAATCTAGGAAGACTTAGCTGAAGGTGCATGACCAAATCTCTTATACCTACGATTGTTATTATTGATCTGATCCTAAAATTTTTATCGCTGTCTAATTTTTAACGGGTGGCCAGCTGACTCCTTTTGATGTAACTATCTCTTCATGGTGTAGCTTTGGGAGCAGTGGTACGGCCCGAATCCCACTTGTACTGCACGCCACCTACTCCAGTGCGATGGAAACTTACACTGACTTTCCAGATTGCGCCATATGTTTGTGTACTTGCGCAATGAATTAGGTAGACAGCATCGCCAAGATTAGATGCAGGTGCAGCAGGTGCTTGGCACCAAGGTTAGATGTAGTAGGTGCAAAAAATTTAAGACCATGAGCAGATGACATAATAAGGGAGGAAGAACAAGTAAATAGTAGACAATGGAATGCAGCCAAGTGAAATGCAGAATCTCACGCATGTACCTTGTAGTAATTGTTCTGGCTGTTATGTATCAGATCACTTTCATTTTTGTTTGACACGATGGTTGCAAAATTAACATGCTCATTTTTTCCAAACATATTCATGTTGGCACAAGGCCACGTATGAGTTCCAGGCTTGCAGAAAAAGAATCTTAGAACAACATATAAGAGGTGTGGATTTAGAATATATAAGAGGTGTGGATCTTAGAACAACATGAAAAAGTGGTGTAGATCTTAGAACAACACATAAGAATCTTGTTTCAATTTTCCGTAGCAACGCACGGGCGCTCACCTAGTAACACTAAAAGCCAAAGGCTAAAAAGTAGAGTTAGAGGTAAAAAAGAGTCACGGTTCAGGCACGTTGATTGCGAGTCTCCAAGCACTCCTATCCATAGCTACTTGGAGATATTCACAATCTATCTAAGCACCAGAAACAATTCAAAGCAAATCCATTCTTCTAACGGAAGGATATTTATGCACAACAACTTCAACAGGATATAAGCATATATATCAAGAAACACCAAGCACCACGATGAATGAACGAGGGGCTGGGTGTTGGCTATGGATAGCTATACTCTACCCGTACCTTGCTTTTTAGTTGCATCATTGTCATCACTCTTTGAAAACTGAACAAGGTGGTCGTTAATATTGATATAAACCGCATCCTTGTCATAAAGTAGATCCCCGAGACCAGACATTGGTGCATAGAAAAGCTTTTCCTTGTCACGTAATCCTCTCTTCTTTGCAGCTGATGGCAAAGGGCATGGATCAGCCAAAGCACTCACCCCAGACAAGCTGAAATCACCTGCACCCGTGATATGCACCTGCACCAATTACTCCACATCTTAATATTATGTAAGAGCACTCGTCCAGGAAAGAAACACTACCATTCATTGGCACTTCAGGGCACAAAGAGGTGAGGTACTAACTAAAAATCGTGTTCCAGTGATCATGTAAGGACAATAAATGTTTACCTTGGTCCCTCTTTTCATATTACATCCACGAAGATAACCATATAATGTTATTTTTCTGTCACACTTTTTGTTCAGGTGCACACTTTCAGGAGGGGTTACATCTTCAAGTCTATCAACTAACAAATAAGGATGTGCCATCCGCCAACTCAATGGGACAGGCTTGATAACAGAGATGAACCTTGCAAGATTATGGAGTTCTCTTTTTACATATCTGCATGAAATCATATGCTGAAGGATCAGAAACCAAAATGGATTTTTCATTGTTTTCACAAAGGTGATGCCTCAACAAGTTAATGTATCCATATGCCACGCATTAAAAGAAGCCAAAGAACAGCTACTCTTTTATACTATGCTGAGAATATACTGGAACGGACTGACAAAAGCATAGGCAATTCGGATTGATGTTGCAATTATCTAACTAGAAAGTAACTTACTTTCCATTATCATCGAGACCAGACAAGTAGAATAGTTTTGCTCCCTCCTTTATCTCAGCCCAAAAACGATGCTTCAGACGCTGCTTAGTTTTCCTGAGTTTTTTTGGATCTTTAAACTTTTTATCAAGATGTGTAAGCACTCCCATCACCTTGGGAAATCCATGCACTTGCATGATATTGAGAAACTCAAATGTATCCTGGGAACAAGGATTCGATAGATGCCCATTAGTCCCGGTAAGAGTCAATGGATATACTCGTGCATATATATAAAAAAGGATTAATGTGTTCATAGGCCAATGCAACAGGTCAACTGCACATATTAGCAGGAGTCAAAACACTGCTACTGCTGCTCATTAGGCCGGGACGAAAGAACCGAAGAGACCATAATAGTAGAAGATCAAAAAGCTGGCAACAGAAAATTTAGCCAAATATATAGAAACAAAAGAATATCACAAGAGACTTCCAAGGTGCATTTAGAGAAGACAGATTCTGGACAGTTCTTGCACATGTTTGCTAAGCATCTTAACAAAGATACAACATAAACCAGTAATAGTTTGCAAACATAGCGAATCTGAGAACATACCATTTCAAACCCATAGCTTCCATCAATGAGCAATAATGCGAGATCAGCTATTTTAGCTGCATCAATCATTCCGTTAATATCATTTGGACATTCCAGGAACTGTACTCTCCTGCTTTTACCTGCATATACCAAATAAATATACAAAAATAAGCTTTGCCATCTTCATAACGATAATCTCGGCAGGTTTTCGATGTAGAAGATAACAAGATGTATAAGGCTTAGTACCTGATACAACAGTGATGGGACCACGAACTTCTGACAGATTTTGCTTGGTGTAGTGCTTTACAAGACATTTTATCAACAACGACTTCCCCACCTGAGAATTTCAAAGTGAAGCAATGAGAAGAGACAAGACCCAATATCATTTGTGCAAATTCATGAGCATACCTGTGGAGGTCCTTGAACTACGACAACAAAAGGAGGAGGTTCACCAATTGAACGGTCCATAATCGGCACATGAAGACGGCGTTGTTCAATCTCTGCTGATCGAGCTTGTAGACGCTTGGCCTTAGCTGCTGACCGAAAAGCAAAAGCCTGAAAGAACGGCAGGTATTCTACTTATGATAAGGCTTCCAAATACCATATAGGAAGGATATAGATACAAGAATTTTGTACTGTCACACCCAAAAGTTGTGGGACTGCATTAACGCAAGTCGTTGTGGTTCTTTGTTACAAGGGGGCAAATACTTGCGGTTCTCAGAAATTAACTCAATTTTTAAGAGGTCGCTTTTCAGTGGAGAAAGGAATAGTATTCTTTGAAGAGCATACTTTGTGGTGAGCTCTCCACAATCCTTTTGAGTATAAATAGGTTTCTATCATGAGAAAACCCAAGGTCATAAAAATTCTAAATTTTATAAGAACTGCTGTAGCCCTCAAGCAACCAAATATTTAAAAAGATTACAGAGATAACAACTTAGTCCAGTAAAAGAAATCGACATGGACTTAATGAGATTCCACAGGATGGGTGTTGCCCTAACCAGTAAGCTGTGAGCTTACAATAACCGAACAATTACTTCCGCTACAACTCCCTCCCCATTAACAAAAACTAAGGTCGCTAAGAGGCGCAAATGGTCATAGGTAAACGCCCGCCGCATCCTGATCCATGGGCGCCGCACCAGGGAAGCTACGGCAAATCCAACGATAACATTCTCCCAAAACGTCCGGGGAGCCAACTCGATCGAGTATTACCTTAGGGTTCTTCTGGTCGCCTCCCGCGTCATCGCCCTTTCCCTTGCCCTTCTTCTTCCGCGCCTTAGCGCCGGACTTGCTCTGGCGGTGCGCCTTGTGCGGCTGCTCGCCACCGCCGGTGTCCGCCGGAGCCATGGAGCTAGCTAGACCTCCGCAGGCTGTTCAGCTGATGAGGTTTTGGTTTCCTGCGGCGGCAGGGGAAGGGGAGGGGAGGGAAGAGAGGGTTTGCGGCGGTACACAGGCCCTGCCGCCGCTGCCGGGAGGAAGACGAGGGTTTAGCGAGGCGGGCGGATGGCTGCGTGGGCTTCTGGCGCACCCATCATTAACCAAGCTGTGCGTGTGCTTGGGCTGGGCCGGAGAAGCGTTGGACGGGAATGAGCTGGGGATGGAGGAGAAGCGCTGGACGGGAATGGGCTGGGCTTCGAATCGGACGAGGCTCGCTTTAGCTTCGTCACCAGCTGGTCCAGTCCCTCGCTTCCGATTATTCACGATTCACGAACGCGCGACAAGCGTCCGGGCGTTGCGCTTGCGCATCTCCCACTCTTCTTCTTCTTCCCTGTTCCCTCCCTCAGTCCCTCTCGAACGCAGATCCCCAGTCCCCACCCACCGATTAATCAAACGGGCGCACGCTTCCCCCCTAATTCAACCCTCCCAGCTAATATAATCCCTTGGCTCCTCCTTCGCTCCACGGGGCCAGATCCCTAGCCTCCTTGACTGGAACCGGGCAGAAGCGGCGGCGTTTCTAGGGTTAGTTCTCCGGGCATTTCCCAACGCCCCGCTGTGAATCTATTTACTACTAATCATCCTCCTTTATGATTTTAGTCCGAATTCAGGCCGATTGGTTGTAGTTTCTGCATACAGAGCTCTCTCGTGTGTGTGTGTCTACCCTCTTGTTTCTACTAGGAATGAAGCCATTGCGTTCTCCCTTGTGAGTTGGAAATGCTGTGCGGTACTGCCATTAGCTCTCGGATAGCTGTTGCATGGACATAGCTGCAGGGTTGGGATTACATTACAATTTAAGAGGTTTCGTGTTCGCTCGCATTCTTCCTCTGGCATTCGTTGTTGAGATATGTTTTAGCAGTTGGCCACCCAGAGGATTGTATACCGATATTTAATTTCACAAGCTCAAATGTGTGCGTCCAACCTGGCTTTTCAATTCCCGTGTACAAGATTTGGGTTACATTTAGCAGAGTAATTTATCCGGTTGAACATTTCCTTCACCTAGTGTAGCTAAAAGCAGTTTTTTTAAAAAAAAATTCTTTTTTTTAAAAGGTAGCACATAGAAGTGTTTAGCTTTGTCAAGAGGGATGGATGCCAAAAAGAAGAGGAACAAGAAGAAGAAGGGAAACCAAGGGAAGAACACTGGTGATGTGACGTCTAATGCTGGAGAAGCTGCTCCCCAGCATCACAATTACGAGTCAGCCCCAACAGATCGTCATAAAGGTTCAGATGCAGATGATGCTATGTCGAGTGTTGGAGAGGGACCTCCTGAGCACCAGAGTCATGTACTGCCTCCACTGATAGATGGTGGTGGCACAAATGCCCGTGATACCGCATCCTCAGTTGGAGAGGTGATTGCGTGCTACTCGAACAATGAACCTACCATGAGTAAGGAAAATCACAAGGTCAACAATGCAGTACCTGCGGATCAGAGGAGCATTGGCATGTCAGAATCTAGTGTGGAGCTTGACATACACAAACTTAATGATGCAAAGCTCGTAAGTGATTGACTGGTTCTTTAAATTTTGGGTGTTCTATTTTTTTCTTATGCACTTTTACATGCTTGGTTGAATAAGTATTCGGTGTATATAATTGACCATATATTGTTATATTCACTATGCGATGTTATGTTACATCTGTTTTATCTGGTTAATCTTCTCTCAGTTTGCACTTACCAAAAACTTAGATCTGCCATGTGGGATATTGGATGGCGGGCAATACATCAGATGTTATTTCCCGAATCAAAATTGGAAAATGACTTGGGTTACTTATGCATGAAACATGTGTTTTGTATCAAAGGATCATAAAGTAACCACAAAAACGTTCATTATATACATCATGAATATTACACATTATATAATTATTAAGTTATTACCCGATACATGCTAGTTAACGTGATTGAAGCATGTAGGCCATGTCAGACCAATTTATTGGATGAAATATGTGCCCATATCAGGAAATATATCTGGGCATATTGACTGATATATTCCAGTCTGACTTATTGAAGCAACATGACATATTGGCACTGTTTAATGGCCTCACCGAAGCATGAGCTGATAGATCCACTAGTATAGCTAATCCTGAAAGCTTTTCGTAAACAAAAGTGACAATGGACCTTCTTTGCATCTCTGTGACTTTAATTCGTTGGTATTCCTGTAAAGACAAGATAATTCTGTTGTGCCTTCTGCAATTTAAAGCTGAACCTGAAAATATGTGTTTTCTTCATTTCTTTGTTCTCTACTCATTGGAGCATAAGTCATATGTCTAAAAGGTTTTGTATGGTCTGTCTCTTACTCATTTGGTCCTTCGTTGCAGGACAAATTACATGAGACAGTAAAGCATTTGGAAGATGAAAAGAGTTTATGGCTTCAAAAAGCGGTATGTAAAGCTTGCTATCTTGTCAACATGAGTAGCTGAGAGAACGGTGATTATTGTTTTCCTTTTGCCCACAGGGCAACATACTCAAATCCAGATTATATTTTACCTCTTGCTTTGGAGTATGCTTGGCACCAGAACCTGCAAAGCATATGCAGTTCAAAAGTCATCCAGTATCCACCCCCACCCTCAACTTTCCATATTAAGAACAAAACACTCAGCTAAAGAGCCCTAATACATCCGCACCTCCAGACCCATGACTTTCTGGAGCTAGGTATAATCCAAGAAATCCAGAGTTTTGCTGGAGCTGGTGTTCTGCCAAACAGGGCCTTAATACAAGTTTGACTAGTTTGGGACGCTTAGATCTTGTCACACCCTACATTAAATCAATGCTTATATTCTCATTAAATGGTCTATCTTTCAATCACTCAATTCTTCTCAACATAAGGGCCACAGATAAAGTGGTAAACAAAGGGTTAGAAGATCTTACCCCCTTGCTCTTAATGTGTATGCCTGAAACTAAAAGAACTCGAGAGTTGTGGAGATACTATATTAACTCTACCTTTAGTTTTCTCACTTGGCACATGTTTTTTAAAATAGTTACAAATAAAGTACTGTATGACTCATGTTCTCATGTTTTTTTTTTTTTGGTTTGATGAACTCTCTGCCGAATACAAATGATTCATCACATAAGAAATAGTGTTTTAATTAATACTTCTCCTGCAGAGCATCCTGGAGAGTGAGCTTGAGAAGGTGCATAACCAAGTTGATTTTCATATACAGAATGAGGTATACTCTTTTTTACTTGATGCAACCATGTATGACTTAACTAATGTAACTGGCCTTACTTTCTAGAGTCAAGATTATCTGCAGTTTTGACAAGTTGAGTGAATTTGAATCATCAATATAATTTTTTTTTGCTCTATTGCAGGTCCTTTTTGAGGAAAAACTGAATAGTTTACAGAATGGGTACGACTTGCTGGTTAAGAAGGAGGTACTTAATGTTTCTTCATCAAATTTCTTTACTTGAATAGCGGTATGTGTCTCTACTGCCTGTATTCAGGGAACTGAGATTCAAACATGAAGTTAGGGTGTTTGGTAGAGCTCCATGAAGCTGGTTTATGAAGTGTATGCATTGATAATAGTACACTTGCACTGTGCCTGGAAAAAGAGTAGAAGACAGTAAAGCACCCTTTTTCTAGTATTGCAGCATATCACCCTTCTTCGCTTCCGTTTTTATTATTCTAGTAGAACCCAAAATGGCTATTATCATCTTTTAAGGTTGATAAGCTAGTCAATAGATCAGAGCCATAGTATTAGAAGTGTAGAAACCATGCTTGGATTTTTAAAGTTGCCAAAACACCAGTATGTTCATCCTTTCTTTAATATAAGCTCTTTTTATAAGTTGTTATTCCCTAATTCCTTGTAGGAAGTTTTGGATAACAAAGTTAGGCACATTGAGGACATCACTGGCACCTTAACTCATCAAGAGGTAGCATATTTTCAGTATATTTCTAGTTTCTTGGACTGTTATTTACTTGGGACTCTACATGCATTTAAAGGATGATTGTCATTTTTATTGGCTGACATATTCCTTCTTTTCTTCCAGGCTTCTTTTAAAGAAAGATTAAGTGGGCTAGAGGAAACCAATAAAGCCTTGCAGCTACAAGTATGAACTGAATTCTGTTTTGGCTTTTCAATTTAGCTTATTACAGTTTGATGTGCAATATTCAGTTAACTAGTTGAGGTGAAAATTATTAGTTTAATGTTGGCAGTGGTAACTTGGTGGTTGACCGTTTGAATTTCATGGATGGTATTAATTATTTCAAGTTGATACACCATGTGTTCTTGAAGAAAAAATGTTGTTTCTTTACCAATATATGTTCATATCATGTTCGGACCTTCATCATGTATAGACATATAACTCTATTTATATCCTCTGATATTACTATATATAATAACAAAGCCTGGCAGGTGAAGCTGTTGGAGGAAACATCAAACAATACTGCTGAGGAAAATAAGAGGTTGGTAAAAAGTTTAAATGAACTGGATTCAAGAGTACAAGCACTTGAAGCAAAGGCTGCTGTTGGCGAAGTCTTGATAACTGAAAAGGTAAAGGGTTCGAGTAGTATTTATAATAGTGACTCTTATTGTCTGCAATTAAATATTTATGTCTCCAGTAAAATCATGAAGTATTAAATCTTAGCCTTCAGGTTCTTGTGTATAACAGAACTGATAATGTAGGTCCCTAAACATAAGGTGATGGATCGAAAGGATTTGGCTGGTCCACTTCTTCATCAGCAGGCCAGATGTTTCGAAGAGGTGATGGGCATGGTAGGCGACGTTTTAGTAAGCTTGAATGTTTCTTTCCTTTTGCATGATATTTATGTCCTTTTTTTGAAGGTTAAACTGTACCAAATTACTTCTGCTTATTGTTATCTCTCATATATGCACAGTCACAAAATATCAAAATTAGTTATCATTGCCAGGTTCATTCGCGTCATCACACATGCATTCCTTCGGATTGGGATTTGATTATTCACCTTTCTGTTATGAATTAAGTTATATATATAATTGAATAAAGTAAAAAATTGTTCTCCCTACAGGGTAACGAAATGATTGACCAAGGTCTGGACAGTTCAGTGACAATTATTTCTGATAATAACTATAGTCAGATCAACAATGGTTCCAGCAATGCGTATGCCAGTAATTATCTAGAAGAAACATCATTACAGGATACAGAAAAGGCCAGCAACACTAGTACTGCACAAGTTCAAATTGATGTGAATGAGAATCAATTTAATGAAAGAAGAACGAGTGAAGAAATTGTGCCAGTTCCATTAGATGATATTCAAATTCATGAGGATGATGCACAGCAATCAGCATGTGATGAGACTGCAGAGGTTCCATTTTCGGATGCTCCTATCATCGGCGCTCCTTTTCGGTTGATTTCATTTGTTGCGAGGTATGTCAGTGGTGCTGATTTGGTGGGCGAAAAATAATGTGTGTCGTCTGCCCATGCCGTCAAGAAGATTTTGTCGAAAGAGGGGTCCCTTTTTGATTGCGCTGATTCATAGCACCTTCAGCTTCAACATGCTATGAATAGAGATGTGGAAGCTCTGTTCATTCATGGCAGTGCTCATGTCACTGCCAAATTTTCTCCCTCCCTGTATTTTTATTTTCAGGTGCAGGAGAATCTTCTTCCCGTTTGTATACAAAGGGCCGTGTACGATGGCCCTCTTACACCAGTCTGACCATGTGAAAATTGTATGGACCCTTTAAATGAGTTTATTCAGAGGAGGAAATGGCTATCCCTTAAATTTTGAGCAATCAAGACTATTTAGTTGCATATATAGAACTGTGTTATATTGGTCAAGTGCACTATTTTTTATCATATGCTTGCCCCTTTCTTGTGATATGCTTTTCCTAACCACTAGCGAGTGCCGTTTTATGTTTTGGTCATCAACTCCTCCAATTTCCTCCCCTTTTTCTCGCTCGCTCGCTCTCTCTCTCTCTCTCTCTCTCTCTCTGGTATATCTCTGTGTTAACTCATACTTGCTTTCTTGTCCTAACGACAACAAAATCAAAACGGAGTGATTGGTATTGCAACGAATGGCACTACCGAATACTGGTGATAACTTGGAAGTAGCTTGGCCTCCAGCTTGAATTTTCAACCTAAGATAAACACTTGAGTGTAATCGTTTCTGGCGAAGCTTCCGGTGGCATCTGATCAGGCAGACAGTATTATGCAATGCCCATGCATCTTTAGAAATGTGATCAAATACTGTTAATTTGAACACAGAACGACACAACAGCTATATGGTGCCTATGCTCAAGGTTCGGGACTACATTTAGGAGGTTTGTCAATATCACGATACAGGAATTGTGAATCAGAACTAGAGATAACCATGAAAGTGATATTTCTTACTTCGCAATAGCTTACACCGAATCCAGGACTACACAGATGGAAGATTAGGATTATCATTGGAAGAAGTGCGGCTCTCTGAAGCGGACCGCCGGAGCTCCTCCATCAACCTGATGACATCCACCATCGCCGGACGTCGGTCTGGGGACCGTGACGTGCACGCCATGGCGATATGGAGCATCTGAACCAGCTCATCTTCTATGTTGGGATACTTCATCAGCTGAACATCGAACACTTCGGCAGTCCACTCCTCTCGTACCACAGAGTGCACCCATCTTGGTAAATCAAGACAATCATCCTGTCCCTGTGACTGAAGGGGGGCTTTGCCAGTCAACATCTCCATGAGGAGAACACCGAAGCTGTAAACATCAGACTTATGGGTGAACTTCCTAGATTCAAAGGTCTCTGGAGCACGATAACCAACGACAATTCGGGAGGGGTGGATTGGAAGGCTCATCAAAGCGCTCAGCCCATAGTCCGAGACATAAGGGTTATGGTCTTGATCAAGCAGGATATTGGTTGACTTGATGTTGCCATGAGCGAGCTTCGAGCCACCTTCCGCATGAATGTGTGCAATACCACGTGCTGTTCCAAGTATAATCTTCATCCTGGTACTCCAATCTAATGGGATCTTCTCAGCAATGCCCTTAATACCTGTTCATAAACACTTTAGTGAGAAATATTATCCAATATACTACAATTCATTCGCCAATATTTATTTTCATATTCACTTTGAAGATTATCCAGACCGGGTAACAATGGGGGAAACCCTCTATATCCAAACAAAAAAAAAAGGAGAAAAAAAACATCTAAATACCTCTAAACAAAAGATGTACCATGCAAGGAAATGTTATAACTTCAACAGGTAAGTTAAAAGTCACACAAATCATATTGACAATCATAACATTCTTGTGGCATGTAAATTAGCTCTCTAAGCCACCATGGTTTGTTAGGTCCCACTCCCTTCAATCACAGAAAGTTATTTTTCTCCTTTTTTGAGTTCTTGAAGTCGTCAACAACGCACCACATGATACTACTAAACTTTTGTTGCACAAATAAAGAGTATATTATGTAACTCTGCAAAAGTGTTCTCCTATGAAAACATTACCTATATCATTGTCATGAATCTGAACTATATATTTCTAGACAATACATACAGTCAAAATCAATAACTTGACTGCATTAATTCTAGGGAGTCACCAGGAGCAGAATAATACAATTGCACATAAAATGAAACTACACGTTATTGATAACTATGAAGAAATGAAAGGCCTTGACATACCGTGCAACAAAGCTGAGAAGCTGCCAGTAGAAATATACTCATAAACAACAAGCTTCTCATCCTTCGAGTAGTAGTAGGCACGAAGAGGTACGAGGTTTGCATGTTTGCCAACCCTCCCAATGAGCTCCATCTGCTGCTCAAATTCCCTTTTCCCTGCCACAACGTCCTTTAGCCTCTTGACGACCACAATAGTGCCATCCTCAAGTATAGCCTTGTAGGCAGTTCCATAGCTTCCTTTGCCAAGAACTTCTGCAGAAGCTCTCAGTAAATCCTCCAAGTCGAAGTTGTAACTGCATCCATCCAAGAAAACCAACTTGTTCTTCTGAGCCATCTGGACACCACTACTGACATCATCTTTACGCTTCTCAGTCCTTATACCATCAGTTCCATTGCCATTGTAATCCACTCCATCTTTCTTCTCCTTCCTCTTTGAAAAGCACCTAGTGAACATCACAGCAGCTAGCAGAAATATGACGAAGCCGACAGCAATAGCTGCAATTATAAAGCCATTGCCTGCCGTCTTGCCACGGTGTGGCAATGTTGGTGGTGATGACGGAAGTGAAGGTACTTGTGATGGTGTAGGTGATGGAAGAAAGGAACATTCAGCTAGAGGTGGTCCACACAATCCAGGGTTTCCTAAGAATGAGCTATTCGAAAAAACTTGGAGAAAGGGAGGAATTGAACCAGTTAGTTCATTGTTGCTCAAATTTACTTGCCTTAGGCTTGGAAGTTTGAGATCAGGTATTGGTCCAGACAGAGAATTTTCTGCTAAATTGAGGATAGATAATCGGGTAAGGTTTTGAAAACCTATTGGGATTTCTCCTGTAAAAGAGTTGTGAGAGAGGTCAAGGGTATTAAGGCTTGGTGAGAAAAAGAAAGGCAAATCTCCTGAAAGTTCATTGTGCTGAAGAAAGATGGAACTTAAAGAAGGAAGAGAAGCAATATCGGACGGAAGGCTTCCACTCAAACGGTTTGACCTCAGACTTAAAACTTCAAGGGACATAAGCCTGCCAAGAGTATTTGGAGGAATAGTACCAATCAAACCAGCACCTGGCACCCTAAGGGCCGATATGCGTGATCGATCTGGTGAGCATGTCACACCATGCCATGAGCACAGTGAGATGTTTTGATCCCAATTGAGCTTGTTGCCATGGTGGACTGCAGACGCAAAAGCAAGGAGTGCTTGCTTCTCAGAAGTTAAGTTTGCCATAGCAAGGGGGGAAAATAGCGGTATCAGAAGATGAAGACAAAACAGTAGAGGGAGAGAGGCTCCATGATGTAAATGATCCATAGTTGATATCTCTGAACCAAAATGACTAAACGAGCACCAATATCATCTGTTTATATCTTTCTGCAACGAAAACATAAATTTTAGTACCTCAATCTGAAAACTGAAAATACAACTTGAAGAATAACTCTGTTTTAAGCCCACAAGATAGCACAACCACAATTGCTTATGTGTGAGGAAGCACACGAACCTATGAGCTAGGGAAGCCACATTGAGGAAGCATTCACCCAACAAGAGGCACAAGCCATAAAAGTACCATGGTACTTTCGATTGAAAAGATTTACATCAATGTCTAAGAAATATAAAACTTTGGTTTCGAAATAGTGCAGAATGCTTTTCAATAAAGAAACCAAACAACGTTGGGAAAGTTGTTATCCTGCGAAATTGCTCAGTGTGAACTGTAAACTGTGAAGCCTGCTTTGTTCTCCCTTTTAGAGGGGCCAAGCAGTCGCAGACAAGCACTTTACCGAGCCTTCTCGTTCACTTAACTACTAAAGAGATTCTTCTCCGTTACCACGAAGCCATGTTAAACGATGGGAATAAAGAAAACACATAGCTAGTCAACAAGGGACAAGGATTCTACTCGCAAAGAATGGCCATGAAGTTGCGGCAAGAAAGCAATTGAAGGCCAAGAAAAAATGACTGACATAGTGGGGCCAGCATGCAAAGTCGAAGGGCATCAACAAAAGCAGAGAAAGGGGAGACAGTGCAAGAATGAAGCTAAAACACAATCATTCTAACCTCAAAGAGAGCAATATCACCTCATGCAGCTTTCTTGAATTAAACACTACAGTACTCTTTCTTAGCTTAATATATAGTGTTTGGCGGGGGAAAAAACATACAATATAGGTGCTCTCCTCTACCAGTTACTACACCATTCAATTTTTTTGAACGAAACACTAAAGCAAGCTCGGAAAACATAGTCTAGACTATAGAAGACAGCACACTAAAACAAAGTACTTGAACTGCAGAACACAAGACGCTTAAGCTCGCAGCCCAAGCATCAAATGATTGCGGCAGCCCCACTGCAGTTTGAATTAATCAAGTAATCATTGCAAGCCAAATCAACATAATAATCATTCATCCACATTTACTAATTTTAAAAAAACTTGGCAGCCTTTATGCCCATACATCCAGCCATAGTGCACCGCGTAAGGCAGTGGCCACTATAAAAAAGCTACTCCTACTTGATCAGAGGACACCACTAAAAAAGGTGAAAGAAAAGTGAGACAGACAAAGGAAGAAAAAAAGGAACAAAAGGAAAAGGACATGGAATGCCCTAGCCTAAATAAAATGTGAACTAAGAAACGCAGGGCAGTGGCAAAATAAAGTTTCTGTTGGAGATGAGTCGAGATGCTGCACATGCAACTGGACGCACGGGTTTTCAATTGCAGCATTGTTTACTGCCTACAAGATCTTGATTAGTGTAGAGTTTTTTAAGCTTAACCTAAAAAGATCACAATTTTTTTTTTCAGGGAACACTCGAGTACTGGGCAGTCAGTCCTCTAAATCCAACGCCCAGGACATGATTTGGCAAAGGACTCGCGCCTCACGCCTTTCCAGTCCCCCAACAACTGATGAAAGCCAGTGTTGCGACTTGCGATGAGATTTACTAGTTACTAGTACGGTGGTACATTGGTCTGACATGTAGGGTACTACCACAGCACTACTAGATCCACCATTGCACCAAAAAATTACCCAGACTTTGCTACCAGAAAATGTAAAAATCTGTGGTGGATGAAAAATGCTGCTTGAGATGAGATGCAAACGACACCAAAAGTAGTGCAGCACTTGGGATTCTTGTTGTTCAATTTCGCATTTCCCGTATCGAACTGTACTTACCAGTGATTCATGGCAACTCATTTGCACCAGCACAAACAATATATTCTGAACCAAACATGAAACCATTTGCACGAAGGAAAATTGTTCTCCGAATCTACCCAGTGAAGAAAAAAACCTATAATAAAAGAAATTGCACCAAGGAAAATTGTTTTCTGAACCTACCAAGAAAAGTTAACTATTCTTTCTAGCCCCCGAAGAGGAAATAAATGCACCCAGAATCGAGGCCAGTAACTGAACGTCTAAAGAAGTGGAGGCGAAACGCCCGTTTTGACTCCAGAACCACCGACGGCACATTGAATCGCGCATTGAGAATCGAAGAACCCAACTATCCCAGTTCGAGAAAGCATCTCCCTTCTCTCTCTATCCCCACGAAATTCTTAAGAACGGCAACATTCGTATGGAAAGAGCACAATCAAAACACCCAAGAATGCCAAATACGGGGACAACGGCGCAGTACCTCCGCCGCGGCGCGAGGACGGAAGTCCGAACGGAAGCTTGAACCCCAATGGAGCGGCGGGGCTCGCTCGGGTTCTGGAGAACTCTGCGTGCGGAGACGGAGAGGGATGCGGCGTGCGGTGCTGCGGTGATCAGCAGAGAGGAAGAGGAGACGAGGAGCGTTTTAAACGAGGCTGCCACTGCCAGGCCAGAGCCGCAACTGTTGGGTTCAGCAGGGTGCGAGCGGCACGCTCTTCTTGCTGCCAAGTGCCCAGGGCTCCGCGCTTTTACCCTTCGGTCTCGGCCCGTCGGTGGGCCCCCTCTGGTCAAACCCCCAGGGCAGTAAAAATTTCGAAGCAGTTGACGTTACTCCCTCGCCAGCTTCTCGCGAGGCCTCAACTCAAGTACTGCTGGCACGAACGATGAATGAGCACCAGAGGGTTTCTCCATTTCTTACTCGCTAAGAATAAGATTATCGCGTCACCAGAAAGCTCAATAAAGGCACGCGCGCCAGCAAAAGGAAAAGAAAAGAAAAATGTGAAGCAGCATTTCGAGCCGGAGGGTCCAGCGGCAATTGCGGGAGACAGAGAGATCAATAATGATGGCATCATGGCCCATGCGTAGGACTTTAACGGGCTGGGCAGGAACTGTTTTTGGGTGAATGAATAGCCAATCTTATACGTAGCTCGTTTTACAAAATTTTTTTGATAGAACGTTAGAGATTAGTGCGAACGGACATCGAATGACCCACGCACGCTGCTGGTTGAGAGGGAGAGCACAGATGGGCGACACATGGCGCATTTTGATTGGAGCGGGTGGGAGCTAGGAGAAAAAGAAACAATTTGCAAACTTTAAACGTATTTTCTCTTAAACTATAAGTCTGTTTTCAAATCTGTTTGAACCTACGTGTTTGTTACAATTAATTCTACCAAATGAGATCTAATTTGAATATTTTTGAATTTTTAAATTTTTAAATTTTCATCAACATTTTGAATGTACTGTGTCAATATTTTTTTTTGCTCTGCATCAATATTATAGATGTGCTATGTCAACATTTTTAGCGAAAATGTTGACTCAGTTGTTTGAAAATGTTGACATAGGCTTAAGAAAATGTTGAAACTGGTGTTTAAAAATGTTGACAGTTACTTGATAAGCTAAGTTGCCTTAAATGGACCGAATTTGGTGAGCTATTAGGCTGACCTATAAGTTAAATCTTGTAGGACGCCCTATGTATAAGAGGTCCCTGAATGAATCCGTCAATCCTATACATAGCTCGCTCTACAAAATCCTTTTGATAAAACGCTTTGAGATTAGTGTGAACAGACATTGAACGGCCCACGCACGCTGCTAATTAGGAGGGAGAGCACAGATAGGTGACACGTGGCGCATTCTGATTGGAGCGGGCGGGAGGTGGGAGAAAAAGAAATGATTTGCAAACTTTAAACGCATTTTTCTTTTAAACCATACGTCCGTTTTCGAATTCGTTTGAACCTACGTGTTTGTTACAATTAATTCTACCAAATGAGATCTAACTTGAATTTTTTTTGAATTTTTTAAATTTTTAAATTTTTGTCAATATTTTGAATGTACTGTGTCAACATTTTTTTGCACTACGTCAACATTTTTAGATGTGCTATGTCAACATTTTTAGCAAAATGTTGACTCAGTTGTTTGAAAATGTTGACATAGGCTTACGAAAATGTTGAAACTAGTGTTTGAAAATGTTGACAGTTACTTGATAGGCTAAGTTGCCTTAAGTTGGCCGAATTTAGTGGACTATTAGGCTGACCTACAAGTTGAATCCTATAGCATGTTCTATGTATAGGAGGTCTCGAATGAATCACCGTGCAAAGCTTGCATTTGCATCACGTTCCGGTGCCTGCGAACTTTGCTCTTGATGAAGCATCAAAAGCATCTAGCTGTCGAGAAATGGAGGCCAGCTCTTTATCTGCCTTAATCTCAGTTGTAAACCTGTGGCGTCTGGCCATGACTTCGGAAATCGTTCTTAAGAGCATGCCCAATGATAAAGGCAGCCTGTTAACTCTTACAAAGAACTTTTGTGTGTAGGATCTACATAACAGTGGCTCATTTATACTAAGAGTTAACTCTTAAATAAGAAATAGCAACACCCTCTCTCCTTACTGTTCACTATTAAAAAACAATATTTGCTGCCTCTTAGCCTCCTGTCGTGGACGCTCTAAGACGATGGTACAAGTGACCTCGGAAATGGTGTTTAAACAGAGTGAAAAAAATACATAGTGGAACAAATTGATAGCAAGTGTGGAAAGAGCATGTAGCCTAGTAATTACAAGAGTCTCAGTAGCACCTTAGTTCCTCGGTTTGACTCTTCGTGGGAGCAATTTTCTAGAATTTAACGGCATTTATGTTTTCAGCGGTAGGCGACGTGGCCGTCGACAGCAGGTGCCAGTGGTGACTTCGTCAATCTCGAGGATTTGCACAGGCTCAATCTTAGAAGATGCTCATAGAGGTAAGGTTTACGTATGTGAGCTCATAAGAGTGAGTGTACTTGCGTTATAAGTGTGAGTTGTATAATTAAAAAAAAATTGACAGCAGTGTGTCGATACAAGAAATTCGTCAACCGTGGGCCGTGGCTATGACCAAACCGTCATGGGCTAACTTCAATGTAGCGCTTTAGGATGGGCCAGCCCAACAAACTGGCCCAGGCATCTAAAAAAAACTGGCCCACAAATAACAGCCACTGCCTTTTCCCGTCCGGCCGTCCCCGTCATCCAGAGCCGCGCGTCGCGACCACCGACCGAAGCATCCGTAGACCGGAGGCGCCCCTCCTCCTACCTCACCTTCCCATGGCGCCGCCCCTCGCCGCCGCCGCGGTCTCCTCCTCATCTCCCCTCTTCTCCCCTTCCTCGTCCCGCCCCATCCTCCGTCGCCATGCGCCTCCGACTTCTGTCTTCTTCCAAACGGGCCGCCGCTCCCGGGCCGTTGCGTCCGCTGCGGCGGACGAAACCTCGGGCACCCCGCTGGTCGAGGTGCGCGGGCTCACTGCTTCCGTGAAGGAAACCGGCCAGCAGATCCTTGCCGGTGTCAACCTCACCATCGGCCGGGGCGAGGTTCGTGTGCCCGCTCTGTGTACTGGTCATGGGCAGGACATTTAGCTACTTGTGGTGTATTGCCTCGTTGGGGCTACAAGGGATTGACTACTTTTGGTTTATGTCTGTGTTTTATTGTTATAGATTCATGCGATCATGGGGAAGAATGGCTCCGGCAAGAGCACACTCACAAAGGTAAGTTGTTTGTTCTTGATGCACCTATTTCGTCATGTTACTATTGAAACTGTTAAAGAAATCTGGGTATATTTCTGCATGTTTATGTGGCTCTTAACCTTAGATTTAAAGGTGAGAATATGTTGCTAAGATCAAAAACTGCAAAATGTCGCTTGTTATGATGTAATTTAAATTTTGTACATTTTGGTTTTTGCTATGTAATGTCACTAACCCTAGTGCTAGAATATTGCCATAAAATTTCGCTTCGATAAAAAAATTTCTGCACAAACTAAGGATATGCTTATTTATGTGTAGAAAGTCGTACTACTTGTATGACACGTCACGTGGTCACCCTCTTGTTTATTTGTTTATTCAGTAAGCTAGCCTCTTAAGTCAAAATTAGATTATCTGAGAAAATACGAATGTATAGTGTTTGTGCGGTTAATCATCATATAATATAATAGCTCACTTTAATGTAAGGCTTTGAGCAATCGCACATGTTTTTCCTGGCCACCCTGAAACCTTATATCATCAATACGTAATGCTTGGTAGAACCCACCTTTTGAGCTTGAACTGAAGAGCTGGTGTAGTCCAACTCTTAGAGATTAATCAAGCTTGGTTCTGCTGTGCAGCCTTCAGTTCCACTAGAAGTTGCCATGCTCAGCCGATTGTTGATCCCTTAAGCAAAATTTCCTCATTGAACTGCATAAAATTGGCCATGCTTTTTGCAGTTGTGCCACATTTGATTAAATTTTTCATCTTCTCTTTGCAGGTTCTTGTTGGCCATCCACATTATGAGGTAACTGGTGGTACCATTCTCTTCAAGGGTCAGGACTTGGTCGAAATGGAGCCGGAAGAAAGATCGCTTGCAGGCCTTTTTATGAGTTTCCAAGCACCTATTGAGATTCCTGGAGTGAGCAATTTTGATTTTCTGCTCATGGCAGTAAATGCTCGCAGGGAAAAGAGTGGTCTACCAGCACTGGGGCCCCTTGAGGTCTGAACTTTACAATTTTCTTATCACATAGAATAATGTATACTTGTATGCTGCCCATTAGTTTCTAAGATAATCACAACACTACTCCGTCGTGATCTTTATGACTGACTAGTAATGTCTTATAACTATAAGTCAGGATAGGCACCAGTTTTCAAATTAGCATTGTGTATGTTTCTGCATCTTCACTCTATACGTTTCAAATGGGACTTCCCTTACCCTACTAAGTTGCACCAGTGTAGCTTTCTCATCTCTTGAAGAATGTCCATATAACTAACTAAAGCATAACTTCGTACTATGTTTGCATTTTATGGATTGACCTGCCCAGTAGTTTTGAATTATGTCTGGTAGCAGTGATTCTAACACATATTTGCTTTGTCATGCAGTTTTATTCAGTTGTATCACCCAAAGTTGATGCCTTGAAGATGGACCCGAAGTTCCTTGATCGCAATGTCAATGAAGGGTTTAGCGGTGGTGAAAGGAAACGCAATGAGATATTGCAACTTTCAGTAAGATCATGATGAATTTGTTTTTGATACCTAGATCATATCAGTTGTGTTTACATTTCATTTTCGGTAGTCCTTCCATTCCCTTTCGAGGCTCATATTTATATATTGTCCCATTTTCTCATATTTGTGTATTTGAACATGCAAATTCTTTTAATTGTTTTAGGCCTGTTAAGTACAATTGTGTTAGTGTGGCCAATTATTTTTTCATGTGTTAGAAGTAGTTTTTTTTCCCGTCAGAGGATGCTTATGTCATTAAGATAACATCTATACTAGTCTTTAGAATCTGTAATATTCTATCCACTTTTGTGCTTCATCAATAGATTCCCTTCTGACTCATGGCATCTGTTTGTAAATTTAGGTTATTGGAGCAGACCTAGCTCTTCTTGATGAGATTGATTCAGGATTAGATGTTGATGCACTCGAAGATGTAGCCAATGCAGTGAATGGGCTTTTGACGCCCCAGAATTCTGTTCTGATGATTACACATTACCAACGTCTTTTGGATCTCATTAAGCCCAGCTATGTTCACATAATGGTAAGGCGCATAGCCAAAATTGAGTTTTTACACTTAGACTTAACTTATCTGTTCATATGTGTCTCATTTAGCTAAGTCCCGTATTTTATTTTATTTTTCCTAGTGTTGTTTCTTACAGCCTCATGAATCTTTTATCATGACTCTTATTATTGCATCATTGTGCATTAGTTCTAAAGAAAACACTTCTTGTGGTCCTTATTCAGTCATAACAATATTAGTGGCAGATAGGGTTGTGAATAGCTAAATAGCTGTTATACTAAGCAATAGTTAGCCATCTTATACCAGGTCTCCTTTTCTAGTCTTCGCGGGAGGGAGGGAATTCTGAATCCTAAACATGGCCGTGTCATCTACCATGTTAATTCACCTGCACAAGTTTAACACGATATGTGTTTGGAGGACTAAGTAAAAAACATCTCCCTTCAAATTTGTGAATGTGCCCCACTGTTTTTTTTTTTGGGTACTTATGGTCTCATGCACTTGTTAGAAAAAAAACGCACTCGATAACCCCATTGCTCCTAATAAAGTTATGCTGATTTTGACCCCTTGTAAATTACAGTACAACATTAAATGGCGTAGGGATACTTTAGACAGATGTGTATTTGCCTCTTCTTGAAATCATACATCACAAATGGAAAAGAGGTCTTGAACAAAAAAAGACGGAGATATATTTTCCAAATTTTAGAATGTAGTGTATCTAGATCTCTTCTTAAACTGTAGGGTGCATACTGTTTCTTCTGATAGCGCTTTGGATTTGGTTATTTCCAGGAAAATGGCAAGATAATCAAGACGGGTGATAGTTCTCTTGCTACCAGCATTAGTGAAGGTGGCTTCAAATCAATTGCTCTTGTATAGCGTGAAAGTAGGTTCTGTTTCTTTTCCCGTGCTTTTCTTTTTTATTTGTGTGATTATTTTTAACCTTCTGATTGACATGAAGTTGATCTATGAATTTGCATGGTAACAATAACAGTACCAGTGATTCCTCCTGATAAAACAAATGAAAAAAAATATTCAAAGGGATAGTTTTGATTGGTATGTGAAAAAGTGAATCAGGTTCTTATGAATTCCAGTGATTTCGAACAATTTGCAGGTCAAATACTTGAAATAACTTGTTGGCTTATTCAGCAGCCACTAGCCTAGTTGCCTACTTGTCAGGGAAGAGTGGTTGCTGCTTGAGTTTTGCATATGTTAAACATATTCTGCATGTTGGGAGTAGCACGCATAATTTCATTACAATTTTGAGTTAGCATCCCAGCGACCAGCGACAAGGAATGGTATATTTTTTAAGTTGGAGAACCGACAGATCTTCTTAGACCACGTTCTCTCTATACAAATTTTTGGATTAAGATATTGATACAGGTGGTGATACCTTGGCAAAATGTCTTGCCTGTGTATACAAGGCCCTTATTTTCTTGTAAATTGAGTATGGTTTGTTGCCTCTGATATCTGGCCGTCAAGATTGGTTCTGCATGCGACTTTTGTAAACATTTTTTAGACTTGTGACGTAGGTGCAGACCTAGAGCTATTCTGTTGTCTGCTTATCCATAATAAAGAATTCTATTTGAAGCTTGTTTACGTGATGCGTTCATACCCTGCCGTTACCTAGAAAGCTATTGATGATTATCCATTTATCCTTCGTCTATCAGGGTATGCAGTTAAGTGTGTCCATCTCAATGCAGTATCTTTGGTTTTTTTCCTTTAAAATCAAGTTGCTCTCTAGTCTCTAATCTGTTATGATGTGTGCAAAAGTTGCTTAGGTGCATTCAGGATTTGTGACGCATGAGACCACTAATGGTATTAGCAGGTAGGTATAGGGTTCCTGTTATTCCCGTTGCAGTTGTTCTATTATCAAATAATAAAATTAAATGGTTCACTTGCTGTGACTGGTGGACCATGCTGAAGGTTCTCAAGTGCATTCCAGACAAATGTATTAGGCTATTATCCTTTATCCGTCCGCCACTAATGGTGAGTGGCTACGGAACTTAGCCTTTTTCCTGTTACAATTGCTCAGTGCTAACACGTCCATTAACAACCAAATCTTTCTGAGTTGGTGGTAGCCCCCTTGCTGGTTAGTATTAAGCATTTCAGCTAGTTGCCGTTGACTCGTGCACTCTGGTCCGATCAAATATTAAATATAGTTTGTCTTAGGGCTATTAAATATAGAGGTTGGTATTGGATTTCAGCATTGACTTGTGCTATCAGAAATGAGTTCTGAAAGTTATTCACTTCTGTAGTGGTCCATTTCCATGGAAATGAGCCTCTGGAATACTCTGCATCACGCAAGAATTTTTTGCTTCTTTCTGCTGGAACGAGTAAACTTTCTGCCAGTTGTTTTTTGTTAAATTCTTGCGCAGCCCACATTGTGCATGCCGGTACCGAATGTTTCATTCGGGTGGCCCGTAGCCTCCGTGGGAAACGTCATCTTCGCCAGAGCGTTCTTGATTGGCAGCACGCCCGAACGCCCCAGTTCCCTACTAGTCTATCGATCGAAAGAGCAGCCAGTGGTCGAGGTCGCCATCTCACGACTGTAATGTCACCGTCACGTAGCAGCGGCGGCGCAGTTGGATCCACGTGGCGCGCACCGGGCGCGCTGGCGGTGCAAATGGAGCATCATCCTGAGGTGGCCTCACGGACCTAATCCTGCTTATTCCGTGGCGTAATCATGCTTTTGCATTAGCAGCTTCACCTTTTGCATTGGACGATGACTCATGCGGCCTGCCTTCGCCTCCCTATAAAATCCTTGCACCCGGTGCTCTCTTGGCAGCTGTGTTGGCACATCCAGAGACCAGATCCAGGTAGTAGTATACTCGATCTCTTTATTCATATTATCATTTCTTCATTTTTTTTTGTGCGTGTGACTCTGCTTCCTTTCTTCCTTTGGCCGTGGATGGTGACATGAACTGAATCTCGTGATTTCACCTCGTACTTAAGCGCGCTGTAACTTACTCTAATAAAAAAGCTGTCGTGCATGAACACCGTGCACATTTGACCGTTTCAGTTTCAGCTATTACCAGTACGTAGATTCTATTGATGTATATGATCAGCATACTATCTTACTGTACATGGATAATGCCTGCAGAGACTAGCTGCGTTAGCGCGGTGAAACCTGCGTTGCTCTGATCCGATGGCCTCCCAGACGAAGTGCGTGTTCCGGCGGCAGCTCACGCTTCTGCTAATGCTGCTCCCGCACCCCTTCCTCGACGCCGTCGGCGCGAGGCAGTGCTTCTGGCCGAGCCCGGCGCCGGAGGACGCCGGCTGCCTGAGCTGGCGCGTCATGGTGGAGGCGAACAACGCCAAGGGCTGGCGCACGGTGCCGCCGCAGTGCGTCGGGTACGTGAGGGGCTACATGACCCGGGGCCAGTACCTCAGGGACCTCGCCGGCGTCATGGAGCAGGCGTCCGCCTACGTCGACGAGGTCGCCGCCGCCGTCGGCGACGACGGCCTCGACGCGTGGGTGCTCGACGTCGACGACACCTGCCTCTCCAACCTCTTCTACTACGAGGCCAAGCAGTTCGGGTACGCGTCCCCCTTCTACCTGTCCATCATTTTCGTTGTCGATCAGAAACAGCGACACGATGATCTTTTTCTTTTTTGACAAAAGATGATCGTTTGGCAATGTCTGGAAATCCAGGGCGTACGATCCCTCGGCGTTCAAGGATTGGGCCAGCAGAAGGGCGTGCCCGGAGATCCCTCCGGTTCTGCAGCTGTTCACGACGCTGCTGGACAAAGGGTTCAAGGTTTTCCTCCTCTCCGGGAGGGACGAGGAGACTCTGGGCTCCTGCACGGCCGAGAACCTGGAAGCAGAGGGCTTCTCTGGATACGAGAGGCTCATCATGAGGTAAAGCTTCTTAATTCTCTGGCCGAATGTAAACTTTGGCACCCGTATTGCGTATTTGCGTCATTTGACGTCGACGGCTGAACATTCGTGTTGACGGCTAAACGGGAAAAAAGCAGGGCAGTCTTCTTTAACCAGCGACCAGTGAGAGTCTCGATTTGCATCGAGAACGTCATGCGGATTATTAAACAGAGCTTACCACTCGGATATCTGACATGTTTTTCACGGGTTGCAGAACGCCGGAGTACCGAGGGCAGAGCTCGTCGCTGTTCAAGTCGGCGATGAGGAAGCAGCTGGCGGAGGAAGGCTACAGGATCCGCGGCAACGTCGGGGACCAGTGGAGCGACCTGCAGGGCGACTGCGTCGGCGACCGCGTGTTCAAGATACCCAACCCCATGTACTTCGTCCCGTAATTCAATGGGCAGCAGGTCGCCCGAGCGATCGCCAAAGGGCAAGTAATCAAAAGCGTCTTGTAAAACGATTGGCCAATGTGGAAGAAGCACAGGCCGTATAAGCGCATAATCAAATCAAAATGGTGTTCAGTTTCTCCCTGCATGGTAGTGCGATGTGGATTTCTCGCAGAGTAGAATGCAATACGGGCACGTGAAGAAATGCGTGACAAAGCTTAGCGGATGTAAAAACTGCTAGAAACTCTGAATGGCATATTGAAGACGAATTGTAGCGCGAACTCGGCGATGTGGTTGCCGGCGAGGCAGAATCGATCCCGGCGCGTCGTGTGAGATCCCGCAAGCAGGCGCACCGACACGCATGGCGCGCGACAAGGGTAGCCGGTTCATCTTACTGGCGTCGCGTCAACCGTGGCGACCATGGGCTGCCGGTTCATACTGGCGTCCCGTCAACCATGGCGACCATGGGCCGCCGTCTGCTGCTCTGCTTGCCCACGGAACATTTTTTATTTTTAATCGAATTTTTAATTATATTTTTATTAATAACCGCTCGTTTTCGAAATTGGCAAAACTAGTCGCCTATTCGCCCGCCGGACTGGCGATAACCTCTTGTCGCCCGTATACTGGGCGACAAGGCCGCAAATATCCCAACCAACGGGCGACAAGGCGCGGGGCGCGCGCAGTGGGCCCCAGTCGCCCTTCGGTCGGGCGACAAGGCGCGGATCTCCCACTTGGCGGGCGACAAGGCGCGGGTGGGGCCCAGTCGCCCATCAGCGGGGCGACAAGGACCCGAATCTCCCGAGTGCCGGGCGACAAGGCGCGGGGCGCGCGCGTGGTGGGGCCCAGTCGCCCAACGGTTGGGCGATAAGGTCCCACTCGCCCAACGGTCGGGCGACAGGACGCCCCTTATAAAAACCGCGCGCGTTTCGGCCGCGGCCGCGGTGAGCAGAAAGAGAGGGAGAGAAGGGAAGAGAGGAGAAGAGAAGGAAAGAGAGAAGAGGGGAGGAGGAGGTGGTTGCGGCGTACGACGCGTCGTAACTTCGGTAAGTTTTCGATTCGTATAATAGTTAGAGTATGACTAGTTATAAATATAGTTTTAGATGTAGCTAGATCTAGATTTATTAGTATTTAAATAGTGTAGTATAATATATTCGTATTAATACAATAGATACAGATTTAGGTTTAGATGATTATAAGCTAGATGTAGAGTTAGTAGTATTTAAATAAATAGTGTAGCATTATAGTATTTAAATAGTATAGCATTATAGTATTTAAGCTAGATCTAGATTTAAATAATGTAGCATTAAATAGTGTAGCATTATAGTATTTGCTATTATTTAAATAACAGCATTATAAAATTTGCTAGTATTTAAATAGTTTAGTATTATAGTATTTAAATAAATAGTGAAGCATTATATAGTGGTATTAATATTTACTTACAAGTATTGTAGATGTGTGACTCTGTAAAATAGGTATAGATATATTAATATATAGATGTAGCATATTAATATAATTTTGATTAGTACGTGACAAATACGAAAATAAATGATAATCTCGATGTTTGACAGGTATGTCAGATAAAATAGTGTTTCAAATTTATTATGGAGAAGGGGATATTGTTCGTGGGGAACAGGGGGTTGATCTATCAGGGTTTACGTCAGTTTGTAGAGGAATCACAAGGCCAAATGAAAGGACAATTAAAGGTGTGCACAATTGGTTGATGCGGCTGTTTCAGCTGGATACAGACCAACACGGATTGAACCTGATGGGCATGGTTAGCCGTGCACGTGAGGGGTTTTACTGGGAGTTAATACCGTTGAATGCAACATCAACATGGAGGAAATATGTGGATAAGGCTGTAGAACGTGGATGGCCTCTCGTCCTCCTTGCTCAGGCATACCTAAAGGAGGTGGTTGAGGTAGATGCCGTGGACGTGGACGAGGTAGGTAGGCCAGCCACGGAGGATGAAGAGGATCGCGAGACAGAAATTGAGGAGGGTGAACAAAATCTGGCATCTGTGGAACCGATAGGTGAAGCAGACGAAGGAGAGCGGATAGAACACATAGTTGAAGAGATGAGGAGGGATGACGAGGAGTATGAGAATCTTCCCGAAGTTGACTCTTCAGACGACGAGAATGAAATTCCAGTCCCAGCTGAGTGGAACAATCAAAATTTTGCAAATCTGATTATCAACGAAGGGTACTCCGTTCCATGGGAGTACCACGGGAATGAGGTGACAGAGGGAGCTCTGTACAAAGACAAGGATGATGTGATGAATGCTGTGAAGTACTGGTCTCTGTCGGTGAAGAGGTCCTTTGTAGTTGTTAAGTCCAGCAGGAAACTGTATGACGTTAAGTGTGTGTTCACTCATTGTCCGTTCAGGGTGCACGCTTACGAGCAAAAGTGGAGTCTGCTATGGAAATGCTCTATAGTGAAGGACCATACATGTGAGTTGGAAGAATTAGAGAAGTGCAATACAGCTCTTACCTCCAAATTTGTTGCTGACTACATGTATAGTAGAATTGTGGACAACATAAGGTATGAGCCAAAATCTATAATCAACATGATAGAGGAGGATTTCAAGTACACCATAAGCTACTCTAAAGCTTGGAAAGCAAAGCAGAAGGTGATAGAGAAGAGATTTGGTTCATATGAAGCCTCTTATGACAACCTGCCATCGTTGTTACAAAGCATCAGACAGAGAAACATTGGTACGTATTACGATATCATGGATTTGCCAAATCCAAAAGAACCTGGAAAATTGATCCTTCATCGTGCCTTCTTTGCATTGGGTCAATGCATCATGGCATTTCTGCATTGCAGGCCTATTCTTTGCATGGATGGTACTTTCCTCACAGGAAAGTATAAAGGACAGATTTTGACTGCCATTGGAGTCGATGGCAACAATCAAGTCGTACCAGTGGCATTTGCCTTTGTGGAGAGTGAGAACGCCGATAGCTGGTATTGGTTTTTGGAGCGTGTAAAGTTAGCAGTGGTGCAAGGACGACCTAATGTTTGTGTCATACACGACCGACATGCAGGTTTGCTGAAGGCGATATTGGACATCAAGCATGGTTCTGTTGAGCGTGGTGTTCCACCTCGTTGGCCTGACATACAATCTAGGTGGTGCATGAGGCACTTGGGTGCGAACTTTTATAGTCATTTCAAGAATAAGCATCTGATGAACATGTTCAAAGGCTGTGCAATCAGAATCAACAGAGGAAATTTAATGCAATGTGGCAGCGGCTTGATGAGTTGACAACAAAACAAATTCAAGAGTTGTCGAACAGGCCGAACCCTAACCCTGATTGGTTTGTTCCTCTTTCTGACCTCCCCACGGATGGCCCGAGGAACGTCGTCCGGAGAGCAGGGTCATCTATCAGGTGCTTCTCTGATTGGATTGAGCATGAGCCAAAGGAGAAGTGGTCATTGTTGTACGATACAGATGGTTTCAGATATGGAATAATGACAACAAACATGGCAGAGGTGTACAACTGGGCTATTCGTGGTTTCAGAGGATTGCCTCTTGTTGGAATAGTGGAGGGGATTTTGTATGGGACATGCAAGTACTTTCGTGAAAGACATGCAGCAGCTTGTCATGCTATGGCTGACAACAGATTGGTATTTTCAACATTCATGACAACTTACATGGAGAAAAGATTAAGAAGGCAAGTTTGCACCGTGCTCGAGCAATGGGCACAACAGAGAATCGTTTTGAGATTCTTTGTAGAGACAGGGGCCGTCGTGGCGGCAACCGCGACAGGACGGTACAAGAGTGTATTCTCCGCAATGAGTCATGCATATGTTCCTGTATGAAGCCGAAGCTCTTACACAGGCCATGCTCACATGTTATAGCAGCTTGTTCACTTACAAATTTGCCCCGAAGCGTTACGTGTCGCAATATTTTTCAAAAGAGTATGTCATGACGACATGGAATGCAGAGATCTATGGCTTTGCTATATTTGGCACATTTACAAACAACCCTGGTGGTAACTACCTACGTGGTCCTGATAAGGAAAATTGAGGCAGAAGCGTGGCCGTCGCAAGACACGACGTATTAGAAATGATATGGATGAGTCTGAGACAGGAAGGCAGGAAGACCGATGTACGACGTGTGATGGCACCGGACATACCTACAAGAAGTGGCCCGGTAAGAAGTCAACAGGGGTGCAGCTGAAGCAGGCCCTTCTGGGAATCCCCAAGATGGTCGTCGTCCTCGTCCACGTCGTGGAGTAGCAAGGAGTCAAGGAAGTGCTCGCTGAACAATTATTGTTCTTTACCCTAGGTTGATCCATGTTGTTATATATGACCTTACGTCTTTAATGCATTCTGTATTGTGTAAACTATGTTATGAGAAGTAAGTTATTATGGACATTGTATTTCATGTTGTAACGTATTGTAAGACCTTGAGTTGTAATGTATTGTAAGATCTTCAGTTGTATTGAAACTACATTCTTGTTGTCACATATTTGCTGTTATACGTATTTTATTTGCTGATTTCACAAGCAATGTGTATAGGTATGGCGACCGAGGGTGGAGATGAGCTCGAGTTACTGGACTCCCGTTTGGACCGACGGCACCGGTCCTACTTGAGTGCTGTTACTGCAGCGGAGCTGCCCGTTCTACGCCCTAGGGTACCTCTTGAGTTGTTGCGGTTAGACGATCGTTGGATTCCGAGGTATGCATCAGTATGTTTTCATTTGTTGTTTACTTTTTTAAATATTTATCTTAAACTAATCACATTTGCTTTTGTAGGTTACGAGCAGCTGGACTCCTACCACTTTGTAGGCTTGTTGAGGCCACCGGGCCTGAGGAGCAGGCGGATCCGGCCCGACGGTTCTGCTTCGACCGTTCTTTGCTAGCTGCACTAGTGGATCGCTGGAGACCTGAGACTCACACCTTCCACTTTCCTTGTGGGGAGATGGCACCGACACTTGAGGATGTGTCGTTCTTGCTTGGAGTACGCACTGCTGGTGAGGCGGTCTCCTCTCCCGACGTGCCAGACACTTGGCGGCACGACCTTCTTGCCCGCTTTGAGGGTATCGTCCGTCGGCCAGGTGCTCCACCGTACCGGACTATTCCTGGTGACCAGCACCACGGCCCGACGAAGAAGTGGCTACTACAGTTTCAGGTAAAGTGAATCATCTTGTAGTATATTTCATTTAACTCCATAGTTTTCGATACTTATGGCTAACGTTTGTTTCTATGTCGTGACGTACAGGCGGAGTACATTCACCCGGAGGCGGATGACGACACTGTGTCGAGGCACTTGGAGGCCTACCTTCTTTGGTTGTTTGGTTGGATCATGTTCACAAGTTCGCACGGAACTCTGTGGGCAAGCAGCTGGTTTTCTTTGCTCGCCAGATTGCGGATGCACCGCTTGACGCTGTTCCGCAGTACAGCTGGTCGTCTGCTATCTTAGCAGCGACGTACCGAGGACTTTGTGACGCGTGCACAAAGACGGACCCCTCAGCCATCCTGACTGGTTGCCCACTGCTCCTCCAGATGTGGGCATATGAGCGGTTCAGTATCGGACGTCCTCTCATGGACCTGTCCACTTACGGAGGAGTGCTCTACGGTGACAGCGAGGAGGATGGCCCAACCATGGGCTCCTTGTGGTGCCGACGTCGGGTTAGTGCCGCTCACTTGCCGTAATATTCTACACTTGTATTCAATTTGTTACATCCAATTGAGTCGTCCGATTTCTATGCAGCCTACTTGGGCAAACCTGCAGGTCCACAGGGCTTATCCTGAGTACGTCTCGGCGTTCGACAGGATCCGAGGAGACGAGGACGTGCGCTGGAGACCTTACACCCCCGACGAAGTTGCTGCCCGGGCACCGGCTGGGTTGTCGACGTTCTGCACGGTCGACAGCAGCCAGTACTGGCTTACGCGGGTGGCTCTCGTCTTCGACATCTGCGTCGAGGAGTACTCACCTCACCGGGTGATGCGCCAGTTCGGTCGTCACCAGATGTTCCCGTTGGACGTTCCCCGTGTTGTTCCGCCGTCAGCTCACTCGTAAGTTATTGAACTATATCTACTAAATCTATGATACATTTGATTTGTTGTCTTATTCCACTCTTCCTGCAGTTACACGCGGAAAGGAATGGCAGCAGGCACCGTTTGGTCCATACGTATGGAGCCGTGGGTGCAGCAGTGGGGCCGGGCGTTGCAGGAGGTCACGCAGGAGACGAGGCCGTTCACCTCCGAGGCTTACGAGGAGTACCTACGGTGGTACATCCCTCGCACACGGACCAGGGTGACGCACACACCGACGGTGCCAACAAGGCACATCCCGACCCTGAGAGACACGTACCCGACCCACAGGGACCAGGCCTCGTCGTTGGCGGTACAATCCTTACAAACATATTCCTTTCACATCGTTTTATGCTATACAACAATACTCATTTGAAATATGTTGTTCTCTTTACAGAGTGACCTAGCACAGCGGATCGCCGTGGAGTCGGGATCAGTTATTCAGCGGATGAGGCAGGGCATTCAGCTTACCGGACACGAGATCTCCCTTGCGATGAAGAGGATCTACGACGCAGCCACGGACATCGGGAAGCTCACCTCTTGCAGTTCCTGCCGTCGGCATACCGATGCCGTCCCGCACCCTTCGCAGTCCGAACCCAGGGCGGAGCGACCACAGTTTCAGCAGCCGTCCTACACACCTAGGACTGCAGCACCACCTCCTCCTCGTCCGATGTTCACAACAGGTAAAACCTCTATTATTTCGTTCTAATGATTATTTGTAATTAATAGTCATATTTTTCTTACTGTCATGTCTTATTCGTTATGCGCAGGTACAAACTACAGCGGTTGGCCACCAGCTGGTGATGTTGCAGGCTCCTCTTCACAGATGCCACGCATGACTCCAGGTAACGTTTACTACTAACGTTTCGTCCTATTACATATTATTGTTACGTTCTGCATAACAACAACTTTGCTTTTATAGGTTCAGGGATGGACGACTACGACTACAACGACGAGGAGGTCCCCGAACACCCTGAGCGTTACGGCCGACGATCTCCGACGCCTTTCGACTTCGACGCGTACATGGCTGACGAGCAGCAGCATACACTTCCTGCTTCACAGTTAGCTGGTGCACCACAGATGACACAGTTATCGCAGGACCACTACGAGACACCAGCTCCTGCTGCTGCAGGTCGTCCCGCACGTCAGGTGGTTCCTCCTTCGCCGTTGACGTACTCAGCCGATCACGTGAGAGCGGGTCGCAAGGCGCCTAAGCCTGGCACAGTTAGGGGTGTTCCCCCTAAGCGTGGCAGGCATTAGCTACTTATCTCGTGTATCACTTGTATGTGACCGTGACTTTATTTTGTATGAGTTGTATGCATGCACGATGTTATACATCTATTTGTTCGTCCATCGTGGTAGGACCTTTTATGTTATGCGATGCTACTTTATTTCCTTTTAATGTCACAGCGATGCATAATACCAATTATTCTGAACCATGCGACAGAGGCATTACGAGGCTTTTACGCTCCCATCGTCCACTCCAAAGTGTGAGCCGCATCTGCAGGTGCCCGCACGACCCCACAAGCGACAAATAAACCAGGTTGTCGCCCTTGCCTAGCTTCCTGTCGCCCATGGTTGGGGCGACTGCACCTTGTCGCCCGACATCAGGGCGACTGACCCTTGTCGCCCTTGGATTGGGCGACTGGTCCTTGTCGCCCCAGAATAGGGCGACTGGCTCCTTGTCGCCCGGCCTTCCGGCGACTGGGCCCCACACATCGGCGCGCGCAGCCTTGTCGCCCGTTTGATGGATTATTTGCTTCCTGTCGCCCGTCAAACAGGCGACAAGGATATATCGCCCAGCAATCGGGCGAATCGGCGACTAGTTTTACAAATTTCGAAAACGGGCGGTTATTAATAAAAATATAATACAAAGTCGATTAAAAATAAAAAAAATTGGAGGAGCCGCCTGAACCACCCATCCGTTCCCGGCCCACGACGACACCAGACCAAACCAAAGCCGCCGCCGAGGCGTCATCGTCACGGCCTACGCTAAGCATCTCGACCAGCCCAAACGCAAGCTCCGGCGGTTGGCCGCCCGTCGCCACGCGTATGAGGCGCGCCAGAACCTTCCCGCACTTTTCTCGCACCGGTCAGGTCTTTATATCCCCCACCTGGCCTCCCCTCCTCCTTAACGCTCCGGCAGGGACCTGAAAGGCTCCCGAACCCAACACCTCACCACTTGTCACGTCCAACTTTTCTGATCGTTCGCCATGGGCAGAGTAAGCAACCAATCCATCAGATCATATCATGTTCTTCCATTTGCTCTGCCTCGTTGATCACTCCATGACCGTCGATGATCTAGGATGCATCTTCCCTTATGTTTCTGTAACATGCATGTGCAAGCAACGAAATAACGAACGCCGGATTGAACGATATATGCATATGCAGGGCCGTGGCGGTGCTACCGCCAGATCAAGAACAAGCCGTACCCCAAGTCGCGGCACTGCCGGGGCGTGCCGGACCCGAAGATCCGCATCTTCGACGTGGGGCAGAAGCGGCGCGGCGTGGACGAGTTCCCGCTGTGCGTGCACCTGGTGAGCTGGGAGAAGGAGAACTTGTCGAGCGAGGCTGGAGGCGGCCCGGATCGCGTGCAACAAGTAGTACATGGCCAAGCACGCGGGCAAAGACGCCTTCCACCTCCGCGTCCGCGCCACCCGTTCCACGTCCTCCGCATCAACAAGATGCTCTCCTGCGCCGGCGCCGACCGCCTGCAGACGGGCATGCGCGGCGCCTTCGGGAAGCCCACGGGGACGTGCGCCCGGGTCAGCATCGGCCAGGTGCTGCTCTCCGTGCGCTGCCGCGACGCGCACGCGCCGCAGGCAAACGAGGCGCTGCGCAGGGCCAAGTTCAAGTTCCCGGGGCGACAGAGGATCATCACCAGCGGCTAGTGGTACGTACTCCACTACCGATCGACTCTCTCAGTCTCTCGTGTCGGTCGGGTTGGCCCGTTGCTAGGTTGGACTCGGCGCTCGTTCTCGATCAGACGCTGATTTGTTTGCTGCCTTGTGTGTCCAACAGGGGTTTCACCAAGTTCTCGCGCGCCGAGTACCTCAAGCTCAAGAGCGAGAGGCGCGTCGTACCCGACGGGTGCAACGCCAAGGTAACAAAAATCTTCTCATTTCTTCATGGTCTTGATACGTTCATCTGCTTTCCTCCTTTTTTTTTTCTTTTTTGGGGGGATGATACGTTCATCTGCTTGCTTGGTGTGTTGCAGCTGCTCACTTGGCACGGGTCTCTGGCTGATCGCCCGCCCGGCAGAGCGGTGTTCCCGCCCTCTGTTGCAGGATCTGCTTGATGAAGGAATTATTTTTCATCAGACGGAAGTGCCTAATGTGTCAGTCGGTGTACGACATGGTTGGCCCAGTGACGTCACATGAGGATAGCTTCTACTACACTAGTACAAATGCACGTGCGCCACGCACGTGATCAAAAAAAATACAATACTTGGCAGGAAACAAGAATTATAAGCTACCTAGACTATATGTTCTTTTAAATATTTACTTTCACTGTCCTGACAAGACATTTAATCTTGTTGGATGATTTATTTTCACTCGCCTGACAAAGGTTGGGGTTATTGTTCTATGTCCAAATTTTACTTTTCCTGGTCAAAACATCAAGAGCAATTAAAGTGTATAAACATGGGATTCAACAGTTCAACAGTTTACAAACGATACATAAGATTCATCACTCTTCAAATGCCCCTGTGTTGCTACAGGCGTTATAAACTTACAACACATATATCTATAGCATACAGCATGATGGGGCAAGGACTCCTCAGACATATATATATATTTTTGGAACAAGCTCCTCAAATATATTGTGGTATCTATCTACTGGGAACTTCACCTTTGAGGTTACACACTGGATCAATATCATCAAAAGAATTTCACAATTCCCTTGAGGTTACATCCCGTTTCTCTTCCTCAATACCTTGAGCAATACAAACCATGAGTGAAGGGGAAATTAAGTATCATGTTGCAATTGTAAAAAGGAGAAAATATTATCAAGTGTTACTCACCTAATTAAATGGACGGTCGAATGGGGCCTCCCCGAATTGACCATTACACCTGAAATGCAAATAACACAGTTCTAAAGAACATAATTGGTTAATCCCAAAATCTGAGAATGAATGTGTATCGTCAACTGCATAATTGATGGCATGCATCACATGAATGTGTTAAAGCATCAAATATGTTGGAAAATGCACCCTTGTAACTGAATTTGTTTCAGTATGCATTCCCTTCTCCCGTTGTTCGCAATTTCCTATCTCTCCAACCCCTGTAATTAAACCTTTTCGGTGTGCTCGCATTATTATATGAGAAACCTGCATCTCATTTACCAAAAACAAAAATAAAAATGAAGTGACATTCGGCACAGATCAAAACAGTTACTAACAATAATGTTGCATGATTTCCTTGCATTATTAGGTTACTAAAGAAAATCCAAGCGAGATCTAAGGTGAATATCTTCCAGGGTGTCAGTCCTCTGAAAAGGAGTCTCCATACAAGCAACCCAGAAATGTTTTTTATAGTATTATGCCACTTTTTTCGCATGGGGGATCATTCATAGAGGATCCTCCAAGGACTTTTTTTTTGTCGGATAAATTTTCCATTTAACCAGTTGTAATACAGCAACAAAGAAGGCTCCATTTTGACAACTCATTTAGTGTTACCTCAGCTGTTGCATGCTTTGGCCTTCCCTAAAGTAGAATAAAATGCCGGACTCTCAAACGTTTCTCCACTCAAATTCAATGTGTCCTTAAACCGGGGCGTCGGTCACAATCCAACCACCTGAAAGAGTAATCAGATTAGGCATAAAACTAAACTACCAATTTTTTAATACTTTAGATGAAGAGTCAGATTTTATTCAGCACATATTAGTCATCCTAGGCACTTATTGACCTCTTTATTTGTCATCATGTACGAGAGAAGAATACATGATTTGATAACTGCACCCATTCGAGTACACTCACCTCAAATATTACCATAGAACAACCTATACATATATCTAATGAAGAGTCCATTCCTGTTTACTACTCATACTTAAGCGAGTGGATCCTTCCCAGAATTCAGTAAGGAGCCCTTTTCACTGGAATAGTCATATAAATAATAGTACAAAATCATAGTACAGTCATTTATATCTGAAGAATATATCTAGTTTTACAGGAAAACTGGATTCTGTGGATCAATCATTGAAGAAAACAAAAAATAAGGTTACCTTTGTCAGGGTCACAAGGTTGTAGATATCACTGGATTTCAAAATATTACAATGCAAGGTTGGTCTCCCATGTCAACACAAAGACGCGAACACAACTCCCTCACCTCTTTCATGTTGACTCTCACTGGAGCTTTATCTACGATAGCTTCCCATAACGTGGAGACAAGTGTTGTGTAGTCTAATTCAAAAATAACATAGCCTATCCCCATGTCAACTGTCAACAAATAGCAGATACATAAAAAATAAATTATGTATGTTAGCTGCTGCAAAAGTTCCTTCTGTATGAGTGAATAGTCATAGAGCAAAGGTATAGTGTTTCATTTTATTCAAACATCATGCAATAGTAGTACCATTGTGGCCATATTTTGTTTACCTTCAATGCTAATTATGGGGGCCTTCCTGCTCATTTTGTTCCCTGTGTCGATCAGGCTTGTGGAGGCCAGAGCACCGTAAATCTGGCAGCTACGGCCACTCCGTCAATGTCACCCATCAACCACCATAAGGATAAAAGATAGATTTCATTTTAATCTCCCCCAAATCGAAGATGCCACTCAGATCTAGGTGCAACCTAGTCAGCTAGCTGACATTTAATTACACAAAAAAGTGATTTTGCATTGGAGAATAGTGGGATTATTTCAACGCACCTAACCAAATAAATCTCAGCTCAGGAAACTCTTGTCTTAAACAGCTGACACATATGACTGACAAGATAATAAAGAAAATCTAACAAATCTTAAGAAAACATCATGCATAACTAAACTGTCTTGAAGATGGCATTATCTCACTATATTCTTAGTATCGAATTAATTGATACTTCCCCAGAACAAAAATGAATTGAACTGAACAATCCAAGTTACTTACCATTTCACAAAAGAAAGAAGAAACTGGCCCACGCCTGGATGGAAATCTCCAGATTAATCGCACAAGCTGAAAAATCTAATATCATTAACCATGGTATTTCAAGCCAAACCTTTTTATATACAAAGTAACGAATATCCTTTTGCTAAATGGTTACAAAAACAAGAAAGCTACTGATGCAGTCTTAAAATTAGGAGTGCCTATCAAGTATTCCATCCTATGTAGGGGCAGATGATCAGGAGAGGCTCGTGCGAAAAATTAGAATGGGTTACTACATCAGTGTTATTGCCACAGTTTAAATTTCCTAGTTATTAGCAATTGGGAAATGTGGATAATAGAAACTTTTCAAGTTATTGCTGCAGTTTAAAAATAACAGAAAATCTTACCATCAGGGTTGATTGCACTTTCTTTAGAAAACATCACGAGAGCTACAGAATCCGGAGTAATATTTCTTATTAATTTGCGAGCCAGTGGTTTCTTCCCTACTTGCAAACTTTGGCCAGTGGAGATCAGAGAACACTAAGCGACAGAGATTGTGGATAAAGCATCCATTTACAGCACTAAAGGGCATATGCTTTGATTATTACAGTATGCAAAAAAAAAAACCTGAGATAGTCGCATAGTTTAACTTAAATCAAGATCGATACGCAAATCATTTTGCATCAGAGGATTGGGGAGGCTACAGATCGGTGCACCTGGAGGAGGGCTCGAGTTCAAGGAGGCGCAGGAAGGGGACGAGCTCGAGGTCGTTCGCGTCGTTGAGCTCCGGATCAGGGACGACGAGGACGTTGGCGTCGAGCTCTGATTCAAAGGGGATTGACCGTACCTTCAAGGGAGGAGCGCCAATGCGAGCTGTAGTTGCGGCGGGGGTGTGCTTCTGGGAGGCGCAGCACCTGACGTCCATGAGAGATGAACGGGGATGGGCGCCGGCATGCAATTCAGCTGCGGCGGTGGCGGTACAATGACGACGGGCCTCCACATGCTGGTGCGTTCGCAGTCGCGCCGTTCCGCCAGCAGCACTTCCTTAGTGACTCCTCCAGCGTCGTCTTCGTCGTCGCTGGCGCCGGGCTGGCCGGGGTCGATCCTGTCGACTTCCCGTCCCGTGTGCGCCGCCCGCTCGATCTGGAGCACTTGGCCCTCCTTACGCAAGAAAGTAAATCAATCGCTCCATGGAAGGAAAGGGAACCAATCAGCGTGATTCAAGGAAGGAAATGAATCGCAACAATTACCAGCACAAAAGGAAATCCGGGAAGGTGAGAATTGCGGGCGGGTATCAACCATCGACCGGTGAAAAAAGTCATTCGCGCGTCATCTATTTTGGCCTGCAAATGACATAGCGTCACGCCATCCTTGTGGGCCCGCTGGCGGGATTTGAATACGGCAAGATCCGACGGTATTTGATTTGGGTTCCTTTTAGATCAACGGTTGATACACGGCTGGGTACAATCTGGCAGGTCAAAATCATTTTCATTGCAACTGGTTCTTTAGAGGTTTAGATACAACATAAAATAATGCATGTGTAACTATTGTAATAATGATGCATGACCGCAATGTTACGTTTGTTGATATATGTTGGTACTGGAGCACGATGTAATTTTGTTTGCGAATAAATAAAGGGCCTTGTCGTGTAATATTATTGGTAGTTTGTCATATACGTAGGTTTTGCAACATCGGGCACCCAACACACATCGAGCACATACCAGGTGCTATAAGCACCGCTCCTATGCTCCCCTCGTAAGATGCACATCAAGAATTGCTCTAATAAATCCTATATTGGAGTCATCTAAAAAAATCATTCATGCATGGTTTACTCATTTTTTTTGTCTATGGCGATGTCATGGACTAAATGAAAATCAAAAGTACATATATGGATATATATATAAGTCTAAATCAAATATTGTTGCAAAAACAGAGAGTCTAAATCACAATATCACACTACCTTATGGGAAAATATCGCACAAATATTAAGAGGATGGGAAGGAAAATATCTTAGTGGAGAGAAGGCCCAAGGAGAACATAGAGCCTTAGGGAGAGGACACATGAAAAAGAGTAGATATTCATTTTAACACGAGCAAGAATGTCACATGAACAAATAAAATTGATCGCGCATTTTTTTTTAATTTCTTGGCTTGTTGAGTACCTTTATATTCACTAGAAGTTGCGGCGCGCCCTTGGCGCGCCCATCTCTCACATGTATTTTCGTGGCTGTGCTGATGAGACGTGTAAGCGCCGGCAACTGCAAACTGGACGCCAACAACCTACTTCTCCGTTGCAGAAGCTTCGGTTGCACTAATCGAGAAACTCCTTCGTTGCCTAAATAGCAGCTATTAACATTTCATGAGATATCTCAGTTCATGAAAATAGTATGTATCAAGTTGGAAGGGAAAAATCGCAATAAAATCGCTTAACTATTCAAATAAGGCAGGCACTCAAGTTCTTGTGTGGTACCTTGTGTGTGGCACGCCACGATTTGTGATTCCGGAACTAACATTTTTTATTACAAAATCAGTATGTCGATCAACTTAACTGCCATTGAACTTTAAAGTGACAGTAAAAATACCAAAGGCGTCACAAGGTGGTAATCAAAGTTATTAAGCACGGCACATAAAAAAGGCAAACAAGAAAAGTTAACTGTCACGCACAAATGAATGGTCGTAATTCAACTTTGGGAGAGGCTAGTATCAAAATCAAATATATATTTGAACATCAACCATGCGGCAAAGCGAAATAGTTGACCTGAGGGCAACACATGACATACGTCGAGTAGCCATGACGGGAAGAATTACCTATAAATTGAAGGTCAAAGCACATGAGGGAAATAGCTCTGTCTACTCACCATGCAAGGCATCCTAGCTGCACCACGTAGCAGGCCATTTACCTAGGCACCAGGAATCTGACTGCACGTGACATCAACACCATCAACATCAAGGAAGGCAGCGGTCAAGTCCACCCAAGTAATGCAACTGTACGTCACAATTGTTGACATATGAACAATGGACCTCCTCTCCCTCCTGCCTCATTGCATTTCCATGTACACAAGGGACTTTTTCTTCAGAGCTTTAATTCAAAATTTTCAGAGAGGGAAGAAAAAGATGCATCATCGCTGTAGCTGCACATTCCAAACAAGTCCAATGGAAACGTCATAGTTGCATGTATCCTACCGTCGGACGCATGAAGACACGCACTTGCACAACTAGTGCGTGACGCTCCAACTTACTACTGACCGACAGGGTATACTAAATCCAATCAGGTCCTAGATTTGACGGAATGCACACACGTGAACAGTGCAATGGCATGCAAGTCGCGCATGCATGCAGGTGGTCGTAACCCGCGCACCACCGACGTGTTCATCAGTTCATATACATGCATCACCCACCGCGGCTCACTCGAGACCCGTCGACGGTCTACCACACATCGGTTGCACCAACCCTGCAAAGAAACAACGACGCTCGACTGGTCATCAGTCGGTGGCAGCGCGCTGCGAGCATTTAGTGTCAGGAAGCGACATGGGAGGCCAAAGTGACGGTGGCAACGATGAAGTGTCAAGCGAGCGCACTCGAAGAACTGACGAAACCATGATTGGAATATTTGAGCCATATAAATCAAGTGCTCCAGACATGGAATTCGCTTGTTTCACTCATTAAAACCAGTTCGATCCTGACGCGTATGCAAATTGTTCCAGCCATACCCATAAAGCGTCCAGGCTTATGAACCGTTGCTCCACACACTGCTATATGCTCGCACGAAATCCATGCGTCAGTGATCGACCATAAAATCTACTAGGTACATATGGCAAGGTCTCCAATGCTATGAAGGCATGCATAGGTTACCAATTTTCCACACACGTCGGATTGCTTAAGGAACCGGAGCCTTGCGGCGAGGACAGAAGGGTGGCAAAAGAACCCGTTCGAAGGACCGATAAACCCACAACTGATGCTCTAACCATATAAATCAAGTGTTCCAAATACGCAATTCGCTTGGTTTAGTCGCTAAAACCAACCGTGCCAGACGTTTACATAAATTGTTCCAGCAGTACTTACAAAATGTTCCCGCCTTACGAATCTGTTGTTCCACTGGCGGAGATCATTTGTTACACCTCACAAGTCAGATGCTGCAGGGCAAAGCATCGAGAAGAGAAAAACTAAGAAAATCATACACGCAATTAAAGTAGCAAGAAGGCCGTGCTCCCTCGCATCATCCACTCCACAACACGCTGAAAAAACGAGGAGAACTGTACTCGCACGACACCAAAGACCTGGCCACAAGTTTATAATATCCTCAGCAGACCACTGTAGCCCATCCGACAAGGGCAAACCAGGCACGCGGGAAACCAAAAACTGCAGTACATGGGCAACGAAAAGTTAAAATTAAAAATGAACGAACAGGCACCACATCAACATACTTCAAAAGTATTTAGGAACTTAACAGCCTGCCATAGGAAACCAAATATTTAATTAACATAACTGACACCATTACACGTAACAACCCAACAGAAGGTGCGTAAGATGAACAAGCTCACTGCACCAAGCTACTTTATTATAGACGCTAAGACGGATACTTGATCTAGCACAGGATACATATCCAACACAGTAGTGTAAGGATCTTGTGACCGAGAGGGGGGGGGGGGGGGGGGTGAATCGGTGCACTCTAGAATCTATTTCCAAACACTTACACCCAAGCAACTCCTAGCGAGTAGTTCTAGTATCAAGGTAAAACACACTAAGGAGTATCTTTAACCTATATAGCTAGTGCATATAGATAACACAACCACACCACACTAGCAACCTAGCACAAGATAGATAGATAACGGAAGACTTAAGCTAGGCAAGGCAAGGTAACAAGATAACTAGAGACAAGGCAACCAAGATACTAGGCACACTAAGTAGAGTCCTTAGAGCTACTAGATAGGCTATAACAAGTAAGCTCACGAGCAAGGCAATCAAGCAAACCTAGTGAAGCTAGTAGGTACCAAGGTAAACACACAAGCAAGATAAGAGCACAACTCAAGTACTACAAGCAATCATATGAAGTGCGATAAGTAAATGCGAGTAGTAAAGGAGAAGGGATAGAGAATGCTCATGATGTTTTCCCGTGGTCTCGGAAGGATGGCGCCTTCCCCTACTCCACGTTGGGTCACTCCCGCCGGAGTCTCGACCCCGTCCCTCCGCTCGATGGCGATCCCTCCTAGAGCACACTTCACCCTCCGAGTGAAGTCGCGGGCACGTCCCGCCGGGCTCGATCCCGGGTACTCTTCCGGAGGTAAGGCTCCGCACTTGATGCGTGCCAAAGGGCGCTCCACTAGTGATGCTTCTTTCGCACGGGAAGCTTCAAGACCGTGTACAAACTTGTGTCGACTTCCACAATCTCCTTGGACAGCTCAACACCGACGCCTAACCGGTCTAGGCCTTGCCATAGACCAAGAGTAACAGCCCTAGATGACTCTCTCAAGCCCACACTAGCCTAGAGATCAAAGGATGCAACTTGCTACTCTCTCAAGCACTAGGATCACTCCAAATCCTTCTCAAGTGCTTCACACTTCTTCCTCTTGGCTTCTTGGCAGCACCTCCCCTCTTTCCTGGGTCCAAGAGCACCTCAAAGAGGTAAACAACCGACTATATATAGGCCTCCAACCTCAAACTAGCCGTTGTCCAAAAGTGCCCAGTCTGCGTGATGACCGTGCAGTAGACCGTACTGTCCGGTCTCCATCTGACCGTACTGTCCGGTCTTCACCAGACCGGCGTCCAGGGAGTGCTGCAACTTATCTCAGACCAGACCGTATTGTACGGTCCCCAGGACCGTATTGTCCGGTCTCCATTCTTCTTCAGCCAACAGAAACTTCTCCTTCTCTGTTGCTCTTCGCCTGTAAGACCGTACTGTCCGGTCCTCGACCGTATTGTACGGTCAAACTGTCTGGTCTTCATTCTTCAACTTCCAGAGACTTCAGCTTCTCTGTCTGGAATTCCCAATAGAGACCGTACTGTCCGGTCCCTAGGACCGTACTGTCCGGTCCACTGTCCGGTCTCTATTCTTCAACTTCCAGAAACTTGAGCTTCTCTGTCTGGATTTCCTCTGTAGACCGTATTGTACGGTCTCCATGACCGTACTGTCCGGTCTCTTCTGCCTTCGCAGCTTCGATCTTCTTCTTGATCTTCTTCTTCAACACTTGATCTTTTTGGTTCCTTCAACACTCTTCTGCCACCCTAGCCCCTGAGAGACTCACCATGCATCCAATGATCTCTATAACTAGTGTGTACTAAGAGAACCACCTCGAACCCTCTTGATAGTCCGGTTTTTCCTATGGACTCAAGCTAACATCTAACCAAGCAACACCGCTTGGATCTAGCATGTCCTTAGCCTTGATCCATGTCTTCTCCGCGACTCCATCAAGTCCGTTCTTGTGTAGATGAAGGCAACCAATCATCTTTGTCATTTAAGTTCATGGTGTGTTGGCGTTCACCACCAACGGACGGAGCTTTCTTCATATGTGACCTATAAGATCTCACAAAGAGTGTTAGTCACATTCATGGTTCTCATCCTATCACCAAAACATTCATACCTTGGGGTTTCCCTAGCTCCAATGGTCATGAAGCTTACAATCTCCCCCTTTTTGGTGATGGATGACAACCATGATAAAAATGATCGAGAGGATAAAGAATGTAATGACAAAAGCCAAGATAAAAACGCAACTCGATCAAGACACTAAACAACAAGTATATGATCGAGAGATAGTTACCTTGTTGATTAGGTCGAGGCAAGTCATAGCTCAAAAGAAGTCACAAGTTAGAGCAAAAACTCATATCACAAGTGAAAGAAAGCACATGAAACTATGACAAGCAAAGGTTGCAAGGGGTTTACTTTCATACTTACTTTGTAGAATTCCGCTCCCCCTTGATAAGTATACCAATCTCAAGATTGTGTGAAGATCGATCATCTTGATCACTTGATCTTCATTCGTACAAACTCCCCCTTGAGACGGCATTGTTTCTTCTTTATCACCTCAAGATTGTATACACTCCCCCTTGAGGTGACATCTTCCACGACCCTTTATAGGCCCGAACTCTTCTTCCCAACTCTTCTCCGCTCGAACTCTTCTCCCCCATATTCTTGCTCGATCATTAAGCCCAACTCTTCTCCCCCTTTGGCATCTATCACCCAAAAAGAAATCTTCCAAGGGAGAAAAGGTTAGTGTAAATATATGGGACAAGTGGGAAAATGAGTTACTTGATTTGGCGTGAAGCTCCCCCTTGATCCGTGATTCTCCATCTCCCAACAATTATCCCTACACACATTCTCAAAAGAATATTGTCTTGAAGTACATAGGGGTTAGTTGATGATGGAAATGTATGAACCCTTAGACTTTGAGCCGCGCAAGTGGATTTAACCTTGGAGCTCAAAAATCTTGGTTCAATGGGCATGAAGCTCATATAGCATTGCTATGAATTCATCATAGGAGGTCATATACTCATATTGTGAATAAGCAACTCCCCCTAGATGGGTGCTCGGCGCCGAGACACTTATGCAAGATGCATGATGCGAATGCAAGGAATGATAAGTGTACAATGCATGATGCTATAAGGGTAAAACAAGAGAAAGCTAAGAGCGAAGTTACCAACAACAAGTTTGAGCCCTCCATGAGCTTGATCACAACGAGCCATTCTTCAAAGCCTCGGGAGCCAAGTGCCACCAATCCCAAGCTTAACCCATGCTCATTGCTATCTCAAGTAGGTTAGTCGTTGGTCCTACAAAACAAGAAGAACACACACAAAAAAAACAACACAAACAAAAGCAAGCAAAGTATATATACATATATACAAATGTAAGCTCAAGGATATCAAGTGAAGTCGGAGAGGTCGAGAACATTAAGTTCTCCCCGGAGCTTACAAAAGGTCTTCTTGTCAAGTGGCTTGGTGAAGATGTCCGCCAATTGTTCATGAGTCCGAACACCAATCAATTCAATATCCTTCTTGGCCACATGATCTCGAATGAAGTGATGCTTGACTTCAATGTGCTTGGCATGGCTGTGATCACCCTTGTTGAGAGCCATATTGATAGCACTTTCGCTATCACAATAGAGAGGTACTTGCCCATAAGATAATCCATAGTCCAATAGGGTTTGCTTCATGTATAAGAGTTGAGCACAACAAGCACCGGCCGCCAAATATTCCGCCTCCGCCGTAGAGATAGCCACACAATTTTGTTTCTTGGAACTCCATGAGATAAGTGATTGTCCAAGAAATTGGCATCCACCGGAGGTACTCTTTCTACTCACTTTGCATCCGGCGAAGTCCGAGTCCGCATAGCCAACAAGTCCAAAGTCCGAGCCTTTTGGATACCATAGGCCCATTGTAGGAGTGCTCTTGATGTACCTAAGAATTCTTTTCACGGCACTCATATGGGACTCCTTGGGGTTAGCTTGATAACGAGCACAAAGACACACACTAAACATGATATCCGGTCTAGATGCGGTAAGGTAAAGAAGTGAACCAATCATAAAACGATAGAGTTTAGGATCCACCGGGATACCTTTTACATCCACATCAAGAGGGACACTTGTAGCCATAGGTGTGTCGTAGGACTTGGAGTCTTCCATGCCGAATCTCTTAAGAAGATCCCGAGTGTACTTCTCTTGGTAGATGAACGTGCCCTCCTTCATTTGTTTGACTTGAAAACCAAGGAAGACATGAAGTTCACCTATCATGGACATCTCAAACTCTTTCTTCATAAGAGCACGGAACTCATCATTATAGATTTCGTTAGTGGAGCCATAGATGATATCATCAACATAGATTTGACAAACAAAGAGATCATCACCAATATGCTTAGTAAAGAGAGTGTTGTCGATACTACCGATCTTGTAGCCTTTGGTGATGAGATGATCTCGAAGTCGTTCATACCATGCTCTTGGTGCTTGTTTGAGTCTGTAGAGAGCCTTCTTAAGCTTGTACACATGGTCCGGATGCTCGGGGTCCTCGAAGCCGGGAGGTTGCTCTACATAAACTTCTTCATTGATTAGTCCATTGAGAAATGCACTTTTCACATCCATTTGGTGAAGTTTAAAATCAAAATGAGAAGCATAAGCAAGTAGTGTTCTTATAGCCTCAAGACGAGCGACGGGGGCGAAAGTCTCGTCAAAATCGACGCCTTCAACTTGAGAGTAGCCCTTCGCCACAAGTCTTGCCTTGTTCCTCACGATTGCTCCCTTCTCATCTTGCTTGTTCTTGAAGACCCACTTAGCGCCAATGACATTGGATCGCTTGGGACGCTTCACCAACTTCCAAACATCATTCCTCTTGAAGTTGTTGAGCTCCTCTTGCATGGATAGCACCCACTTGTGATCTTTCAAGGCTTCCTCGATCGTCTTCGGTTAGGGTAGAGACAAAAGAGAAATTCTCAACAATGTTAGCTTCGTCAACATAATTAGGTTTATATTGACTTCTCCTAGTCTTTATCCCTTGAGAAGGACTCCTAATGATGAGATCACGTGAATGATCCCGAGCAATGGGTTTGTGCTTCCTTGAAGGTTCTTGTCGAGGAGGAGGAGGAGCCGGCGAAGTATCTTGCGCATCTCTTGCGGCTTGCTCCCTAGAGATGTGAGTGTCTTGTTGTCGAAGAGGTGAACCCGAGCCATCATCTTGAGTTGAAGTAGATTGTGCTTGTTCTTGATTGCTCGGTGAAGCTTGGCTTGTAGTTGCATGAGGTAGACTTGATGGCGCTTGTTGTGGTTCATTTGGAGTAGCTTGACTCGAAGATGCTTGTTGCGGATCACTTGAAGGTGCTTGATGTTGTTCACTTGAGGGAGAGCTTGGATTCTCTTGAGATGTGCTCGTAGAAGGTCCACTTGATGAAGTTGTTGGAGGAGGTGTCGGAGGTTCATCTTCACGAGGAATAACTTCACCAATAGGCATGTTCTCAAAAGCTTCCTCCACGGGTTCATCACCTACAATATGAGAAGAAGGAGGGTCTTCTTGAGACCCATGAGACTCATCAAATTGCACATCATAGGTTTCTTCAACAAAGCCGGTAGAGGTGTTGTAAACCCGATAAGCTTTGGCCGAGGCCGAGTAACCAACAAGAATGCCCACGTCGGTCCTCTTCTCAAACTTGCCAAGTCTTTCCCTCTTCTTGTAGATGTAGCACTTGCAACCAAACACTCGGAAGTAGGCAACATTCGGTCTTCTCCCAACAATCACTTCATATGGAGTCTTGTTTAGCAACTTGTGAGGATAGATCCGGTTGGAGGTGTAGCATGCCGTGTTAATAGCTTCCGCCCAAAACTTCTCCGGAGTGTTGTACTCATCAAGCATAGCACGAGCAAGAGTGATAAGTGTCTTGTTCTTCCTCTCAACAACACCATTTTGTTGAGAGTGTATGTAGCCGAGAACTCATGCTTTATGCCAATCTCATCACAATAGTCTTCAATGATAGAGTTTTTGAACTCCGTCCCATTGTCACTCCGAATCTTCTTGATGTGATGCCCATACTCATTTTGTACTCTTCTAGCAAACTTCTTGAATATCCCAATTGCTTGTGCCTTGTTCTCAAGAAAGAATACCCAAGTATATCTTGAGTAGTCGTCCACTACCACCAAGCAATAGAGATTCCCACCAATGCTCACATAACTTGTAGGCCCGAAGAGATCAATGTGTAAGAGCTCAAGAGGTCTTGAAGTTGACAAGAAATTCTTGGATGGATGAGGTGAAGCCACTTGCTTTCCGGCTTGGCATGCACTACATAGCTTGTCCTTCTCAAAGGTGACATCCTTGACTCCTCTCACTAGCTTGTTCTTCATTACATGCTTGAGTTGACCCATACCAATGTGAGCAAGCCTTCGATGCCATAGCCAACCTAGAGCGGACTTAGTGAAGAGACAAGTGCTAGGGGCAACAATGTTAGTCTCAAAAACAACAACATATAGATTATTATGACGAAAGTCCTTGATAGTGAGACCCATAGCATCATTATGAAGAACCACCCCATTAGCATCAAAGTTACAAGAAAAGCCAAGATCACATATTTGAGCAACGGATAGAAGATTGAAGTTTAGGGACTCAACAAGCAATACATTAGAGATAGAGAGGTCATTTGAGATAGCCACCTTACCAAGACCTCTCACCTTGTGCTTGGAGTTGTCCCCAAATGTGACCTTGTCATGATCTTCATTTTCTTCCAAGTTGGTGAAGATGGATGAAGTACCGGTCATGTGTTGAGTGCACCCACTATCCAACACCCAATGTTTGCCACCAATCTTGTAGTTCACCTTGGAAGTAGCCATCAAGCAAAGAGGGGTGTTAGTATCATGAGAATCAATTGACTTGCTTGCTCTTGATGTAGGCCATAGGAACTCCATTGAGAAAGTCCAAGTCCAATGCATCCAAGGCGTCAATCATTGCCTTGGTGACTCCATTGTGTCTCCACATGGTCCGATCAACACCCATGTGTGTGACATGAGTTCCAAGTTGAAGACCTTGAAACCTTCCCACTTCTCCACTAGTATTGAAGTACTCAAGAATGTTGTAGATTTGATTCTCATAGGATAGTGCCATCAAGATCATGTCCTTGAGAGTCATACCACTAATATCATCATTGAGATCATTTATAATGTGGACCTTCCTATTGTATGGTAGCATAGAGATCACCGTGTGAATAGCGTGTTCATCACTAATTTTGTCTTCTCCTTCAAAAGAGTTCACTCTAGCCACCAACACAAGAAGTCTCTTCCAACAATCAGGCCAAGTCTCCCCATCTTCCCTATAGAACACATCATACATGTCGAAGAGGTGATAGTGAGGCCGATCGGCAAGATCCGGCTCATACAAGTTGTAGTAGTCTTCAAAGAGGGATGGCAAGACTTCACTCTTCATGTGATATTCCTTGATAGGCTCCGGCTCATCATCACTAGCACTTGAATAGTCATCATCACAATAGAAGACGGAAACCCTATCATCTTCTTCTTCTTCCTCATCATCACTTGGGGTCTTGAATGTGTTAGAGAGCATAGAGCGAGCCCTTCTTCTTGTGATGATCTCAATGACTTGCTCAATTGAGTAGGATTTGAGCTCGAAGATTTCAAACTCAATGTGATCACCATACTTGTCCTTCGGCAAAGCATCAAGAAACCTCTTGAGTCCCTCTTCCTTGGTGACTATCCAAAGCTTGTTCTCATTTATCCTCTTGATGAGTGAATCCATCCGAAGAGCAAACTCAACAAGATCTTCATTTGGCTCATAGAGATGTGGTCCAACTCATCACATAGCTTGATATATCCATCCTCTTGATCCCGAGAAGAAGAACCTTCACCAACACGAGATGATGATTGAGCTTGAGGTAGAGGTTGAGCTTCAATGTGTTGATCTTCACTTGCATGAGGGATATCCTTGCCCTTCTTGATATCCTCCTCAAGAGAGAAGAGAATAGCAACCACCTCATCATAGGGCATGTTCACAAACTCATCCACTCGAGCAAAAGCAAGAATACCAAACCGTGAGAGTGGTAGAGATCGGATAAGCTTCTTCACAACATGCTTGTGCATAATAGATGGATATCCTCTTGACATGAGTTTCCTAGCGAGAACATACAAGCGAGATGCGAAGTTAGTGATATCCTCATTATCATTCAAAACTCATCATACTCATCACGCAAACCATAGTAGGAAATGTCATTAAGCACACAATCATAAGGCTCAATCAAGGTAGAAGCGATGGAAGTGTTAGAAACGTCATCATGAGTGGACTTCATTTTCCCACACACAATCCCGGTCACGACTCAAGGCGGTAAAGCCCAAATAATGAGCACTTGGCTCTGATACCACTTGTAAGGATCGTGTGACCGAGAGGGGGGGGTGAATCGGTGCACTCTAGAATCTATTTCCAAACACTTACACCCAAGCAACTCCTAGCGAGTAGTTCTAGTATCAAGGTAAAACACACTAAGGAGTATCCTTAACCTATATAGCTAGTGCATATAAATAACACAACCACACCACACTAGCAACCTAGCACAAGATAGATAGATAACGGAAGACTTAAGCTAGGCAAGGCAAGGTAACAAGATAACTAGAGACAAGGCAACCAAGATACTAGGCACACTAAGTAGAGTCCTTAGAGCTACTAGATAGGCTATAACAAGTAAGCTCACGAGCAAGGCAATCAAGCAAACCTAGTGAAGCTAGTAGGTACCAAGGTAAACACACAAGCAAGATAAGAGCACAACTCAAGTACTACAAGCAATCATATGAAGTGCGATAAGTAAATGCGAGTAGTAAAGGAGAAGGGATAGAGAATGCTCATGATGTTTTCCCGTGGTCTCGGAAGGATGGCGCCTTCCCCTACTCCACGTTGGGTCACTCCCGCCGGAGTCTCGACCCCGTCCCTCCGCTCGATGGCGATCCCTTCTAGAGCACACTTCACCCTCCGAGTGAAGTCGCGGGCACGTCCCGCCGGGCTCGATCCCGGGTACTCTTCCGGAGGTAAGGCTCCGCACTTGATGCGTGCCAAAGGGCGCTCCACTAGTGATGCTTCTTTCGCACGGGAAGCTTCAAGACCGTGTACAAACTTGTGTCGACTTCCACAATCTCCTTGGACAGCTCAACACCGACACCTAACCGGTCTAGGCCTTGCCATAGACCAAGAGTAACAGCCCTAGATGACTCTCTCAAGCCCACACTAGCCTAGAGATCAAAGGATGCAACTTGCTACTCTCTCAAGCACTAGGATCACTCCAAATCCTTCTCAAGTGCTTCACACTTCTTCCTCTTGGCTTCTTGGCTGCACCTCCCCTCTTTCCTGGGTCCAAGAGCACCTCAAAGAGGTAAACAACCGACTATATATAGGCCTCCAACCTCAAACTAGCCGTTGTCCAAAAGTGCCCAGTCTGCGTGATGACCGTACAGTAGACCGTACTGTCCGGTCTCCATCTGACCGTACTGTCCGGTCTTCACCAGACCGGCGTCCAGGGAGTGCTGCAACTTATCTCAGACCAGACCGTATTGTACGGTCCCCAGGACCGTATTGTCCGGTCTCCATTCTTCTTCAGCCAACAGAAACTTCTCCTTCTCTGTTGCTCTTCGCCTGTAAGACCGTACTGTCCGGTCCTCGACCGTATTGTACGGTCAAACTGTCCGGTCTTCATTCTTCGACTTCCAGAGACTTCAGCTTCTCTGTCTGGAATTCCCAATAGAGACCGTACTGTCCGGTCCCTAAGACCGTACTGTCCGGTCCACTGTCCGGTCTCTATTCTTCAACTTCCAGAAACTTGAGCTTCTCTGTCTGGATTTCCTCTGTAGACCGTATTGTACGGTCTCCATGACAGTACTGTCCGGTCTCTTCTGCCTTCGCAGCTTCGATCTTCTTCTTGATCTTCTTCTTCAACACTTGATCTTTTTGGTTCCTTCAACACTCTTCTGCCACCCTAGCCCCTGAGAGACTCACCATGCATCCAATGATCTCTATAACTAGTGTGTACTAAGAGAACCACCTCGAACCCTCTTGATAGTCCGGTTTTTCCTATGGACTCAAGCTAACATCTAACCAAGCAACACCGCTTGGATCTAGCATGTCCTTAGCCTTGATCCATGTCTTCTCCGCGACTCCATCAAGTCCGTTCTTGTGTAGATGAAGGCAACCAATCATCCTTGTCATTTAAGTTCATGGTGTGTTGGCGTTCACCACCAACGGACGGAGCTTTCTTCATATGTGACCTATAAGATCTCACAAAGAGTGTTAGTCACATTCATGGTTCTCATCCTATCACCAAAACATTCATACCTTGGGGTTTCCCTAGCTCCAATGGTCATGAAGCTTACAAGTAGTAGCAGCAGCAGTCATTCCACTTTATTGGCGGCACCAGAAGCCCTCTATCCAGCAGAAGTCACTTCGCTTTCTTCCCGGCACCGGCACCATGGTCACCCACAGGAAGCGCAGCCGAGGCAGCAGACCTCCTCCTAGAAACAACCTTGGCAGTTGAGACTTCGGCGAACTCTCCATCACCGTTGACACGTATACCATCGACATCGGCAAGAACACCACCAGCGCTGGAACCATCACCATCAACAATGAAGCTGCAGGCAACAAACGAAAGTAAGGTCACTGAATTAAGAGAGCATATATAGTCCTAAGCAGAAGACACCCATAAGTCAAATAATTCACCTCGAATCATCTAAGCGCCCATCATCATCAGTACGAGCCACGGATTGCTTCGCCTTCATCTTAGCAATAGTTGGCTGCTCATAACACAAACAAAAGATCACCAAACAGTACACGTGCGCACAAAATATAGTGCAAGAGAAGGACACATGCTCGTCAACAAGCACCAAATCAATATGCAGCGGAGACCCGAACACCACAATACTCCCATGCGTGGGCAACCCTAGCGCGAACACGCCAGTTCCTCGAGGCCGGTGAAAGATCACGCAGCCTAGCAAGATCCATGACAAAAGCACAGGAAGAAACAACCAAGAATAGCGAGGCACAACAAGGAATCAATGGAGAAGCGGATCAAAGCGATGAACATGAAAGAACCGAGGGCACCAAGCAATATATAGAGCCATTGACAGGAAAACAGTCAAACAAAAGAGGCTTGCTCTCCGACGGAGCGCGGTCAAAGAGTGCGGGCAGAGGTTGAAAAAGGGGACAGCTCGGTCAAGAAAAGTAGGTAGCGATTGAAAAAAATGAGAGAAAACGCCTGGGATCGTTGGATCAAACGAAGAACAATCAAACAGACCACGAAATTTTGGGCGATGTGGCCAGCACGAGCGGGGGCGAAACCCGTGCTATCTTTATACTCTTAGATTTCGATTAGTATTGTTTCTATCCAAGTGGAGCCAATAGAGGATGTCTTTGTCTCGTGTGGCCTGAACATTCTTGCCTTAGATGATTTTGATCTTGGGAACTAAGAATGTGATCTATCTACCTGCGGAATTGCTTTTGAACAGTAGAAATAGAACACTAGCATGAGCAAGAATTCATGTGAGTGTCTAATAGTGTTTAACTAGTGTATTTTACTTTGAACATAAATAAGTTTGAAATAAGAATTGATATGCAGTTGTATGTATAGTGCACTTGTCTTATGAAACGGTGGACTGAAGAGGGAGTGAAGTGAAGCTTCCAGACACGCCACATATAGCATGTTGGGAGACGAAACGATGGCCCCCCCCCCTTCAATGACAAGCGGGGACGACGCAAAATCCATGTGTAGACGCGGTCATGATGTCCATCTCCACAAATTTCCAGGCCAGATCCATTTCTTTTTCAAGATTTACAAAAAAGGGAAATTTGTGATACAAAAGCGGCAAACTATTGTTGGGCGTTGTACATTTCTAGTTTAAGAGGGGTGGATTAGCTAAAAATAAGGACATGTGGCACGCACATATTTGAAAGTAAATTGAGAAAAATTGATGAGTGTATGATGACAAGTAATATAGGACGGAGGGAGTAACAAGTAAGGAAACTGAAATTATTGTGTACAAATACGAGACAAGTCATTATTCAATGGGAGTGAAAGAAATGCTCTCTAAGCTAAAATTGAGAAGTATGACACGACTTCGACACCATTATATAATTATTGTTGTCACACAATTTATAAACTTTTTTGCCGACCATAGTCCAAATTTATGGAATTACTATGGGACAATCATTGTAGATGTGTTATTTGAAGAACGGTCTCTAATGAAGTCTTATGCATGAGACGAATTCCACTTATTCCAAGACAAATCTTCGAGGTATGTGGAGTACTTGTATAGAAATCCTCAAGATGGCGTTTGGCAAATGGGAAATGAGAGGTGGGATTGGGATTGGGAAATGACTCTTGAGAGAATGAATGGTTGAGATTTGATACGATGGATAAATGAATGGTGTAGATTGTTCACTCCATTTTGAAAGCGTATAAACGCTGGATTGATTTATTACCGAAACAAGGGAATTGTACAAATAAATAGGGAAGCCATACGGCAAGCCCTAGAGTACACGCCCGTGCATGGGCTGCATGGGCACAAGGCCCAAGAGCATTAGATAGCTAATCTATATGTCTAACACCCTCCCGCAGTCAGAGCGTCGTAATCAGCCACAAGTACGAACGTTCAGACTGGATCGAAACTCGGTGAAGACAGAAGAAGGCAGCCCTTTAGTAAATATGTCAGCATACTGAGATGTGGTAGGCACATGAAGAACACGAACTGAGCCAGCAGCGACCTTGTCACGGACAAAATGCAAATCAATCTCGATGTGCTTCGTGCGCTGATGTTGCACGGGATTCGTCGAGAGATAAACTGCACTGACATTATCACAATATACCAAGGTAGCACGCTGAACAGGACAGAAGAGCTCAGTCAATAATTGGCGCAACCAGCATGTCTCAGCAACAGCATTAGCAACAGCTCGATATTCAGCCTCTGCACTGGACCTGGAAACAGTAGGCTGACGTTTGGAGGACCAAGAGATGAGATTATCACCCAGAAAAACTGCATAGCCAGAGGTGGAGCGACGGGTCTCGGGACATCCTGCCCAGTCAGCATCAGAATATGCCACAAGCTCGGCAGTAGAGGAGCGGTGAATATGAAGGCCAAAATCCAATGTACCCTGAAGATACCGCAGAACACGCTTTACCAAAGCAAGATGAGGCTCTCGAGGATCATGCATAAATAAGCAAATTTGTTGAACAGCATAGGCAATGTCGGGACGAGTAAAAGTGAGGTACTGAAGAGCTCCGGCAAGACCACGAAAGTGAGTAGCATCATCAACAGGTGTGCCGTCAGGGGACAACTTGGCATTAGTGTCCACCGGTGTGGTAGACGGTTTGCAATCCGACATGCCAGCACGTTCCAGAATCTCAAGAATATAGTGTCGCTGAGAAAGAAATAAACCTCCAGTACTGCGAGCAACAGTCAATCCAAGAAAATGATGGAGGGCACCAAGGTCCTTCATAGAAAACTCCGAGGTGAGTAGAGCAATCACCCGATGAAGAAGTGAGGTGGAGGAAGCTGTGAGGACAATATCATCAACATAAAGCAACAAATAGACTGTGTCGGAGCCATGGCGATATATGAAGAGGGATGTGTCAGACTTAGCACTGAGAAAACCATGTGACTGAATGAAAGATGCAAACCTGCTGTACCATGCACGTGGAGCCTGTTTCAAACCATATAAGGACTTATTGAGCCTGCAGACATGATGCGGGCGAGATGGATCCACAAAACCCGAAGGTTGAGCACAATAGACAGTTTCAGAGAGAGTGCCATGAAGAAAGGCGTTCTCTTGACATCCAACTGATGAATAGGCCAATCCTGGGAAACAGCGACTGATAACACAGTGCGAATTGTGGCAGGCTTCACAACAGGACTGAAGGTCTCACCAAAGTCAACACCAGGACGCTGAGTAAAGCCACGAAGTACCCATCGAGCTTTATACCGATCAAGAGAACCATCGGGATGAAGCTTGTGACGGAAAACCCATTTGCCAGTGACAATATTCACATCTGATGGTGGAGGCACGAGATCCCATGTGTCATTAGCTTGAAGAGCAGAGAATTCCTCAATCATAGCATCACGCCAGTTCGGATCAGCAAGAGCACCTCTGTATGTCTTGGGCAGAGAAGAAAGAACATCAGCGTGAAGATCAAATATATCCTTGGGTTGATGAAAACCTGATTTGCCTCTAGTGTGCATCACATGATCATTAGTAATTGCCGGTATGGGAACAGCAGACGCTGGCAGCTTCACAGCCGGAGCGACGGGCGCGCGCGGAGCAGCTACCGCGGCAGGGGCGACGGGCGCGGGCCGAAGTGCGGCGACAGGTGGTGGTGAGCCACCCGGCGAGCGCGGCCCGCCAGCAGCAGCAGCGGGGACGGGCGAAGACGGCCCAGCAGCAGCGGGGGCGGGCGAAGACAGCGCGGCCAGGGACGGGAAGCCGGGCGGAGGCCCAGCAGGTGGTGATCCGCCAGGACTTGGAGGAAATCCAGGCGGAGGACCAGCTGGAGGTGCTGAACCGGTTCTGTCGGCATCGACCAGTGGAGGGCGTCCAACAGGGGCAACAGAACCGGGACCTGTGGTACCTGCAACAAGAGGAGTGCCAACGGGACTTGGCAGGGGGTCAGTTTCATCCAGAAATTCAAGATTAGTGGAGGACAAAGGAGCGGGAAGCTCGGCAAAGGGAAAAGAGGATTCATCAAAGACCACATGGCGGGAGATAATGATGCGATTTGTGGCAAGGTCGAGACAGCGGTACCCTTTGTGATCGGAAGGATAACCGAGGAAGACACAAAGCGTGGAGCGGGGTGCAAGTTTGTGCGGTGTAGTGGCAGAAAGATTAGGGTAGCATTTGCATCCAAAAACGCGAAGGTGCTCATATGAAGGCGGTGTCCCATATAAGGCGAAGTGTGGAGTGGCGAAGTTAAGTGTTTTGGTGGGGTGACGGTTGAGGAGATGTGTGGCAGCATGGAGAGCCTCAACCCAGTACGAAGATGGGATACTAGCCTGAAACATGAGAGAGCGCATAATATTGTTAATGGAGCGAATGATGCGTTCAGCTTTCCCATTTTGGGGGGATGTGTAAGGGCAGGACATACGAAAAGCAACACCATGGGTGAGGAAGAAAAATCTAGAGGAGGAGTTACCAAACTCTCGGCCATTATCACACTGTATGGTTTTGATGGTTTTGCCAAACTGAGTAGAAACATAGGAGAAAAAATGAGACAGAGTGGCAAATGTGTCAGATTTGAGGCGCAAAGGAAAAGTCCACACATGATGGGAGCAATCATCAAGAATAACAAGGTAGTACTTATAACCAGAGACGCTCACAATAGGAGATGTCCAAAGATCACAATGAACTAAATCAAAATTTTGAGTAGCACGAGATGTGGACCTAGAAAAAGGAAGACGAGTATGTCGTCCAAGCTGACAAGCATGACACAAAGACTCTAATTCATCTTTATTACATGAGAATTTAAAGCATGAAGCTAAGTGTGATAAAGCCTCTAGACCAAGATGACCAAGACGGCGATGCCAGAGAGTGGCGGAGCTGGTGGCTGCTGTGAGCGCAAGTGGTGGAGATGGGTGAAAGGAATAGAGCTCCCCCGTGCTATTGCACCTGACGATCACGTTCCTGGTTATGAGATCCTTCACAGAGAGACCAAAGGGATCAAATTCAACAGAAACATTATTATCAGTAGTAAAGCGACGAACAGAGATGAGATTCTTAATAATGTTGGGGGAAATAAGGACAAAATAAAGATGTAAAGGCCGGGAAGAGCAATGAAAAGATTTTGTGCCAGTGGAAGTAACGGGTAGGAGTGCACCGTTACCAACAATAATCGAAGAAGGAGTAGTGGAAGATAGGGGCTGGAGAGAGGAGAGTGTACCGGTAGAGGAGGCCATGTGAGAGGAGGCGCCGGAATCCATGTAAAACTCCTGGTTGGAAGGCGGTGTGAGCTGCATGGTGTTGAAGCTTTGCGCCAGTGCGTGTTGATCCCACACAAATGCTGGCGCGGGCACTGGAGAAGCTGGAACGAAGTAGCCGCCAGGAGATGGATAGCACGGTGGCCCATAAGCCACGCCGGGCATGTGAACCAAACCAGTGTGCACAGGAGGCAGTGTCCCCGTCGTGGCCGTCATGGCCTGCTGCGGCCGCGGCGCAGGAGGCTGGCTCGGCTGGGAGCCCAAGACGCCCGAGCTGCGACCAGCTGGTGGAGCGGAGCCAGCCCACATGGTGAAGGTCCCCGTGTAAGGGTTCCAGGCTTGCTGTGGCCAGCCGGGGGTGCTAGGTGGTCCGCCGTTCGACCGCGGCTGCTGTTGCTGCTGGCGGCGGCGGTAGTTGTTGCGGCCCCGGCCATATCCGGTTGAGTGGGCCGGATTGGCTGGTGGAGACGGCACAGCAGGGCGACGGGTCGATGAAGACGAGCTAGCGCCAGACTGAGAGGTCGTGGATGCAGCGAGGGCCATGGACGGGGGCTTCATAGTAGCTTCTTCAACTTGGAGATCAGCACGTACATCAGCAAACTTCGGGAAGGGACGTTGGCGCTTGATCAAGGATCCCAAATGCGAAAACTTGTCATTTAAGCCTCGGAGGACATTAAGGACAAGAGTCCGGTCATTCATTGGTTCGCCGAGATCAGCGAGTGCATCAGCCATGGTCTTCATCTTGCGACAATATTCCGTGGCAGAGAGATCTCCTTGGACGAGGTTTCTGATTTCGGCGTCCAACAGGAGAGCCCGAGTCTCCTTATTGCCGATGAATTGGTTCTCCAAGCCCAACCAGATGGAGCGAGAGGTGGGAATGGCCGTCGACACAATCTCCACGAGCTCGGGAGAGACGGTGCCGAAGAGCCAGGACTTGACGGTGCAATCCATTGTGAGCCAGTGATGGTCGACGGAGAAGTCCTCGTCGGAGAGTACGAGGGGAAGAAGATCGTACTTGCCCAACATGTTGAGGAAGTAGGTGCGCCAGCGAGAGTAGTTGTTGGAGGTCTGATCAAGGACGAACGGAACCATCGCCTTCACGTTCTGGACAGCAACTGCCTGAGCATGGAGTTGGGCGCGTTCTTGGGCGCTCGTGAGCTCCGCAGCAAGGCGTTCCTGCTCAGTTGCCTCGGCTTCGGCTTTCTGGGCAGCGGCGATCGCGGCCTCAGCAGCGGCGGCAGCGGCCACGGCCACGGCTTTGGCTTTCTCAGCCTTTTCCTTGGCGACGGCGGCAGCTTGAGCCCTGGCGGCGTCGTTGTTGGTCAGATCGTCGGTCGTCATTGGTAAGGGATAGGGGTGGTGAGGAAACGATCGCACGAGGAGGAGATGGCGATCGGGGTGTAGGCGTGAGGCCGGGAAGGGGTAGCCGCGGCGAGAGGACGGCGGCGGCTAGGGTTGCGGAAGCTTGGTGAGAGGAACGAACCCTCTGATTACCATGAAAGCGTATAAACGCTGGATTGATTTATTACCGAAACAAGGGAATTGTACAAATAAATAGGGAAGCCATATGGCAAGCCCTAGAGTACACGCCCGTGCATGGGCTGCATGGGCACAAGGCCCAAGAGCATTAGATAGCTAATCTATATGTCTAACACATTTCCCTATCCCTATCCCAATCTTCATTTTCCTATATCCAAACACCACCCAAATAGTTACATCCAAAATAGGCATACAATTTGTAAAATTCGTAGTTCATAAGAAAGGGTTACTAGTACATCTGATGTTTTTTTCCCAATTTAATCAATTCATGTGGATTCAAATCTCCAACTCGTCATATATGTTACATTTACCACTAATTATTTTTCAATAGTACGCGACTCCATCGGCAGACTTAGGGTGCGTTTGGTACGGCTCCAGATTCTTCGAAAAACATAAACGTTTCAGATTCTTCGTAGAAACGGTTTCTCAGTCTAAAACAGAATCACTTTGAAATCGTTTGGCTAGCTATATGGATCCAGATCCCTGAACATACTAGGAGGGTTAAATTGTCCAATATACCCTTTGTTGATACAAAATACAAATCATCAGGAAAATAACAAATATCAATTACGAAATCATTAAAGAAAAAAGGAAAGAGTACAACGTGAACTAGGCTGTCCATAATTGGGCCCATCCAGCCCATTAGCTACCGATCTTGCCCTCATCCCGATCCCACGAATGGTTCTCTTCGTCATCGTCTCGCTAGTTCGCCATAGCCAAGCCGACGACACCGCTCAAGCTCGGATTGGCCATGCGCCGATTGAACACCCACGCTATCACCAAGCAAATCGAACACCGTTTGCCTCCTCCATCATTTCCCTCAAGCAAAAGTTGAAACTGTTGAGGGCTGCGGCAACAAACCGTAGCTGAGAGCAGCGTGGGGTGCTCTGGTGCTTCGCCCCGAGCTGCTACTGGAGGAAGGAAATGATGGGGCTGTGGCAATTTGGCGTAAATACTATCGAATTTCGGAGGGATGCGAAGCCAGGAACCGTTTCACCACGCGGAACGCCGTTTCACGTTGTTAGGTAAAAAATCAGAATCGTTCCGCGCCGTTTCGGTTTCGATTTTTTTGTCTTTGGTAAGCATTCTAGCCGTTTCGCCCCTGAATCGGAAACGATTCGGCTTGCCAAATGGACCCTAGTGAATTTTAAGATCAGTCGGCAAGTCTCTCGTACATGTTTACAGGAGTGAGTGTTGATATGCGTATGTGAGGCTCTCTGTTTGTACTATATTTTTTAAAATAAAAAGAAGAAAACAAAAAAAGTTGCTAAGTATGTCTATGAAAACAGAAGGAAAAAGTTCAATTTACTCCCAAAACAACTTTGTTCATTTTGCACCCTAAATAAAATAATAGCACACGGGTGGCCGATCAAAGTAACATTAATGTCATGTGAGGCATGAAAATTGAATCCAATGGTAGATAAAGAACTTCAAAAATCTTGGAGACGAGCCTATCTTCTGATGGTAAATAAAAAATTTATTTTTATAGAAATGAGTGCTCATATGTGTATGTGAGGGTCTCTGTTTGTACCGTGTTTCTCGAACTAAAAAGAAAAAAAAAAAAAAGTTGCTAAATACTAGTACGTCATTGAAAGAAACTCTAGCGCATTGCCCTGACTATCTCCACAGAGGCACAGAGGATCCCCCCTATCGAACTATCGAGTCAGCACTCAGCAAACGGTCGCGCTTGTTCCCTTCCTCCCTCCCCTTCCTACAGACCTACACCCCACTTTGCCCAATCTCCCCTCCTCCTTTCTCCCGTCCAGACCCGGTTCTCTCCAGAAATCTTGCCTACACAGTGAAATCCAAGCGAGGATTCGGAGATGAAGGTCGTTCCTGTTCCTTGCCTGGAGGACAACTATGCCTACCTGTACGAATCGGCGCACATCTCTGCATCCTTCCTTTATTTTTTTGTTTGCGTTGTTCAGCGATCCATTCTGAGTTATAATTTTTGGCTGTTCTTTCCTTTTCGTAGAATCGTGGATGAGAGCACCAATAAGGCGGCGGCCGTTGACCCGGTGGAGCCAGAGAAGGTTCTCAAGGCGGCCAGCGAAGTCGGCGCCAACATCGATTGTGTCCTCACCACCCACCACCACTGGTATACTATCTCCTCCTAGTCTTCCTCTTCCCAGCTGTTCATCGGCATATTTGCCTTCTTTACTAGGACCTCAGTACTTGCTAGAGCTAGGAGGTTTATATTCTTTGCTTCATGGAGGTACTTACTGCTACTAGATTGTTGTTTGCTGCTAATGAACTCCACAAAGTATCTCACTGGCTCACTGCTACTGTACAGTTTCATAAGAAATGATGAACTGACTTCTGGTGCCCTGGCTGGACATATGGCTGATTATCCAATGGAAATGCTTGACTAGTGTGGCTCATAATTGGTTTTTATTATTTGCTTGTTTCCAGTTCATAAAGTAGTATGTTTCAATTACAGGAGTACTCTTTAGCTGCCGGGGAGTAGGTTTATCTGCAATCTTGAATGTCATGACATCTAGTGTACGCTGTATTCCAGTCATTTCTCTATTTCTTTAATGAAATAGAGGGATTCTCCTGCCTCCACTTCCCAAAAAAGAGGAGAAGAGCATGTGACTGTTGCAGTACAATTAGGTGATGTTTGGCAATTGGGAAATAAAAGAGGGATTGGGATTAGGAAATGAATCTTTAGGGAATGGAGGGTTGAGATGTAATATGATAGATGAATGAAAGGTCAAGATTTTTCAACTTGTTTTCCAATCCCAATCCCACCTCACATTTCCCAATTCCCAAACATCACCTTAAGACAGATGAAACAAAATAGTTGATGCTTTCAAGAGAACTATCACGTGACAAAGTACTCAGAGTGTTGACCAATGAACTGGTGTTAGTGGAATTCAGCACCAGTCGTGTACGTTAGAGCGTCCCCAATACAGAGGATTGATGAGGGGTGGGGTCCATATTCAAGTCTCTCATTGCCCTTATAGAGACTAGCTCTTGAGGAAGAGCTAGCTGCTGTCCCTCTCCTCTCTTTTAGCAATAAGATATTATTTGTGCTGGCTCTTAGAGCCCCCTTTGGGGACGCTCTTAGTACTTAATCATGCAACTGGTTTATGCTTGTAGGGATCATGCTGGCGGAAATGAAAAGATGAGGCTACAGGTGCCAGGAATAAAGGTCTTTGGTGGATCCCTGGACAATGTGAAAGGCTGTACTGATCAGGTTGAGAATGGAACCAAGTTGTCCCTGGGAAAGGAAATTGAGATACTATGCCTACACACACCATGGTATGTTATGTGATTTTCTTGGTACCATTGATACGCTTAATATAAGTTCTTTTTAACCTCAACTTTCATTGCTAAGGCGAACTTGTTTGCAATAGTCACCACGACCAGCTGTGACGTACGAGTGGCATGCTTAATATAGATCACAGGGAATTTATGCCTTTTGTGAACACTCTTTTATATTCAAGGAACCTGCGTCCAGCTTGGAGTGGCACAATGATGCACGATTGCGTCACCACTGTTTTTGAGCTGTTTGATGAAGTCTCAATTGGATTATATGTTATTGTAGAGAGCCTTTTATGTGTGTTTTCTCTGTAAAAGCTTGTTTATTTGATTGTTGATCCCTGTCATTTTGTTTCTGCCAACAGCCACACAAAAGGACATATTAGCTACTTCGTTACTAGCAAAGAGAAGGAAGATCCAGCAGTGTTCACTGGAGACACCTTGGTTAGTATCGTACGTCCATCTAGCATTCATTGGTGGTTTTTCATTTTCATACTGATCCAGTGACCCCTTCTTGAAATACAGTTCATTGCTGGTTGTGGAAGGTTTTTTGAGGGAACTGCAGAGCAAATGTATCAGTCCCTTATTGTTACACTGGGTTCGCTGCCAAAGTCAACTCGAGTTTACTGTGGTCATGAGGTATGTTTTCAGGTCCAGTTCGTTTTAGTATTATTAGGATGGTAGGTCTTTATTCAGGAGAAAACTAAAGATGGAATGCATCTGTATGGTGGACCAGCCTAGAAGAGTAACTATTCTTTTCTAGAATGCAGTGTAGAAAATTCGGGTTATTAATGACTTGAGGGCATGATCTATTGCAAGATTTGTGTAGTAAGTTTCAAATTTTACGGCCCATTGAATATTTTCTTCTCTTAATGCATTCCTGTTGGCTGCATTCCTGTTGGCTAGATGCATTGGGCATCAAGAATAAGAGCACTCCCCTCGTTGCCTATACATTATTCAATCTTGATACCTGGTGTTCTGATTTGTTGCATGTTGGCTCGCAGTACACTGTGAAGAACCTAAAATTCGTGCTGACACTGGAGCCAGAGAATGAAAAGGTCAAACAGAAATTCGAGTGGGCTCAAAAGCAACGCGAAGCGAATCAACCAACAATTCCCTCAACTATAGGGGACGAGTTTGAGACAAATACTTTCATGCGCGTCGATCTTCCAGAAATACAGGTTAACCTGCTTACACAATACTTTTCTTTGCTACAGCACCATATTTGTAGTGCTACTAGGACATGTACAGAAATGGATAACACTGTAGTGTTGAACAGCCCCTAGATTTGAAGGTATTTTTTTGCCGGATGCTTATGTAGGATACCTGATCGACTTTGCAGGCAAAATTCGGTGCCAAGTCTCCAGTTGAAGCGATGAGAGAAGTCAGGAAGACCAAGGATAACTGGAAAGGTTGATGCTCATGCATCTGCAACTCGTCTGTAGGTGGGACGTCCTGCCGTGCACTGCTTTGAGAGAGGGTGGTTTCGGAAGAAGAGCACTCTTACAATAAGCTTCGTGTGTGTTAATTAGAAAAGAATAATCAGGTCTTCCTTTAGTACGTGATTAAGTTTGCCAACAGTGATGCCTGAACTATGTATCCTTGATCTACCTTGCCTGAACTATGCATGCATCTTATGAATAGCAGCATCCACCATGAACTGTCAGCTAGAGTCACTGGTCCATTTGAGAAATTAAGAGTATGCTGAATCGCCCAATTATTTCGTATTTTTCGCAACAGAGTTCTGTAGGCAAGTATCTCTCCTGCTAACACCAAGCTGCAACTCCCAAGCTAGCCCGCTTTGAATCACGAATTTTTCTTCTTGCCGGCAGCACTGGGCGTCGAAGGCTTGATCACCTTGAAGGGCTGTGAAGAGGAGCCGGCGAACTGACCGAAGCCCAGCCGCCCGGGGAGCAGCTTCGGCGGCGCGAACGGCCCGTAGGCTGCGGCCGCTGGCTCGCTCGCGCCGCCCTTCTGCCCAGACTCTTCCGTTGCCGTGGCGTCCACCCTGGCGCGGTCCGTCGCCTTGGCTGCCGTGGCGCCGGGCTTCGCGCGGTTCGCAGTCTTTGCCGCCGTGGCGCCGGCCCGTGCGTCGTCCGCAGCATTGGCCTTCGCATGATCTGTAGCCTTGGACGCTGTGGCGCCGGCCCTGGTGTGGTCTGCAGCGTTGGCCGCGGTAGCGTGATCCGCGGCCTTGGCCTTACGCCGTTCCTTCGCCGCGCCGCGCTCCTTGCGCTTATCGTCACCGAACATCTGCTTGGCTCTCTCCAGGAAGGCGTCCGGGGTGCCCATGAGCACGAAGAGCTTGAGCAGCTCGTCCGTCTCCAGTTTGCACGCCGGTGGCGGCCGAGACTCGTCAACCGACGGCGGCGGCGGTGCTCGGAGAGCCGGATCGTTGCCATCCGGAGTAGGCGGCTGCTGCGTCGGGTGGTGGTGGTGGTAGCCGTGCGGGAAGAAGCCGGCGCCGGGGTTCCAGTAGTGCGGCGCGGGGCTGTGCCTGGCGCGCGCCACGCACTCGAGGGTCCTGAACTCGGCGGCCACGCGCGCCTTGAGCCCCGCCTGCCGCACGAAGCGCTGCAGGCTCTCGCGGTACGTGTGCTCCTGCGGCTGCTGAGCAATGTGCACCAAAGAAATCTTCTCTTCAGTTCGAAAAGCAAAACAGTTCACCGCGAATATATTTGGAGGAAACGTTCTTCTGGGACAGGTCAGGTGGTGCTTACATCTTGAAGGGTGACCTGCTGCCGGCCTTGGAAGACAGGCACCGCCATAGCTCGCCACGCTTGATGGCCGCCAGCTTCGTCGGCGTACGTGAGCCTCCTACGCACCGCCGCGCCGGCGTCGCCAACGGCTGCATCTCCGACGAACGAACCGCGTCTCATCAATCAGCTACATTTCGTTGTCTGAAACTGAAGGTCGCTCATGGCCGGCTAGCTTCATACCTTTTCTGATCTTCTTCAGCGGCGGCGTGCCCTTGTTGGTCTCCTGATCCTTCCCTCCTCGCTGCCTCGCTCTCTGGTTCTCCGAGGCGCTGCCAACGTTCTTGGCGTTCTCCTGCGTCTTCTTCTCGGCGGCGCCCTTCTTCCTCGGCGTCCCGGGGGGCCGCTGCGCCGGCGTAGCGGCAGCACGGTGTGATGATGGGACCACCATGCCGCCCTCTCGTCTTGCTGGCGTGATCGGCTCCTGCAGCTGCTCCAGGTGCCTCTGGCGCCATGCCGCGAGCTCCGACTCCGAGTACATCTGGTTGCTCTTCAGGGACATGAACACGTGCTTGGCTTGATCCAGCAATGACATGGCCTGCAGAAAGGAGGCATTGCTTCATGCAATGTGCGGTAAGTTAAGAACTACTACTAGGCTATAGATGAATCACCAACCTCTCTGAAAGGCACGGTGTCCTGGCTGTTCATTGTCATCGCTTTCTGGAACACCATGTAAACATCGTTCTGCGACCGCGCAAAGGAGATCGTGAAACCCGAAAGCCGATTCATTCTCAAGGATGGAAAATTGTTAAAGCGAAACAAAACGTGTGATCGTAAACATATGAACCTCAAAATGTTCCAGTGCCGTGTACATGCCATCCTTGTTCTTCTGCCTCAACGTTGCAAAGTCGCCTGGCCTGTTTACCCGTTCGGCATAATCAGCCACCTGCAGCAATATGTCGAATGTTTCAGCCTTCCACTTTAAACTTACAAACTAAGACGCGTGAGCTTATTACCTGGATGTCATCTGGCATTGCAAACAACTCATGCCTGTCTCTCCTGAAACAGATGAAGATATACGCGCATGTAAATCTTAAAATTGAATAGGAAACAATGTGCTGCTTCATTGACAAATAAAAAAAGAAATGGCCCAAGATTTACATCTCCAATTCATCAAGGATGTATTCGATGATTTGTCCCACTGAACTTTGGCTTGATAAGTTATCTGAAAACAGAACGGTAAGAAATTCACGTCTCCACAAGCAACGTAGCAGACTACAAGGAAGCAAAAAAAACGTACTGCTATTAGCTGCAGGTAATGGTTGCTGGCTACATGAAGCTTCTCCCTGTCCCTGCGGCTGCTGAAAACTCGTCGGTCAGATGAGTTACGCCTATATGAACAATTCGAGAGTGTACCCAATGGCTAAAAAGATTTACCGGGAGTTCATTCCTTTTTCTCTTCCCTCGGGCGCTCGAACCGGAAATGCTGTTCCGGATTATTTGCCAAGGATCCAGAAGGCACACGGTTGAGTCGTCGTCGTTCTTCTGCTCCTCAAGCTTCAACAATCTAGCGCTTCGCCTCTTCCCTTTTCCAGACATCTCTGCACCCCTCGTTCGTCCTTCACAGATGAACGAAAAAGAAGAGGAAGAGGGTGGCTGATGGCAATGCATCTGTCCTGAACTTGTATTCGATGCTGCAGATGAAGGGAAATATCCTATGTTTACAGCTGGCGCCTCATGTATGTCTTTATGTGAGTATTCCATCCTGAAATGGAATTTTCAACTGGAGTATTGAGGCACCGTGATGCCATGATCTTCTAGACCTTTAAGGCTTGCCATTCTGTTATGGTTTATTATAGATAGAAGCAATGCAGATAAAGTAGCAAGGAGTGATGACTTGGAGATCAAAAGGAAAATCTGGAAAAAGTACAGATGACTTCATGTTGTGGTACCTCAGAATCGTGTGACTTATGAGAGACAGAGACATACAGGCTATTTTAAGCATGCTTGTAAGAAGCATAAGGAGTCCTCGCAATTCATCCGTTTTTTTTTTTCTGCTCCCATAAGCGAAACATTTCTCCTATACGAAATTGGAATCCTGGTACAGTGGAGACATGTTCGGCACGGCAGGAAAAAAAAAAGTTCGATACAGCAGTATTACGACTAGGTATAATGTGCATACTACATACCATCATAAAGTGTAAAACCATGGCAAATGATATTGTTGAGCTATTTTAGATAGATTGAAACCATCCTAGGTATTTAGTTTCCATCAGAACCTCTATGCCATGTAGCGTAGCAACTGAGAAACAAATCTCAAAGCAACGCCCCCACTAATCCCATCTATAACGACGTCGTTCTCCATCGGAGCCTAATGGGGCTTCAGTAGCCTGCGGCGTGACTGTTGCCAACTATTCGCGGTCTTCCTTCTTCAAATTTGACGTGTAAAGTTTTTACTTGTTCCAAAAAGAATAAAAAAAAATTGTATCCATCCTATATCCGTATCGATGTAACTCCCGCTGGTATACATGACATATATCAACTAGAGGTTCTCACGGATTCATATCATGACGTCAAGTTGTCTTGCTCCTGTTGTTAAGCAGTGTAGTACAAGTTTCAATTCGGGGTGTATAAAATTTGAACTTCTGCAAGTCCAACTTTTCTTATCTCAAAATTATGTTGCCAATTTTACCTCTGGAAATTTAATGTCTGCTAAATAAACACAATATGCTGGAGAAAACAACTGTAAAATGTCTTCCTTACGTGGAGGCCAAAAACATGTAGTATACCGAAGTTTTCTGGTACCGAAAACCAAATGATTAATAATGGCACACTGACCGAATTTGCTACCAAAAGCAATATCAGAGCAACATCCAACGGCAGCGTTTATATAAAAATGACAGTTGAGACAAAACAATTCAATATTTACTGGGATTATCTTTGTTACATTACAACGGAAACCTCGTTGTTTGCTTCTATCCCTCGCAGGAAAATTTTGCTCTTTGGTTCTCTTTACAAAGAAGATTTTATCTTCAAAACTGTGACTTCTTGTTCACCACATTTAAATCCTACTCCATTTACAGGGCAGATAAGTTGAAACCTGCTCTCATTCAATTAAGTTTATATTACCCTTGCAAAAGGGAAAACCGAATACCCATCAATCAAACCTCAGTTAACAGCAGCAGCATCAATGACGTCACTGTTGTTCTGCTGTGACCACAGTTCTGCATACCGCCCACCCCGTGTCAGAAGAAAATCATGTGGTCCTTGTTCCACTACCCTTCCATTCTCCAGAACAATGATCTGAAAATCACATTTGAAACAGAAATCAGTTAAATGGTATATAGGGTGAATCTGACAAGCACCACTTTGAATGCATAGGAAGGTCTCAAAACTCAAATAATCTTAGTAGTAGATGAGTTCAAAGCATATTGAGACTTCTTGAGGAGTTGGAAAGCAACATCTTCCTGTCGAACTGATTAACATTCTGATCCTAATTGTGAATTTTGCAACAAATGCTAATGTCATCATAGATTGAAACAGCCAGTGTGCACTGTGTTATCTTTGTACGATTATGCATACCTCATCGCATTGCATTGCTGTTGTGAGTCGATGAGCAATGAAGATTGAAGTACGATCAACAGATAAAGACTTAAGAGAATTCAAAATCGATGCTTCTGTGGTGCTATCAAGTGCGCTCGTAGCTTCATCGCATAATCTGACATACATCAGATGAAAATAGTTAGAACCAATGAGGGCATCGATAAGGCCATAGTTGAATGGAAGGTTCACTCACAGAATTGAAGGCTCCTTCAAGAACACACGAGCAATTGACACACGTTGTTTTTCCCCACCACTTAACTGCAGTGAAGACAAATCACATGTTTTTTAGATATACTGGGTAAAGGAACGCAGGTTACCACATTTCCTATTTAGCACATTGCACGAGATTGTCTCACCTTCAAACCTCGCTCTCCTACCACTGTGTCATACTTGTCCGGGAAATTCATGATTGTATCATGGATAGCAGCACGACGGGCAGCATCATAAACCTGTATGGAAACAAACTATAGCCTTCACAAAATAGATCATATGATCGTACTATAAGTATAACGTCAGAATTTCTTGGTAGTAGTACCTCCTCATCTTTTGCTGATAACCGGCCATATTGTATATTATGCTTAATTGTCTCATTAAAGAGCACCTGCATTCACATTAACGATGTAAGCTCAGTTGGATTTGGAACAGTGCTACTGCTAGGTGGCACTGATTGTTAACAATTTATTAATACAGCTCCCTATTAACATATTACTTCAATCTACTCAAGCCATGTTACTAAGTTGAAGAAATTGTAAGAGGCACCAAGTTTTTCCCCGTCTAATGCAATTCTATTGTGCTAAATAAATTCTAAATAACACGTGTAATGTTGCTTTACTATTTTAAAATTTTAAAAGGATTCGTATTTGATTATTTGTCTTTAACTTTTCTGCATTTTGCTCTAATTTCACTTATCTCCCTCTCTTTTGCTTCCCTTGTATGTTTTCCGTGGGATTAAAAGTCTTCATTTTTTAGGGCAGATTAAAAGTCTTCATTGTTGTTTTGCCTCTCTTGTTGGTTCTTGCAGGTTTCATCTCTAGCCTACCCCAACTTGCTTGGGATAAAAGCTTTGTTGTTGTTGTATTAAAAGTCTTCATTGTTGTTGTTTGATTCATGTTTGAATGTCCAACAAATAATCTAACGATGACGAGCAAGAAGAGAAGAAGTTACATAGACAGCTAGTTTATTAAAGAGAATTAAGACACAGGAAACTTCCCCCGTAACAAATATATGTTTTATTCGTTTTAATACTTGAGCAAGGTTTAGGAAACTCAATCCAAGGACAAATAAAAGTTTGAGCATTGATAATTCAACCAAAAAAAAACATATCAGTAGACTTACCGTGTCCTGTGGTACAACACCAAGACACTTCCGTAGGCTCTCTAGTGTCACTCCTCGGATATCTTGCCCATCGATTCGTATCTGCCAGGAATTAAAAGGCATCACAAGAATGGTAAATTAGAGAAACATTATTGAAGGTTGATAACCCATGACATTGACTTTTAAGGGTATACGAGTCTTTAGTATTGATTCCTTTCCACACGCGCTTATGTAACCCCTATGGGGCTATGATTCAATACAAGTGCTATTCATAACATGGTATCCAAAGCCAACAACCACGGTTAGGGTTCCTCTTCTTCTCTCTAGTCGTTCCCAATCCACCGCGTGTTGCACTTGCATGTTCTTTTATTTTTATCTCTTCTCTGTAACAGTTTGATGAGCAGGAAAACTAAAACAGAAGTTTTAATGGTCCGTTGTTCTTACCGATCCTGAAGTTGAATCAAAAAATCTGAAGAGAAGCCTCAGTACGGTTGACTTCCCTGCAGAAGAAATGTATGGTTAATGAATGGCTTGTCCACCCAAAGAATCGTGAATGGTGCTAATACTGAAAGGAAAAAAAAATTGGTAACAGCTCTTTATAATCCAAATGAAAGGACATCTTTGCCACACAAATATTCACCACAACATGCTGTTATTCTAGTCGACAAACAATAAGTGAAATGCATAAGAATGCCGAACTTCCAGCTAATTATTAACAGGATATAATCCAGCTAACTTTTGTTTCTAGCCCATGTGAAAACACCCTACAAATAACGCCTTGATGATCTTTGGGTACAATCAAAATTTTGGATAGTATAACTTCCAAGATACACCTATTGCCTGACTAAAAAGAACATATTGGCTTCAGCACCATTTGGGCAGGAATTATTAGTGTAAACAAAGCTACTAGTAACTGGTTCACTCCTGATAAACTACAGAGGTCCTAAAAAGCATATGCGTGCATCAAGTGATCAAATAAAGGAATCAACTATTGGCTACTATCTAATTTCTACTATCCCATAGCTAAACTGCTAATACTAATATATGAAGATGTTATACTGATCAATTCTGATATGTGCTACTAAGAAACACTGTTAGAAGTAACCCTTGTGTTTCTGGAATATAGCAGAATAAGCTGGTAGAGTGTTTCCGGAGTCTAGTAGAGTGTGTTCTGGAAACTTGTAGTAGTAGTACTGTAGCAGGTACTGTATCAAACCGCCCTAGTGTAGCTGGCATGTTCTGGAACCTAGGAGAAGTAGCAGCCAGCCAGCCAGCCCATTGTACTATAAATAGCACCTAGTGTGCAATGTAATGAAGAGCCTTAGAAGAGACTCCCAAGGGAGAAGGGGGAGGAGTGAGTGCCCCCAGTGCTGATCCCAAGGGAGAAGGGGGAGGAGTGAGTGCCCCAGTGATGATCAGTTTGCAAGTGAAGCAAACTGATCAGTTTGTGAAGCACGGAGTGCGTGCATATTTGAGTGATTGGCAAACAGCAGCAGTGGTTATTTGCTAATAGGAATTAGCAAGGTGCCAGGTTAGTGTGCATGCAGGAATTAGTGGAGGTGATTCTGTAGGCACATATGTTGTGTGTTTTGGCCGAGTTGTGCGGCTGAAGCAGCAGCATAGCGTGTGTGAGTGTGTATGATGTGTAACTGTGTGTAATTGTGTGTGTGTTCTTCATTTGTGAGTGCGTGGTGTGATCTTGGGAGCTAGAAAGCCTAACAAACACTATCTTTTTTAGTGCCCTATTCAAGACACTAGGATCCAGTCAGGACGTCGACGCTCTTAAACATCACAATGAGGACACCATTGCATGGCAAGTCACCATGTGGACAAACATTCAATCATTTAACACAGATGTTCTGTACAACGGTATCAGCAAACTTTTCCCTCAAAAAGAAATCCAGCAAACTGAACATGGGTGTCAGGTCTCATAAAACTGTGTTGTGGCACAAATTTTAAGAAAATGCTGCCTTACAACCCCTCCAATGATCTATATTTTCCAAAGTGGCCTCAAGTACCACTGATTCATATTTCCCAAAGTGCCAAAAATATCATTAGAAAACACAAGTCTACTGTAAAAATAATTGTAATATTTGAAATCACAAAAATAAGACCTTAAATTGTCTTTTGATAGCAACAAAATGAAACAACTCATAAAAACCTTAAAGTTTTAAGCCTGGTTACAGCAAACAGTAAAAGGATTTGATAAATAAAGAAAATAAGTTTACCACTGCCACTAGTTCCAACTATGGCCACACTTTTTCCTGCTGGTACAGTGAAAGAGACACCATCGAGAATCTTTCTTTCTGGTACATACCTGGAAGAAATCAAATCTTTCAGGTACTCATTAATAGATATCAGCTGTGTATTCTAATTTAATCCAGATAATAAAGTCTTCATATTTCACAAAAACAGGTAAATAACTTGAGGAATTTCTTAATATTATATTCCAATTAACAATTGTAATTATAGTACAGCCTTCTATGCATAACAATTGTTCACAAGAATTGTTTCCCAATAATTTTAAAATTAAATTTTATAGGCTGTGCACACATTAATTCCAAATGTACCAAGATCCAAGACTAATTGGTGATATTTCACCTGGTTGAAATTGTGGTGAATATAGTTGACATTATTAGTTGAAATTTGAAAAACCGATATCACAGTGAGATCATAAAATAGGAACCATTAAAATTTACAAAGAATCATCTGGTTACTACAGATTCACTGCCAAAAGAAGTTTCAGAAAAGCAATATTCACTCACTTGCTACTGGGTTATATTTCTGAGTAGTACTTCCAAATATTTCAAAAGATAATAATGGCTACTTATGCTTAGAAGAAAATATGCACCTTGGTGCCCAGTTATTTGCAACCTGTATGTTTGCTTACAGAAAAGACCATAACATTTCACTACGTTTAACAATCTAATAGAGAATAGAAGTACCCAAAATGCACATTCTCAAATTCTATGCGGCCTCCCTTGAACTGCAACGGTTGTGCATCAGGTTCATCCCTTATTCCAGGTTTTTCCTATGAAAAAGGAAAAATAATAGCAGTTTCATTTAGGCTATGATTTACGTATTATACTGAAACTGCAAGCTATTAGGTGGCACTAGACAATTTAACTACAAAGAGAATACCTCAAGCAATTGAAACATAGCCTTCATGTCAATAAGGCTTTGTCTAGCTTCTCGATAGACACTCCCAAGGAAGTTCAGAGGCAATGAAAGCTGGAATAGAAGCCCATTAACCATGACCTGTATGCCAAGATTTCACCAAATTAAACAAAGGTAGTCTGCAAATGACTGCCATATCAAATATGGCCAAAACTCACATGATATAAGAAACAAATAGGTTCATGGATTGCATCAAAATTACCAAATCACCCACAGTCAAAGCGCCACTCATTACTCCATATGAGCTCAAAACCATTGCCGTGGACAAAGCCGAGCTAAATATAACATTTTGACCAAAGTTCAGGTATGCAAGGCTACTTTGGGTTTTCAATGCAGCACCCTCGTACTCTGATCACATCATAAACGAAAATGGGAAGTTAAGATCAGATATCCATTTAAGAAATCAACTTCGGATGCATGCCAGTGTTACTAGTCAGGTTTTTGTTTTCTCATTTTTTTTGGAGATCGGTGTTATTAGTCAGCTGGGATTCATCAGATCTATGTAAGCATTAACATTTTCAAAATAATGTTCACTGTCCCTGATCCTTTGTTAAAATTGTACAAGATCACTTCAATAATTTGGTTGTAATCTCTTTTTTCGTTCAAGAACACATTTCAACTATCAAGATGCAAAATATGATAGGTTATACATCACAACTTATCTTTTATGTACCATTCCTATTTTTTGGGATCACGTATTTCTTTTAGAAAGATTGAAACTAAATATCATTCAGAGAACTAGGTGCATATATACGAATACGATGAATCGATGACATTGCTCCAAAATAAATCCAGATATGTACTCACTCTTTAAATATTTGTCATACTTCTCAACTTCAAATTGTTCGTTGTTGAAGTACTTAACAGTCTGAGCACAGTCAAAGGAAGATGATAAGTCAACTAGAATGAGGAAATATAGGAAAATGAGCCAGAAAAGAAGTAATGAAAAATCATTACCTCATAATTCAGAAGGGAGTCAACTGCCACTGTACTAGAAGCATTATCAGCTGCATTCATGGCTGTCCTGAACTTAGTTCGCCACTACATAAGATTGTAAAAGGACCAAAGCACCAATAAGCAGCCAGAGTAAGACATCAATCGACTTATATGAAACCGTCATTACAAATAATAAAATTGAACACCTATGTTATCAAGAAGAGCTTGAGAGATCATAGGAATAATGTTTTGTACCTGGGTGACAGCCAAAGTGAAAGCAATATAAGTTGCAACTGAAACTGAAGTAATCCAAGCAAAAGAAGAACCAAAACTGTAGGCAAGTATACTTGACACCATGCCGATCTGTAAATGAGATGAAAAACAGAAAGCAGATGTGATGTAACAGAAAAGGACAACGAATAAGCGTCAGACAGGGAAAATGCAGAACAGATATACTGTAACAGTCATATAAAATAATTTATGATTACCTCTAATATTGTGGGAACAACATTGAAAACCATTACTGAAAGAATGTAATTTATAGCGCGACTGCCGCGATCAATTATGCGATTTAGACCACCAGTTTGTCGGCTGGAAACACAGAAGCAGGTAATGAAACATAAGACTTCAATTAATCTCCACCTTAACCACCAAATGTCATCGGGTAATATAGTAACAAACAATTCTTATTTTGTTCAGATTTGTCTCATGCGGATTTATATCATGCGCCCTACCCTTTCTAACTGGATGAAAAGTGGGCCAATAATGATGACAATACTGCAATACTTAGACTGTGCTCTCATCACTTTCTGCGTTCATCAAGTGTTAGTTTGGTATGCACTGAAGCATCAAGCTATGTAGTTCTCTGAAGTTATTTGTGTGTGTACCCTATTTCCTGTGATGCTTTTTCAAAATGTATTATATAAAATGAATGATACATTCTCTTAAGAAAATGAAACTGAGAAAACATGCATGAAGGCGTGAATTTGAGCGCTTCCTACAAGTACCTTAGATGATAACGAAGATCAAGCTCATGCAAGTGAGAAAATACCTGCAATACAAAGAGTTCATGAATTGTGGTAATCCAGGATTTTAAAAAATCAAGAGAAATATATGTGCACAAAATCACATAATCAGAAGTATCTGCTGCTTCAAGATGGTTCAAATAAAGATGATTCAATTAAGGTTTTTTAGATGTAAGAACTCAAAAGTAATCTTTAAAACATATTCATCGAACAAATTAGTTTCTTAATTCATGAATACAGATATGCATAGGAGAAATACAGTAGTCTGTTGTTTTCTCGTTGACGTTGGTTAGCTAACCAACCGAAAAAAAAAGGAAGGAAGAAGAAAGAGGGGGGAGGGGGCGCAAAGGAATGATGATAGTACATGACAAGAAAAGAAACCCTGGCTTCATTCACACCGAGTTATAATTTGTTGGGACATCTGGACAGTTGCGGCTAATAGTAAATGAGTGAAAAAAACATCACTTAGGCATGCGAATGAGGGGGGGGGGGGGGGGGGGGGTGTTAAAATGTACCATTCTAGAGACTGAACGGATGGCTCTCAAGGTCACTTTGGAGAACACAGCATTTCGCAGTTCTGCCAGCACAGAAGTGACCATTAGGAATAAATGGTAGCCATACACATTTCAGCAAGGTTACAAAGAAATGTATTCTCTTGCTCATTTGCTCTTGTGGGCTTGAACAACAATCAAGGAAAAATTTGCTAAACAAGAAAAATGATAAGAAATACTAGTATATCAAAAGGGAAGCATTTACCTGTACAGGCTGATACTCCTGATCGAGCGATTCCATAACCAATCAGAACAGCTACTGGGCTTGCAAAGAGAGCCAATAGGGTGGCATTAGTTTCTGTGAATGATGCCAGTGAGGCTTCAGCGCCACTGAGGGCTGCAAGCCAATCGATTGCGAGCTTAAACAAGAAAGGCACTTGAACATTTATAACCTGGTGTTCATCATAAATGGAAAGGGTCAGGTAAGGAAGCTGAAAGCTTGTTGAGAAAACTTCCATAGTTCCATCTTTTAAGTTGACCTTATTTTTATACCCTGACTGAAGAGATAATATTCTCCCATCAATTCCACATTTCACGATAATGGCTCGTGCTTAAACTATCTCAATTACCAAAATAATGTCAAGATAGTGCAAGCAAGTCATTTTCTATAAAGGGAAAGAAAATAGTCGGTGACAACCAAGTGTTATGGAAATGCGCCAGATTCCAACAAGTAGCATTTACCTTTGCTCCAACTAAGAGGCCCAGTGACAACACAATCCTGAAACGGAAGTCAGGGCTGTCGTTCAATAGTAAGTACTTTGCAAGGTTTTTCAGGATCTGTGTATCTGCTATCTGATGATCAATGTCCTTTTTCGAGATATCTTTCTGCACCTTGTCATCGGACGGCTTCCCAGCTGCCACCGCATTGGCGGATGTTGAGAATGCATGCCCTCTCTACAAACATGCCACAAAACCATACTTCGGTTAATAATGAATCCTTTTATCACAAAACAGAACAAAGCAGAAACTTCCAGCTTATTTATGTGCTCTGATCATGAATCAACCAAGATATTGGTTCGAAAAAAAAATCAACCAAGATAAACATGGTTAATAACATCTTTCCAGAGGAATCAATGCAGAGTAGATACAACAGAAGTTGCTCAAAAGAATACAGTATCACAGTTCTCTTGTACTTCTTTTTTTAATTTAACAGATTCGATGATAAAAGTATCAAAACATAAGACAAATAAATTGTAGACTCAGAAGCATCTCAATAGAGACAACTTTACAGAAGCAAGGCTATTCATGGATAAGAGTTCGTGGAGACTAGCAATCCTCGTGCAACTTTGGTTTTTGGCCTTAGCTGAACTTCTTTCTAATACAACCCTTTTTGTCTATTACTTTTCTCTTACTTTTTTTCCTTTCTTCTGATTTCTTTTGCTTTCTTTTGAATTTTCTTGCTGGTTCTTGTGGGTTTCATATCTAGTCAACCACAACTTGCTTGGGATTAAAAAGCTTTGTTGTTATTGCTGTTGTTGTTGTTGTTTGTGCTAAGCATATTTTTTCTGAACTTTTTTTGGTAATATAAGAATGTTTTCAGAACTAGTGAACAATAAAAACTGAGACAATAACATTTTCCACCGCCATTGTCACCAATGTTTTTCTTAACAAAAAAAGAAACCAATGCTTATTTATCAGCAAAGCTACGAAAGAACCTATAATACTGTTGCCTGCCGTTTTACTACGAAATTATCTAGTCACCAGCAGCACTAAAGCAACTTACTATGCCAAAAAATAGTAGTTAACAGCCTAACACTCTGAATCTAAACCATCACAAATGCGGTAAGCACAGATTACCGTGTCACGAGGAGGCCGCGCGCAATGGGGCGGGTAGGTGGAATCCGGCTGGAAGCTGCTGAGACGACCAAGGAGGGTGCCATTCCCGGGGAAAACACTACAGTTAGGTCCGAATCCTCCGATCAGAGGGCTGCGGAGAGGCTTCGGCACGTTGGGCCCATTGATAGCTCCGTTGAGACGCCGGTACCCGGAGGCGGCGGCGGCGGCCCGGGAGGGGTCGAAGCGGGAGCCGCGGAGAAGGTGGCTCGCCGCGAGTATGCGGGAGGAAGGCAGCATGGCGCTCGCCGCCAGCGCCGCCGCCGGCGGCGTTTATTATGGATGAAGAGGAAGGTCGCCGGCCGCAGCGGAGAGGCGTAGTAGTGGGACTGTCTGTGGAGAATGGAATAGGGTCTTTTCTTCCTCTTTTCCTATTGGTGTTCTGATTCTTTTTCAAATTTTACCTTTTTATCCTCTTGTGTTTATGATCATTCAACGCACCTAGACACATTTATAGGCAGTATAGTAGACATAATTAAAACTTTGAAACTTTGCACCGTTGGATGGAGAAGCCACTTTATCATCAACAAAATTGATTCAAATATTTTTTGTAATTATAGACTGGTGATAGCGTAGGTTATTTGGCTTCAATCGCTACGACATGGCTTTGACTTTACGCCGATTGAATTCATAGATGAGGTCGCAAAATGAGTGTAGCCCAACTGATTAGGTTTGCTGTGGTACTAGAACCAACTATCTGTATTGTGGACATATAAAAATACATTATTCATGTATTTTAAAATATAAAAAATATGCGTCATTATCAGGAATGCGTGGCATTATGAGGAACATAAACGTATTTTCAACATCTAAAAATATTTTTTTCTTTGAAATTTTGTTTTTGCAAATTTTTGTATTTTGAAAATATGAAAACGTGTTTTTTCTATGTAGATGGTGATTTGGACTTATTGAGACTTCTTGGCAAGTTCCTGGTTCTAGATGAGAACCCAGAAACCAACATTTGAGAGTACCGAGACATAAATGAGAACCTGGGAAAAGTTTAAAGACCCGGAAACCAATATTTGAAAGTATCGGTACCTATAGATGAGAATCCAAGACAAGTCTAAGGATTCTTGGTGCATTTCACTCTCAACAAAACATATCCTCGTGTAAAAAAAAAAAAGAAAACTGCCCTTGTTTCGTGTATAAGGGTCTCACATCTCTCCTATCTTGCATCGAGCAATAGAACAATCCTAAGTTTGTTCTATATATTTTTATCCATGATAGAAATCGGGAGAGAAAAAACTATATGGAAAGTAGTTTTAAATGTATTTGAAATTGAAATCTTCCTAATATTTGTTTTGCATTCGCACAAGTCAAATAACAGAAAGACAAGCCAATTTAACAGCGTGATAGATAGGGAAGACTGGTAAATTGTAAGTAGTGGCTTGTCCCCAAAAAATGGTTATGGTGGCGCATATCTCAGATTGAATATGTATACTATGTCATTTCACATAGGAAAAAGTCCATTTTACTCCCTTGAGCTATGGCTAGAGTCTGAATAACCCCCTGTACTTTGATTTGGTCTAGATAACCCCCACGATTAGGAAAACCAGAGCACTTTTAACCTTTGATACCCCCACTAATCCGGTTTAGCTGACGTGGACATAGGTTTAGGCGGTTCTGCTTCTAATCCTGACACGTAGGTGCGCTGACGTGGAAAGATGGAACATAGCTCACTTAACCCCCCTCCCTCATCTATCGTGCACCTGTCATCTCCCTCTTCTCTGTTTTCTCTCGCAATGATCACTATGAAGCATGAAACCTGCAGACTCTAGCAATGATCTCACTTGGGTACAACTAACTGATTATCGCAATGTAATAGAAACTGAAGCATGAACTCGATCTTTCCATGTCAGCGCACCTACGTGTCAGGATTAGAAGCAGAACCGCCTAAACCACTGTCCACGTCAGCTAAACCAGAATAGTGGGGGTATCAAAGGTTAAAAGTGCTCTGGTTTTCCTAATCGTGGGGGTTATTTAGACCAAATCAAAGCACAGGGGGTTATTCAGACTCTAGCCATAGCACAAGGGAGTAAAATGGACTTTTTCCTTCCACATATCTATTACCACTAACGCATTTAGTTTGCTCACACATAAGGCTGATAATGTCGACAGCTGTGCGAAATCTACCTATGCATTGGGTTAACGAGTCATTGCTTCTCGCCACACGTTCATTTTTCCGATCTCCTTCTATATCTCTGTTTTTGTTATGTCATCAAAGCTTTACAGTAATTGCAAATAATCATGTGCTATAGTTCCATGAGTTTTGTAGCAAACGAAACAAGAAATTCCACATTTTCAATAACCCTTCGCGACGTGTAAGCAGCAATTGGCGGACCCAGGATTCATTGATTAGACATTCAAAAATGTGATCATATTAATTTCAATGATGAAAATTCCAGTTAAGAGTCCTTTTTTTTCAAAAACTAAGATGAAATATCTGATCATGGTCTTCTTTAATAAGATTTAACACCTTAAGAAGCATTATTTGATTCTAATTGCTTAGTACATGTATCAGCATAGGCTTGCATTCTCCAAGACAATGATTTATGATTGAGTATGCGTACGCGTAACAAAAGTCTCAACTGTCAACCCAACCAAGGCGTGGCATGTGGAACCACATGGATCGGCCGAGTTCCGGCTTCCCGAGCAACCATTCACCACCGCCACGCAACAGAAGTGCTATAAAACAACGTAAAGCAGGGCACGAGCCGAGCCCAAAATCGAACAGTGGACGACAGGAGACGAGTCTCGTTTCATGAAACAAAGACAACCGCGCTTCTCGGGCAGACTACCCAATGCTGGCGTCAAAGTTCCGCAAGAACGTTCGTGTGTGTCGTGGCACTCGTATACGTGTTATCGTCACCTTTTATACTTTTCCTGATTTTTAGATAAAGGGAAATTTATTTCATCACGCAAATGAAAACATCCCGGTCTCTCTATCGTTAAATGGATTTAACCGTTCTTTATTACAAGTTTTCTCTATGTAGACTCCGTCTATCTCATAGACCAAATAATATTTCACCAAACAAAAGGTGTGAAGATAGTAAACAGTTCATTTTAACACAACCTGTTACTAAACTTCCATCCATTTTTGGCAAAGATATCCATCGTGACCACCTCCAAAAGTCGGCATGCCTTTAGCATGTAATTTCTTCCCTCCTCCTTTTGGAACAGTGCCCATGTTCTCATCCAATACGTGCCTCTGTAGATTACCTGCATAGGAGTTAGAATAGTTTTTTTTCTCAAAAACAACATCATTCCTACTTAGCCAAATTGACCAACAAATAGCGGTAATGCCCACAAGTATTTGATTCCTTTCCATAGGTCGAAACCCTCCCAACCAAGTGCCAAACATGTTAGCAATACTAATTGGCGGTTTTAACCCAAAAGAAAGTTCAATCAACCTCCAGATAAGTCTAGCAAAATTGCAGTCAAAGAAAAGATGTTGTATAGTTTCTAAGTTACTACAAAAACAACACTTATACTTTCCCTGATAGCCGAACGGAAGGAATTCGCTCAAAATTTCAACACCACAGATCTATCGTCTAAAGTATCTGATACCCTCCTATGTGTGGCTATCACTCGTTTTCGAATGACTGGATCTTCCAAAAGAAGACATCGAATCATCGATTCGGTTTTGGATGTTTGCCTGCTGGTATGCTCCGTGAAACTTTGCCGCAGTCCGTGCCCGAAATGCTTCGTGCACTCCTTACCACCACACACAGGCAGCTTGAGACGCCGTATCTTCTCATAACACACGTTATTCACGCATAGAAGAGAGCAGTGCCAACTGGTTTCTCGTCGGTAGTGTACACACGAGACTGGGAGTGAAGATGCTCTCGCGGCGCGGCGAAGAAAAGGCAAGTGACTGACGCTCAGGTGCGGTCCGACAGTAAGGCCCATCCTTGCCTTAACTCGGTAACCGGCCGGCCCGTTCCCACAAAATGGCGCCGACTGTAGCCCACGGACCAGGGACTTGGATGCAGGATGCCCTAAACCAGGCCTGGTCGAAAGCAAACCTGGATTTCAGATTGGATCAGTACTAAGCCTTCCACCGAAACTGGTCTGGCTCATTTGAGAAGGCGACATGATATCGAAGGTGAGGTTCAAGATCCCGAGGAACTCAAGTATCACTAGGGACGGATATTCGCTAGCAAGTGGTTGCAAGAGCTTCAGTAGCATATCAGGTCAGTTTTTAGAATTTAATAGCGTTGTGCTTTCAGCGGTAGGACAGCAAGGTGCCAATAATGATCTCGTCAATCTCGAGGATTTGCCGGCTCAGTCTATGAAGATGGTCATAGGAGGAGCACTTGCGTATGTGCGTTTCGTAGAGGTGAGTTGCGTGCGTTGGGACTCATAGAGGTAGGTTTTGCGTATGTGTGTTCATAGAGGTGTGCGTGCGTTGTAAATGTCTGAGTTGTACTATGTAATAAAAAAAATGAAAGACGGTATATTCTAAGGGTGTTGCATATATTATACATTTGTTTTATTCAAAAGACATCTTTTCATTGACAGTTTTAAATTAGTCAACTTCTAAAATGCATCAAGGGCAAACGCAACATGCATGCCCTAAATCATGTCCATAAATTGGTAAAACAATTTGCACACATTTCGCGGCTTCGCTTTTATGACGATATGATTTGCCCATGCATTCTCTTTTTCTCCGTTTCAACAAGAAATGAGATAGTAGAGAAGATCGTTGCTTCCAGCAACATGCATGTGGGTCACTTCCCTTTGCCTAACGCCCATACTCCTCCGTACGATTAGGATGCGCATGGAAAATACAGACCACGCATATATGTGTCCCCTTCTTTTTCGTCCATGTCGATCGATTTCTTTCTAATATTATTGTATGGGGCTAAATTTTCCGCATGTGTGAATAGCGGCAATTTTGTCCATAAGCAGAAAAGCAGAATGGAGGATAAATGCACTGATAATGGAATGTGGCTGCTACTTTTCTGAGAGCCGCGTCAAATAGTTGGATCGCAGTTTTTTCACCCATAGAAAAACAAGACCTAGCTTAGATGTCGATTGAAGATGAACAATCATGTCCTTTGATATGTTATATAAAAGGTAGATCGCCATAGAGGGAATTGGAACGTAGAAAGTTGCCATGATCGTCTTATGCAAATCTGGCAAGAAACACTTTATTAATTCATATAGTAATAAGAATGATTCTGGAGGTAGCCTAGCTGGAAAATTACTCCGATACTGGATAGACATGGCCGGAGTGCACCTTTTTATCTTTGGCGCAGCGCGGCCCACAGTCTCACAGCGCACACATGTGAGTGCGACGACTCTTGTTGGGGTGCCGTTTTATGCCAAAGGTGGCATTTGGACTCTAGCACCTTCCCCTGGCGGCCCCCATAATTCCCTACCCCATATATACGCCCCAAGAGATCTCTAGCCCTCTCATCAGCAAACACATGCACACCTGACACTCGCACTCACTATATCTTACTAGCTAGAGTTTAGAGAGAAGCGTTAGTGATCTGGTGGTTAGAGAGAAGAGGGCCAGCAACAACAGCAAGGATCATAATTCGTCATATAGAGAGGAGACTGCGCGCAGCTTGTCGATTGCTGCTGGCTTGACACGGCGATCGATGGACGCCGCTGCGGTCGTGGCCATGGCGGTGAAGGTGCTGCTGAGCCTGTGCTGCGTGGCGGCGTGCGGCCTCGCGACTTACCTCTACTGCGTGCTCTGGGTGGCGCCGCGGAGGGTCCTCGCCGAGTTCAGGCGGCAGGGCATCGGCGGGCCGCCGCCGTTGTTCCCTTACGGCAACCTCGCCGACATGCGGGAGGCAGTCGCCGCCGCGAAGGCGGCCCGGGCGTCGGCGCGCCGGGCCGGTGGCGGCGGCCGCGACATCGTGCACGACTACCGCCCGGCCGTGCTGCCGTTCTACGAGAAATGGAGGAAAGAACACGGTACGTACGCATGCTTAACTTCCATGGTGTTTGGTACGTGCACAAGTGACAAGTACACTTTCTCGGTTCTGGAATTCATGACGTTCCTGACAGCAGTTTTGTGCTGTCCACACAGCTAAAAATTCTGATCGGAACGTCATCAATATTAAAACAGAGGGAGTAGATATAAGTTTCTTAATGTACTCATGGTGCTTTTCAAAGTGTGATGCCTGCTCTACTCGGTGTAGTCTTTGTGTGTCCGTAGGATCGCCCTGAATTTCTATACGGCAGGATTAACTGGTTACGCAGTTCATGATTTAGCGTATTTGTGATATTCGTAGGAGTGGTACATGTTTAGCTCAATAATTGGTCCATCAATAAGCTGGCCACACACTAACGGAACGCTACAGCTCCGCAGCGACAAAGTCACAAAAGTTTCTCGACATTTTTTATCCCCTGTCACCAAGTGCCATCCCTGTCAAGGACCCGGCAATGATTAACGCACATCTAGCTAGTTGAGCCGGCTGGTATTAAACTACACGAAATAAACCCATCCTCGTTCCATCCTGATGTTGAGCTCACGCTAATACTCATAGCTACTAACTTTACTGCCGGAGTAGTAGCTCACTAAACTAACTTTACGGTCCGTCTACGGCCGCTTAAGCTAAATTTCATATTGCTACTATTGTTCGATAATAGCGTAGATCAGGTGAAGTGGCCATCACGATCAGGTCCTTGGGCTCTAGCGAGAGGATGTAACCGCGGGGAAAGCGCACAAAGCTAGATTGAAAAGATTGAGAATTATAAACAGGCCGCGTGGATGATTCTGTTTCAGATCCTGTGCCCTGTAGTTTTGGCACAATGTAAAAAGGATATTCAGAGAAGGAAGGGGCCTTGAGCTGGTGCTAATTAAGCCGCCGGCAAGTATTTGCACCAGGGCGGTTGGTGCATGAATTTAACAAGATGCGTGCATGTGCGCGACCTGCAACTGTTCACAATCCACGCAGAAGTGTCGCTTTGCAGCAAAGCTCTGATCTTTTACCTTGAACCTGCATCTTTTGAAATATATTCACTCGATTGTTCACTAGCTAGTAGGAGTACGTAGTGATCAATGAGCGGGCGCAAACAGTAGCAATTCAAAACAATTTATTTTGGCGCAATCAGGTCACATCGCTAGGATACCGTTAAATCAGAAGAAAAAGATAGTGATATCAGTATTGTTAGCGTATGGTATCGTCGGCGGCATAGTTGCTTCGGTTCGAGCATCAGTGCATACTACGAGACACGCAAATCCCCGACACATCACCTCAGTTAGATGCGTAAGCATTCCGCTCGGAGGGACATGTAAATCCGAGCGAGTAAGCAGCATGGTTCCATAATCCGTCCTGGTCCCGCGGTGCCCTTCGATCACTCTCGAAAGGTTTATCTACTCGTTGATTGGAAGGAAGCTCATCAGGTTGGCGTGACCGGGCGACGTCCGCGTCACGCGCGTGAGCTGCCGTGAGATCCCGCCTGGTCCGGGCGCGCGAGCACGGTGGCGCGATGGCCCGGGCCAGGTCCAGCACGCGCGCGCAGGTGGCGTGGGGGTGGGGTCGGGTCGCGCGCGAGTTCCTCTCCTGCCTGTTGCTTCCTCCTGTGCGTGCCGCAACCCGACGCGAGGCACGTCGCCGCCAATCAGTCAAGCGCCTGGCCCCTGCCTGCCGATGCGTCGTCCAACCGACCGTCGCGATGTGATGCCGCGTTCCCGCGCGAGAGCGACGCGGCCGGGACGTGTTGGCTTGGCTCAGGTTGGCTTTGTCTCCCGGGGGATGGAAAAGACGTGCGCTTTCGGCTGACGCGACGGCGGCGGGGCTCGCGGAAGCGGACAGAGTGTAGGGCGCCAACCGCCGCGTCGTGATCTTGGCGATACGTCCGATATCTTCCATTAGCAAGGCATGGCGGGCTTCCCTCAAAAAAAAAAAAAAGCAAGGCATGGCGGGCCAATAGCAGCGTACCATGATTTTCCATTTTCCGAAGCCAGAGAATGATCCTTCGAAACAAAGTACTAGGAGTATCCGGAATAGTTTGAGCAGTGCATTTGGTCATAAAAGTCAGCATATCGAACTCGGATTACAAGGTGAAAGCTTCCAAGTGGCTCTAGTTGAATTACTGTTACTATTCGGGGTATAGCATGACTATATTGTCATCAGATGTATTTACTTTCAGGCAGTCACCTGTCCACAGCTACTACTATTATGCGTAGAAGTAGAATGAGCCATAGCTTTAAATTTGTGCGGTTTTACCGAAACTGAAATGCAGGTCCGATATTCACTTACTCCATGGGAAACGTCGTGTTCCTCCACGTAAGCCGGCCCGACGTGGTCCGGGACATCAACCTCTGCGTGTCGCTGGACCTCGGCAAGAGCTCCTACCTCAAGGCAACGCACGAGCCCCTCTTCGGCGGCGGGATCCTCAAGTCCAATGGCGAGGCCTGGCTGCACCAGAGGAAGATCATTGCCCCAGAGTTCTTCCTGGACAAGGTCAAGGTACGAGGTCACGCGCATCATATTGTCCCAATAAATAATTACTAGTAATCTCAACATTCTGGTACATCGCATAACATATGGAGAACATCGTTATGCGAACAGGCTAATATGCATGGCAAATCAAAATTCATAAGGGCCCAGCATGATTCTGATGTTGCTCGCTTAACTCAAATACTACATAGTACTCCCTCCGTCCCAGTTTATTTAGCATCCTAGCTTCATCCAGTTTTCTCAAAATAATTGTCATTCTCACTTTCCGATGCACCTTTCTCTCTTTCCAATACACCTCTACCTCTATCTCTCTCATTCGTTTTCTGCGTACCTACCTTTACCAACTTTTCTTAATCTCCGTGTCAAGAGCTAAAACGACAATTATTTTGGGACGGAGGGAGTAGTTGATGAAATCCTTGCATGTTTATTTAATGAGAGACCTGGATTGCAGAACCAGATATAAAGCCCCTCTGTGGATAAATTTCAGAGGATTCAGAAGAGGCAAGAGCATTAAAAACAATTAGTGTTGAGTAGGTCACAAAATTTAAGCTGTGGGTCTATATGTTGCCGCTTATCTGCAGACATAATTCAGAATGACAGTTCAAAAGGCGGGAGAGCTAGCACCCAAAAACTGCATTATTCTGATACGGCTAGATAACGGGCAACAAAGATCCTAACTAGGACCATTTCAGACACAAAATTACAATATTATGATCCATCTAGATGATGTGGGACAACATTCTAGTTAGGACCACTTCCAGTAGCGCTGCATTCTTCCTGAGGACTATGGATTATTTTAATGTACTCTTATTACTACACCCACTTGTCAGTGAATTGTCCGGAATTATTCACTCAACACAAGAGATGAGAATAGCAGATAAGTAGGTAGCCATGATTTTTCAGATGTCACCCTGACTCTTTCAATTTCATACGATTAGGGAATGGTGGATCTGATGATCGACTCTGCACAAACATTGCTGAAATCGTGGGAAGAGAGAGTTGACAAAAATGATGGCATCACAGACATTAAGATTGACGATGACATAAGAGCCTACTCCGCAGATGTGATCTCCAGAACATGCTTTGGAAGTAGCTACATCAAAGGGAAGAAAATCTTTTCGAAGATCAGAGAACTACAACAGGCTGTATCAAAGCCAAATGTGCTAGCTGAAATGACTGGACTAAGGTTAGGGGGAAAGACAACTAATCTATAAACCTATCAAGCACATATCGTTCTGTGCAGGAACACAAATTTAAAGAATGTTATCTTTCCAAAGCAACACAATATTCAGAAAGAAATGTAAGAGAGGAAATTTTGATGCTTGCAGGTTCTTTCCCACAATGAGGAACAAGCAGGCATGGGAGCTTCACGAACAAGTCCGCACACTGATTCTGGAAATTGTTAAGGAAAGTGGAGAAGACAGGAACTTACTAAGTGCAATTCTTCACAGTGCAAGCAGCAGCAAGGTGGCCCTCAACGAGGCAGAGAACTTTATAGTGGACAACTGCAAGAGCATATATTTTGCAGGACATGAGAGCACAGCTGTCACAGCTGCCTGGTGTCTAATGCTCCTTGGATTACACCCAAAATGGCAGGATCGGGTGCGTCAAGAGGTCCATGAATTCTCCGGAGGCCAACCACTAGACTCACAGTCACTTCAGAAAATGAAATGCGTAAACTTTATTCTCATCCTTTATATGCAGTTTCACAATTCTGTGTTTCAATTCTGCACAAACAAAATATCAGAGAATACTGCACTAGTGAATTCTAGACACTTTTGAATTTATCCCTTGTTTAATGGTTATAAGAGTGCATGCAAATGCAGTTAGTCCTAAGTAGGCTTATTGCGAATTGGTGCTGACTGCACATGTCAAATTGAGTCAAAGTTATCTGGCATGCATGAACAGAAGTAGATTTGCTTACAGGTTCATCCTCTGTAATAAAAGTGGCAAATAGTACATTAAGATCAACATGATCTGTCATTTTTGGGGGAGGTCCATGTCGTCTAGTAATCTCTATTAGTCCACTTATCTATGAGCATGTTAACGGCCTATAAAATTCAAAGTTACTTCATGTAAGCAAATTGATTTTGCTCTCAAACGGCTCTAACTTCCAGATCACTTTTTTGCCATGTAGTTGACAATGGTAATCCAGGAAACCTTACGGTTGTACCCGGCAGGGGCTTTTGTATCAAGGCAGGCCCTTCAGGAATTAACTCTTGGTGGTGTGCACATACCAAAAGGTGTCAACATCTACATCCCTGTCTCCACAATGCATCTTGATCCCAAATTATGGGGTCCAGATGTAAAAGAGTTCAACCCAGAGCGCTTCTCTGATGCTAGACGACCCCACCTATATTCGTATTTGCCATTTGGCGCTGGGGCTCGGACCTGCCTTGGCCAGGGATTCGCTATGGCTGAGCTCAAGATCCTGATATCTCTCATCATCTCCAAGTTTGTTTTGAAGCTTTCACCTCACTATGAGCATTCTCCGACACTGAAACTCATTGTGGAACCAGAGTATGGTGTGGACCTCACCTTAACAAAAGTGCAAAGTGCCTCTAGAGACTAAGAGGGGCACTGTGATCTGGGCACAGTATTGTATGTGATCATACTAGGTGATGGAAAAATATATGTAATGTGATAAATGCCTCCCTGCCTCCCTGGGAGAAAATGTTGTACAGATACAACTCATATCAATCAACCTTTATCTCTCGCATGTTCATTAATCAGCTTATAAATGCTTTTTTAGGGAAATACAGTAGGGGAAGCCCCTACAGTGGTATCAACTTATGTATGTTGAATAGAGAGACAGTGCCAAATGAGTAAATTTATTCGAGACAACACTGTTGGGAAAACATTAGCAGCTATTATTGTGAGTACCAAACAGCAATATATATTGGAAAAATTGAGGTGTGAAATTCACATGAATTCAAGAATCTAATGTTTGATGAGCAAGAGGGGCGATGCATACCGATCGGATGAACATAAATCAAACCTCTCTGCAATGCTTAAAAAAAGGGATCATTCTTCCATTTCCTCCACATGATGATCATCCAACATACTGAAAGAAACTACTAGCATTGCTGAATACTACAGGTAACCTATCATGAAAATATTAGATTAGGCACAAATTATTTCAAAGAAAAAGGAAACCAGCAGATAGATGACAAAATGCAGATATAGCTGGACAGCACAAAAAATCTGATTTTATCACTAAACATGTGATAGGAGAAAACTCACCCACCATAAGCAGTAAGCAGTAAGCAAATGACAAGCAATACTAGACACTAAAATGGTAAGCAAGTCAGCATAAAACACATCAATAACCTACTCAGCAATTCAGAGGCCATATAAAGGAGAGATGCCCTCTCATGGAGCACAGGATAAATTCGAGCCAATTACAACACAGGCAAACAACAGGTACTTTGATAGTACAGATGATTCAATGCTGAAGAATCCAATTTCTGATCAGAACTAATTTACCAGAACCATAACACCAATGCACACTAGAGTCAACATGCACATATTTTTAGCAACTGTAAGTATCATAACTTTTACGTAGCTCTTGGAATTGACAACAATCCAACACACCCACAAAACCAGACAATGAGACTCAGCCTGACACCAATTTCACAACAATGATAAGAACATTAAGTGCTATCAAGGGCATCCTAAGAAACTGTGTAGCATAGATGAGTCCAACGATCTGCCCCTTCAACGACTTCGTTTGCCCATTTCCTGAGACTTCAGACATGCTCCATCCCCTGGGAGCGAGGAAGCGGTCTTCGTTCAGTATCGCGAATGCATTCGCAAGAAGCAAAAAGCCCTCCAGCAACGTCCACAGGCCCATTCCTGCACATCGTAGCTCTATTAGTTCAAATATTGTTCCTTCCATGACTTCTACGAGTCAGCAAACATCAATCCTAACAGATTATCACATCGGAACGACTTCAACATAGCAAAGTAAACACTGTCCTGAAACACACATAACTGAGCAAGATATTCATGGCTCAGCTCAGGAGAGTATCAAGCCCACATCAAATCGAGCCTGTAAAACCATCGATCCACGCAACTAGGGCCTCCGGGTGGCAACACGGCCACGATCCCAAATCAAAAGACTAGTAAACCGAGCTCAAACCCTAGGCCGCCAGATCTGGCCGCGGGATGCCATAACGGGCGGCGAAACGCATAAAAAATCTGAAACTAAACAAGGGATCGGACTTACCCTCAGAGCCGGAGAGCAGAGAGCGCGGAACGGATGGCGAGCGCAGGCGCAGTGGAAAGGCGGCGTGCCGGCGGGTCGAAGCCGCGGGGTGGACGGGCAGGTCGGGGGGCGCAGGGGCGACGGAATCCAGGGGCAAAGGCTACGACGATGCTTCCATGCCAAGTTTCGGCCGCCGCTACTTTTCTGAACCAAACGGTGTTAAATGGGCCCAGTCCAACATTCTCCGGTCCACGGCCCTATAATAATACAAACCCCCCAGACCATTAGCAGGCCTGGCCCAACTGAGCATCTCCAACGGAAGACCCATACTCAATCTGGGCAGTAAAATGTTCAAAGCACCTCTCCAACCAATGACTCAAAAGCAACATCCATTATTGGGTTGGCAGACGTCGCAACCCACAAATAGAGCACGCGACGACACGACCCAGATGCCCGCGCCCTCCTCCCCATTCCTCGTTCTCCTCCCTCCACCCTGGCGATGCCCTCCACGCCAATCCCGTCCTCCTCCCTCTACCCCGGCGATGCCCTCCGCGCCGTCCCTGTCCTCCTCCTCCCCGAGCTTCACGGCGAGTGCGGTAGAGGTGGCCAGCGCGGGAGCGGCGGCGGCGGCGCGAGGCCTATTTAGGTTCTTCCGTCGAAGATTGAAGTATTTTTGGTCGCGTTTCTTCGATTTGGGAAGATCTATTTAGGTTTTGGGTGTTTTCTTCGGTTGGAGATAGGTTAAGCAGCTCTCATCACATCGCCCTCCTCTCGACCAAACTAACACTGACATGTGCCCCTGTCTCCATTTTTTTCACGATGATGTTCCCCCAATATCGTGCTCCGCTCGGCATACGCCAATCCTGGAAATGAAAGGCGCTGCGAGGCGCTCGCCTAGGCGCGCCAAAGCGCTAGGCGGAGGCCTTGCGCCTCGCCTTGGGGGGTAGGTGTTCCCTAGGCGCTGGGAGTCCTTCCGCGAGGAAAAGGCGGCGCTAGACGGTCGCCTCGGCGCGGCGGGACCTCGACGGCGCAGGAGAACGGCACCGGAGAGCAATTTGGATAGGAGCTAACCTATCGTTGCCGTCGTCGCAGCCGATCGAACTCCTGTAGTCGTGCCGCCGGATGTGAGCAGGAGAGAGAAGAAAGAAAAGAATCGAGGGAGGCGGCGTCGTGCGTGCGTGAGGGATCGAGGAGGGCGTGCGTGCGTGAGGCCTGAGAGTGGTGCCTGAGTGGGCTAATGGGCCTGGTGGTGCGTTAGTGAACTAGGCCTGGTGGTGAGTGGCCGGCCTTTTCTCCTTTTTCCCTTTAATTTTTCCTCTTTTTAACATCCGAATTATGCATAATCACTATAGTAGATAACGCCTAGGAAAACGCCTATGCGCGCCTAGGCACGTTTAGGCGCTAGAACCAGGACGCCAATGGAAGAATGGTGGGTCGTCACCAACAATTTAGTTGGACACTGCGGCTCTATGACGTGGTAGCTCCGAGAACAGCCTATGCTTAGCTATGAGAGATGAAGTAAATGCCATATCGCCATAAAAAGATAGTCAAATGTCATGTCGTAAAAAGAAAAGGTGCGAAATGCATAGTGCATCGGTCACGAGCACGCACATAGCAACTCTCTTATACTTTCATTCCCGTTTCGTGTAAAAAGGTTAAGCAAGAGATGTTATGCTTGAAATAACTACTCTTAGTGTAATTCATCACCTCTTTACCCATCTCAAACTATATCTCTTGCTACAACTGCAGAGCTGGATCAAGTTAGAATAATTTCTTCCTCTCGTATCTTTTTTCTTTCTTTTTGTGACGATTCCTCTCATCTCGTAGCTAGATGGATGTCTCTGTTTCGTGTAGTTGTTTAGCACAATTCTTGCATATCCTTACCTATTCAAAGTATTCATTCCAGTATACAGTGTTCGCTAGACCATTCACTAGCTAGTTTATTCTTGTAATCCATCCAGGGGACCGAGAGATGACGCAGACGAGGAGGAGGGCTGCGGAGCAGGGCGCTGCGACGGCCTCCGCGTCGACGCCTCCATCGAAGAGGCCCTACACGGAGGACTGCGACGAAGAAGACGATGAAGAAGAGACGACGAGGCACTTCAGGATAAAGCCGGGCTCGCGCTCCATGACTGCCCCATTTGCGTCCTGCCTTTCGAGGCTGATCAGGTGTACATGATAATTAAGAGAACAAACAACTATACCATCTAAAACCTGTGTTGGTCCTGACGTTCCAGCATTGTGACTCTACTGATCCAGTGCAACAACGGCCACGCTGCGTGAGATGCTGCCTCAGCATGAACCGCAAGTGCGCGCGGGAGCTGCAACGAGCCGATCGGCGACGTGCGGTGCCGGCCGCTGAAGAACCTCCTCGACGAGATGAGCACGGACTAGCACGGCTGCGGCGTGCACGTCAGGTACACGCAGAAGCGCGCCCACGAGGAGGCCTGCCCGCGCGCGCCGTCCGGCTGCCCGGTGGACGGCTGCAGACCGTGGCCTGCATGCTTCTGTACGAGCCCGGAAGGAAGGGGACGCGTGTACCTGCTGCTCAACGGGCCCGTGCCAGGAGGGCTGGAGGGGGACGGCGGCGCGGAGATCAGCTACAAGATGGAAGTCCGCGGCGGAGCGCCGGGCGAGCTCACGCTGAAGGTGGCCGCGCCGTGACGTGCGGACGAAAAGCAAACCAGCACCATGGTGCATGCTTAATTAGGACGTGTCCATCGCGGCTGACCCGGAAGCTACGGGCATGCAAAAACCAAAGTCCGCAGCACCCACTGCTTTGTGCCACCTGACGGCGTTCAACTAGCACTTTGCCGGTGAGTGAGACGCGCGGCCATCCCATCCCACCCGAACGAGCGCGTACGACGCAGAATCCGCCGCGCAGTCACGGACTCACAGGTTGCTTGTTCCTGTTAAGGTGTTCAATTAGCTTCGTAGCGGTTACCTCGTTTCCGCAGACAGGAAATTAAAGTGGTTGAGCTGCGATTCCGCTCGAAAAGTGAAAGGATCGCGTTTCGGTTCAGCAGACAGAAAAGATCGTTCGCAAAGACAGCGTCCCGGTAGGTGCGGCGAGAAAGCGGTTGGGCATCAGCCATGGTCCGGGAGGAGAGGCTGGATCTGGTGCAGGTGCTGGTGCTGCTGGCTCTGGCCGCGCTAGCCAGCTACCACCTGTGGCTGTGGCTCCTCTACAGTCTACACCATCCTGCGCCACCCACCCCACCGTCATCGGCGTCAACGCCATGATGGCCGTGGGTACCATGCGCCTCGCAATCTCATCGATTTCTTCATCTTCATTCAGACTGAATTTATCTTTCATGTCATGGTTGCGTATGCCCAATTCCGGTGACACAAACTTGCAAAAAAAACTTTCGATTATGGTATGTTGGGGCCTTCCGATTTGGAAAACACCCTCAAAAAATTGAAGTATGCTGCTTACTGTGGCGAGCACACGGTATTCTTTAGTAAAAGGCGAAAGAATAGTTCGCTTTGTGCTCACCACGCAGCTCCATGCCTTGAACGGTCGACTGGTTGCTCACTTTATGCTACTGCTAAGCGCGCCGCTGCTGAGAACTGGCGATGTGGTACTAAGCAGCATTAGGCGCTTTGACACTAGCGTTATCATTTGAACTGGGCCGGGGGCCATGGACGATCCATCCGCATATGGCTTGCCGGACGCGGCCCAGATAATTTTATGTTTTTCTAATTCATTATGGCGGCACGCTTCCTGTCACTTTATGCTGATGAAGGATGAGATGACGGGGCCATGCATGGATGATCCATCTCATCCTGTCACTTCTTTATGCTGAAGTTAAGAAGGAGGTAAATCTCGTCACGCAGGTGAGAACAGCCCAACTGCCTTGAGCCCGTTGACCCGTTATCGCCGCCTGGCGGCGCCGGCGGTTGCATCCTCACCTAGCAGTTTTAGCTTCAGAGCACGTACGTACCCGCATCTCCTTTCCGCCGGCGGCGTTCGCGCCGCTTTGAAGTCGAGAAGTTTAATTTGCACTTTGAGCCTACGACAACGACAGATGACGCCGTTGCCGGTAGTAATTCGAGCTGCCATGCATCCTACTACACCCCAACGCGCCACTACTTGAATTCACGCGCAGGCGCAGATCGAAACACGCAAGCGGGAGCAGCCGCGCTAGCGCGTCTAAACCGCGTGGATACCGCGGTGTGGTTAGCGAAAGGGCGCCGTCACGTCCTTGTAGATGTCCTGATAATGTACTTGCCCACTTGGCGTTAGGTGGTGACAGGAGCACGCGACGCCCCGGCGACCGAGACCGCGGCCACGGCGCCGTGAGTACTAGTCAAACACGCGCCAGCCCCGACTTCCTCACCTCTGCTGTGCCCAGCTACCGCGGCGTGCGTGCCCACTGGCCACGGCTGTGCCAGTGCAAACATGAGAATAGTAGTAGCATTTGCTCCAAAAATAAACGCTGATATCGCCATGTCACGGCAGAGCTCGTATTTACGTACGTCCAAAGGCTCCGTGACCGTCCTGCGCCTCCTGCGTCGTCGCATCACGCGTGAAGGAGAGCGAGCCCATCTTGTGAATCGAACTGGAGGAAACCTGCTCGAGCTGCACCGATATGCTAGGAGTAGGAGGGTTTCCTCTTCCTCGCCGGGTCGCTTCAGAATTATTGGGCTGGCTCCAACAATGCATGCAGCAGTAGCAACGGATGGGTGGATGATGGACTGGTGCACGACGTCGACGTCAGTGCTGTGCCAGCGATAAGGGAGGGGTGTTTCGACGCAGATACTATACTTGGTCCTCTGGTGTGATGTGTGGTTGGACAGCGCGCACATGAGTAGGCTTGACCGAGTTAATCGACGCCCCGGCGTCGCGAGGAGGGACCGGAGTGGAAGGAACGAAGAAGCCGGCGGCCGGCGTGGCGGCATGGCACCACGACGCACCGGTCGGCCGGCTCGGTGTGAGGTCAGAATGTTAACGGCAGGCAATTCAAGACGCGCAAGGCATGTGGCCTCTCGTTCGCCGATCCGTCGCGACCTGCGCGATCGACGCGCGTTTTACCTCCGCCACATGCTAGCTACTAGTTGCTACTAGTCGCCTTGGCCCTGCATTGCTCGTCCGATTTTTCTCCCCGAATCTTCGGTGAACTTGGCGTGTTTTCCATGCTCGATCCCCGCATCTCACGATCTTTATTCCTGATGCTGGCTGGGGGTCCTGACCTGCCGGCGCGTCAAGCTCAAACAAACACCCCCCGTCGCCGCTACGACTTGTGGCTCTCTGCGACATTTCTGCCGCAGAAATCGGCAGCACCGCAGCATCTTGCATCCGGTCCGGCAGGGCGATCGCGTTCTAACGCACGTCAATCGATCTAGAAACGAGCGCGGGAACACCCTTTTATCTGCCCGCGTAGAGCTCACGCCGGACTCAGCAGACTTGTCACTGCTGGTACGTCTAGATGACGGGAACGGTAGACGCGCGCGCGGGCGCGCGGTGGTTGTGTGCCTTCCACGACTGGCCAGCCAGGTGCCACGCGCCACGGCTGGCGGCGCGCGTTGACGACAGGACCCGGGAAGGCAACGCGCGCTGTGAGCTAGAGGACGAGGAGCCGAGGAGGAGGAGGGGGGAATTGCCGGGTCCGGTGTGCTCATGCGCGCACGCACCGGCGCACTGGCAGCAGACCGGGCTAGAGACGGCCCTTGATAATTCGGGGTTTCGCTCTCGCGAGAGGGCGCGTCGACGCCAGGTCGTGCCCGGCGTACTCGTGGATTTCGAGAGCCCACGTCTCCCTCCACCAGCTTCTGGTGCTCCGTCGTGCGCTCGACTAGTTTAGTTTCGGGACATGAGCAAAATAATCGGGCAACGGAAACCACGTCGTCGGCGCCTTGTTGATTAGTAATTGAGGAAGGAGGACAAACAGCGTGATAATTGGGGAACACATGGGGTGGTGGTCAACAATGTACAATAGGGTTGGAGGAATCTTACCAACGAACTAGTACTAACTGATTAGGATCTCTTTGATTTGGGAAGAACAGAGTTGACGAAAAGGACTTGGCAGCCCAGCGCCGCCGGTGCATCCAAGAGGAACTAGTAGTCTCTCTAGAACAACGGTTAATTAACGCCCAAAAAGGTTGCTGGGGCTTAATCCATGACCGTCAAATTGTGTAGGAACTTTTCTCGTTTTGCTTTTCTGTGTGTGGAGTTGGCTTCATGAATCTAACCGTTGGGCTGACAATGGGAAATACAATTGTCATTGATATGTCATTTGGAATATTTTAAATGGAAAAATAGGAATAGAAGATATCCAATTGGCCCTACCAAAATTGAAAGGCAGGAATTTAATTGGTCCAAAGCCCTGAGTCTCAGCCGCGTTCTTCTCCCTATAAAGAGTCCCCTGCCCGGACCTCTCACCGGTCACCAACAAGGCAAGCAACAGCAGCAAACGCGCTCCAGAAATATTCAACCCAACCCGAGCCCAGAGCCAGAGAAAAGAGCTCGCGCGACATGGAGACCGCCCCCGCCACCGCCGCCGCTCCGGCGAAGCCGTCTCTGTCCAAGAAGCCCTCGCCGTCGTTCCGCCTCCGCAACGGCAGCCTGAACGCGCTGCGCCTGCGCCGCGTCTTCGACCTCTTCGACCGCAACGGCGACGGCGAGATCACCCTGGACGAGATGGCCGCCGCGCTCGACACGCTCGGCCTCGGCGCCGACCGCTCCGGCCTGGAGGCCGCCGTCGGCGGGTACATCCCGGCCGGCGCCGCGGGGCTCCGCTTCGACGACTTCGAGTCCCTCCACCGCGCGCTCGGCGACGCGCTGTTCGGCCCCATCCCCGAGGCGGAGGCCGAGGCCGAGGTGGACGACGAGGGGGACATGAAGGAGGCGTTCCGCGTGTTCGACGAGGACGGCGACGGCTTCATCTCCGCCGCCGAGCTGCAGGCCGTGCTCAAGAAGCTCGGCCTGCCCGAGGCCAAGAACCTGGCCACCGTGCAGGAGATGATCTGCAACGTCGACCGGGACCGCGACGGCCGCGTCGACTTCGGGGAGTTCAAGTGCATGCTGCAGGGGATCACCGTGTGGGGCGCCTGACGGCAGCGCTTCGGCGACCTCCATCTCCCAACCGCGTGTTCCCATGTATGTACCTAGGCATCGTATTATAATGCTTTCTTCCTGCTCGGCGCTTCTTCTTGATCGTGCCGTGGATTCTTCCTCTTCTTCTTGACTTTGCTCTGCCTCTGCATTTAGTCTTCGAGAATTTTGGGTAACAACCAATACCACGGCCGCATTTGCCCACATGCACCGTTTCCTTTTCTTGATTTTTGATTGCATGTATATGATGTAAAAGAACGTTGACCATGACCACCTTTCGTCCAAGTTTATCTTCCTTCGCTTTCTTAGCGGTTTCTCTCACCCCTCTCTCTGTCAATTGAAAAGTTATTATTAGTGGGAACATCAGTTAATTAATAGTTTAGTGTATCAGTGTTCATGTGAAAGAATCAGACAAGGAAATTAAATATAATGTCTGTTCGAATCGAAAAACAAAAGATTATGTATTTGCTCGTCAAATATCTGCAGCATGAATCTTACCAGCATGAATCTTACTACTTCTTTGTAAGCTTGTACTCATTAGAAATTAAATAACACAACTGATTGCAGTGCTGACAAGCACCCAAATCAATCCTTTGTATATTTGCCACTTGACATACCAACATTACCCAAATGACGCACAAAAATAGATTATTCGCAGCTTCACATGGACATGCCTTTCCAAGACTACCTACTAGCTAAGCACGTGAACATTGATTCAACAACCGAACACTTCCTTTCTTTAATGACAGCAAGTATTCAAAGAATCACACTTCAGATCGCGGCAACAGGCAAGCAAATGTTTTTCTTTAATGACAGCAAGCTAACTAAATATTTAATCACATGTTTGCATGATTAGCAGCACTTCATGCCGCCACATATTGCTTTCTTTTAATTAAATATGCCATGCATCTTCTTTTTCATCTAAATTTGTTTCAAATGCTCTGGCACTGATTTCCCTTGATAATTCTGCAGGTGCAGGACATCTAACGACTGGGGGAGGAGTAATCAGTAGCGCAGTACCTTATGCCCAGTACTATTAGGTTTGTGTTAGTTTCAGTCGCTTGGGAAATACTCAAGGGAGTAGTACTATCTTGTGTTGTCAAAATGCAGGTGATGACTTGTAATTTCAGTGTGTTTCTAACTGTCTGGTGGCGTTATCCTTCGCTGATGTAGGTACTCTATTGTGATGTGGTGTTGCTCTCGCCCTTATAAAGCTTTCTAAATTAGAGACATATATCTCGTCCCTTAGTTGATTAAATTAAATTCATGTGTGCTGGAATGCGTTTCATGGTGATTCTAAATCGACAAAGTGCCAGTTTGAACTTCATATATGACTACCAGTGGTGAAGTCATATTAATGGGACAGCAAGTTCATGTATGACTTGCTGTGCCATATATTCAACTGTTATCTTTTATGTTTCGTTCAGCCAGTTAGTCTACATCACTACTGTTATTGCCGGACAGCAAACACTTCTGCCTTGAGAATTTTTACATATTGGTGGTTCAGAAGTGTTCTTTTGCCTGGTAAACTGGGCGCTGGCTCATGAATAAAACTTCAGCAATGTTAATCCATAAACAAATGATACCGATCAGGTAGACAGCACCATGAATTTCTCAAACAAAACCATTGATATTTCGGTATTACCAAAACTCTTAGACTAGTGTAACTAACTGTACTCGCAAAACCTCAAGGACTACATAAACAGCATGAAAATTACATTCATCACTTACATGAAACATAGAGATAGCTACTAATCTCTACGCTGTGCCATTGCTGGACTTTGGAGGCAAGAAAGGCCCCCACCATCCGGACTCATATTTAGGGTATGGAGCTGTCCATTTCTCAGGCTTTTCAAATTTCAACTCGGCAGGGTTAGAAGCCAGTGCCTCCTCCATTGATTCTGCATCAAACTGATCTGCTAAGACCCTGTCTAGCCTCAACTTCATGAACCTGGCAATAGAAAAGAGAGTGAAATGAAGAGCATTAAGTATTCAGTATTGCAGGCATGCTACTTCAAATTAGAAACAGATAAGCATACTATCAGCAGCAAAGATAAAAATGGATGCAGATGCTGATCATCCCGGTGAGTTTTTGATTCATGAATTAAGACTAGTCATACTGATAGATAGCAGCAATACAAAGATGGCAGCAATCTTTTCTAAAAAATATACTGGTAGCAGCAATACAAAGATGGCAGGGCTGATTTATGAGTCGTCTTATGAATTAAGATTAGTCATGTTTACGGCAGCAAGACAAAGATGGTAGTGCTGATTTGTAAGGAAGTCAACAGGAAATGGGAATGCACACTTACATATCAAGTCTTATAGTAGCATTATCATGTTCGAGGTCCAAATTTGGTTGTGTTTCTTTTCACATACTTTACCATATAATCACTAGGGCATCTGGGTCAGGTCCTACCAGTTAGTGAAAGGAAAATGAAAGGCACTCGGGTCACTCTCTGCATTATCAAGAATTCATGATACAGTCCAAGGATTCAACAACATTGGAAAATAAGGTGTGGGGCAAAAGGTAGGATTACTCAAATTTTTTAAAGAAACATCATGCAATACTTGCTTAAAAAAAAGACAACATTTAGATATAACTTGATCATTGCAACGCAACCTGTCAGAGTGAACCAGATATGGCTCATGTGATCTACCAGAGAATTAGAGGGTTTTTTTTTTTTTCAGTTCCTTATCTGACCACCTTCTCTATTCGAAATGTAACCGGACCGGACACGAGAGCAGACCAGTCATACTTAAACCTGAACTCTTCCTAAAAAGAGTACTTGAATCTGAATAAACTGAAGCATTCATTTTTCATCATCATTTTTTTTTCCCTCACCAAGCGTATTCAGCTGTATTTGTTGAAGATTGTGGAGCAACTATAAGTATGTTCTTTGAAATATTCAAAGGTCTTTCTGCTGACTGTAAACACGTTAAAGCTAACCGGCAAGTATCAATCAGGTGCATATTGGGCTGACACTCAAGCAAAACTGGACATGGGTATGAAGGATGTACGATAGTTGCAGTATGAAGCATCAGGATTGCATGCCGTGTATGATGCATGCCAATGACATGCTCATTGCCAATGAACCCACCTATCTCATAAGGCAACCATAAACTCACAAGCATGATTAGCATTGCTCGGTCGATGCACAGAACACTTACGTAATCCAGTTACCGTCGGTGGAGACGAGCGCGACGGCAGGGCGCTTGAGGCGCTTGGTGATGCTGGGGAACCTGTCGAGGAACTTGGGCTCGACCACGAGCCAAAAGTCACGCTCCATGCCGCGCTCGGCGTAGAGCCGCAGCTTCTCCGCGAGCTGCTCCTGGAAGTGCTCCTCCTCGTCCAGCATGAACTTGGCGTTCGCCACCACGAAGTAGTACGTCTGCGGCTTCTTCGCCTGCCCGAATGTCAACACACAATCAGCGGCGCGAAGCGAGAGGAGGCCGGGGCAAAAATCAGTCGCGCGCTGGTTGCGCTTGCTTGTTTACCTGCTCCGGAGGCTCAGCCGATCCTTGCGGGTCTGAATCGACGGCGACGGCGCGGCGGACGCTCTCGAGGCGCCTCGGCGTGTAAGAGACAGCGGCGGAAGGCGTGGCCCGAGCCGCGTGCGCGAACCCGGCGCTGGCGCGGGGCAGCGCGGCCCGTGGCGGCGCGAGGGCCGCGCTGGGGCGGAGGGAGAGGATCGCCGGAGCTACCATTGGCTCCGCCTCGGCTGGGAACGGGCGCGGCGCCGAACTGGAACCGAAGTGGACTGGATTGCTCGTGCCGGAGAGGATAGAGGGGCGGCGCGAGTGCGGAGGCCTTAGACTGACTCCAACAGCTGCTCTATATACCCAAATGGGGTGTTAATGAAAACTGGGTATCAAACTTGCAAAAACGATCTCCAACAGAACACCCACAGGCCTCCCCCATTTTGAGCGCTGCGGGAGGGGAGACCTACCGATGGGGTGTGTCCCCTGCTACCCCATTGCTTCCTTGTCTTCCTCGTCGCCTCCTCTCTCCTCTGCGCTCGGGCGAGGGCGAGGTGCTATTGGCGGGGGTCGCGGTCGGAGCGGGCCGCGCGGAGGCGCGCCGGAGGCGAGCCGCGGGCGGAGGCGGTCGCGGCGAGGCAGGGTCGCGGCGGAGGGTTGCGGCGGAGGCGGGGTGCGGCGGAGCGGGCCGCGCGGGCCGTGGCGGAGGTGGGTCGCCGAGGTCGCAGCCCTTCCACCACCGCTGCCCAAGCGAGCGTCGCCGCACTGCCCCCACCCCCTGAATCGGACGCGGAGGACCATCAATCGCCGCGACGAAACCCAAAATCCCCCCAAAATCCATGGTCTTCCCACGGCCGCCGTCGACAAGGGCAAGCGCCCCATGTCCTGAGGATGATCGCACGCGCACCGATGCCGTCGCCACCGCGGGGGCGAAGCCCTCCTCCCCTTCGGACCCTGAGGCCGCGGAGCCGAGGAGAAGAAGCGGCGGGGAAGGGGAAGGCGCCGAGGGCCGCGACGACGACCTGGTGCCGTGACGGAGTCCGGCACGGAGCTGCGCTCTCGCGGCTCGCGGCGCGGATGTCGACGATGCTCGACTGCGTGCACCTGGCGGAGGCGGCGTGCCGGGTGGAGGCGGCGCCGCGAGATGCGCGCGGGGGGCATGGCGCGCCCGCCGCGCGTCAATGGTGGCGGCATGGCGGCGGCCGCCCTGGACGCGGCGGGTCTCCATCGCGGCCGAGGCGCGCTCGGAGTTCTCCGCGTGTGGGCCATCGACGCCTGTGCCCTGTCGTCGGCGGCGCCCCCTTCCTCCTCCCGCTCGAAGCAGCACGACTGCGCGTCGCTCCTTGGCGTCGCCTCACGCGCGCCGGCAACTGAGGAGAACTCGAAGAGCCGCGCGGCGGCGGGCGCGCTGCAGCTCCACCTCCGCGTTCGCGTTCGCGGTTGTTGATGACCTCGAAGAGGCGCTCGGCGGCGGCGCGGTCGACGGCGCGACCTGCGCGGCGCCACACACGCGCCCCTCAGCAGCGCCGTCCGCCTTCCCCAGCAACCGCGCGGCCGCGGCGTAGTCGATTTTTGGGCTTTCTGTTGGAGACAGCTATCGTTGGGTCATGCCCTTTCAGCCTCAGGAGCACCTATTGACATGTTTGGGTGTCCGATTTGGGTCTGGACTGTTGGAGTCAGTCTTATCTCTCTGCAGAGAAGGGGAGGGGCGCCGCCTAGTTTCACTTGACACTTGTTGGAGTGCAGCAGGGGTGGGCGCGAAGTGTTATGGGCCGAAGCAACTATCTGAGCTACCCAATTGTAGTGGGCCGTATGGTTGGGCCACAAAGCTACGAAGAAGCAATTCTTCGGACTGAACACGCTGTGCTTTGTCGAGTTGTTAAATTTCTCGCGAGCGTGTAGTAGTACAGTGAACGTGTCAGCACGCCCTTAATCATGGCTAATGGCTATGATCCGCGAGCGCCGTGCGAGTTTTGGATAATGGAAAGTAAATGCGTGGGAGGCAAATGACCTGATAACGGGCTTTTCGATGATGAAACGCAGGCAAGAGGGTCGGGAAGAGAAGGATGCCGATTCGAGGCACGGAATAGCGCATGTCTGCTTGGGTCTCAATGCGTTCGTGTATTTCCGCTGATCGTGTACTAATACACTGCCCGTCCCAGCACGAAGCAATGGCCACTTTCCGCCAGCGTCCCCGCATGCCGGCCCTTGTCTTGCCATGTGATTATTCAGGTGCGGCATCAGGAAACAATTATGCCCATCTCGCCTGTCCACCACGCCATGGCCTGAGTACCACAAAATCTCTGCTGTGGCCACGACCCCGTGCTCCATTAACTCGCTCGTCGACAACGCACATCAAACATCATCATATTCCACTCTTGGCAAAACCCGTGGGATTTGAGACAGCATGTGAGAATGAAGGGCCGTTCGACGACGACGGGGCCGCGTGTCTCGACTCGCTTGCTCTGCTGCTCACCTCCGTCCAAAGAGAAACGAGGGCGCGTAGTCACGTGGAGATCCCCTGTTTTCTTCCTGCAGTCATGCAAGATCCGGTTCCCCCGGAGGATATCGCGCACGTACGCTGGGGCCTGGCGTTCCCTGCCCCTGCACGCCGCCTTGCGTTGCGTCAGAACGACGTGTTCACGTACCTGAACTCCCATCGATTCGCCGACGCAATGCTGCAGGCTTCGCTTGCACGCGAGTACACGGCCGCATCCAGCCAGGCCATGCAGGATTGCAGGGTGTCATCATCCATTCGGACGCAACAGCGGGAAGCACTGCGAATGCGCAATTGCGTGGTCGGCAGACGGCAGTGCAGCTCTAGTGACCTCGGCACTCTCGCTGGCCAGGATCGGATTACGCTGGCCCCCACGTGCAGGCAAACGCGACCGTTGTTTCCTTATCGGCTACGCGTCTCTCGGAGGCTGATCCATGCTGCGAAAGCTACCCGCACTACACTGGCTCGTAACCATCAATCTTTGACAGCAAACAAGCGTATAAAAGGCGTAAAGCCAGAGTTGCAAAAAAAAGGAAAAAAAGGTCGATAAAGAGGCGCAGGGCATGGAAGGATTAGGGCCTCATCGTTTTTCCCAGTTTAATCGGTCTGCAATGCTTAAAGGATGTACTACTAAGACTTCTTGAGCCAAATTATTTCGAGGAATATTGTGTCAAGAAGCAAAGCAATTAAGGTTCGTTATTACGAGATGTTTGAGGCCCGTAGAACCGGATCTTGAATAAGCATCGTCACCAACCTCTCCTCGTACGACTGTGCTAGTCGTTGTGATTGTGTTGTCTGGTACTGACGCTGGTGCATCAACCACCAGCGCCATCAAGCACTGCAAATGCCAAAGGATGTAGGAGGGCACATGCATGCTAACGCGTTGCCTACTTGCCTGTCGGTGGACGCAACGCAACAAACGATGCCATTAGCGACCCTCTTTTTGGCCCTTCTTGCACACACCACTCGCGGAGAGAAAAAGCGTGCTGCTTTGTGTAATCAATGGTTTGCTGGTGACACGTATATCCATCCATATCGGAGCCATGTCCGGACGATCCGTGGCTTCATTTTTGCATGCACCCAATGCCAACGGCGACATGATTGCTCCGGACGTGTACCACACAGGTACACACCAGGCCGTCATGCCGTTTTCCTTCACCGACACCTGACCAGTGACCACCGCCTGGCCCTGGATGGATTATACAATCGTTAATTAGCAGAAGCATAAAGCATACTACATGAGCAGCATGGGCTAAGCATACTACAAGGCTAAAGGCCATATCTCATTTTTAAACGGCGCTTCGTATCTTGACAGAAGCACAGCTTTGCGGTTGAAACAAGAACTGTAAAGTGTGAGCTGCATCCAATAAAGTGGGTAGTGACTAACTGACTACTGCATCGAAGTCTGTCAAGACACTTAAACAAGCAATAGCCACGTACATGTACATAACCTTTTCTCTGTAAATTACTAACTACTACTCATCAACTAACCCAGGATTATTAAGACTAGAATATTGTAGCGCGGCATCTTTGGAGAAGGCTATCCAGCAATCACAAAAGACGTACGATGCCCATTGCAGGCACTATTTTGCTCCAGGCAGCTTAGCTTTCTCACCACCTCTGTCAATCTCCTCACATGCCATCACATGAGGTAGGCCAACGCTTTTGAGACCTTTACCAATCCTACAAGTCATATAGGGGCATTGCTCTCTGGGTTTCAAGATTAAAAGGCTAAAGCGCGTCACAGTTCTTTGCATGTGCAACCTTATTACAGCCAGAGGGGCAAGATGCTCAAGGGAGTAGTACCCAACTGACCGTCTTGATGAAACGCGTCATTCCTTCAGGCTTTAACGCGTTCATGCGGCTTCATGTATTCAGAATGACAATATCGCTAGCCGCAGAGCATCCAAAAGGTTCATCTTAAATTAGTCTGATTTTAGGTAGCATGCCGTTGGATTTGATACATTCATTCTCCGTCATCAAGACTGGACATTTGAAAATGATAGCGCAAAAAAGAATAGTTGTTGAAGTACATTAAAGTTTTGCAGACCACGCCACTCTCGCTCTGCAAAACGACTGCCTTTTGTGCTGGTGGATTAACCACAGCCAAATGAACATGCCATTTCATTCATCACTCAAAAGACATTGCTTTTTTATATAAAAAAAGCAAGGCAATATAAGTGGCAGCAGAAACTCCAGCTTCTCAGCAAAGGAAAATTATCGATTCTGCATGTAACCGACGTAACATTGCTGCTGTAATGCAGGACATCTAAAAAATCTAATTGTATAGAGTACAGTTGGAACTGAGGTATAGACATATGGTTGCTGTTGAATACTGAAGTGTTACGCAGGAGCGAACAAACACGCTAGCAGTATCTCACTGATGGCTATAGTTTGGATGGCATCAGACCAAACACGGACGGATAAACTAACAATCGAGTTAAGAATTTTATTATCGCCTACCTTCGTACTAGCATCACTAAATGGACATCGGCCACTGCAACAGTAGTGCCCTTCTCCCGATAAAACCCGGCTCCGTGGATGCCCGTAAACAAGGCGGGCGAAACATTGCATGTGCGGCCGTGCGCACCGCAGCGCCGCGCACGGTTTCCGCACACCATGTTCCAGCACGGCCTGTCGTGCCCGCGAATTCTCCTCTCTGCCCGTGTTTGTTTGCTCCTCCGACCGCCGTCGCAGAGGGTGATCGAATCGCGTTTCCGGCCAGCAGCTGAAGAGTGAAGACGCATGCATGCCACACTGTTGCAATTTGCTTAAGGCTGGATTCTGACGAAGCCATGGTCCAGCGGTTCGACAGTTTTCCAGGATCAAAGGCTCCGCGTTTCAGGATTGCCAGGACTTTTCCACAATGTCGTCCTTAATTCTCTTCCCGGACATTGCCCGGTACGCTCGGCTCATGATGTGCATCGCTCACCTCACAAGGCCAACGAGCGAGAGGGGATTGGACGGTCGCATTAGGTAGACGGCAGCTTAACAAGGACCCGCGATTATTGCGGCCTGTGAAGTGTTGACCTCGTGCCGCGCCGGTTTATTAGGCACACGTCGATGCAAATCATCACACCCGAAAACGGGAAAACAGAGGCGCGGATCGCATTTCGCGGGCCCGCACTGGGCACCGCTCGGAGTAGTATTGGTGACCCCATTTTTGTTCGCGGTGCAGAACCGAGCCCTGCGTGGCACATGGCCGGCCGCGGTCAAAGAGACTTCCGGCGCCGCGGCACGGTGGCGATGTGACTCGGGGCTGGGCGGCACGTGTGCACGCGAGCCGCGGGCGCGAGGCGCAGGACCGCGGCGATGTGGTGGCCTTGGGTTGTTGGGTGGCGAACTGGCGATCGGGAAGGGAGCGTGCCGTGACGTTGAATTGCTGGGCGGCGCACGGGCTCGTACCGTTACGGGTGGCATTACGACCACTGGTCCTTTTTTCAGAGAACGACGAATTATGGTGCCGGAGAGGAGGACGGCGCCGTGCCTTCTCGAGCTAGTAGAACCTTCTCCGCCGGGATGCAGCAAGCCATGAACTGTAGGCGAATCACCCTAGCCCGCCTACCCTTTTCCACAAGGAAAACAAACTCTTTCTTCATCAGAGTGATGAATGTTTTTTCAACGAGTGCCCCTCTGGAGGGCATTTTGGTCCATCGGCCGGAGCGACTCCCCACCGACCGACGCCCGCTTTCTTGCAACCGCATTCAAATCTCTCTCGGGCGCACGCACCCCCACCGGAGCACACGAAACACCACACACCACCAGTGGCAGGACAGTAAATAGATGCCAACCACAGTGTCTGTTCCGCACCTCGCCCCTCCTCCATTTAAACCTCTCCTTCCCCACTTGTCCCTTTTCCTCGCGTCCATTTCCGGCCATCACTCCCCACTCCGCTCCGCTGCAGCTCCTCGGAAAAAAAGAAATTCTCCAGTCGCATTTCGAATTAATCCGACCGACCACTGCAGCAGCGCCGGACCGGATGCGTGGAGCGGCCGCGTCTCCATCTGGTGAGGCATTCGTCTTCGGCGAGTTTTTTTGGGAGGTTTTTCGGAGCGTTCTGGTGCGGTTTCCGTGGGGTTGCTTCGGCTCGAAGCGTGGGTGGTGGTCGACGAGCGGCCACCGTCGCCCCTGGATCCCCCCCCTGTCGTTTCAGCTCTCGCGGATCGTTTCGGCTTGCGGCTGGATCTCGAGGGCTTTGGGTTTTGGATTTTGTTGGTTTGGGATTCGGGGTTTGTTGGATCCAGGAGCTGTCGTGTATCTGAATAAATTCCGGTCAGAGGGGGGGTCGGGAGTTGTTTATGCAATGCAGGCTTTATTTGGTTTGGTAGCTTAGGTCAGGTGGAAGATCTGATATGATGGTACTATAATTTGGCCTTTCATTTAGTTTTCTTCTAGAGTTCTAGTGACCGATCTGTGCTCACAAGTCATGAGCAGAGGGTGTGGACTGCGAGCAGCGGGGCATAAGCTATGCAGCGTAGGACAAGATTTCAGCATATCTCTAACTTGATCGTTTAGGAATTTAGTGATCCTCATGGAGGTTGTGGTTTGTGGCGAGTAGATTTGGTTATCAGTTAATGTACTGAATTGCACCAGTGATATGCAAAATGATCGGCGTCTATGACTTTGGCATCGGAATTTCTTGTTATTCCTTCGTCACCCGTTTCCTGTGTGGTTGCTGACGTGTACCTATTCTTCCTAATGCTTCCAGGCTTTTGAAGTGAATGAGGGACCTATCGAGTTTGGACGAGTTGTAGTGCAGGAGGCGGCAGCTATTCAAGGCTGTAAACAAAATGCAAGTTGCTAGCGATGTGGAGCTTGATTCTGCTGTCTTCCAAGTATCCTCGGCACACAACAGGTGACAACTGTTTAGGGATGACTTGGTTGCATTTATGATTATTGCTGTTTCTTGGAATTTTCTGCCTTGGCTCCTGTTGCACCTCTTAGGAATTTTAGAAGGGGATTGTGGCCTCAAGAATACTACGTTCTTACAGTGCCAACAATGTTTTCCCATTAGAAAGCTCTTAGTTTCATGTTACATTGTGCTTCAGTTTTTTGTAGTTGCATTGGGTTGAAAACTAGTGTTAATGAATATTAAACCGCATGTCTTTATTGCCATGCTGAATCTTTTGTGATTCTGAATCAGGTATAAAGCTTGAATTCTGACCGTCTTGTGATCTTCTTCCTTTCTGATTAGGTATGAGGCAATTGCTTGTAGTAAGGGAAATACAGAGCTGTTAGCGTCTGGTCCCTTTGACCTGCTAATTCTGCACTTGGAAGATGCCAAAAAATTCCAATCATGTTCATCAAGTGGCACTTTTAAGTATTATTGACAGGGAATGCAAAAGGGTCTTCCTGGTTCACAAAGCCCACCTTACAGAGGTACTCTATTTGCATTTTGCCGACTTTCTAGGTGCTTACGTTTCTGGCACTTGTAACAATGACTAAATTGAACCTCCCCTTCAGATTCTTGCATATCGTAAATTCACCTGATACATCAAAATCAGTGAATGGAGTTTTGGACGAAATGTCGCAGCTGGAGGAAACTAGAAAGTTTCATCAGTCATTGTATTTTAAGGTATCGCTTGTATGCTAAAGAAATACATAAGCTAAATTCATCTGGGTATTTGAATGCATATGCCACGAATAATAAAATAATGCATTTGTTTTGCAGGAGCAACAAACTTTTGCAAGTGGTGCTGTAACTGGTATGTTTGTATGGAAGTTGGTTTCTTCCATTGTCCTTTGTTATTTGAAGACCATCACAGCCTTTTAACGGATAGTGCATATGCATTATGTCCTTTTCACCTCTTTTTTTAGACTATCAATCCAGTATGGTTACATCTTTTTTACATTGTACTGCTACCTGGGTTTCAGCTTTCACTAGCAAAAAATGGAATTGTATTCTTGCTCCTTATACGTTGCTGGTTGAAAGTTCTAATTGTTACCTTTAAATGGACCACTCATTTTTGTGCTGATTACTAGTTTAGCTGGTAATTTGTACTCTTTGCATACCTTTATTTTATATATGCCAAATGTCTTTTGGCAGATGCTATTTGCTCTAATAGTATAATTGCAGAAGTTTTCATCTATGTCTTCAGAATTCAGATTTTGTATGAATGCTAAGTTCTTACAGTTAAGAAATTTGTGCACATCTGCAGATGTGTGCAAATACCATCTGAAAAACTTTTAAGACCAAATTTGTCGATGATAGGCTTTATATTCGAAGAATGTTTGATAATGGACATATCTAGACGCGGCGTGTGGTTCATACTTGACATGATATTACTTGCTAAATTTCTGTTGCAACACTTATGTTGATTAGACTTCGCAATTAAAGTACGATATTCCATCTTTGCAGGAGGCTTGTTTGGTACTGGTGCCATAGCGCAGCAGGTGATTTCCACTTCTGCAAAGCCTTAATTTTGCAATGTTATACTTTGTTATGTTCCATTGTCTTACATTTCATTTGTTAAATAATCACTTTCAGGGAAACTTTGGCCCGAATTCATCAGAGGCTACAAAGTAAAATCTTTTCTTTGTCCCTTCTACTTATATTGACCCCCAACGCCCCCAACCCCGTTGACGTTTTATAATGGCTACGTATGCAAGGAATGAATTACTTCGAGCATTGGAATTGAGGTTGACAGCACTGAAAGAAGAGATCTTGGTCTTACTGAATAAAGCGGTTGGCTCCAAATTATCAGCAAGAGAGATATCTGATTTATCTGCTTTTGTTCAGCATTTCGGACCATCAGAGTTTAGGTATGTCGCAAAAGCATTGTAAACTGATAGGTCACTCGGTTATGCACCATAACACAGTATAAATATTGCTGCTAGGTTGATTTAATACTTCCATGTAAACTAAAAGATCACTCAGTTATTCACTGATTCTTTTCAGCTATATAATAACTAGGTTGCTTCAATATTTCTATGTTACACCCTATCTTGCTTAGACTGTGAGTCAAGAAGTTTTTAACTTTGGCGTTTCTCATCTGCTAGCTGGTTGATGCGGTGCATGGTGTTGATTTCGGATTACCAACCGTCTGAGCTACTGCCGCAGCAGGCTTCTACTGCTGATAACATCAACAAGGGTGACAAGGCACCTAAGACTCATGATATCAGCCCTCAGACCAATATCGATAGGACTGTTTCCAACAAGGTCTCTCCAGCAAAGCTTGCACAAGTTGAGCGTGAAAGCTCAACAGAAAGCGATGATTCATCGGAGTCCAGTGATGAAGGTGAGGCGGTTGTTGAAAGAAGCCGAGCTCTTGTAAGATCTGCTTCACCTAGAAGATCTGCTTCTCCAATGCGAAGGGTTCAAATTGGGAGATCTGGATCTCGTAGATCAACAGCTATTGCCATCAAGAGCCTCAGCTACTTCCCTCCCAGTCAGAGAATTCCTTTGGATAAAGATGATGAAAGTAGCACCTGCAATGGTGAAACTGACCAGCTCCCGAGAAAATCTGACAATAATGTGCGAAGGATGAGCGTGCAGGACGCAATTAGCCTTTTCGAGAGCAAGCAGAAGGATCAAAATCCGGATTCTCAAAAACAAAAGGCTGGCTTATTTGCTACTAAGTCTGTATTGAGAAGATGGAGCGCAGGAATGGGTGATTCTTTGAATAACAATTCAGAAGAAAAATTATCAGATTCCACATCGGAAAGTAAATCTAACAACATGGCTTCTGATAGCGAGAAGAATCAAGTTGAAATCAAGACTGAACTGGATAGATTACCAAACAGTGTTGCTACAACTGAGGTTGAAGGTTTAACTTCACATGCTGATTGTCATGATATGAAAGGGTCAGAAATGGAGACTGAGATGCCCAGCGATATCCATGCAGAACAAACAATGTCTGGACAGGAGGAAAACAGTGGTCGGGCAATGTCCTCTGCTGAGTGGAACCGCCAGAAGGAAGCAGAGCTTAATCAGATGTTAATGAAAATGATGGAGGTTATGCCTGGAAAGATTGCAGGCGCTAATGTTACTGCTGCCGGGCTCAAGTCCACCAATCAGAAGAAGGGTGGATTGCATGGTCAGCATAGAGAGAAGCCAGAGACAAAAGTTCGAACTGAGAAAGGTGCAAGACGGCCAGCAAAAGAGGCCAACACCAAGGTCTCAAAGGAAACAGTTGGGCTGAACAAATCATCAATGACTCCAAAAACTGGCACAATAACAGAGAAACGTATTTCACCAGTTCCGCAAAGGGCACGGAGAAATTCATCACCTCCAGTCTTACCAAAAGAAGTGGCTTCAAAGACTCCAGCCAGAAAAAGTTCACCAAAACCATCACCTGCACCTGCTACACGTGGTTCGTGGTCGGGTGGGTCTTTGACTAAATCAACAACAAGCACAGCACAAAAATCTAAAACCCCCTCCTGCGATGGCATCGACGTCAACACCAACTAGCCGGAGGAGGACTCCGGCAACCTCGTCATCTCAGCCAACTTCAAAAGTTGAAAGAACCCTTCAGCCAACGAAGAACAGGAAGGAAACTGCTACTGCTACAAAGCCAACTATAAAAGGTCAGGAAGAGAAGAAGGCAAAAACAGCAACCAGAACAAGCAGAATATCTAAAATCTCACCTGCTTCAGAAGAAAAATCAAGTGCGGCAACTAAGCAAAGCTTGCATAATAAGGTCCCAAAGAAAAGCAGTGTTGTGCCACTAGAATCCAAACCCGTGAAGAAAACCACTGGGATATGTCAGACAGTTGGTTCTGGTACTGTGAAGAGTAAGGTGCCTCAACATGACTCTTCAAAAGATAATGACAGTGTTAACGAAGCTGAAGATAAGGAGCAAACTTCTGTGACAACCGAGCCAACCAATAAGGTACTGGAGGCTGATCTTGCTCAACCAGCACATGATGTTGATGAACATTTAGAAATTTCACTCAATAACGATGACTTAAATATTGAAAAAACAGAAAAGCCAGGCTCGAGCTTAACTACCGCAGAAATGGGCTCCTGTGACCAGATTGAGCCCTCTACCCCCAGCCCCGCACGACCACCTTACGAGGACATGGACATATCATCAGCTGCCTGGGTAGAAGTAGAGCATCAAGAACAAGATGTCACTGATGTTAGTGAAAATGTAGTGGCTGAGGATGTAACCTCACCAGGAATGGAACCATTGCCATCATCGAGCCCAAGAATCCGCCATTCATTGTCACAAATGCTGCAAGCAGATAGCAATGAACCAGAAATTATTGAATGGGGAAATGCTGAAAACCCACCTGCAATTGTTTTTCATAAGGACTCTCCGAAAGGATTCAAGAGGCTTCTTAAGTTTGCTCGGAAAAATAGAGGAGACAACAACACTAATGGTTGGGCAAGCCCGTCAGTAGTTTCTGAAGGAGAGGATGAGTTTGACGAATCAAGAGTTACTAGTGATGGTGGGAATTCGAGCAGGAGAACTTTTGATGGTTCGAAGACTAATAGCATCTTATCAGGTACTGCTCTCAACCATGATCTTGAGGATAAATCAATATGCAGTGTTACTATTATAGAATTTCTGTAGCGATATAACCGGGAGTCTGGGTCGTTTCATCCATAGTTTGTTTTAAAATGACTGCAGTTTGACATTGTCATAGCACAAAGTAGCATCATATATAAGAGTATGTGCACCAGAGCACATTTCTACAGTTAGAATTAAGTAGTTATAGTTGCATTATTATCTGCTGCAGAGAAGATGCAAATTTCACATTTGTGGCTACAGCCAAATCGTGTTTTAAGAGTTACTGCACCAAAGCACATTTCAACAGCTAGAATCACGTAGTCACAGCTGCATTATTATCAGTTGCAGAGAACCTACAAATTTCAGATTAGTGCCCACAGCCAAAACCAGAACTCTTTCGTGGTGTTTGTGAAACGATATAGTGATTCATCTTTTTATTCTTGATTGAATTAGGTTCAAAGGTGCACGTTCTTGTTCTAATTGGTTATGCTTAAATTTGAACCTAATAATTTTTCAGCTCCGTCGACAACCGGCAGCTTCAACTCTATGAACTCGGATAAACTGCGAGAAAGGCCTGGAGCTACCACATCCACGAAAGGTTGGTCTTTTGCCTAACAATGTGCCATCTTAAACTGTTTGGCCATCATGAACAGTAACCCCTCGCATGCTTTTCCTACAATGTTCATCATCGGTAGCATATCTTTGTCACCGACTAACATGCCGCTCGCATGCTTTTCTACCAATGTTCAGTTATTGCTAACACATTTGTTTGTTACTTGGTACTTCCAGCATCAAGGTCATTCTTCTCCATCCACTTCCGGAGCAGCAAATCAAACGATTCAAAGCTTCGATAGCATGCCTTGTGTAGGCTCGCTCCTTCATGGAGACGAAGATGTAAAAATGGTTTGTGATTTGATTGTTCGGACGGAGCCAGCTTGTTGTGATCACCTGTCGATATAGCTCCTGCCTGTGCAATGCCATACCGTTCTGCCTTCCTGTACATTATTTTTTTTCCCACCTGCAGTGGTTGCGAGCTGATTGAAATGAATGTTTGCATTGCTCACTGGAGACTGCTTAACCTTTGCTTTTTTGTGTCGTGTTGTAAAGAAAAGGTGGTTTAAGAATGCACAAACAGTAATGCTGGGAATGATGTAGACCATATTAAAATTTATGAACATGCGACGCGCGGGGTCGCAAGCGCAGCCAAACTCCGATATAGGTTGCAAAGAGTAGTGTTTGGAATGGCTTGAGGCAGCTGGCATGCGTAATTACACTAAAGTCACAAAATCTATTAGCATCAGATATATGGTGCGTAGGCTGCCATATGATTGACCGGCTGCTGTCACGTTTAGTCGCAATTTCTGTCGCAAAAGATGCGCGGTGCACTGGCCTTGTACCACCGTCCATCAAAGCAATATAGTGTATTCAAGAACGGGAGGTTCAGAAACAAGTCGAAGCTATTTCATCTGGCATAAAAAGATTTGCAACATATAAAAGCAGTGTTATTTCTGTCACAAGCGAAAGTTCATGGCAGAAATCGGTTCGCAAGTTATCTGAAGCTGACACTGCAAATGCATCATGGGAAATTTATTGGTTCGTTTGCATCACTCGTGCAAACAGAGGGAGCTGTGGGACTCGAGACTCTGGACGCAGGATATCCGCGGGCAGACGAAGCATTGAGATTGGGAGCTGCAAGCGCTATCTTTTTTACTGTCATGAGGAAGAGCGAGTCATCTACTTGTCTATAACTTCTATGAGCGTCGGCTCATAGTGATCAGGGGCTTCAAACCCATGAAGGTTCATGACCGTCGCAGCAACGTTTGCAAGGCCGGCGTCCTGGAGATCTGTCCGGAACCTGACCCCAGGTGCAAGCCCAGGACCTCCAATGGCGATTGGAACCTGCAGATAGATTGTTTCAGTAAGAGCTCACCAGCAGGAGCCCAGTCTGTCAGTCTGTCAGAACTCGAAAGTTATCGTCGGATGCACTGCACTTACAGGATTCAGCGTGTGCGAAGTAAGGGTCTGGACCTTCCCGTCCTTGTCACGGATTGGTTTCCCAGATTTATCTCTCTTCGCCATGTCCTCGGCGTTGCCATGGTCTGCGGTGAGCACGAAGATGCCGCCCACTTGCTCGATGGCATCAAGAACGATCTGAAAGTGAAAGATTTATGTCCATCCAATACACCATCTTCAGTATACATGCAGCGCGACGCATGGCAACCTATAAATATTTGACTTGTCCTAAAGTTTGAAATGAAGGGGGAGGGTTTGGCAGGAGCCCAAGATGATGTACCTTAACGGCTTCATCGGCCGCCTTGCATCCGACGATAGTAGCCTCAATGTCACCTGTATGGCCAACCATGTCTCCATTTGCAATGTTGACCCTCACCTGATCAAATTTGCGGCTGAGGATGGCATCCCTTGCCTTCTGTGCAATTTCCAAGGCCTTCATTTTCGGCTGAGCATTGAAGGGGATGCCAGTGTCACTAGGAATTTCTTCATATTTTTCCAAATCCGGGTTGAAATAACCAGACCGGTTTCCGTTCCAGAAAAAGGTCACATGTCCAAATTTAACTGTCTCACTGCGTTTTGAGAAAGAGTGATGATCAATGCTGAAATACTGGTAATTCAAACTTCAGTGCGAACTGCAAAGACATTTCACAGGACCAAGTAGTAGGCAAGAACAATAATTTACCTGCAAGCATAGATGCGTACGCCGTTGCGCGCCAGGTATTCACCGGATGTTCTCTCTATTCCGGGGGAGCAACAAGGTAATGACTCGGAAGTTTTAGCTCGCCGTCGTACTGAAGCATACCGGCATAACGTATCTTGGGGAACCTGACGCGGTCAAACTTGTCGAAGCTCTCGTATTCCAGTGCCTTTGCAAGCATCACCATCCGGTCAGCTCTGAAGTTGAACGTCACAACAGCATCCCCGTCCTGTATCGGGCCGACCGGCTTTCCGCTTTCGTCGACAATAACAAAGGGGGGCAAGTACTGGTCGTTGGCTTTTGGATCCTCCCTGAGCTTTTTCAGAGCCTCAAGACCGCTCTTGAACTTGTGCGGGGCTTCCCCGAGAACGTGCGCGTCCCAGCCCCGCTTCACCACTTGCCAGTCGTTCTGCAAATTAAGGAAGACAAGTTATCAGTGGAATACGAATGAATGCATATACTTTATGTACCATCGTGCTATATATGAAACAGAACTACTAGTAGCAATTGAAGAACCTGACGAACAGTACAGTAGTACTACCTCGTAACGATCCATTGTGACATACATCCTGCCCCCGCCAGACGCGATTCTCGCATCAACGCCCTTCTCCCGCAGCTTGGCGAGGTCCTCCTCAAGCATCTCCACGAACTTGACGCTGCTGCCGTCCAGCACGTCCCGCCCGTCCGTCAACACATGGACCCGTATCCTCTTCGCCCCGCGCTCGCTAGCCCCTTTCAGAAGCAGCTATGATGGAAAACATGGAGCTGCAACGATCAGTTGCGATCGATACGGGGATGTCTACAGTATGTTGTGGAGTGAAGTGGTGGTAGTATCAAAACCTGCAGCTGATCGAACCGAGAGTGCACGCCACCGTCGCTGAGCAACCCGATGAGGTGCAGAGTGCCGCTCTCGAAGGACGGCTGGATGTACTTGAAGCCCTCGCCTTCGAAGATCTTCCCGGAGGAGAGCGCCAGGTCCACTAGCTTCGCCCTGCGTTTGTGACGGTGCGATCAGTGATGCTTCAGTTTGGCTTTCGGACGGCCCTGACCGGCGCCAGGTGATGGTTAAGTTTGATCAAAGCAGAAAGAAAAGAGTGCTGCGAGCAGAGCAATTACCCCTGCGCGTATATCTGGCCGGCTCCGAGCGCATTGTGGCCGACCTCGCTGTTCCCCATGTCGTCGTCCGTGGGCAACCCCACCGCCGTGCCGTGCGCCTTGATGAGCCTCCACCTCTCCGGCGCCGCCTGCGATCAAGACAAGCAGAGCTCACTCAGAGAACGGCATCTCGATCAGGCACACACACGGCAACCGCATGCACCTGATCAGCTGCAGCAGAGCTTAATTACCTTCTTGAGCGCGTCGAGCGTGGGCGTGTCGGCGGCGTGGATGCAGTTGAAGGGGTCGGGCGGCGCCTCGCCCCAGCCGTCCAGCACCACCACGCCCACCACCTTCCCCTTGGACAGCCGCGGGTGCGCCGCCAGCTCCCACGGCTTCCCCTGCTCCGGCGGCCTCGTCGCCATGGCGGGTCCTGCCAGCGAGCGAGCAAGCGATCAAAACGGGACGGTTCACGATCGAAGCAGGTGACGCTGGTGCGTGTCACGGACGGAACTGATGGATTTTGCTGGGTTTCGGCAGTCTGCTCGCAGGTTTTGTTTCCTTTTAGGATCGGAGCACGCGCGGCTTCGTTTCTCGAAGGGTCTGGGCTGGGCTGGTGACGAGGCATCCGCGGAGGTGCACAAGTTTAAAGCCACCTCCATTTTCTCGTGATGAACTACTAGCTACGTGACAGTTCGATGCCGACACATGGTGCTGTGTCGTGTCCCGTGTACGTATCTATGTCTCCGGGTCTCTGTATAGTGCGAGGTGAACGTGTGAACGTGTGATGTGACGTGGGTTAGTTGCGTGCGATTGCGACTGACTGGCTCACTGGCAAACGGCTCAGCCATTCCCTGGACAGCGCGTATACTTCTGAGGCAGTGAGGCCAGGCAGAACCTGGGCCGCGGCGGCTGCGAAAGGTTTGCAGGAGAAGGATCAGACCCAAAGAGCTCACTTGGAGGAAGTGCGAGGCCCTCGAGCTCGAAGCCCGCCAATCCGTCGGCGCGCTGAAATCCGGTGCTCAAATTGGTACTTCCTCCATCCATAAATATAATCATTCATTGACTTTCAGCCAACTCGTTTGACCACTCGTCTTATTCAAAAAAATTATATAATTATTATTAATTTTATTATGATGTGTTTTATCACTAAATATACTTCAAGTATGGTTTATTTGTTTTTGTATTTTTATAATTTTTTTAAATAAGACGAGTGGTCAAACGAGTTAGCTGAAAGTCTCCGAATCCTTATATTTATGGACGGAGGAAGTAGATCATGTAGCGCTGCGAGGGAAATTGAAGTCTGACAGGTTCGTCTTTTTGCACATAGATAGAGTCAAGTTGGAAGCGGGCAGAGTTTGCCAAGCAATTCCTCACATGATGCTAACTGAGGACTTCTAAAGCAATTCCTCACATACTTTTCCATTTACTTCGAATCTTGGATGAATTTATACTTGTCTGGTACAAGTGGCTACATAGTACTCTGATTGAGGACTTTAGATTATATTAATCCAATTTATTGGCTACAAGGACATTGTTTGTTGCCCGTTCAGTGGATAGAGCTCTTTTGTTTTTTCATTCCTCTGGCGGCAGATACATAAACTTCGCTGGCGTTATTACGCGCTACCTTGGTACTACCATTTGAAAGTCAAGCTTATACGACTTGAGGGTTTACTAAGCATTTTACAGGAGGACTTAGAGCGTTTACTAAGCATAATATAAGTATAATGCAGACAAATAATTGCGGCTTGCTGTGTAGCATCGTGGCCGTGCTGTCAGATTGCTGACCCATTCGTTTCCATTTTTCATGAAGCAGTTCGTAACACTAGCAATCTGTTTGCACGAGGATGCTATAAATAGCAGTCACTCAAGTCACTGCTATCAACATCTCTCATCAAGTTAATTGCAATCCAGAACTACTCTTAGGTTTAGCTTCTTCGAGAGAAAAAAAAGACAGAGGTTGCCTCCGATGGCGCACCGAAACCCCGCTCTAGCCATTGCCGTCCTCGTCCTTGTCCTCGTGCCGCAAATGGTAGTCTCGGGCAAGTACCCGCGCCTCACCATGACCCCAAGGACAAAGAAGCAGCTCCGAACCTTCTTCAAGGACCACGCGTCCGACATGGCCGGCCTTTTCCCGGGTCAGGGGTCCGACCAGACGACCGGCGGCGGCGGCAACAGCAGTAGCCCGAGCAAGCCAGGCGGCGGCGGTGGGGGCAGCAGCAACGGCGGCGGCCGGAGCCAGGACCCCGCGACAAACGCCGGCAAGTACATCTTCAGCTTCGACGTCGGCACTCCCCCGCAGCGCGTCTCCGGCGCGCTCGACATCAACAGCGACCTCGTGTGGACGCAGTGCGAGTGCCTCACCTGCGGCACGACGGCGACGACGACGGCGCCAACGGGCGGCACGCTGTTCTACCCGTCGCAGTCCAGCACGATGGTCGTGGCGGCGTGCACGAGCACCGCGTGCCAGAAGTTCGTCCCGCAGACGTGCGACGCCCTGGACGCGGGCGTGTGCACCTACACTTACACGTACAACGGCGGCAGCGCCAGCACCACCGGCTTCCTCGCCGCCGAGTCGTTCCGGTTCGACGACTCCGCCGGCGCCGACCCCGTCAAACTCGTCTTCGGCTGCGGCGTCGTCGGCGCGGGCGACTTCGGCGACGGCGTGTCCGGGGTGGTCGGCCTCGGCCGGGGCGCCTTCTCCCTCGTCTCGCAGCTCGACGCCGGGCGGTTCTCCTACTACTTCGCGCCCGACGACGGCACGGAAGACAGCTTCATCCACTTCGGCGACGACGCGGCGCCCAAGACCGGCCGCGCCATGTCCGCCCCGCTCCTCGCGAGCGCCGCCTTCCCGGACTTCTACTACGTCGGGCTCACGGGCGTGCAGGTCGACGGCCAGGACCTAGCCATCCCAAGCGGGACGTTCGATCTCCAGACGGACGGCTCCGGCGGCGTCTTCCTAAGCATCGGCATACCCGTCACGTTCCTCGACGAGGTCGCGTACAAGCTTGTGAGGAAGGCGCTGGTGAGCAAGATCGGGCTGCCCACCGTCGACGGCTCGGCGCTCGGCCTCGACCTCTGCTACACGAACGAGTCGCTGGCCACGGCGAAGATCCCGGCCATGGCGCTCGTCTTCGACGGCAAAGCCGTCATGGAGCTCGAGACGTGGAACTACTTCTACATGGACGCGACCACCGGGCTGGAGTGCCTCGCGATGCTTCCGTCCACGGCCGGCGGCGGGTCGCTCCTCGGCAGCCTGATCCAGGCGGGCACGCACATGATCTACGACATCAGTGGTTCCAAGTTTCTGTTCGAGTCGCTCGAGCAGCCGTCGTCGCCGCCGTCGGGTTCGTCCACAGACGCATCGCAGCCGTCTAATACGAACGGGAAAGGGTCGCCGCGGCGGTCGTCGTCGGCTCCGCCGTTGCCGATCTTGCCCGTGGTGGTTGCCAACCTCGTGTGGGTCGCGGTGCACATGCTTTCTTGGGCTGCCTTCTAAGATGGACATGTAGTACTAATACTGAGGGGTATCTTATTCGTACTTCAGAAATCATCGTGGTGATGCATTTTGTACCGTTATCAAAGAATCCTTACTACTACTACTAATCTCTCTTGATGCAACAAGTATTGAAATCAACGAAAGAAATGTGAGTTATGCTTCGCGAGTCTCCTCTCGGATGTAGTCCTAGGCCAGCGATGTCATCGAGTGACAGATCGAAGATTTTAAGTACAATAGACCAACATTCCAATGAATAATTTAACACTTGCAAAATTCGTCCGAGCAACTCAATCTACACGTATATAATTACTGAAAAGATGCATAATATACAAATATAAGTCACATAATAATATATTTAAAGGCATGATATATAGTATATTAAAAATCACTCCATGAAGTTCAAAAAGAGCATAATTTCCAATATAAATAGTTAAAACATATTAAATAAAGCTTATACACTTACAATAGTTAAACTGGGGATTGCAATATTAGATGGTGTTCTTGTCTGACCATGAAAGTCTTGATTGTACCATATTCATCCACTATGAAGAAAATATCTTGCGCAATGGACGTGACTAGACTAGCAGAGAAGATGGTATAGGACCCGTCATTTCTTCATTTCCTCCCTCTTGCTTTGAGGTTGCTCTTCTGCCTTGGTTACAAATTGGAAGAGGAAGGAGCACTGGGGAGGAGATAAAGGCAGCAACCATTTTCTTTGTGACATGCCACCAGAAAAAGAGTACACTGTTTCTATTCCTCTTCATATACTGTTTCTATTCCGAAGGCAGAGTTGAAGTATATGAAGAGTAGAAACAGTGCATTCGGAGCTGGGATACACCATAGCCCCCGCCCGGTGAAGGAGTATGATCCTGTTCGGCTGGCTGAATTCAAGCCGTTTTACTATAACGGCTGCAGAAAAAATAACTGCGAACACTGTAGCTGCTGCAGAAGAAATAACTGCGAACATTGTAGCGGCTGATAAGCAGCAGGCCAAGCGAACAGGCTGTATATCTTGCAGGTTGATCCTCCTGTAGGTCGGCAGCTGGATGGTCAGGCTCTCCCTCTCCTTCCCTTCCTGCCGTTCGCCGGCGCATGGGAGCTCGTTGGGCAGCCGTTCTGTTCTGGGCGCATCCTCGCCGTCGTTTACAAATTCCGAATTTTCTTTCTGGAACAAGGACACAACGTTCAAGAGGCCAGCTTTCGGCATTACAATTTGCTTTCTGAAACGAGGGTAGAATGACACATCGAGTGGCTATTTCTGAATCCTGAAATTAAGAAGAATCCTGAATCAATGGCTATTTCCTGCACTGCTAACAGGTCCGGCGCAAGACAATCAAATGGAGAGCATCAAACACTTGCAGCATCATGAGAAACTTGAGCAAGGCTACGGATCCTAAATACTCTACCATGAAACGCCAGAAAAGAAAGGTGAAAGCGATACAGTAAAACTGTGAAACATTACATAGAATCAGGATTCTTAACGAGGGTAGTATGAACTACACTGGATGCTCTTTTGAAGGAGATGGCCTCTGGGTTCTCGCTTGAGATTACGTTCTATATATGCTTACTTGATTCATGCTTTCACTTGCCTATGTCAGATTGAACGAAGAACTGTGCAGGTTCTGTTCCTATGTAAACATTAGTATTGCAGAAGCTCTCCAGCCTAGTTGATACGCACGTCCTTCAAAGAATTTCCTATTTCTCCTCATTACTTGTTCCTCGGTTGAAATTGTATGGTTTTTAAAGTAGTTTGGGGCCTCACAGTCCACTGGCTGAATTTAAGTGTTTTTTCCCCACAAGAGTGAAGGGGAGTTCAGGAAAGCGTTTTAGAATCGACAGCAAGTTCAGAAAGAATAGTACTTTATGAAAAATTACATCCAAAAGAGACGCAAAAGAATAGTAAAAATTGACTACACTAAAATACATTTGACACAAAAAAGATTAGCAGAATCCTCGTCGTATCACTTGTACAGATCATCCTCGTCGTCGTCAATGACCGTGCTAGCAGGTTCGGCCGCTTGGGACTTAGCCGGGAAGCGGAACTCGCTGCCGAACCCTCTCGACTGCTGCAACGTTTGCGCGAACGCCTTGTACTTCGTGACGTCCGCATCGCTGACGCTCCTCCGGGCAAACTTCATGGACTTCTCGAAATGAGCCGCCTTGATTTCTGCCAGTTCTGCGGCGCTGTCCACCTCCATCTCTTCCGAGCTCTCGTTGACCTTCCTCTGTCGCTCGATGTCCTTCTCAATATCTTCACGGATGGCGTACGTGCACGCCCTTTGACAAATCTCTGTGATGTCTGCACCACTGAAGCCTGCTGTGAACCTGGCGAGCACGCTGAGATCGACGTTCTTGGCGACAGGAGACTTCCTAAGGCACGCCTTGAAGATCTGGAGCCGCGAAGCTTCGTCCGTCAAGGGGATGTAGATGAGCTGGTCGAGGCGGCAGGGACGGAGCACAGCCGAGTCGATGATGTCCGGTCGGTTGGTGGCGCCGATGATGAACACAGTCTTCTTGGCGTTCATGCCGTCCATCTCGGTAAGCATCTGGTTGAGCACCCTGTCCGCCGCGCCTCCGGCGTCTCCAACGCTGCCGCCCCTCTGCGTGGCTATGGAGTCGAGCTCGTCGAAGAAGAGGACGCACGGTGCCGACTGGCGCGCCTTGTCGAAGATCTCACGGACATTGGCCTCGCTCTCGCCGAACCACATGGTGAGCAGCTCGGGGCCCTTCACGCTGATGAAATTAGCTTGACACTCGTTCGCAATCGCCTTTGCGAGCAGGGTCTTGCCGCAGCCCGGTGGCCCGTAGAACAGCACGCCCTTGGAAGGCGACATGCCGAACTTGTCGAACATATCCGGGTGCTCGACCGGGTACTGCACGGTTTCCTGGAGCTCCCTCTTGACGCCATCGAGGCCACCAATATCGTTCCAGCTCACGTTAGGCACCTCGACCACAGTTTCGCGAAGGGCAGATGGATTCGTGCCGGCAAGAGCGGTCTTTAGGTGATCATTTGTGATGGCCATGGAATTGAGAATTTCGGCATCGATAGTCTCATCCTCCAGGTCGATCACGTCCATCTTCTCACGGATGCACTGCAGGGCCGCCTCGGTGCAAAGAGCAGCCAAGTCGGCGCCAAAGTACTCGTGCGTGTCCCTGGCCACAACCTCAAGGTTGACGTCCTCGGCGAGCTTCATGTTCTTGGTGTGCATGCGAAGCACTTCAAGGCGGCCGACCTCGTCGGGCACGCCAATGTCAATCTCACGATCAAACCTGCCGAACCGTCGCAGAGCAGGGTCGATGCTGTTGGGGCGGTTCCTCACGCCCATGATGATGACGTGCGCATGAGCCTTGAGCCCGTCCATGAGCGTGAGCAGCTGAGACACAATGCGCTTCTCGACCTCGCCGTTGGTCTTGTCCCTCTTTGGCGCAATTGAGTCGATCCCGTCAATGAAGATGATGGAGGGCGCGTTCTTCTCGGCCTCCTCGAACGCCTTCCTCAAGTTACTCTCGCTCTCTCCAGCCATCTTTGACATGATTTCCGGGCCGTTGATGAGGAAGAAGAAGGCGCCGGTCTCGTTCGCCACCGCACGGGCGATCAAAGTCTTCCCCGAGTCGGGAGGACCGTACAGAAGAATACCTTTGGGTGGCTTCACGCCGATGGACTTGAACAGCTTTGGGTGCCTGAGCGGCAGCTCGACCAGCTCTCTGATCTGCCCAAGCTGCCTACGCATGCCGCCGACGTCGTCGTAGCCGATCTCGTCGAGCTTCTCCTCGTCCTCGCGCTTCACCGGCTCGCCGTCGCAGAAGATCTCGGTGTCCGGCGCGACGATGCAGTACTCACCCGCAGGATCGATGTCCATGAACTTGAACTCGACGCTGCGCATGCCGCCCCGGACGAGAAAGAGGTCCCCCTTGCGGACCGGGCGGTACGCGTCGACGAAGTAGGGCTTGAGGTACGCCTCGAAGAGGTCGCCGGTGAGGCCCTCGACGATGTCGTCGACGGGGAGGATGTGGACACGCTTCCCGTATCCGACGTCGTGGAACTGGTGCACGGACACCACGTCGGCGAGGCGCACGCGGAGGTTGGAGCGAACGGCCTTGTTGATCTTCAGCGCGTGCTCCGGGCACTGCTCGTCCGATAGGACGGTACAGAGCGTGTCGCGGAGGCGCTTGCCCTTGAGCAGGATGATGTCGCCTCTCAACAGGGAGAGCCTGTCCAAGGTGGCCGGGTGAAGATTGCAGATGGAGTTGTCGTCGATGGTCGCCTCCTCCACCACCAGACGGTTCGCGGCCTTCTTGGCGGCCGAAGCAGAGGACGCGGCTCCGTCGGTGGCCGTCATCATCTCGGGCTCTCTGTTCCTTGCCTTTGGCTTCTCGCTGCTGCTTGCTCGTCAGTGACTAAAGTAGGAAAGCAGTTTGTGTTTCGATGGGAAGAAAGAACGAGGGTTCCGCCCTTTTTATTGCCCCCGAAACTCCGATGTGCCCGCGAGCTCGATTTCGAGAATTATTTTATTATTATTTGAAAGCGTAAATGCTAGATGCAAAATGATGCGATAATATTTCCATTGATCGGGTGTGCTTAAATACACACGAGTTAGGTTACAGCGAGATAAACTCGAGCACTAACAGCTAGGTAGATTACAGGAACAAACTCTATCTAACTCTATCTTGTGCGCGGAGGCGAGATGCGCTTGATTGTTGGCGGGGCGCGGTCCGAGAACGCCGGGAACACCGGCCGGAAAAGGCAGCGGCACACGTGGTGGAGGCATGTGCGACGGCCACATCTGGAACGTGCCGAGCCACGGGTTGAAGAAGGGTGACTGGCCCGGGAAGCGACCCTTGTTCTTCTGCTTGCCGCCACGGTTACCACCAGCGGAGGACGGCTGGCCACGGTGAGGAGGACCAGCGGCCATCGACTAGTTGTGCTGCGGCGACTTGGCGTTGGAGTACAGCGCGGTGGAGACGGCGCCGGGCTTGGGGTGGGAGCGCTCCTCAAGGGCCAACTTGGATCGGCACTGGAGGTAGTTGGGCAGTTCAGCAGCAGACGTCATGATCTTGCACGTGGTGGAGAAGTTCTCGTTGAGGCCGCGCAAGATGGTGAGGACCAGCGTGGAGTCGATGTTGTTGTGGCCAAGGTCGATGAGCAAGTCTGCTACGGCCTTCATGCGCTGGCAGTAGGCCATCACAGGCTGATCACCCTGTGGAGAGTTGTGGAACTCGGCCTCAAGGGCGAGGATGCGGGGCTGCTTGTTGTCGTGGTACAGGTTGTCGATGGCAGTCCAAAGCTTCAACGCAGATGCACCCTTGGAGAAGACGTGCCTACGGACCTCGTCGGAGATCGAACTGTAGATCCAAGAGACGATCATGCAATCGTTCTGGTCCCAATCCGTCTCCTTGGTAGCAGTGGACTTGAGTCGACGTGATGAAGTAGGCCGAAGAGCCGAAGAACTACAGAGAAAAGCTCGCTCCATTGGGAGTGATTGGAGGGCTCGTACTCAAGATTGAATGGGAGGAGGGACTTGATGTTGATGAGTTGGAGGGAGATAGCGGAAGACTTGTCGCCCATGGTGATCTAGCGTGGAGCCGCCGGGGGTGGAGAGGAGGAGGGTGGCGGCGCTAGGTCACCTGGTCGCTGATACCATGAAAGCGTAAATGCTAGATGCAAAATGACGCGATAATATTTCCATTGATCGGGTGTGCTTAAATACACACGAGTTAGGTTACAGCGAGATAAACTCGAGCACTAACAGCTAGGTAGATTACAGGAACAAACTCTATCTAACTCTATCTTGTACAACAGAAATACAACAGCGTGGCGCCTGTGCCGGACGGCTACACCGCCATGACGCCTGGATAAACATGCCAGGCTAACATTATTATTATTATTTTGTTTAGGGAAAGCTGTTTGTTACAGGTTACTGCTTGCTCTGATCGAGTCCGTTTCATGGCCTGACCGCCTGAACGTCCGTTTCATGGCTCATCGAAACCTCGCTCTAGCCATTGCATTCCTCGTCCTTGTCCTCGTACCCCAAATGGTTGTCTCGGGCAAGTATCCACGCTTCACCTTGAGCCTAAGGACCAAAAAGCAGCTACGAGACTTCTTTAAAGACCATATGCGTCAGACATGGCTGCCTTTTCCCGAGTCAGGGGTCCTCCGGCCAGTCGACCGGCGGCGGCAGCAACAGTGGCCCGAGCAGGCCGGGAGGCGGAAGCAACAACCGCGGCCGGAGCCGGGCCCCGGCGACAAGCGCCGGCAAGTACATCTTCAGCTTCGACGTCGGCACTCCTCCGCAACGGGTCTCCGGGGCGCTCGACATCAACAGCTACCTCGTGTGGACGCAGTGCGAGTGCCCCGGCTGCCGCACGACTACGACGCTGGGCAGCACGCTCTTTTACCCGTCGCTGTCCAGCACGATGTTCGTGGCGGCGTTCACCAGCACCGCGTGCCAGAGGTTCGTCCCGCAGACGTGCAGCGCGGACGTGCCGCAGTGCTTCTACACCTACATGTACGGCGGCGGTCAGGCGAAAACCTCCGGCTACCTCGCCGCCGAGGCGTTCAGGTTCGACTCCGCTTTGCCCGTTGACCTCGTCTTCGATCGGCTGCGGCCTTGTCAACGTGGGTGACTTTGGCGACGGCGTGTGTCCGGCGTGATCGGCCTCGGACACGGGCCCTTCTCCCTCGTCTCGCAGCTCCAGGCCGGGCGGTTCTCATACTGCTTCGCTCCGGACGACTCGGTCGGCACAGAGAGTTTCATCCACTTCGGCGACGACGCGACGCCGAAGACCAGCCGCGCGGTGTCCACCCCACTCCTTGCGAGCAGGGCATACCCAAACTTCTATTACGTCGGGCTCAATGGCATACAGGTCGACGGCCAGCGCCTTGCCATCCCGCTTGGGACGTTCGATCTCCGGTCGGACTACACTGGCGGCGTCTTCTTAAGCATCTCCATACCCGTAACCTTCCTTGATGAAGTCGCGTACAAACTTGTGAGGGAGGCGCTGGTGAGCAAGATCGGGCTGCCCACCGCCGACGGCTCGGCGCTCGGCCTTGACCTCTGCTACACGAGCCAGTCGCTAGCCACGGCGAAGATCCCGGCCATGGCGCTCGTCTTCGATGGCAATGCTGTCATGGAGCTGGAGACGTGGAACTACTTCTACATGGATGCGGTCACCGGGCTGGAGTGCCTGGCGATGCTTCCGTCCACGGCCGGCGGCGGCTCACTCCTAGGAAGCCTGATCCAGGCGGGCACGCACATGATCTACGACATCCGTGGTTCCAAACTGCTGTTCGAGTCGCTCCAGCAGCCGTCGCCGCCGTCGGATTCGTCGAAAGACGCGTCCCGGCCGTCTAATACGTACGGGAAGGGGTCACCGCGGCGGTCATCATCTGCTCCATCGCTGCCGATCTTCCCAGTGGTGGTTGCCAATTTCGTGTGGGTCGCGGTGTGCAGACTTTGGGCTGCCTTCTAAGAAATGAGCGTGACATGAACTAATACTGAGGGTATCTTATATGTACCTTTTTTGCGAGGGGTATCTTTATCTGTACTTGTGAAATCACTTTACCATTATATAATAAATAAAAGTTTGATGTGCGTTTAACGTTCTTTCTAATCTGCCGAGCAATAAAATGCTACATATGACAACATCTTTCTAATCACTTTACCATTATATCAAAAACAAATATTTGATTGATTTGAATGGTATTTATTTGGTAACGATAGATATTATAGCGTGTCAGATCTCGAACTGTAGGTCAAATCTTGTCAGCAACTCACGTAGAGGGGTCCTTTGCAGTGCAGAACAAAGATGCGGCCCACCAACCATTCAAGAATTTTTCAGATTTGGCCTGCAGCCCATCGACCATTCAGAAATTTCCATGACTCAGCAGTGAACACTCATGATATGCAATCTTTCGCTGCCTGCTCTCCGCACGTAATAGTTCCCACGGTACATTGAGTGGTGGCGCACATGCATGTAGTATTGTACTCCCTCCGTTTTTTAATATATGACGCCGTTGACTTTTTTCGTTACGTTTGATCATTTGTCTTATTTAAAATATTTGTGTAAATAGTTAAATGTATAAGTTAACTTTAAAGTACTTTTGATGATAAGTATAATGATATTTATTTCACATTCGAAAACTAAATATTTCAATCTATATTGTTGGTCAAAGTTCAACGAAAAAGTCAACGACGTCGTATAATAAAAAACGGAAGGAGTACTTGTGCAGTCGTGCCCGTCAGGCCGTCACTGAGATGAGTGCAGCACACTGGGGCAATAAGATATCTATCGAGGGTGTTAACTGTTACCCATTCGCTCCTCGATTGTCACTTTGCGTGTTTCCTCTCCCAATCCCGAAACGAGGCCCTGACCGCATTTTACCAACAACGTAATGATCTTTTCCAGATCAGAACCATAAGAGAAACTGTGCCACTTATATCTCCAAAAAAGGAAACTAATCTCGCGACTGGGCTACTAGCCAGACTAGATCTTCGGCTGTATGAGAAGATTCCATTTTAGCAGCGTTTGACTTTGACGGATCGAAGCTCCAGGCTCCAGCCAAAGCGCTCTTCCCTCTTTGACCCTCTCCGTCTCTTCTCCTTGGACGTTGTGGGTGTTGGTCCCGGTTGGTTCGTGACAGTCGTGCACCTGGGAAGTGGTGAAAAGTTGGCCACACCCGTGCTCCGTTCCACTCAAGTTCACTTCCAGAGCCTCCGTTCCACTCAAGTTCACTTCCAGAGCCTGCCACTTCCAGTGCCCTTGCCATGCCTTCCGGCCGGGCCAATCCACAGCCTCGATTTGCATAGTGGTCTTTATTTCTTTTTCAAGACTACATTGTACTACTACTAACGGTATTCTTTATAGGGTGACAAAAAAATACTCCTACTTATATTTTACTATAGTTGTTCGTTCCTTGCGTTATATTTTCCTATAGTTGTTCGTTCCTTGCGTGTGGGGGTGTTGACACACCAGTTTTAATCAACGGATATCGTAGAATAAGCAGCGCGTATCTCGAATGAGCACGCTCGTCCAGCGTCCTCGGTCCGGGCAAGTTTAATTTACGTGCGGGGGCACATGCGGAGCGCACGTACATACTCGTCGGCGTACTCTCCGCTGCTGCTGCCCGCGATGTCCCGCTGTCTCGCGCGCTAATGATCCGCCATCGACTGCTCCGTTTCTGACCCTTGGTTGACTGGTGCCGCAAGTACTGCTGCAGTGCAGCGCGACGGAGTAGAACGCTGCGAAATCCTAATCGTCGCTGCTCGTCAACATACTTGTGCTTTGGACAGCTGATCGACTGCCCCTCCCCCCCCCCCCCCCCCCCCCCCTGCCTAGGTGCACGGCGGGCACCCGCAGCCTCTTTTGGAGACACTTCAAGGTGACAGCCAAACGTGACGTGGAGGGTACCAAACACATGTCATCAGGAATTGAAACCCCGTTTGCAACGTAGGAATTTCATAAAAATTTCAAAAAAAAAACAAGTCAATTCTCCTATGAATAGAGAATGAATTTTTCATTTCAAACGGACTAAGACGGTGAAAGTCCCATTTCTAAAAGAGGCGGACGTGAACGGGCGGGCAGAACCAGAAGCGCTCCCATGCGCGGTCACTGCCTCACTGGTTGGTCGCGGACGGCGGCGGCGCCTCCGCACTCAGCTTCTCGTACGACGCCTGATACGGCTGCCGGTTTTTGTGTTGGCATGCCACGGTCGGGGGCAGGCAGCGCGACGCCGAACCCGTGCGGCGTCTTTCGTTGGCTGGCCGCTCCACGAGGGGGGACGGCGGGGAATCCGTGGATCCGTGGACCAGAACCGAGCAGTTTCGTGTCCTTTTCGACGGAAACCGTGTCCTCCGACTGTCCTCGTCGTCATTACGCAGCGTGAAGCGCGGCCGTTGGTGCGGATTTGGCCAGGAGGACGAGGATTGGGTACTACTTGTGGGGTTGCGGATTTGGGCAGTGTGAGTGTGACAGGTTTTGGTCGCGGTGCAGCTAGAGGCACCCACTGGCCCCCTTAGGTACTCCATCGTTGTTCTTTCTTTTGCGAGGTTTGGTTAATCGGTTTTAACTTAGAACTTGTTTGCTTTGACTTTCATCCTCATAAGTACAATTCCTGCCAAACATAAGAAAAAGAAAAATAATTTATAGTCGTAAGTTTCAATAAGATGTTTTTCAATTTGTAATAGGTATATGTCGTTTTGCATAAGCCAGAAAAAAAATGTTTTTTGCTACTCACTTTCCAGATAAACTGTTTTGCCAAACAACTTGAATGGATAAAACCAAATAAATCAGAATAAATCGATAAATTGTTTTGTCAAAATAAGGAGAGCAAAAGATGTTTTTCATACGCATGAATCAATCGAGAATTGTTAAATAAGCCTCGAATGCAAAAGAGGACGGTGCTGCTATGCATCATGAGTACTTGATCTCTGTAGTTTAGCCGAATTAATGATACGGCTGATTATTTTACTCGGGTTAGCGCGGCACCGGTAGTGAAGCGAACGAACAAAATTGAAGGGACTTTATTTATCCGTCCAGAATAAAATCTTCCTTGCACGATCAGACGTTTGGACCGGCCCTGACTAACAGAGAAAGAGACTCCGAACGGAACAGAGAGAACCTGCTCCAATCGTCGCTCCGTTCTTATCTTCCTCTGGATAATCTGTCTCCCAAGCATAGGTCCACAAACGACAAGGAGCTCAACTCAAATGCAAATCCTCAAACTCCCCACAAAAGAGTAGCAAAATGGATTCTTTTCGGTTCTATTGTATTACCCTACAATGTCCTCTTAACAATTCTAAAATATGTGATTTCTCGTGAAATGGGAGTGTTAATATTTCTGGTACTTTTGGAAAAGCACCAATGCCTTAACTTTTCTTGGTGCCACTTCAGAAGCAAGGAAAATAAAATAAAATAATGCAAAGAGTTATTTTCTTGACAGCACATGTATTTGGAGCATGGCAGTATATGAAGACACTTTTTCCTTTAAGGAAAAGAAAGCATACATATATAAAAACTGTTTCAGCTCACATCATTTCTCGTTGCTTGGCAGGGAAGAAGGTCAGAGAACTCTCGTCGGCCAGGGTTTAGACTATCCGCACTGGTGAACCTCTATATCCAACCTCTAAAAGGAATATTCTGTCCTAGTCATCAAGATTCTCTACTCTATATCAACTTTGTCTGCAGCGGTGAACCTCTATATCTCAACCTCTATACCAACTAAATTATATTTTATTCAACCCCCTCCCCCTCTCTCTCTGGAACTCTCTCCGTCTCTCTCGCTCTCTCCGTCTCTCCTCGCGCGCCGCCACCCCACCTCCCTCCCCTCGCGCGCCGCCGGCTCCTCTCCCCCTCCTCCTCTGCCGCCGCCGCAGCAGGCGCGGGAGGACACCGCCGCTCCTCTCCTCTCCCCCTCCTCCTGCTCCTCTCCGGCGCCTCGAGAGCGGCGACCTGCCCGAGGACCTGCGACGTCCGGCACGGCGCGCCGGTGCACGTGGTGACGGCGGGCGGGTACAACGGCGGCAACTACTTCCACGCGTGCTCGCGGTGCTCGCGTACGACGCGCGGTGGGCGCGCCGATACGCCGAGGTCGTCGCCGGCCTCTCGGACCACGCCGTCGTCGACCTGCTCGGGGACAACCGGACGCACTGCTTCACCGTGGCGCGTCTCGCGGCGTCCGTCGGCTTCGACGTGGAGGTCATGCCGGCGGCCAAGGCAACGGTGCCGCCGCTGGCTGCGACGCACGCGGCGGTGAGCGCCATGGACGCGCTGCTCGGCGTGCACGGCTCGGACCTGATGAGCTTCCTGTTCCTCCGCCCCGGCCGCGCGGCCCTCAAGCTCCTCCGCAGCCGCAGGTACGCGCCGGACCACGTCGCGCGCCGCCGCCGGCCCCTTCCTGCGCGGCGCCTCCTCAAGCTCGTCAAGAACTGCTTCTCCGGCTCGATTTGTTCGATTTGTCGTCGATTTGTTCGATTTGTAGTCGATTTGTTCGATTTGTCGTCGGTTTCTTCGATTTGTGGCTCGCGAGGCGAAGGCTTGCGGCGGCTGCCGAGCGCGGGGCGACGGCGGAAGGGCGAGCGCGGGGCGGTGGAAGGGTGGTGGTTGGGGCGACGGGACCCACTCTCCCCGGTAGCGGTCCCGGTAGCGGTCCTCGCTATGTCGCTTGGAATAGCGTTCGGGAGGGCAAACGCTATTTTACCGTTTCCTTTACCGTCCCCCGCTGCAGGAGTTTTTTACGCTATCCCGACCTCCAGGTCGGGGATAGCGTAACCAGTGCGGATAGTCTTATACATTTATGCAGATCCATTCTATTTATGGCGCTAATGAGACATGAGTGTAGAATCTGGTCTCTCACTCACCTGCCGGAGCATCATCGCCTTCTCTGACTTTGCTCGAATTGTTCCCTTCCACCGCCTGCCGTGCAGACACTCCAGTTAGCCCGGAAAAGCAGCAGCAGAATCAGGGTGTGCATGGCAGAAGAAGTGAACGTTGGCATGCGGGCGTGTGATTGGAAGAAAATACACCTGTCGTCGTTGTCATCAGATTCCTAAGATTTAAAACGAGTTGCTGATGGTAGCTGCGTCCATGAGAAGTGACTACACCGGCGGTGCGAGCGACCTGATCCTCTGCGCCTGAGCTGCGTCGTCATCTGGTTGTAACCTTTATTTTATCACATTCATTATCTGTTGGGTTCTAGCAAATGATCCACACTTATTTGATCCTACACTAATTAAAATTTTCAGTTGATTTGCATATCGTAGTGGGTAACGCTGTTTCGAACGTGACATTTGATAAAATATACATACAACAATTCTTTACATAATTATTTCCTTTCATCAAACGTCCTATGATAAAAAAAAAGCATCTGCATTACAAACTATAAAGTAAATAAAAGCCAAAATAAAATTTGAAAAATTACACACATAGAAGTGCGGTGCAACCAACCATCGCATGAAGCAACCAAGGCCATAAAAGGTTGGGACTTGACTGAAAATTAAAGACACCTATAGCCTCCATTGACATGCTGAGCTGCCGCAGCAGATCCGACGTCCCCACCACCGCTGATCTCATAATTCGGTTACCGGGATTATTAAATAAAAACCAGCAAAAGCAAACCCAAATGCGCAAAACCGGTATCCAAACGAAAGCGCGGAGAAAAATACTCAAAAGAATTAATCGGGAAAAAGAAAACCAACCGAAAAAAAAAGATAAAAGGGAACGCAGGTGATGGCGCATTCCGCAAAAACGTTTTATTCGTTCACACCCCTGGCGCACATACACACTCTCCTTCCTCCCCTTCGCCTCCAATCTTCCCTCCTCCTCCTCCCCTTGCTTCTCGCGCACACTAACCAATCCGGAGCACCCGTCGCCGCGGCCCCCGATCGAATCCGCCGGAGCCGCCCAGGGTCTGCGCCATTGCCCGAGTCAGGAGGCATTAGTCCTCCTGCACTCCCTCCCCCACCCACGTCGTGGCGGTGGCGGTGGTGGGATGTATGATCGTTAGTCCGGGCGGAGGAGGCGGCGGCGACGGCGCCGGGAGATCATAGACGCGTTGGTGGTGCTGAAGGAAGGAAGACGAGGCGGGGGAGGTGATGAAGGGGACGGCGCCGCCGGCGAAGCGGCGGAGGGGCCCGCGGCTGGCCGTGCTGGCGCTCGTCTTCTGCTCGCTGCTCGTCCCGATCGCCTTCCTCTTCAACCGCTTCCCGGCCGGTGAGTCCTCCCGAGCCCCAGCTCATGCGCCGTCGCTCCGCGCGCCCGGGACCCCGGATTTGGGGAATGCCGGAGGCTTGGCGGATCGGATCGGCACCGATCTATTGCGAGGAACGTCGTTCCGTTTGTTGTCGTTTAGCGCGGCGTGTTGGCGATTTTGTTGTTACGTTGTTCTGTTTTTCTGAGATTTTATTGGGGTCAGTTTTCTGATTGGTTCGATCGTCTTTGTTGATGCAGTCTATGTGACGGATGAGCGCCCCCAGCAGGTAATTCCGTACTTTGTTCTTAAAAATTTACTCCATGGGATTTTTGTTTTCTGCCTGCAGTCTTACGTAAATTTTTTGATGAAATACTGGTGGGTGTTCTTTTATTCTGATTTGTGCTAGTATATTTTTTTTTCGTAGGAGATTGACTTGCCTTCATTCGAGCGCATTGGGGTGGTGAGTGGTGGCAGTGTAAATGAACCCAAGCGGGAGAGTGGCAGTGTTACTGGTGGGAATGCAGTGGCACAGGTTAGTGTTTTCTCTGTTTTTTATAACGTCATGATAGCGGTTAATTTGATACCCGTACATATTCAGCTAGCTTTGTGGAAGTTGACATGATCAACCACGCAAGACTGAATTTATTTGTTCCAACTCTTAACTGTTTAGCTATCGCTACTGTTCGTATTTTTCTCGCATTTAATGTTAAGATTAATCATATTAGAGATACCTGCTAGCGTGACTGAAACAAACCAGAGACACTGTTTGAGATGATAATTCAGATACAATATGCATAGGTTGGGCTAGTTCTTTCCACGTGGAGCTTAGTAAGTTGCCCTGCGACCGGATCAGGGGTTGCTTGGCTGCTTTGTTTGGTGTTCTTACCCCAATAATATTGTTGCTAGAATTCTAAATATTTTCTAACTTTGCATTTTTCACTTATATTGACCTTCTCTCGTATTATTAAAGCAAATCGTACTGCATCAAATCTTATGAAATGGCTAATGGATTATGAACTTAGTGGGGATTACTTATGTAAGAGTAGGGTAGAATCCCTCCTGGGATTTTCTTAATTTCTCTCCCACCTTCTAACTTGTCATTGTATCGGTTGGTTGTGAGCAGTTGTGATCCATCGTGCTTATTCTAAAGGATAGTGTTCAGGGATATGCTGTGTTTATTTATGTTCAGATGATCTGTATTTATTCTTTCTGAATTCAGAAGATACGCTAGGAAAACAAATGTACAAATTGCCAGGAAAAAACAGCAAGTCTTAAATAGCTAGCCATATGGCTTGTAATGGAGACAAGCACATTTTAAGTCGCCGATCCTGATTTTTTGGCAGCAATAAGAGAATGTGTTGCATTTGTCAGTAGTGGTATCTTCTCATGGGCTACGTTGCACAGCTGAAGTGTACAAAAAATAATTTAAGCCACCAATCCAACAGTTACAGACCACCTCACAGAAATATACATTTATCCTCTCCTCCACCCTTCTCTCTTTTTTATGCCATGAACTATTATATCACGGAAAATATATGCCTGTTTACTTAATAAATGTATTCTTTTCTAGTTTAGCAATAAATGCTATGCTCAGTAACATCTTTCACTTGGTACTTTGAGGTAACTATCCCTTTCTCCTCCCTTCCAGGATCAGGATACACTTGAGAAGATTTCCGGTAGCAGTACAAATTCGGAACAGAGAATTAACAGTGCTTCCGGAGCCAGATTTAATAAACCAAAAGGTTTAGTAGATTACTACAGCAGGAAACTCAGTAAAATTGATTTTACTTGAATCTGCAAATGTCACATGTAAAAACAGAAAACATGTGATATAACTTTTCAGTATGTACGATATAGTTATCTTGCTCTGAGGGAACTCTATACGATTGATAATGAAATCTAGTTGGGTTTTAACTTTTCTCTATATCTTGTACAAATGTTTATCTTTTACCTAGGACAAAAAATTGTTAAAGTTCAAGCTATGTTTGACTTGTTTTCGTGCATTCTACATGTCCTTTCTCTTCTTATGATGTACTCCCTCCATTCTTTTTTTGAACTACAAAGCTTGTCTGAAATGACGGAAAAAAAAGAATGGAGGGAGTATTTATTCTTTACTTGACCTGGCTTGTGTTTCTGATGAAGTGATTGGCTCTGTTTGCAGTTCTCCCCCCTCCGTTAATAGAAAAACCAAAACCAGAAGTGAAGCCAGTAACAGTTCCAGTTCAACCCACAAAAGTATGGATGGCTCTTCGCTAGTTCATTGGTTTAGCAAATTACTGCATACAACAGTGATTTTTTTCGAAGCTCACTTTATCATTAGTCTGTACATACTTTCTCTAACCTTAGCCCAGGCTGTAATTTGGCTGATATTTTGTTATGAGAAGTGTATTGACACGTCTTTTATTGAAACATATTATTTCCAGGATATTGACCGTGGCAAGTTAAGACATCCCAGAGTTCAAAATGCTGATGAGGTGGAAAAGGCTAAGGCTTGTCAAATAGAGTTTGGGAGTTATTGTCTCTGGTCAATAGAACACAAAGAAGTTATGAAAGATGCCATTGTGAAAAGATTGAAAGATCAGCTATTTGTTGCCCGATCTTATTACCCAAGCATTGCCAAACTTAAAGGAAAGGAGGCACTTACTCGCGAATTAAAACAAAATATTCAAGACCATGAGAGGGTTCTCAGTGAATCCATTGTTGATGCTGATCTACCATCCTTGTGAGTATTTAGCATTTTTTTTGTTTGCATTTAATGCATTTTGTTGCCAATCTTGTAGCTGGGAAATATGACGACTTTATCATGTATAAACAATATAAGACTGGAAATCCTACTTTTGATTAAAGTATGTTCTGTTGTTTTTTTCGAATGCATTTTCCTTGTTCTATGCCCTGTGAGTGTAAATAATGAATTCTCACCTGAAAAGAATTTACCAAATACGATGATGTGTTGACTTAGTATGTTTGAATCATCCTTTATATTTTATTTCAGCATAAAAAAGAAGATAGAGAAGATGGATCAATCAATAGCAAGAGCCAAATCATGCACTGTGGATTGTAACAATGTTGACAGAAAACTTCGCCAGATTCTTCATATGACAGAAGATGAAGCTCATTTTCATATGAAGCAAAGTGCATACCTATACAACCTTGGTGTTCACACCATGCCCAAAAGTCATCATTGTCTTAATATGAGGCTGACAGTAGAATATTTTAAATCTGCCCCATTGGATTCAGATGACTCTGCTGTCCATAAGTTTACCATTCCAGACCATAAGCACTATGTTATACTATCCAGAAATGTTCTTGCAGCATCTGTTGTCATCAACTCAACTGTTAGCACTGCTGAGGTATGCAGAGAGTTTTCTACACTTTTAAACTGGTATATTACAACCTCTGTGATTGACATTGCTGATGTTCCTTTTGTCATTTTGCAGGATACAGAAAATGTAGTGTTTCATATACTAACTGATGCTCAAAATTTCTATGCCATGAAGCACTGGTTTGCAAGAAACTCCTATAGGGAATCGGCTGTTGATGTCATAAACTATGAACGTGTCATTTTGGAGAATCTCCCTGAGTTTGGTGCCCAGCAGTTATATTTGCCTGAGGAGTTTCGTGTTTTGATCAGTAGCCTTGAGCAACCAACTGAAAAGTCAAGAATGGAATATTTATCGGTGTTCAGTCACTCACATTTCTTTATTCCGGAAATATTTAAAGATTTAAAGAAAGTAATTGTTTTGGATGATGATGTGGTTATTCAACGAGATCTCTCTTTCTTGTGGAATCTTGATATGGGAGATAAGGTCAATGGCGCTGTCAGATTTTGTGGTCTGAGACTAGGCCAATTGAGAAATCTCCTGGGCAGGGCAGCGTATGATCCAAAATCATGTGCATGGATGTCTGGGGTGAATGTGATTGATTTAGACAAATGGAGGGAATATAATATTACACAGAAATATGTTCGACTCTTGAGAAAGGTTTCTTTCTTTCTTATTATCCCTCGCGCAAATTCTAAGGCATGCTTTCTAGCAGGATCACTTGCTTAAATGTTGCTTAAGTTTACTGGCAACCATGAAATCATTACTGATTTATGATGCTTATGTTCTCTTGTGAATTTAAGTTTGGCCTTTTGGAAAATATATAACTTTATTTTTCAGAAATTGCTCGAAGTGACAAACTTACTATTTATTTTACTCTTATGTTTTTTATAGTTTGGAAAGAGTGGTGATGAGGCCTCACTGCGAGCTGCAGCTTTGCCTATAAGCTTGCTTTCCTTCCAGAATCTTTTATATCCTCTTGATGAGAAGTTGACTTTATCTGGACTTGGATATGACTATGCTATTCGAGAAGGATCTATACAGAGTTCTGCATCGTTGCATTACAATGGTAATATGAAACCTTGGCTTGAGTTGGGCATACCAGACTACAAGAAGTACTGGAAGAGGTTTCTTGCACGAGATGAGCGGTTCATGGATGAATGCAATGTAAGTCCATAGTGCACTTGAACCTGGGAGCCAGAACATTGGACAGTAGATTATTACGTCTACTGCTGCTGTACTATATACCAAGAGGACGCGCACTTCGGTTGACAAAAGAACGCTGAGAAGCAGTTATTAGCCATCAATTTTGACAGAGTAGATCCAGTACCATCTGTTCATTAAATTAGTGAGCTCGAGGATGGTTTTTTCTGCAGTTAGTGAAATTAGTGTTAAGATTGAAGTATAATGCAGTAGAAAACGATGATGAGTGGTGATGAGGCTTCAGGTAAGAGGGAGCATCACACTCGCCGTCTAGATTACGGGACAGGATGATTGGTGGTGGATTGTGGCACCTCTAATTGAAATTGGTGCCTTCTACCTCATCAGTGCAGGTTGATTCTTTTTTGTTAATTTTTTTGACCCCTCTTGCTTTGTCCTTCTGTCAATAAGGACATACACAGGCTAAATTCAAATTCTTTGTTCTTGGTTGTTGCACATTGATTGTTCTACTGAATATTATGTTGATGGAAAGTATATTATAATGTTAGAAACTCATCAGTTACAAAAACGAGGCTGACAGCTGTTCTATTTGAGTGTCCGGGTATTGTGCTCATTGTGTCATTCTTCAGCATGTTTTGTTTGCGACTCGGTGTGACAGGAAGCCTCCAAAATTACTATACTAATTTGTATTCCGTTTCATATTTTGGATGTTTTTGAGACTCGTGACAGGGCCTCCAGAGCTCTATTTTGGTTGCTGCCCTTAGCAAGATTTGCATGAGCCTGAGGATGGCAGGCTGCTCCTGTTTTATGCTTGGTTGGTTCACTGAGATACTAGTGCACGCATTGCTTTTTATTTAAAGGGTACTCGTATTCATTTAACAGAGTAACCAGAGTACACTGCTTTTCTTTTTTTGAGATTCAACCAGAGTACACTGCGTTAGGAGACTCCCTACAAAGATGTAGCCTCTCAGCTACTGAAAAGCGATCAGTAAACCGATTCAAGTAGTTTGCTCCTATGTGACCCAAACAAAAGGACAGAACATAGTTGCTCTAAGAACCGAACGTAGAACACATCAGCAAAGGTTTTGCTGATGTGTTCTACGTTCGGTTCTTAGAGCAACTATGTTCTGTCCTTTTGTTTGGGTCACATAGGAGCAAACTACTTGAATCGGTCTACTTGAATCAGCCTTTCATCAGATGCAAAGGGTGTTAAAGGTAGACGATTTCTTCGAATAAGCGCGATCGGAAAGCATCGAGCCGTTTATCTCTTAGATGCTGCACGGGGTTATAGCAATTAACTATAATTATGATTATATGTACTTAAAAAAGGTAGAGCCTTGATATGGTGCCCTGGTGACTGGATTAAAAGCTCTCACTGTCACTAGACCCACACCCTTTCTTCCTTTGAGTGACCCTAGGTTAAATATTGATCCCACATAAAACTGATCGATAAGAAGCAACAGTGATTAAAAGCAAGAGGATGCGCCAGAAATATGTGGCTAGTGGACTAGTGGTGCGTGTGGTCGGATACATCGTATAATAATCCATCCCCAAATGTATTTAGTGGCCCTGTTGTGGTAAGTAATTAACCTTTCGTAATGCCACCCATCACTTAGTTGCCTTAACTATGGATCTTCTTCTTGTATTCATGGACAAACCAAGTTGATCCATGCACATATAGCTCAAACTATGAAAGGCTGGAGATCTGATGATCACTAATGGAGTTTTACATGGCCTCTAAGCACTTTTCATCCATAAGGGACTACTAATACATTGTGTTGAAGATATATTGTACATAACAATGAAAAGCGATATCACGGTTAAAATTAAGATGAAGAACACAATAAAAATATGTCCTTGGCGTGATGCGAGAATGAGAGATGGGTATTAATGGGTACAGTTTTGACATGTTGCTGTAAGCGATTTCTAGTTCTGGTTTGGCACATGATTGGGGGAATGTAGGCACATATGCCTCCATCTTTAAATACAGAAGAAACATATATCTACTCTGATGTTAGTAGGCACCGATGGAGCTTGATGTAGGCTAAACAGGGCCATGCCCCCCCCCCCCCCCCCCCCCCCCCCACCTGCCCAGCATTTTGGCCAAAAGAAACTGTACTGCATGCCCGGAGCTTCGACGAAAATGGAAAAAGAAAGGGTGGGTGGGGGAGGGGGGGGGGGGGGGCGCATGGCCATCCTTGGCCCTCACTAAGCTCCGCCACTGCTGCATACATATCCTATGTGGCACTTTACACCAATCAGATAAGGGAGTTTAGGACAGAGCCAAATGTATACTTAGGCGGTTGAGTTCCAGATGTTATACTTAGGCGGCCTGTGGATCTCGCTAGTAGTTCGTTTGATTCCTACTTATAATCTTGTTCCACTGCTTGCATTTGCTCTCCTAATTTTTCACTTCTTTAGGTTGGGGAATTGGCTAAATGGAACATATAATCAACTACTTTTTAGAGCTGTTTATGTAGTGTTATAAGCTACTAATCTCAATGGAATACTTATATTTTGAACTGTAAAATCTGTATGTACTAATCTGTTACGGCTATAAATTATGCCATTTATTAACGTTAATTAAGGCTTTGTACCTGGACATGATGAAAGTGATATTACCTCACCCTCGAAATTAATCTTTAAATTTGCTAGATTGGTGATACATTGCACAGTAAAGTAAATGCATAACTAAGGTTAATGACAAAAATAAGTACATTTTGTTCGCACGATAATAAACCTGAAGGTATACTATACAGGGTTAGGACACAAAGTATATATTTATTGTAAATATTTGTAACTAAAATTACTGAATACAAATGATACCACTAATACACATCATCGACGCATGAATAGAGGTGTCATAAACAAATGAATAATTTTTTATTCTTGTTATGCACAATAGACCCACTCGATCCTTAGCTACTTTTAAAATATATTCATTCATAAAAATAACATTAAGGTTATAAATGAACTCATGCAATGCTGAATTTACAAGCAGTATCACTACATGTCCCAATTGCCATACAACAATGCTAGCAATCCATCTAGTTGAGAACAAGGTGCTATTCTCTTACATTTCTTCAACTCGTTGAGAACCGGTCACAATGAACAAGTAAACTTAAATTAATGCTTATAGAGTCATTTCACTTGTCAATGAAAGGGGAAAATAATTAACTTTCTTAGATTTATTTTAGTTCTTGATTTTGTGGGTGTGTGAGGGAGGGGCATTTGCCCTACTGTTTAGTTATTACATACTCCGTATTAGATATTAGTTGTAGCCCGTATTAGATATTAGTTGTACAAATACTACAGAGGGGGTAACTATCTAAAGAACATCAACATTTTAGAATTAGACCATAAAAAACATTCTTTAACTTGCTAAGGCCAAATGTGGTTACCAATTTAAGTATTCCAATTACTGGAGCTAAAGAAAATTGTTACACATCTCAGTTTCACGCATGTTTACAAATTATTAGTCTCCACCGCTAATCTAAAATCGAAGGCAAAACCTAGGGACTGAGATGGGTTATGTTGGAACTAACAATTACTCGAAGAGCCGGAGGTTTGTTTGGATCACGTACTAATTGTTAGTTGGGAGTAATTTTGTCTTTTGTCACTGATCGACTGCTTTTAGTCTAAGTTAGCTGGGTTTGCCTTATGGAGTAACAACTAGTTGAGGGTTTCTAACAATTAGGCTCATTAGATTCATCTCGCAAATTAGCACCTATCTGTCAAAAAAGTTTTATCATTAAACTAATAAAAATATTCCTAAATGGCAAGATTATCTTTAATCTGACAGGCCCAAAGAAACGAACACCCACCCCCTAAGAACTAATTTTAGCCAGCGAAAGGAGTCAAAAAAAAAAAAAGCCCAGCGAACCGTTAGTCCGTGGCTCTTGAATTAGGGTGGTGGACTGATAGGACCCAGCTGCTAATTATATGGCGATTTTGTTTTTTTCCTAGCACCATCGAACCCACAAGGACATACTCCCTCCATTTTTATTTTGATGTCGTTAGGACATGGTGTTTAGTGCAAATTTGCACTAACTTTTGTGTCTGAACGACATCAAAACAAAATCGGAGGTAGTATATTTCAATCAGTTCCTGACCATTGGCGCCAGTGACTTGGTTACACCTCCACCAATCTACCACCCATGTAAACGAAAAAGAAGGGAAAAAGGAAATGTGTTTCAAAACGTTAGCCATCGCAAAACCTTTTCTCTCATAATTCGGATATAATTCTTATTACTAATGAGTTATACACACGGCTACCAGAAGATTCTTTTCCTCTTCTTCAGGTTCCTTTAAATAGCTAAGGCTGTTCGACTCAATAGATTAACGGATCAGTACTAGAATTTGACACAGCTGGTACAAATTTTGACCAAGCAATCTGAGTTATGTAACTGATGCATTAACTATCTTGCAGCTTCCGACGCTTCTCTTGGGCAATCTTAGAGCCATAAGTTGCAGTTTCTTGCGAATCAGGGTCGGTTTCTGCAAGTTTCTGTTTGACACCTATATGGGCCAAACCTTTTTCCTGTTCTCCAATATCAGGCTTGTCTCCAGTTCTATTTTGGTCCGCGACTGCATCACTATCCTTGTGTGCAGAGTGGCTCAGATCAGTTGCTGTATCTAAGGATGGATCTTGCACCTTCAGTGTACTGGATCTACACTGCTTTTCAAACATCATCTGCAGATACTTTCCTTGTTCTTCAATCCTCAACTGCAATTTCCGCTGAATCTGCAATAGAAATACGAACGGAGTTCGGATTAAATGGATTTCATTGCACTGATATCACTACACTCATAGTTGTGACAACTATAAACAAGTGCATATGTACAAAATGTGGCAAGCCACCCTTTTTCCGGGAAAATATTAGACCTAGAACCAAACCAAAACGAAAATGAGAACTAATACCTCAAGCTGTTCATGAAGCCGCTTCTGAACTTCCATTTGAAGGCGCAGTGCTTCAGTAAGATCCATGCTCCTACATGAGAAACCCAAAATCATGCAGGGGCATTAATGAAGTGACTGACATGAAATCTGACATATGAGCCTCGCAAAATCAGAATCTATGTTTCAAAAGAAATGAACACATAATGGGTTCACTATGCATATCACAGTTCCAAAACAAGAGGCGGGAATTTGACAGCAATGCTCTTGGTAATGAACTAAATTTTTCATCTTTTTCACTCTACTCTATTTGAAATATACATGGAACCAATTCTCCAAGTTCAAGTGTGTGCCTACTTTGCAGTAATCCTTCATGTTTCCAAGTAAAAAACATGCCTATAAGTAAATCGTAAGCATATATCTTAACTTTCTCTCAAGGCAATGCCAGTCAGCACTACCAACTGTCATCACAATTGTCACTAAACTCCAGATCTTAGTTTCACATGTTGAATAGAACAGTAACATAACCAGTTATTACCAATGGAGATGAATAGTCGAATAGTGTGCCAAACATTAGAAGAAAAGATACAGTGGAAAATGATAATCCACTCACGTTTTCAGGTCCAGGGACAGCTCTTCAGTCGTTGTTGTTTTTTCAGATGTGCCTGCATAATCGTTTATGAAATGTTAGGTTAAACTAATAGTTCACACTAACAAAATACAGGTGCATGCATGCATGTTATTTGCGCATTGCAACAAAGATTCCCTCTGCGCATGATTACCGTACCACAAAACGGTGGAAGGGTGTATATAACCCCCCATCCCAGCGATTCAAAATTACTCAACAATGTAAAGATTATACATGGAAGAGTTCAACTGAAACAAACCTTCAGACAGGTCTGGCTTATAGCGAGCTGTGCGGTATTTCTGCAACGCAAAACCGTAAAGGTGAGAACAGAAACATCTCCTTTTGGAAAGAAACTTCTTACAAAGCTAAACAGCAGACCTGCAGATGGCTTTTGACATGATATATTGTCAAACCATCAACTTTCATAAGCTTAAGCACGCCCTTAGGAGTAGCTTCTGAATAGGTATGAGACAGAACAAAAAAAATACAGGCATTAGATGATGCCATATAGGATCACAACTTAAAAAGATCACTGAGATGAGAAATTGACAGCCCAGTAAACATACTTTCGCTACCACCAAGCTGATTTACAGCATCTACAAAGCATTCATGAAGTTCTGGGGTCCACCTCATCCGTTGTTTAGCTGCAGAGGTATTGCTGCTATTGGGAGGACTAGCAACAGGACAAATCTCCCCACTAAGGGATGACGCCGATTGGTTCACAGCAGGTTGTGATGCAGCTGAGTTGGAAGGTTGGACCATGTTCTATAACAAAACTGAGAATAGTCATGAAAGAACTGAGGTGCTACAACTATCTTAAAATAAATAGGACCTTCAAAGTTTATTTTGTGCCAACAGAAAGGTGCACCAACAACACTGGCAGGCCAACAACAACTTATATCATTATAATAGCATGAACAGTTCTACATAATAGCTCGGCAGTCAATCTAACAGCATACATACGCTAGAGAACATATCTGGTGTTACGGCACCTTCAGGTGTTACCGTGTTACCGATCACTGTAGCACCGTAAAAATGCAACGAAAAATTGCAACAAAAATATGAATGGATAGCTCATGCAACGATCTACAATTCATATTTTTGGTTGAGGTGCAACCGAAGCTCGTGCAAGAAGATACAAAAAAGAGAAATCAGACTGTGAATAGTGCGGGTTGCAACTGTTCATCACGAACCCGCAACCCGTTACTATTCAACGTCTGATTTCTCTTTTTTGTATCTTCTTGTACGAGCTTCGGTTGCACCTCAAACAAAAATATGAATTGTAGATCGTTGCATGCATTATCCATTCATATTTTTGTTGCAATTTTTCGTTGCATATTTGAGGCGTTATTGAAGTTGGTAACACGGTAACACCTAACCCGCTTGTAACACCAGATATGTTCTCACATACGCTATTCAAACCAATGTACATGGAATCATTGTTGTGCTTCACACCATCAATTGAACGAAAGAAACGGTATGAATGTTTATAAACTAAAGGGCTATATCCAGTTACATGTACATTCCTCCATGGACTAAATGGCAAGCGAGAAAACTGAACTCACTTGATAACAGAAGTTTGTCACAGCATTATGTGAAAAACAAAAAAACTAAATAACATATAATCTTCACACTTACATACCAGATTACAATAGATTTTGCAGACAGAAGAACTTCTGCAATTCTCAAAGCATTTTCTAATATGTTACAATCTAAATGAAAGGATTACTTCTATACTACCAGAATAAAGATAGACCAACAAGTTCACTCATTATGGTATTGCTACTGCATACCTTTGGCTGGGAATCAGTAGCTGTTGCATCTAGAATATCTTTCCAATCATCATTCATAATATCCGACCACCATTGATTTTGATTAGCAACCTCATCGGATGCCATAGCAGAACTGCCATTCTGGATCTGATTAACAGGAGCAGACATATTATCGATGTAACCCGGTAAAACATCCACAGAAGATGGGAACCAGGCTGCCTCAGTTTGTGTGCCTGGGGTATTATTAGACAGAGACTGAAATACTTCAACATTGGATGACTGAGAACTAAAGGAAGTGACAATAGACTGCCTCTCGAAGTTAGACACAGAATCATGTGGACTAGCACAGTAGCCTGAATAGGATGACCCGATGACACCGGCTCTTGGGTGCAAAGTACCAGACTGAATTGTACCATGACGCAGGGGTATAGAATCATCTGGCAGTTGCCTTGACATCGGAATATGCTGGGGATTACGTGGCCTCGGGAAGCTCTCTTTAATAGTATTTGGCAGAATAGGTATAGAGGAGGACATTGCTCCAAACACGCTGCTGTTTTGAGACTGCATCAGATTAAACTTCCTCATTTAGAATAGTGCACAGGCTTTGTTTCCTTCCCATAAATTGCTTGTTGGTACCTTTGTACAGTAACCTCGCTAAGAGCACAGATCCATTACTCTGCAGATGGTTGCAAAAAGAAAATTAAAGAAGGTAACAGAAAAGTAGGTCAAATGAAAATAAATGCAATGCAACAGCCAAGAGACACAGCTTGCAATAAAACAATATATCATGCGGAACAAACATTCAGGAAAACAGGAGACAGTAGAATTATGAAATGAGTTGGCAACAATTATTCAGTTGCAATTGAATACCGGTGGCCAAAACCTAATATATGGTCACCCTCCTTCACCTTGCTTTCTCAGATTTTTTTTTTTCACAATAAAACAGAGTTGCCACATAGATGGAAGAGTAGCACCATGTTCATTATACCATACATAGATGATAATGGACTTAAGAGAACCAGGGCATTGGTCTTAGATGAGGCATAATTCGGCAAACACAGTTCGATCACATTGCAATTATGCAACAGAAGGCACAAAATATTTTAGGCAGCTCCAAGGTCTCATTGAGTTAATACTTTGAAGCTAGAAACTACATTTCCCACACGGTGCACCCACGTGCAGAATCCTAGGGAGAACATGATGCCATAATGATGTCCTGATGCGGTGGCACTGCCTCAGACCCTCTTACTACTACCAAAGAAGGCAGTACATAAAGCAATCGGCACTTCTTATCCTCATAATTCCAAACGAAAACACCATCAATCCCAACATTTGAACTGTGTGCCATCTTAATGCACACAGTATGCACATGTCCTATTAGTTCACAGGACAGGCACATGCTTAAGCCCTGAAAAATCCTCAACGCTGGAATGAGACAAATCCTATGGGGGCAGGCAACTATTCCGCGAGGAAGGGCCAACGCAGATGATTGCAGCTATCTCACAATACCTAACAATTCTCCTGTACGCATCCCAAATTAATCCTATCCCACCAACCAAATCTCCCATCACTTTTGGTACCACCGGCACACATTCAACACCATCGCAATCCATGAGCACGTGGGTCGACCAAACTCGCCCCGGGTCCCCAAGCACGACGCGATCATAAACCCTAAGTAACCCCCAGCTCGCCAGAGCTCGCGCGCGGCGCGGCGCGCCACCGCCGGTCGCCCGGTCATCTTCCATCTCGCCGGGCCGAGTCCGATCGGGCTCGCGCCGGCGGAAACGATCGCCACGGCAAGGAACGAACCCGGCGGCGGCGAGCAATCGACACGGCACGGGCTCGACCTGATAAGGCTGGATTGGACGAGAGGACTAGGGGAGAGGGAGGCGCGTGCGTACCTGGGCGGGGCGCGGAGGCCGCGGCGGCGCGATCGGCGCGGCGCGAGGTCTGCTGGCTTTTTGGCGGGGAGGTGAGGGTGGGGAGAGGGAAAAAATCTGGGCAGGATGGTCGCCTTTTGCTGTCGATCGCGGGCGGCGGGGAGAGAGAGAGAGAGAGAGAGGGGGCGCGGGGAGGGATGGAGAGGGAGGTGGAGGTGTGTGAGAGAACCTGGTGCGCAAAGAGGACGACGACGCCCACCACCACCAGAAACCAGTTGCACGGGGAGGCGCACCCAGCGGCAGGCCCAGCACAATGGTGGGGCGGAGGTTTTTCGTAGAAGGGCCCCCTCCAGTTTCGTCGTGGGGCGAACAGTACATACAGCGGGTTAAAAAGGATGGCACGTGAAAAAAAAAGATGCATATGCCTTCGGCCATTACGCGGGGACTGAAGACAATTACAACAAATATTTTTAACAAAAAATTATATTTCATCGAGCAAGTGAAATAATCTGGAGTACCTTCCGATTCTGGTTGGACTTGCATATTGTAAATATATAACAACATACGTATAACACATATATATTCTATTTTATATTTACCAAAACCACTTAACTACAAAGATACCATAACCCCACAACATAGACGGATAGGAGAATAATTTATGCTATTTTGATACTATGATTGAAATTTATGGGAGTCAAAAGCCTTTTTAGGATTTTAAGGTGTATGTGTTTCACAAGTAGATTATGTGGTGATTCTATTTTCTTGCATTATGTATACTTTTCGCTTTATTTGTTGCATTCGCCACGTGAATGTTTATGCCAATAATCCAACAACTAAGTTAAATGATGAAAATTTAAGGAGCTATAACTAAGTGGTTTAATCACGGAAAAGTTATGAGATGTTTTTTGTACACCACCGTACACACTACGCCAAAGCAATAACAACATTGCAAGCCTTTGTTTTGATTGCCGTGACGGCTTATACATGTCGCACTAGAAACAGTTGTGGCGTCACACCATCTTTTACTTTTTTTTCTTTCATCGCATCTTTTGTGTTACTATACATGCAGCATTACAGGCGTGTTTAGATTGCCGCCATCACTTGCTATCCAGCGAGTGTGGTGGCCACATGAAAACTGGCAGTGCTTGATTTTCAGCCGAGAGCGATGGCGGCCACAGAAACGAAGTGCGAATGAGTGAGGAGGTAGAAATCAACGTTAGATTTTAGCGAAGGCGGATGTGGCTTGACGAGTTACGACTGGCGATCAAACACGCCTGGACATGATGTGGCGGTATCATGCTTCCAATAGATACAAGCACTAGCGAAGGCATGTGAAGGCCAACGGGGATCATGCCCCCCCCCCCCCCCCCCCAAGCTGAATAATATTTGTCAATACTCTGGTGCACAATTCAAATCATTTTAGTAATCCAGATCTTAAACATGTACAAAATTGCTACACTTTTTTGCTTCACACTCCACAATCCACATTGAATGCCACTGCCCCCCCCCCCCCCCCCCCCCCCCCCCCCCCCCCCCCCCCCCCCCCTAATGTATGTCTGGGTGCTCTGATGCGCCACTGGATACAAGGATGAAATATACACGTGAACTTAGATGATCATTTATTAGACATGAAAGAGTTTAGTTGTATACATAACTTAGATGATATTGTATTAGACATGGAAGAGTTTAGGTGTATTTTATTAAAATTGCCGATGGTTGGTCTAACATGTTATATTTGGCAGCCATATTGTTATCGTGCCTCACATTGTGGACACGTGTTTACACCCACGATGCAAATTCTTACAACAATATATAATCCAAGGTAATGTCGTAACTATAGAATATAAGGTTAATAAGTATAATGGTAACAATGATTATTCAACGGTTAATGAAAAGAATGGGGTAAGTGCATCCCACGTTCTTAAACTATTATGAAATTTTCATTTGGGTCTATGAAATTTTCCATCTATGTCCATAAACTATCAAAATAAAGATTTAATTTCTAATCTTGTATAGCGGCTAAATAGCTATTCAAAATGAGGCTTGCACCCGACTAATGATGACAAGTTTCAGCTAATATCGGCCGCCCCAATTGGTTCAGTCAAGAATATCGAAGACACAAAACTTGATGAGCACAACATCAATATTCTTTTTCAGGCATTCGACGACGCGGTTAGGTAAAGAATGTAGCCTAGGGTGATGTACAATGGCGGGTATGTAGTAGTCGACGACAATTGGACAATTGTCTGGTGCTCGATTTGAGGACAACAAGTAAATAAGCATCTTGGCGGCGTTGGTGGCCGGAGGTGGCGGTGGCGACTTAGAGCAGTAACAAAAAAAGTTTTGGTTTCGAGGATTCAGATGAGAACTCTGAAATAGTTTATGGACCTAAATTTTCTTTTTAGAGTTTATGGATTTAGATGAGAACCTCGCAATAGTTTAGAGACCCAAAATCTATTAAGAGTTTATAATACAAATAAGAATTCCTGAAATAGTCGTAGGATGCACTTTATTCAATAGAGTAAATATTAAAAAAACTTTTAAAAACTTGTTTGAAGTTCGAGTTTTGAGTGACTACAAGTTTGAAAAAGTTTCCAATAGTAGCGGGCATAAAATATCACATTTTTTTCGAATGGGGTATAAAAAATCACATACTCCTGCAATCTTAAGATTGCTAAAACATAAGTATATTAATCGCAAAAAAATAAGTATATGACTCAAAGCAGATTTTTTTTAATATAAAAAATATTAGAAGGGTTTTTTATATAAAAAAATATATGCTCAAAGCAGATATTGTCAAAACATTAGAGCAACTCCAACAGCTTACCTATATGGGTACTAATACCTAAAACAGATTTTTAGATAGTCAAAACTCCTCCAACAGAGTACCTATATAGATACCAATACCTAAAATTTTTGTAACTACCAAAATCATCCAATCGAATACCCAAAGAAGAGCAGCCGCTCCTGCGTACCTATCCACCGTTTCCACTGGCGGGAGAGACATTTCGTCTCCCGCGCAGCCGCCTGCCGACTCCCGCCCGGCGCGCCGCCGCCGCCGGCGGGCGAGCCCAAGCCCGCCCCTCCGCCCCAACACCCTCCACCGCCTCCCCTTCTTCGAATCCCATCGAAATCCCGATCGATTTGGGGCCTCCGCCGCCGCATCCACATTCCGCCGCTGTCTCGGTCCTTCCCACGCCGCCCCTCCCCGCCGGCGCCCAGCCGCGACCGGGAAGCCGAGTGGCAGCCCAGGGAAGAAGTGCCCCTTCAGATCTACGCAGAGGAAGTCACCACGAAGTCATCCGCTCCTCCCCGGCCACTACGAGCAGTCCGCTCCGCTCTGACGCGGCTCACTTCGACCCAGCCTCCACGACGCCTTCTGCCCGTCTGCTCCGACCTGAGGTCTGCCCCGCAGCTCTCCTCTCTCTCGTACGCGTCGCACTGCACTGCTGCTTTGCCTGCGTGCTTGCTTCTTTGCTTGCGCTGCTGCGGGCGTCCGTGCGCGAAAGCATTGCTTGCTGCTTGCTTGTTGCTTGCTATCTTCGTGCTTGCTGCATGTCTGCTTGATTGTGCGCTCTGATTGCAATACTCAATCATTTCAGTTCAATGCGTTCAGTTCAGTTACTCAACTGATTATTGATTGTCTGGAGCCATCATATGAACTGATGCTGATGCTACTCCTTGCGTTCTGATTTGAGTTAATTCCAACATGCTTCTCCTGTTACTAGTTGCTTACTTGTCACAATCTTGTACAACAACTCGCTACTTGCTTGCACGAAAAACAGTTGCTTGCTTGCTTGCAGATGGTTTAGGCTGTGCAAGTGTTGAGAGAAATGTCCCACTGTTTAAGGACTTTGATAGCTGGCAAAAAAAAAATCTGTAGCTCAACTGTTTGTTTCATTTTGATTGAGCTACTACTTGCTGCTACTGCTACTCATTTTAATTGAGGTACTACTACGGCTTGATTTTCATAATATGATTGGAGCATTTTTTTTTTCAGATCGTCGCTTGATGAGTCATTTTATTATGAAAATGTTCTTTGATGATTCGAGTTCCGATGACGATGATGAGACGACAGCGGCAGCCATTATCATCGCCGATGCCGACAGCAAGAAGAGGAAGAAACGTGGTGGTTCGGTGGCTGGCCATCAAATTGTTCGTCGGGCTCGGCAACAAGGACATGAGAAGCTTGTTGCCGATTACTTTGGGGACAACCCGGTGTATCCACCTAGTTTTTTCCCGCGAAGGTTCAGGATGTCAAGAGAATTGTTCTTGCGCATTGCAAATGCGGTTGAAGCTCATGATCCATACTTCAAGCAAAGGAGGAATGCAGCTGGGGCTCTTGGCCACACCGGCTTGAAGAAGATTGCAGCAGCATTGCGTATGATTTCATATGGGAGCCCTGCTGATTCTCTTGATGATTGGGCTAACATGGCAGAAAGCACCATCATTGAGAGTTTGAGACACTTTGTGAAAGCTGTGATTGAGCTTTTCGGAGAGGAATACTTGCGGGCTCCTAATGAACAGGACACGTCACGTCTTTTGGCAATGAATGAGGCAAGAGGGTTCCCGGGGATGCTAGGAAGCATCGATTGCATGCATTGGAGATGGAAGAACTGCCCTACCGCATGGCATGGTCAATTCACCGGCCATTGTCATAATCCTACCATCATTCTTGAGGCCGTTGCGTCGCAGGATCTTTGGATTTGGCACGCATACTTTGGTATGCCAGGTTCTCACAATGATCTAAATGTGCTTCAAAGGTCTCCACTCTTTGCAAGACTAGCAGCTGGTGAGGCTCCTCCAGTGAACTTTGAGGTTAATGGTCATCAATACAACATGGGCTACTACCTTGCAGATGGCATATATCCAGCATGGTCCACATTTGTGAAGACAATCTCAAAACCTCAAGGTAACAAAAATACACACTATGCTGCAATGCAAGAAGGAGCAAGGAAGGATGTTGAGCGAGCATTCGGTGTGTTGCAGTCGAGGTTTGCTATTGTTCGTGGACCAGCCCGATTCTGGACCAGAAGACTTTGTGGCAAATCATAACTGCTTGTGTGATCATGCACAACATGATCATTGAGGATGAGCGAGGTCAGGATGTTGAGTACACCTATGACAATGTTGGAGAGAAGGTGACGCCACGGAAGGATGAGGATGTGATTGAGAGATTCTTGAGGGTGCACCGAGAGATCGAGGATGTCAGGAACATAACAAACTTCGTGATGATCTTATCGAGCATTTGTGGTGTCTCCATGGGAAAAGTGATGTATCTTCATGTTTAATTAGATGTTCTCATTTTTTTTTTGAATTTGAAAATCATGTATTTGAATTGTGTGTGTGGCTGAGACATGAAAGTTTGAACTATTGTGATGTCAAAATCGCATTTGAATTAACTATCGATGTTCATTGTAGGAGAAAAAGAATGAAATGAAACATAGGTACTCTGGTTTTAGGTAGTCTAAAAAAGCACAGGCTACCTAAACCCAGAAAACTGTTTTAGGTAGGTACCAAAAACTGCTTTTAGGTAGCCAGTTTTAGGTAAGCTGTTGGAGTTGCTCTGAGAACGGTTTTGCTTTCGCAGCACGGTTCCATTTGACGGCTCTGGCTGGAGCACAGAAAACCCAAATCGCCCCGACCCAACCGAGCCAGCCAATTCCGAGATCCACAGGCCGCGCCAATGGCGAAGCCGAAGAAACCACGCGCTATCGACCCAGATCCGTCCCCCGCCGCTGCGCGGCTCCCATGGCAATCCCCGGCGCCGCCCGTCCCCACCGCGCTACTCATCTCCCTCGCCGCTCTCCTTGTCCGCGTACTCGTCTCCGTCGGCCCCTACTCCGGCCAGGGCGCGGCGCCCAAGTTCGGCGACTACGAGGCGCAGCGTCACTGGATGGAGCTCACCCTCCACCTCCCGTCCTCCGACTGGTACCGCAACACCTCTGACAACGACCTCGCCTACTGGGGCCTCGACTACCCGCCGCTCTCCGCCTACCAGAGCCTTCTCCACGGCCGCATAATCAACTCGTCCCTCCCCGACGCCGTCGCCCTTCGCTCCTCCCGCGGCTTCGAGTCCCATGAATCGTACGCTCTTGCGGCTTGGCATGATTTTACAGCTCCCTGGGCCTGAATCGCTTGGATAGATGTGTGGTTAAGCTTTGGTTTGGTTTGGTTCCTTCAGGAAGTTGCTGATGCGATGGACGGTGATGTCGTCGGATCTGCTGGTGCTCTTCCCCGCTGCATTGTGGTTCGTTTGGGCGTACATGAAAGGTGGGATTGGTGTTAGTGAGGAGGAGAAACGGGAGGGGTGGATGTGGCTGCTTGCCATGGTCCTGATCAACCCATGTTTAGTATTGATCGATCATGGCCATTTTCAGGTTGGTATTGAACTAACTAATGATTGGGGTGGGACAATAATGTGTGACTACATTGAGTTAGTTTTTTTGGTTGCCTGATAGTTTTCTTTTTTCAGTACAACTGCATCAGCCTTGGACTGACACTTGGAGCAATTGCTGGTATTTTGTCAAGGAATGAGCTCGTTGCTGCTGCTCTATTCAGTCTTGCAATTAATCACAAGCAGGTTTGCCTCTTATATACGGAAAATTATATACCATGGCCAGTTCATAAGCTTTCTCACCGTACGTGCAAGGCCAAACTTCCTATGGAATGATTTTATTTTTGCAAAACCAAGCCTTTCCGCAAGATGTTGTAAATATAAGCACAACTGCAGGGATCATGATCCAACTGGAAATTGCATCAGCTGGCCAACAAAATTGTTAACTTTATTTTTTGCCTTAGGATAATTGGGTCCCAGTGACAATGGGGACCTTGGAGATGCAATGCTAAAATATGGATACATATTTATCTCTCTCCTGAAATAAATGGTTACGCATGCTTAGGCTATCATGAGGTATGCATGAGGTGTTAGTGAAATAGAATTCCTAGATTTTTGATGCAAATGTTTTTAGCTGGAGGTGCTCGGCGGGTGGTTCGTAGTCATCTAACGTCACCTAGGCGGCCCTAGCATTTATACTTTTGGCAAATACACATTAAAAGATAGAGAAATGTGGAAAGCATTGCATGGTATGCACATAATAATTGGAAAAATAGGGGAAAACACCTAAATCAAAAGCTTACCTTACCGCATTTTAAACAGAGGCTGAGTGATTTATCAGTTAGCTCACGTTGGCAGCCTTGATACTGATTGCAAGTGGGAAGTGAGCATCCTTACAATCTGTCAATTGTTTATGGGATCAAAAGAACTAGATCCATGATGGTCGACACAATACATTTGACTATAGTTTGCTACAATTTTATTACCCTTCCAGAATCCAGACAGCTAAATCTAGGGCATTTTATCTCCATGGGTACAAAGAGCTTGTCGGATATAGATTTAAGTTCTATTATATGAAATTTTTGCTAAATTCCTTACAACTATACTATGTGTCGCAGATGAGCCTGTACTTTGCACCAGCTTTTTTCAGCCATCTTCTGGGGAAATGCCTCAAACGAAAATATCCGAATGTTGAAGTCATGAAACTTGCTTTCATTGTCTTGGGAACTTTTGCTATCGTCTGGTGGCCATTTTTGCGTTCTTCTGAGGCTGCCTTACAGGTAATGGTGGATGCCCTCCTATCTGTTTTATGTTCAAGGAAGCCATGCATCATTCTGAATTACATATTGTACAACCTAGAGAAATTTGTTTTCATTGAGCTGGTGCTTATCTCAGCAGTAAACTTGGTTATGTATAGACTTAGTACAATGCTTGTCAGTACTGAACTTGTGAAGTCTTGTTACCAGGTTATCTCTCGATTAGCTCCATTTGAGAGAGGTATATATGAGGATTACGTTGCAAATTTCTGGTGCAGCACTTCGGTTATTATCAAGTGGAAGAAATTGTTTGTGATTAAACCCCTCAAACTTATGAGTCTTTCTGCTACCATCCTGGCTTTCTTGCCTTCATTTGTTCAGCAAGTCAAGTCGCCAAGTAATCTTGGCTTCCTTTATTCTCTGATGAATAGCTCATTCGCATTCTACCTCTTCTCGTACCAAGGTATGTAATACTGCTAAGTTGATAGGTTTTCCCTTCTGTTATAGGTTTATACTGTTTCATTAATTTCATATTTTCCTTTGTTTTCTATTTGCAGTGCATGAAAAATCAATCTTGCTTCCTCTTTTACCTGCAAGCCTTTTGGCACTAAAAGAACCTCAACTGTATGGATGGTTTGTGTACTTTGCCCTTTTCTCAATGTACCCGCTTATCTGCCGTGATCAGCTTCTTCTACAATATATAGCTGTTGCCGGCCTATTCTTTCTTATATACTACTCACCTGGTGGAAGCCACAAAAAGAGATTGAATATTCCATGCGGAATAAAGCTAGTTCTTAGTTTGCCACTTTTGTCTTCATTCATACTTCACATTAGCTACCTGCAAATAGAGCCTCCCGAGAGGTATCCCTTCCTCTTTGATGCACTGATAATGTTCATATGCTTTTCACAATTTGTCATTTTGACTCTGTACACCAATTATAAGCAGTGGATGTTGGACACCCATTCTAGATCAATAGGCGTGAAAAAAGATCTATGACTGAAATTTTGACAGCTAATTTTATGGACAAAGTCACTATACCATTGTAACCTTGTGTGTGTTCCCTTGTAACATTGATTCATTTTTGCTCATGAATGAAATGGATGAGTTTTTGCATATTGAGCGAATATGGATCTCTATGATTGAAAGTTTTAGTAAAAAAGTCATATACTCTTCTAGTCTTCTGTGATAACTAGAAGCCAGAAATTTGGGCAGTTTGGACTGGGTTCTAGCTTTGACAACTTACTGCTATCTTTTCAAGAGTTATTTGTTTTTGTTTGGAACCTTAGTCAACCTCGTCTTACTTGCCTCTCATAGGCTATTTCTTTTTGTTTGTTCGGTTCTTGTACCCTCCGTTTACTGCCGCCTTCTCCCAGACTACTCGATTTGGGCTGGGAGGTCAAATAGAGCTGACGAGCTTTTTGAGGTGAGCTCGGGAGCAGTAGTGGATTGGGAGTGTCGAGAGCTATGAGTTAGCCGAACTTTGCCCGCAAAAAAAAAAAGAAAAAAGAAAAAAAGGGGGCCAAATCGGTACTCTTGTAAAGGCAAAGGGATCCTTGTTCAGGTGGGTGAAATTGCCGAGCGAGGCTACATGAGCCGAGCCTTTGCCCAGGAACCAAATTTATGGTGTCATCTTTTAGTCAATGAATTCTTTGTTGGCCTCCAGTAAGTAGCATGAGAGGCAAATAGGTGTTCATGATGTTTCTTTTTTCTAACTTTTTCTAACCGTACATCAGAATGTAACCATACAATATCGCTAGTGTAAAATGTCTTGAACACGTACAATAAAAATGCATATCTCTACAGATTCGTCAAGCCGCTTGCTGGGAAGAAAAAGGCTGAGGAATAGGGAATCTCAATCCAGAAATCAGCTACTTTGGTTCGACTTTGGATTGGAAGGAATATCCACCGCTGTAGTCAAACGAGTCGGTGCTCACATCCTTGTCCTTCTTTGGGAGAGGATCATTGTAAGGATGGCGGGGAGCTCCCTTAGTGACATCGAACTCAGTCGCTGATGTGGAGGCCGACGTTGAGGCGCTGCTGAGCCCCTCGCTCTGCAGCATCATCTCGATCTCCTTGACGACTTCGCTCATCGACGGCCGGGCTGCAGCTACCTCGTCGACGCACTTGAGGGCCAGCTGGACGAACTTGCCGAACGCCGCGAGATGGTTGGTGTTCATGATCCTGGCGTCTATCATGCCCTTGATCCCGCAGAACTCGGCGTCGGAGGCGTCGAATGCCGTCTTCACCTCGCGAACGATGTACTTGCCCTTCTCGATAGGCTGCTTCGCGATGATCAGTTCAAGCATGACGACTCCGAAGCTGTAGACGTCGCTCTTCTCGGTCAGTTGCTGGGACATGTAGTATTCAGGATCCAGGTAACCCTGCAAGGGAAAAGAAGGGAAGATCACTGGAACTGGAAGCGTCGCGGGCAGCGGCAGATCGATGAAGTAAGTGGCAGCGTGTGTATGAATGTGAAAGGTAATTGTTACCAGAGTTCCTTTGACTTGGGTACTGACGTGTCCCCTCTCGCTGTCGGAGACCAACTTGGAGAGGCCGAAGTCGGCGACCTTGGCCGTGAGATGCTCGTCCATGAGGATGTTGCTGGACTTGACGTCCGGTGGATGATGGGCGGGTCGGCGAGCTCGTGGAGGTAGGCGAGCCCGCGCGCCGCGCCAGCGCCACCCGGAGCCGCTTCTTCCAGTCCAGATGCAGGCCGCTCTTACCTGAGAGGCTGTCGCGCAGCGTGCCGCCGGACATGAACTCGTAGACGAGGATCTGCTCCCCCTGCTCGAAGCAGAAGCCGACGAGGCCGACGAGGTTCTTGTGGTGCACGCGCGAGAGCAGCTCGATCTCCGTCTTGAACTCCTGCCCGCCCTGCATGGACCCCTGCTGCGCCCGCTTGATGGCGATGAACTGCCCCGTCGGCAGCATGCCCCGGTACACCTTGCCGTAGCCGCCGTAGCCCAGCTCGTTTGCCTCGGCGAAGTTGTTGGTGCTCCGCTTCAGCTCCTCGTAGGAGAACCACCTCGCCCCTTTCAGCCGCGGCGCGCCGCCCCGCTCTTCGCTCCGAGCCCACGACGCTGCATCCCATATTAATTGTCAGGTGAGGATCGATGGCCACAAATTGAACTTGGTTCTCTAGCTGCTTGTAGTAGGACTGGACTATCAGTTGTATAGTAAGTACCGAAAGGGCCCCCAAGCTCCTCCTTCGCCTTCTGCGCGCGCCGCCTCTGCACGAACGCGTAGACGGCGGCTCCAGCGAGCGCGACGACCAGGACGCCGCAGCCGACAGCTATGCCGATGATCACGCCCTTGCTCTTTGACGACGACCCGTTCTCTGCAACCATGCCATTCCTCGATCTCAGCATATCATCATCACATATATGCATGGAAGCCGGTCAACCTTGTTGCAAGACATCAAACCTGGGAACGGGTACGGCGACGCGATGAAGTAGTAGGGCCCGAACTCCTTGGGCGGCTTGAACGTCTGGTTGCTGAGGTCGAATCCGATGCGCATGACCTCGGAGCGGTTGAAGTAGGCGTCGCTGCCGGCGGGGAAGAGCTTGACCTGCACCAGCATGTACGAGTCGCTGTCGAAGAAGGGGTTCTGCAGGTAGACGGAGCCCGGGGTGAGGCCCAGCTTGGTCCACAGCATGCTCTCCAGCGCCTGGAACGCGGTGCCGTTGGTCACGTCCCGGAAGAAGGGCGCGCGGAAGTACAGGACGCCCTGGTACGGGTACGCGCACGCGCAGCTCTGCGGGCTCAGGCTCTGCCCCGCCGGGCACGTCACCGAGAAGCACTTCACCAGGCTCGTCGCGTACGGCGCCGCCAGCGCCCGCTGCGTCACGTTGCAGTAGGGCGTGTTGGGCAGACGGTCGCACACCGGGTTGCCGGCCAGCCTGATCAGCGGAGGAACACCAAGATCGACGAGGTGTCACTAGTAATTCGGTTGAGAATTAGTTAATTGAACTCAGCAGCGTCTGCGCTGCGGTGTGATTAGACTCACGCGAGGGTGCCGTTGTAGATGGAGGTCACCGTGACGGAGGAGAACCCGTTGTCCTTGAAGCTCACGATGCTCAGCTCGCTGCTGATGCTCCGGCCCATGTCCAGGGTGCCGTTGAACGCGTTGTCGTCCAGTATCCTGCAAGATAAATCAAGTTCCAAGCAGAGCATTTGAAGTTAATTAAGGACTGGATTCATCTCGGAAATTCTCTGTTGCGTCTGAAGGTTGGTGACTGGCTTACACTTGCTGCAGCTGTGGACTTCCGAACAGCTTTGTTGGCACAGGGCCGTAGAGCCTCCCAGACTGTATAATCCTAGATAGATGAACGTCAGAGAACCTCGTCATGTTTCGGCTTCCATTGCCAACGATGTGAATGAATCTTTAAGGTTTCAGAATGGAGGGAGACTCACAGAGCTGAGAGCTGCGGCAACCTCCAAAACCACGCTGGGCTCGGGGAAGGATCAAACGTGTTGTTGCTCAGATCACTGCGAACAGGAAGAATTTGGATCAACATTTGTTCAGCGATGTGTTTCAATCTACCGAAGAAATCTTTCAAAGTATTGGTGCTTACACATAGTTGAGAAGAGACATCCCAGATAGATCTGGCAATGTTCCAGTGAGCTGGTTGTTGGCCAAGTTGCTGAAACGTAACAATGGTGTGCTTAGTGTGGACTGCATCTTTTCAAACAGACACTGCTGCTAGCAAATGTTATTCTGCAGTTCTTGAACAACTTACAGTTCATTTACTTTGGTGAGGTTGTTCAGATTTGAAGGAACTGGGCCGGTGAGGGAATTCCTGTCCAGTCGGCTGTTCAAAACACACAAAAGATACGAAATATAATATATATTTAGACTGGGTAACTACGCGCAAGATGTTCGTGTTCTATCGGAAGCAAAACAAAACAACACAAAAGCACTAGGCATTCTAACGCTGAATTTGGAGCTGCCAATTCCTACAAATCGAATGAATCATAAGCGTAGGCTAATTGAATCGATATCTTTCTTCTGATAAAGGGCACTTACACAACTTCAAGTGTACTGACAAGCCCAAGAGATTCAGGGATACTCCCGGTGAATTTATTTCCGTCGAAAAGCCTGCATCAAGTATCTCAATATTTCAGTGCATTTTGTTACACATCGAAATTGTAGAACCAAGAGTTCAGGGACTCACAGATGGATCAGTGTCATCTCAGGGCTGAAGAGAGCATCAGGGATTGCACCGGACAATTGGTTCTTGTTAAAGTGACTGCAGAGAAACGTTTAGAAGAACAAACCAGGACGCTTGGTTAGTGATACACTCCATTTTGGCTGGCTGATAGAGGAAATTACTAAATCAAAATATGGGACCCACAAGTGTTTGGTTTTGATAAGCTTGTCTAGACCCATTCCACCACTTGTCGAAATCGGCAAGGGACCACTCAATTGATTGTCGGCGATATCAAACCAGTAGAGGCTGGAGAGATTTCCCAGCGAAGCTGGTATTTTTCCAGAGAACTGATTAGAGTTCAATGCCCTGAAACAGAGTTGATGTCATATTTTGCCTAAAGACTAACAAAACCGCAGCAGCATCTGAATGACTGACTCCTAATTCAATGGGTAAACCCTTACATGTAGGACAACTTTGGCAGACTCCCTAGCTCATCCGGGATTGTACCATGAAAGTTGCAGCCGGCCAGAATCCTGCAAAACAAGCAGTTCATATCAACATCTCAGAAGTCAGAACGGAGAAGGCTGAAAACAAGAAAGAAAGAAAACACAGTACATTTTAAAAACTTACAAGGTGGTAAGCTGCTTCAAGTTTCCTATGGTTGGAGTGAGCACGCCGCCAAGATCTTTGTTGAAGGACAAGTCCCTGCACGCCCAAAATTCAGTCAGGGTTAACTGTTGCAAGTTGCAAGAGCAGAAGCTGAACAAGAAAACTCTAGCTTGGCAGAGTAATTCTACATACAGGGATTGCAGGTCACTCAGTTGCCCTATGTCAGCAGCTAGAACTCCTTTGATGCCCATGGTGGACAGTTTTCTGAAAGAGTTGCACAATGGAAAGTATGCTGCTCGATCAGAAGAGTGCGTTGTGCAATGGAATTTTGTTCATTTCTGGAGAAAGACGTACATGGAGATCACTTTGCTGCCGTCGCATGTCACTCCTTCCCACGGCGAATCACCGCAGGGATCGTCGGACTGTCCCCAGGTCGGCGGTGCGTTCTGCCACTGAGCCATCAGCGCACGAAGCACAGAAGCTGCAAGCAAGCCATGATTCATTTTATTTACCAAGAGTCACTTAAAATTAGAGAATTTATATTTCTGTTCCCTGATTGTCAACAAAGCAATAAGGCATATCCCAGAAAAGCTCAAGTTCACGAACGAAATCATGGAGACAATATCTTCGCCAGAAACTAGAGAAATATCACACCAAGTGTGCATGAGAATTAAACAATATCTGAAAAAGCAAGTGAGCGCGAGTGAGTCATGAACAGTATACTCACTGTCCTGGCTGTCCGTCATGCCATGGCATGCTCGGACACACGCCGAGAGCACGACGGCGACGACGACAAGAACCGTCACTCTCCTCATCCTCACACAGCATCCAAGCGCTGCCTCCATGCACGGACCGCGGCCGAGCTCGCGGCCCGAGGTGCGGTTTTAGGTCGCGCAGACACTTAGCAAAAGCTCGCGGGCGCAGAACAACCACCCGCACCACAACCGAATTCCATGATGCTCCTCATGATGGGGTGTGCACCCAAAGCAGCCGAAATGGCAAGGATTTAGAGTGAGGGGCCGGGCGAGGAGCTAGGTGGCAACGACTTGACTTGGAAGCAAGCCAAGCTCCGGGCACTTAATTAGCTCGCTAGCTGAGCACGCCCGGCACAACTGGGTCGTCGGCTCGTCGCTGTCTGTGGAAGACGCCACGCGGGCAGTCATGAAACATACATGCATACATAGCCCTTGTTCTACGGCAAGCTCCCTGATGATGGTACAGTGACGATGCTGTACTGCACTATGGGTCTTGGAATGGTGCTTAGAAAACTTTGTTTTCCATGGGGGGCTTAAAGGTGATGATGGGAGGATCAGTGATGATGAGGGGTGTGATTCAAGGGACGTAAAGGGGAGCGATTAGTTAGTTGGCGACTAAACAATTAGTAGTGCCCATCTTCGGCATGCCTCTCTGCAGGATCTTTTGCCCTGGGAGAAATACACTGACAGCACTACAGCAGGAGTTTCAGAAAATATACTTTGGAGTGTGCGGCAGATCATTCGTGATTTAGAAGCAAGGTTGGTTAAAAGGGCGGCTGGAAATACTGTAGCTTAACTATTCATGCATGGCACGGTAAGAAACAGCCAAAATAGGTTCTGGAGCAGGGAGCCACAGCAAGATTGTCACGGTCGACGGTCGTTGTGTTGGGCCGTTGGCTCGCTGGTGTTAGACTGATAGCTAGTGTGCGATGACAGTGAAGTGAAAATGATGCTGCCGGAAGGTGTATGTAGCAATCACGAAAAGAGGTCCACTAGCTCGAGAGAAACCAAGCGTGACCTGCATGGTTTTCTCTGATCTTTCTCGCGCATGAAAAGAGCAGACTGAATTTTTTCCTAAGAAATCTGCTATAAAGTCTCTGACCTTTCTCTCGGGTGGAGAACTCTGCTGTTCTGTTTATACTTCTCAAATTATGCTTGCAACTGATGTCTTGTTCTGGATGCTATTCACTAAGAGAATAAAACATCTTTTTTACAGACTGGTTCATGGCTCATGCGATTTCAGAATCATGATGGTGATTTGTGATGATTGGAGGCTGTGAACCTAGGTAGCAGGATAATTGTTCTGAAGAAGAGTAAATTCTGTGTCATGATTAGGATGCTTTTGCATGATTATTTTTAGTCACAGTTTTATGGGAGAAAAAAATGTGCAAGTAGTTTTATACTCATTTGGAGAAATACTTCGTTTAGCTACCTGCTGAGCCTAAGCGTGTCTTGAAAAGTCAGGCACTCCATTTAGTCATCTGGTCTTAACATAGGGAGTCTGCCTCTGACGGCGATGATGCAGGCGTTGAAGACTACATAAAAGTAAGTGGAATGAGATGAAAAACTAAACAAATCTAGGCCAGATCAACGTGTAGATTACCATTAACGCGAAAAGGTAGGAGAAAACATAAGTTTTATGCGACTGGTTCTTTGATAGAAACCTCTACACAAGGTGTAAAAGAAGACCGTTAACATATGAAAACTTGACCGTGGCACAAACATCACTTGGCTGTAAACGTATTGCACCTGACTGACTAGTTATGGAACCTTTTGGGATTTCTCAGAATTGGGTTAAGACCTTCCTGTCCAATTAAGCCAATGTCCAAGTGCGCAACACTTCCATAACGCCCACCAATCAGTGCACGCTGGTCTGCTTGCTTGGGATCGGAGGGAATAAGCCTTCGATTAGTCGTCCTGTTGTCAAAAAAATGTGTGATTAATGTGCTAGTTGCTCCTTCCGGTTTCATATTTCTTGACGTTTTGAGGTTGTCCGAAGTCAAAAAATTTAGACTTTAATTGTAAATATTTCTTTATATGTTAAGTTTAGGAATGTGACAATGATATGAGTAGATTCGTATTGGGTATGGTTTCATAAAATACACTTTAACTATATTTTATAAATATTTTATATCAAAAAGTATTAGTTAAAATTATTTTTTTTTGCGAGGTAGTTAAAATTATGTTTTAAAGACCTTGTCAATGTTCTAAACGTCAAGAAATATATAACCACTCTCGCGCAGAGGATTTATATCAGAAAATATTCTAAACGTAAGATTGTGCAGTCAGAAAAATGTTCGAGGCAATGACTTCTTATAACAATCCCACTTGGGAGCAGTGGATTTCTATCATTGTTAAGCGAGCGGGACCTGGCGCTTTTAATTCCGGGTTCAATAATTGTGGATATGGTGACGAACATTTTCTGACTCGTTCCAACTTGATATTCCATGTTCAGTTTCAATTGGGCCGAGATCTAATGTCGATTGGGATGGACATCTACGGGACAATGACTAATAAGATTAGTAATTTTGAAGGGTTTGATGATTTTTTTTTAATTCATGAAATCACCACAAACGCCTCGCTGTCAACGGAAACGTCACCTTCCGCTGAAAGAATAAATAGCCGTAAAAATGAACACCTGTGCTAAGTCATGCCGAGTCTGAAACTTAAACCCGGATGAGTTGGTTCCACTATAAAGAACCAAACCAGTTGAACTATGCTCGCTCTGCGGGTTTGATAATTCCAAAGCACAAAAAATGTTTTTCGTGACACCATGAAATTACATATGGTGAATCGAGTTGCACAATTGGTGACGTCACTTATGGCGGGAACTATCTATCCAGGACTCCACACAGGTGCCCGTATCTACGCTTATTTATTAGTTTGATCGTAGGCTATAAATGTGTCCATAACGAGAGATTTGGGTGATTTCTCAATCTGTCAAGATCTATCGGCCCAGGGTATCGGAGGTGCCCATAGGGATGGTATGAGCGAGTGCGCGCGTATAGTGAGTAAAGTTTACTGCAGTATGATAGAAATCGCGGAGAATCAGAGATACGCTTTCTGGTCACCAACATAGGTTGCTCACTGCTTGGACCAGATTTCTGCGTTTGCATGCATGTCGCTACTTCAGTACAAATATGCGGGTTTGGAAACCAGTTTGACCAGAGTCTTATAAAAAACGTAAAAATAGTAGATGTCATACAAATATATTTGACAGTCAATATAATATATTTGCATTTTTTTGAATGACGAGTGCAAACGTTAGCTGTCAACATTCATATGTAACAATACATTGTCAAACTGTGTAGCAAGCAGATAAGTTGCAATTTGTCCAGGTTTTGTCGTTGAATGAGTGTTAATTTCTAGCTGGCAGGTTTGCAATTTTTTTCTTTTACTTACGAAAAGGGAGCCAGATCAGATAAATTGACCAAAATTGCAAAACATTTTGGGTTTTTGGCACTTGGTTTCATATTGTATTTTGGATTCAGTAATAAAATTAGTGACTTCTTCTAAATTTAACATGGACCATGCTATATTGTATTTTGGATAATTCTGTTGTGAAAAACCTGGAACGAACACTATTTTATAAACATTAATTCTTTTGCTTCGAGAGGGCCAAATTTGCAAGAGCACAATTCAAAAGCGGCTCTAATGCAGAGGATGACCCTGTGTATGTACTAAAGAGTGGCCTGGCACGCGTGCAATCTTGCCTATCATTCTTTGCTTGTGCCGAGGACCAGGGATTTCAATTCTGGCATCAACCTTTCTTCCAGATCTTCCTTTTTCTCAAGCATCCGAGAGGATGCACAATCTTCTTCCTGCAGGGCAAAGACACAAAAACAAATGCATGATTGCGAGTGCACAACACAGCAGCCGTAAACTATTTATTCTTATTCATAAACTCATTCATGTGCTAGAACATGGAAATTACTCTCTCTCTCTTCTCTTTTTTTTTTTTTTTTTTGAAATGGCTGATAACCACCCTTGCTCACGCCGGGGGTCGAACCCACGACGCAAGCGGCCCTGACCAGGGCGACCTCGCTCCTGGTTCCGGTAAATTATTCATGCATTTGCATATTTGCAAGTGCGCTAACTGGCTAGGGCCTAGGGTGCCCATTTGCGTATGTACACACACACTGGTGCTTGAGCACCTAATAATCTCAATAGTAAAGGCAACAAATATATGCAGCCACAGAAAAGAAATCCCAAAAAGGGAGATATAAATTTATTACATTATGCACTACAAGTTTGACGACAGGGAGAAAAAACTGTAGCAAAAATAGCATCTTTTTGCTTTAATGCAAAGAATAAATCAAGTAGATATAATGCAGTTTTAGGTTTACTTACATCAGTAGTAGCAGCTTGTAGTGCTAGAAGTTTCACTGTAGTGCTGTGGTAATCAGCCAGTACCTTGTAGGTTGAAGCTGGCAGCTTATCCTGCGAAATGACAGAGTTGTACAACCACAGAATATATTTCACTTCCATTGAAATATAATCTTAATACGATACATAACACAGATCACATAAAACAGGTCAAACAGTTTAAAAGATTATATTCTGGAACGTTGGTAGTACCACCATCTCATCTACAGTGAGAAACCTACTCTGCTCTGCATATATGTGCTCTCAAGCAAAGTCAGGAAGCAACCAGTACATAGTAGTGTTTTTGGGCCTTATTAATTGTACTTCACAAGCAAACAAAGGTAAGCTGAAGTATAGACAAGAAAATCTTACTAGCTGCTTTTCCAGGGGAAGTAACATAAAGTTAATAATGGAGTTTGTTGTTATGAATTATGAAACAAAATTATTTAGGATGATATGTAGAGTTGTAGACCGAAATGCCAAGAAAATACATCATGAGACTACCATCGTAAATTATTGTTGTTGAAAATATCATTTCTGCCACAAATACATGAAGCATATCTTCAAACAGATGAAAGTCAGATACTGTTGTTTATTACCTTCAGCAGTGTAATAACAGCACCAACTGCCCTTCCCGGTGCCTGAAGAGCCTTATTGAATGCCTATAAAAATTAAAACAGGATGAATCACAGATCAATACTGAGTAGAGAACAAAGTCGAGAAAGAAAATGAGAAAAGATAAAATCAAACAAACCTGCAGAAAAAGTAAGGCAACAACTTTTGGGAGAAAGGAAACTGGATCATTCTCTGACGATACTTGCGCTGTCAAGTCCTTCATTGCATATACAACTTCAGGCGTCAAATAAGGCAATTGAAATTCAAACATAAAAATAATTCTAATGTCAGACAAATGACATATTCTTTATTCAGTACATGGCAGCATAATATATAGAACATCATCTTTTTCACTCATGCAATGAACCCAACCAATCCAGCAGTCTGAACTCCAAAATCGTATCTATCAGTCTGTTGTGCTTGCACAAGTTGCACTATTCTGAACTAAACACAGTATATATTCAAGAAGATACAAAGATCGTAGTATTATAACATCGAACATATAAGTAGATCTCACCAAACTAATATGTGGCCAGATAAAGAAAATATCAAACAAACAGGGGACAAAGAAAAAGAACTTCACTACGACAGAGCTACCAAAATCCAAACAGAAAGCTCGGACTTTCTCTGGGTTCCTAAATTTTTAATTTGATTTTTCAAATTTTTAGTTGTGGATATGTAATGAGTAATAATATACATGCTTACGAATTAGGGCATCAGATGAAGTAGATCTGGTTTAGGTTCTGAGCCAGTTGAAATTTAGAAGCCTGTTCTGGGAATGATTACAAGGAACAGCGGGTTCATGACAGTTCTCTTGACCCAGTTGTGCAGTACAGAAAACCAAACAACATACCTTGCGATAGGAATGCAGCATTGTCCTCTCCAATCTTTTATCAAGCTTCTTAAATACTAAGCCACTGCCTCCAATAATACAAAAAACAAATAAGCACTTTGATATTTAAGAAAAATGTGGGTTGAGTTGGAACTGCAAACATTAAACAGTACCTTTCCTCTAGTACATCTCTCAAGGCATCCATAAATGAATCAAATCGCTGCCAGAGAACATGCATAAACAATCATAAATTCTAGTTTGACATTAATGAGCTGATTTATACATCAAGACATAGCAATTTGTCACTGGTATAAATTCTTATTAGACAATAAAGAATTAGAATCATAGCCTTAAAAATGTGTATATTTGATGAAGTAATTTATACATTAGTTTAATTTAGGTACGCCATACTTTATATAAGCATGATCTTACAACATCTGAACCATTGTCTAAAGCCATCTTTTGAATTAGACAAGCTTTTGTAATGAGGTACGTATATTAAGAGCAAATTCGATTCTTTCATGCTTGAATATTTTTTCACATTCATCCTACCTGGTATTACAAATAGTGCCGGTATCTTGATGGAGCATTTTAAATAATATAGGCACCGCACAATACCCTACAGCCAACTACAGATTCGCTATTTTCTAAAATATCGGCATATTGTATCCATGACAGTCTGGTGCAGGATCATATTCAATGTTGGATCTTGAAATCAAATTGGGAGGGCTAATTTATAATCTAATTAGCATGCAGAAGGTGAAACCTAGGATTATTTGGTTCTTCATCAAGAGGGCTAATTTACCATCTAGTTAGCATGCAGAAGGTGTAA